>VZSR01001299.1:12356506-12463618 GCA_013398615.1 Brachypodius melanocephalos | reverse complement strand
GATCACCCTGAACAGCTGAGAAGAGAAGGTAGAGAAGCTGAGAAAGGAGGCTTGATCCTTCTGGTAGAAATGCGTCTCCTCTCATGCAGTCAGAGCACCTGATCTCTCCTTCCTTCTGATGCTCTCCACCGACCCTCTCATCCCAAGAGGGCTGACAATAATTGCTGTAACATGTGAAAGGCTGAGTTCTGCCATAGCAGGGTACTAATTTCTTCCAAAGAAATGTTTTTATTCCTAAGACTGACTTCTGAAGGCATCTTTTAAGTACATGTCTTCCCTGGGGGGTTGGCACTACTGGAGATATGTGGGTGCAAACACCTAGCCTAGACATGTTTTAAACTACCATGTGTAAGGATGGCTTGCCCTGCAGGTAATGATTGATCCCAAATAGATATGTCTTTTAGTTTTTGTGAAGACCTCTTTACTCTCCTCGTCCTTTCTTTTAATGAATAAAAGTCCCATTAATAATAGCCTTCAGTGAATAAAAGGCTAATTGATACACCTATTGTCTCTTGCTGCCTCCTTAGCAGTTCAGTTTTCTACCAAAACCTTGATTCTAGTTCATTTTAATAGAACATGCTCTCTGTGAGCACCAGGCAGTGTCCAACTTGAATGCGACCAGAGGAGGTGAAAGAAGCATTTGTACAGAGACAATACAAAGAGAAATACAGTACATTAATTCACTGTGGAAGCTTTTGCATTCACAGAAGAGCTGCCTGGTTGCTCCAAATCATCCAGTTCTGCAGCCTGCAAGCTAGCCTGAAGCCTTATCTCCTGATGTCTCCACAGGTCTGCAGTGCAACAAACACTGTTGCTAACAGGCTGTGCATTCCCAGCTGCAGAGCATGTGCTCAGGGATGAGGTTTTTTTATATTAGATAGTATCCTAGATGGGATAATCAGAAACATCAGAACACATGATGTTCTGGAAAATCAGAACACACGGGACCTCCTCACAGGCTGAGCTCAAGAATCAAGACTTCCCATGCTTTTTTTTTTTTTTTTTTCCCCCAAGCATGTGTTGGAAGTCATCTTTCCCTGCTACCCTGACATTAACTCTTCAGTCAGGAAAATGGTTGCTTATCAAATGTAATACTGGTCTTGAGAAAATCATGCATTTTTCTTTTTGTAATAAATGGAAGCAGTTTTCCTGCCTCTTCATCCTTTTCTCTCTCAGATCATTTATGGCTTGACAATACAATATCAAGAGTTGGCTGAACACCCCCAGTCCACCATTGCCAGTGAATGGAAGGCCTTCAGCACCTGAGAGGATCAGTCCTTGAGTTCCCATCTATGTCTTATGAATCACACAAAAAAGAAACATAAATTGCAAGATTAAGTGATGTTAATTTCCACCAAACACACAACTTTAATACATTATGAGCTACTTTTGTCCATTAATTCTTTGCAGACATTGAGACTGTGTTTGTGAGAAAACAAATATCCTTCAAAAATCACATGAATCAATGCCAGCATTTGGTGTATATCACACCCTTGACTCAAGCTATGACATGTGTGGCAAGCCCAGATCTTGACAGAAAACTAAACACTTACCTTTCTTGGTTTCACTTTGTCATGGTAGTCATATTGAAAAATCCCCTTGTAGCTAAGTCCTAACCACCATGGAATCCCCTGCTTGTCCTGAAAGAGAAAACAGAGGGAGTCATATTGAATATGATGGGGAAATGCTGGAGATTTCCCGTGTTGTTGTTCAAGATGAAGATTAGTTTCTAAGTAATATCTTTGAATGGGTGTTGTTAAATTTCCCCCTGCCGAGTTCTCACAAGTCACAAAGCTCCATAGTGTTTAGAAGAGATCTGTTTCACTTTTGGCCATGACATAAAAAACAATTTAAAATACATCACATGTGATCAAGTTACTCAAAATGCTGTTGGGGAGGTGAGGAAGTTTGACATGGGTCCCTTGTGCAGTGGTGCATCCTCTTTCTCTTCCCTGTAAATTATTCAGTCTGAACACTTATAGATTGGAGGGGAAGGAAAGCGAATCACCCAGCTGACTTGAATTATGTGAAGGGATTTTAGCATTAGTCTTGAAAATGCAGCAGTAATGGGATCTGAGAGCTACCAAGTGATAAGGTCTGACAGGCTCGGACCCAACTGCTTTGTGTCTGAGCGTGCAATAAAATGTCCTTATGGAATAATGGCTGATATCTGATCCCAGTCTCTGCAATTTACTGAGCTGAAGTCCTCAATGAAATTACATCTGTTCTGTTAATGTGATAGAGAATGGCAGGCTAAAACACAGCAAAACCAAAAGCCCCACATCAGAAGCAAACCCTATTATGTGCAATATTTGCTGCCTCATTGCTGCTCGCTGCTCACTGCTGCTCATTGACCATGGGGAGCTCACTGGAATAGCTCTCAAGTCTTTGCAGGATTGAATGTCCAGCCTAATCCACTAGATTTTTCTTGATCTAGAGTAGTCCAAGAGATCTGAATGCAAAGGGTGCTGGAGAGATCCTGTCCTCTCTGAATAGATGAGGCTAGTGCTTTTTGGGAAATAATAACTTTATTATTACATCCTATTAGCAAGAATAGACTAGAAACCTATTTCCTGAGACAGGTATAGTCATTTATTTGTGCTTTTATAGTACCTCATGTGTGCAAGACATTACAAATGTATGAAAAACTATATGATCTGTGCACAGAGATAATGATGAAACGCATCAAAACTTCAGGGGTGATATATGAGGGAATGTGCTCTGGGGAATGTGGCTCTAGCTTTCTTTCTATGTTTATTGATTTCTTTACTTAAAAAAACCCCAAACCTACACAGCTGGTCAGATAATATGAGGCTGGAAATTTTGGTGATAAATCATTGAAAAAAAGAAATGAGGGACTACATGAATAGCTGCATGAAGTCCACATAGAAGTGGAGAGCTGTTTGGGGATGAGAATGTTACCTATCTCTAGAGTACAAGGCTGTTGTGGCATTAAAAAGATGTACAGTCTCTGTATCCATCTACATATCTCATGTCGGGGGAGCTGCAGTCTGCAGGTCATGGCTGGCCCTAGATGCATGCTCATGGATCTGCCATCTGGGAAAGATCTGATCTCCTGGAGCTACAAAAAGCCTTGTCTGCCAGAGATGTGTCTGGCTTTCCCTTTAGTGGTGGTTCACTGGCATTGCCATGCTGCTTACTGAGCTGAACACTCCAGCACAATTGTACTGCAAGAGTTTTATCTCCAAGAGCAGGGTTTTCCTCTTTGGAACTGTATTTACTAAACATGCACACACAGCTGAAATCAGTTTATCCTACCTCAGGAAGTGAAATGAGACTTTAGTAGCAGTGTATTGTATTCTGAGAGCAGGATGGCTGTTTGTACCTCTCTCCCTCCCTCTCCAACAAGAGTTTAATTTGGTGAAAGACCCTTCTCGTGGCACGTACCTTTACTGCATAATAATGCACTCCATATGTTGGGAGGGATTCTACAATGCTCATGTAACTGCAAAACAACACAGAAGAGAATAACACATTTCAGAAGCTGAGAGGATGATCTAAAAAAAACCCCCTTTGATAAATAAATAATTATGCCAAGAAATACTTAAAAATGAAGTACTGCATGAGATGGGAAGCATAGTTACATATTGTATTTACAGTCCTGTATAAATGCTTCCTAATAAAACAAAGGTCACAAAGAAATCATTCTTATTTCACTTACTTCACAATTGCTTGACCTCTTGTCTGACCATTTAGTTTCTTGTAATGTTCAATGACTCGATCCTCACTAGAAAGGAAAAAAATTGGATGTTTTATATAATAGCATTGTCATGACTAAAAATATTGTCAAAAGCTTAAGAGATACTTCTGTTAACACAGCTGCTGACTGATGGAATCAAAAGATGCCAAGCAAAACCATCAGATGAGGGGATTTGGTGCAGACCAGGGTAAACAAAGGGGGAGTCACAGACTGAGAATAAAAATGGTTTTCTAAGAGTTGGGTCTTTGGAAGAACTCTTTTTCTTCACAAACATGATATCTACTTGTATAGACTTTTCCCTCTCTGCATTCCCTTCCTTATCTACAAATGATGCCCACAATACTACACTGAGGGCAAACAGATTTGTGTTGAAGCTGCTCAAGATTTGCTTTGTCGTAACTGCTATAACTTCTTTCCAAGCCCATCACATCCTCTGAAAGATGGGAAGAGCTGTCAGAAATTGGTGGCCAGTCATAGTCCTAAGACTGACAGATGCCTCCTCACTGCAACTGCAAAACTGCAGGTGCAGTATTAGATGCATTCTGGAGCAATCTCTCTCAGCAGAGAGCTAAATTCCTAGTGTACACAGAGGCAACAATAACAGCAGTGACAGGGGATATTTCCAGGGCACTCAAACTTGAGTTCTTTACTCTTAAACTCTTTACTCTTGAGTTTCTTTCCTCTTTACTCATGTTCCTTTGCTTACTTTTGGATTATACTAACTTGCACTCCCCCAGGCAACTCCTGGCTATGCACTGGGAGCTGGCATGAGCTGAGGCCCATTTCCAACTGCTCTTTGGAGACTAAGATCATTTTATGTTTTAGGAAGACATGAACCATGTCATCATGTGTTCCAAGGTGAACCATGGAGGCTGTTCCACACCAGTTGGCCTCTCTGTCAGACAACAATTCTGAGTGTGTGCCAATAAGCAGTAGAGATGGAGCATCCAAGAGCGATCAGCATGACCCAAATGACAGATTGAGAGACGCATGTAAGTTCACTTTTAAAGAATTTCATTCATTCTTCTCCAGTGAATGGGCAGCAGAGCTATTTGATGCACACAATCAGCTGTGCTAGCAAGGTCACAGCATAGCAGAGTATAAGCCAAGGATTCACTGTAATGCACACAGGACCTTCTCTGCTACAGTAGCATGACAGAATGCTGAAGTCCTCAGGTTTAAAACCAATTTCTTGCCCTTTAGTTTGTATTTTATTTTTGATTCCCAAAGACAGGGAATCTGTTGAGTCCCCTGGAGATACTGTACAGAACTTCCTAGACCAAGAGGAGTGAAACCTAAACTACCTTCATGCCACCTTAGTGCCCTCCCCACCCTGCCCTGCATGAACTTCCATCCGTGTCGTGTGTCTATCCCACGCCATCACACTGCATGTGGTTTAGGGCAATGTGAACTGGCATTCCTCCCTCCCTGCATTCCCCTAAACGGGACCTTTCACTTGTCCACCATGTGGTACTGCTTCCCCAGGCAGAACTGAAGCCAGTTGTATTGCTAGGCAGTGTGAAGGAGCATAGCAGTGTGGGGTGATGTGGTAGATGACCTCATCACAACTGCTCAGAGATGCCCACAGGGGCTTTTCTGGATGACTGCAAAGCGTTTCACCAACCTGGCTTAACATGACTGCATCTTCTCATTGCTGCCTTCCCTATTTGCACCCCTGTGCCAGAGTGGACAGAACCTCTTTTAGAAAGAGAGCCAGAATCTCCAGAGCCAACACATCTTTCAGAAAGAACAGGCACAGGGAAGCTGAAGATTGTGCAGCCCTAATAACGAAGACAGAAAGGAGAGCCAGAAACAGTGAAGGCAGCAAAGAGCAATTCAGAGACAGTCTGTTGGACTGTCAGCAGGGCCAGCTTTTCCCTCACTGTTGTTTATTTGAGAGTAACTGCTTTCCTTACTCTCTCACCAAGTGGCTTCTCCCATTCATCCTACAAAAATAAAAGAGCCCTTTTCAGGCCTGTCCCATCAGCAGGCCACAGCAGGAAGAGGATGATGACTGAGCCAGTGACACATTACATGGGTAAAGGAATGGCCCAGCTCTCCTGTCAAATCCCTCAGAATCATTTTAATGCTTAGAAAATGATCTGTAAGCTCTAAATTCTGCAGCTATGATGAGCTATGATCCAAGCAAGTACCACAGATGTTATGGGTGTGCACATGAAGGCAGAACCTGGGTCTCTTGCCATAATTATCATAAACAGGATTACTTTTGGAGCAATAACTGAATTACATGAGTGTTCAGTATTGGAAGATCTCCAAAAAAAAATCATTCTTAATAAAAAAGATATACAGAGAAGGCTTACAGCTCTTTGAAATTACCTCTTAAAACCATGATTACATGTGGATGCAATTCCTCTGTCTCAGACGGGAACAAACCAGGACTGACGTCTCAGAAAATAAAGGCGTTTCTCCAGAGAAAAACACTCCTAGCTTTATTTTCCACTCTGTGCATTTTATTGCCCATATCAAGCTCTCATATTGCTGCCATTCAAGGAAAGGATAGCTGTACCTGGACATGCTGATTACTTAATGTGATTCTGGATTTGCTCTGCTTTCTTGCAAGGGATTATTACAAAATAATTGATATGTTCCTAGACCACGCTCCTTGGGTAGAGAAGCCAATCAATGGCCCATTTCCTTCAAAAGGACAGATCAGATGTCAGGGAGCCTTCCTGAACAGCAGGACAAAGACTTGTGTTTCTAACCATGCTAGAATTATGGGATAGTCCATATGCTATACCTCCATTGCTCTATTAGGGTACTGATGATTTTTCTTAGTAAAATGTTTTGTGGTCTACAGATATTAAGTGCCAGCTAAGTATCATCTTTGATTCTTCTTTCCTTTGGACAAAAAATAGAAAGCCTGAATTATCAATTAAGCCATATTTAAGAGTGAGATCTGTGGCCTTTCACCTTCCTGAAGCACTGACCTTGTCACGGGGGAAAGAAACATGTACTCCAGAGTACAGTTCATCCAATCTGTTTTGGACAGATTCCTTGGGAGGAGGTTACTGCTGCTTCTCTCTGCTAACAGCAAAGGGAGCTGAGGGCACCTAGCTCAGATAGCAATGTCCACACTGGAAAAACATTCATGGTCAGAACTATCTGTTTGTCAGTCCCTCTTCTAACAGTTCTCTGAACTTCCTTTTCCTTCCCACTGCCCTGTGCAAGAAGGATCATCCAGCACAGAGGTTGCTTTCTGCTTCCAGCTCTGGGTTGGAGGGTTAAGCCCAGCACATGCCAGGGAAAACAAGCAAAATTGTTCACGGGTCAGAAGGAGCATTAGCAGAGACTATAAACATGCTCCCCTATAATTTCAGCTGTTCATCTCAAGGCAGCTGCTATGCTGCTATTGACAGCTGGGAGAGTGCTGGGATACTGCTGGGACCACCAGCTGACATCTCCTCTCCCCACTGCTCTGCCCTGTTGTTGTGTTGGTGCCACAGAAACTCATTCACAGACTTTGCTTAACTAATGTGGAGACAGAGACACGGAGGCTGCCAAAGCACTGCTGTCTCTTTGCCAGCTCATAAAACATTCCCCCCAAAGCTGCAGAAATTAATACATGGATGATATTCTGCAGCAGACAACTCTGATAAAGATCTTTAGAAGTAACAAGAAATCCCTTCTGTCCCAGCAGCTTATAGAACTGGACAGCAGACAATTTGCAAGCAAATGCAGGCCTTGAGTTTCTCATCATCAGATCCAGATTCTCAAAGTTACTTGTTCCCTCCCTCTCCTTCCAGCACACTGAGCTGTTTTAAATAGCTGTCCGCTCATTGCTGTTCCTTACTGTTATTCTGTTTTTATCCTGAATTTTCCATTTTGATTATATTATTGAACAAATAATGTCTTTATTTGCAGTCTTATGCTGTCCCTCTGAAGCCACCAGCACCTCTTACGCCAAGGGACCAAGAGCTGGACCAGGGCCTCAGGTCTGTGTTGAACCAGAGAAAATTACTAAATAGGATTTTCAGTTGACATTTTCAGAGGTGGGTTTTCTGGCAACACTGATGCTTTGGGTTGCTAAAAACAAGCTGAGAGTCAAAGTCTGTGGGAACCTGGGAGAAGTTTATCTTCCCCCAGTCTGTTGAAAACCCCAGTATAGCATTCAGTCTTATGTTGTTGCATCTCATATTGGCCTTATTACTGACAACTGAGTACGGGGCTGGCTTGTTAGGGAGGATCTGAAATGAGATAAAATGCAATGACAAGTGTCTGGAAAGGAGCACTGGGAGTTAACACATTTCTAAAGGTTCTCTCCAGTCTCTCTGGTTGGTTTTGTGTCTGTTCCCATGCATGGCCAAGAGAAATCAAAACTCAGGGCCTCAACTCCTGGACTGTGTGGGAGGACCAGAAGCTCAGCTTTCATTTAAAAGAAACACAAACAAACCCACCAAAAAGCCCCTTCTTTCTTCACCAATAACCAGAGATGCCAAAAGATGCTTGAGAACAAGATGAGCAACTGATTATCCTGAACCTGGAGAAAGCTGCAAGAGATTACAGTGAAGGGAAAGGCCTACACCCAGGGTATGGAACAAGGAGACTCCATGAAGGTGGAATCAGAGGCACAAACTGTGCTGATCTAAGAATCCAGGACTCATCCCACAGGTCTCACTGCATTTGGTAGGTACAACAGCTTTTTAATGGTGTGTGATGGAAATGTGTTGTTTTATGAAGATCTTTTACAGCACCTTGCTGAAGGTATCACAGTATTTACTTGATTATCCATCTTATTATCTCTTAATCCATTTCAGCTGATAAAAATACAGTACAAAGTTCTTTTGTTTGTCTGTTTTAAACTAACTAGAGCCATTATCCATTCCACCTTTAATGTTTTAGAAGCTTCTTTCTTTCTAGGGTTGGATATTCACTTGAGACTGCTTGAGCTAATGCTGAAAAACTGCAGAATAAAACTGACTGCTCCCAGAAAAAGTCTGGATGAAATCTGCATACAACCACAGTATTTGACATGACTTGCATCCAGTACATAATCTGCATGGGATGTGAAGAAGTGTCAGAGAACAGAGTTTTAAAAATCTCCTCCCTTAGATCACTGAAGTTTGATCAGTACTTTTGAGGCTTTTTATCTGTTTCACCAACAGACACTTCCTAAGAGCATTAAGCATTTCAGAGGTTGTTTAGAAAAAAGCCATCATTAAAAAATAATGAACTACTAATGTTAAAGAGGTCTCTGAGACATGGTTACTGACATGAAATCACAAGGGAGTCACAGGACTGTAGCCTCTGATTTTATTACTCCATTGGAAATGCCACCTTCCCAACCTGTGACCTGTTCTCAGTCACATGAGACCCCCCACAAAATTAAGTACAGCTGCAAGTGCTGCACCTTGTGTATAAATGCAAACTCATTGGCAAAACACATATTCTGAGCACGAGGATTTTACATGGCTCTTCTCGCTATTTGGCACTTTATTAAGACCTTAGGCCATGTTGTTGCCGATGGGTCAGATTTGCCTTCCCTGTCAATGCCTACTTGTTCCCACCCCTCCTCTTGAAATGGCTTTCAGCTTGAGCTCCCAGTCTGTCAATGAGCCAGGACACCTGGGAATGTACTGCTTTTGAGTGTGTGCAGTAGTTTTTGGAGAAAGAGATGCTCCTCAGAGGAAGACCATTCTTCTTCAATGAAATGGCAGCCTATGTTTATAATTTTTCATGAAGATTTGATTTGGTTCTTAGAGAGAAACATCAGGAGATTATGATGATCCACAGTTATTGTGTCAGTGATTCTTATTTCAGCTGTGGACTCTGAATCTCTCCTTCTATTCTCAGAAAGTGATTAGGAGACCTCACAATGAGCTTGCCTATGACTTCACATTAAGTACAGTTAATTCCACCTTTGTAGCCATGCTACAAGAAGAGGATGACTTTTTTGGCAAACAGAAGAACTGAGATCATAGCCTACAAACTGATTTGTTTCCCCCTGCCATCCTCAGATTTCCAAAGTGCAGAAATTAAAAGAGTAGCAAATAAAGAAGTTCAATCCAACCCCCAGGCTTACAGCCTAATGCTTTAAAGGCAAACATGAAAGAGCAACAAGCAGAAAATGGAGTGAACCTATCTCCCCTTTAATGAATAGTCTTTCCCCAAATTCTTTCCTACTTGCACAGATAAAAGGGATGTGTAGGGTGGCACAAAGAATCTATGTGTGTGGCATGTAAAATCTCAATGTGAACCTGCTCCTACCCTGGGCTTATTTTTCAGTGCAATAAAGACAGAGCAAACAAGCATCTGCCTCCAAACACTGAGTTCATATAAAAGGAGATGAGTTCAGCTGTGCCTTACAGGGAGGACTGGCAGGATGAAACTGAATCATTCAACACAGGGCAGTGCAAAACATTGACATTTCCAACTGGGAAAACTCTTTCACAAATGCAAAGTGCTGTGAAAGTAAATGGCACATTATGCCTCTTGATTTCATCAGGACATTTGCACACTTACTGTGGATTTTCGACCAAGCAGATAGGGAAACTGAGGCCCAGGATGGTAGCTCTACTTGTGTTAAGTCATACAATGAGTCAGTGACAGACTCAGAACCAGAAAGCAGGAATCTCTGCATCCCAGTTCCATTCTCAGACCACACTGCCAGAGCCAGGTCCTGAACAGGACACTGTGGAGAGTGATACGTTACCAGTAAGCGAGGGAAGGATGCTCCTTCAGTGCTGGAGTTGGAAGGGCTGGCAGCTTCTTTAATTCATTCCTTACAACTTCATTGCTGAAAGAGAGTTCAAAAGGAGGATCAGGCTACAAGAAAACAACCACAATATTTGATATGACTTGACCTAGCTGGCAGGCTGCTACAGCTCTACATCTGTTCCTTCTTAACAAAAGGCACTGGGGTTTCCTTTTTCTCCTCTCTTTATTTGTTTTATGGCAGCCTGGTTAACTTTTCCCTCTATTATCAAAATTGGAGAGAAATTCTCCCAGATGGTTATGTTGAAGCACTTCCTACCAGTGACTGGACACAAAAGCTGTCATGTCACATGTCACTGAGCAGGGTGTCATGACATGTTCATACAGGGGAAAAAAAAAACAAGGGGAAGAGAAAGTGATGCTTTCAGCTGCAATTACATACCTTTATTAAATGCCTTACAAAGTGCTGCAAAAAGTAATAATTTGCTTTCTGAACATCATAGGTTGTTCTTAACCTCTTGCCCAGTGACCTGTCCTTTGCATAACATCTTCACTGGTAAGATTCCACTTTGAATTTGAGTCCTCACAAAACCTACACAAAACCTTCCTACACAACCACCTCACTAACATTCTTCTCCCTGCAGCCTCCAGTGGCCACAATGGCCAGCTGAAGCAGAATCACTGTGCAGCAGAGCGCAGGGAGAGCTCATGAAATGGGAGGCAGATTCTCACAGATGAAATGAAACCGTGGGATTTTCTCCTAAAAACCCCAAATGCTTCCCTTCCCACTTTTAAACACACAAGGAATTGTGTACACGTAGAAAAAAACCCCAAAACCTCAAAGGCTTGGGAGGGAAGGCAGTGCTGCTAATAATTTTTAAAATTGTAGAAATACCCAGCCAAGAGGACCAGACAGGACAGGAATGCCAAAGAATTCATGTTTATTGGCTTATTTCTTGCCAGCAAGTTTTTCTTCCTTCTTATGCCCTTCCCTTTATCCTGCCCAAAAGTGTGGCTGTCCTGGAGCTGCAAAGAAAGATACCTCTTCCAGAGCTCCAGATTTCCCAGCCCACTGGCTTCTCCCATGGGGCTGGTAGACAGGCAGACAGGTAGTCTTGACCTCTCTGGCTGAACAGCAGAGATCTTGACATCTACTAAAGACTTGAGGAGCTCTTGAACATCCCCGATCACCCTAGGTTTCATCCTTGTCTCTGGGACAGTCTGTATGTTGACTTGTAGAGAGGTGATACTGCTTCAGTTGTAAAAATCTTCCCACAGCATTTCTCCATTTGCACATCCCAGCAGCAGGCTCTGCCTGAGACCTAGGTGGGTTTGTCTTAATTGGAGTCTGCAGGTTAATTGCTAGGTTGGGCCAGAGGGTAAACCATTGACATAAATCCTGGAGCAGGCATTTTGGGCATGTCTACAGACATTTATTATTTACTATTATGGTAGTTCTTTGACAATCAATTAAGTAGTTTTAAAACAGGACCAAACTTTTAGTCAGGACAAATCTGTGAGAGATGCCCAAGTCTCAATTAGGCTCAAATTTTGCAGAGTGAAGATGTGCTGAATAGCACACGAGAACTGAGGCAACTGCTGCCATGCCAAGCACATGGAAAACCACTCTGTAACACCTCCTATGCCAAGCCAAAAGGCTCTTGACAAATAGTGTTTCAACACCCACTCCTGCCCAAATCCCATGGTCATTTGGCCACCAGAGCTCTTGTCTTCTAAGTGCAAATGCTCAAAAACTATTCAGATTTATTCTTCCATGGCAGGTAAATATCTGCACAAGTCTGAACATGAAGCTGCTCTGCTCCAGGTTATCTGATGATCTGGATGCTCTGCTCTGTGACTGACAGCCTAGAAAACAAGTTGCTGCTCTTTAGAGTTTACTGCCCAGAGCTGTATCCTCCACCGCATGTGCATACTCAGCTCTTACTGAGGTTTTTGATGTTTTGAAAGAAACTGGGAAAAAAGAATAGAACTTGGGACAAGCAGTGCAGAAGCAGCAGTAACTGCCCTCGAAGATTTTTTTGAGGCTAGCTGCTCAGAGAAGGAAGTTGAGAGATTTCCAAAACTTTTCTGGGAAAGCACAGAGTGAGTTCCAAACAGGGACTTTCTGAGCCCAGAAATCTATCAAATAGGGCAAGATTAGTGGTGACTAATGATCCCTGAGAGTCTGGGAAAAACTCTGAGTCAGTAATGGCTCCTATAAAAGAAAGAGCTAACATCAGTCAGCTCTGCTTTTTTCTGTCAGTAAGGCACAAATTTTGCCTGTGCTGTGATAAGGTCTTTTAAGAATCAGAGAAAAAGACATTCTTATTGATGTTGGGTGGGATTAACGTTTCTGCTCAGCACCAAGAAAATATCATAAGGATAGTGCCTCACAGCCTCAAAGCACCAAATATATGTCAGGTAGTCACTTCCAGGAACAAAAAGGTATTTCATTCTGTGGTCCATGCATTCACTAAGCCTTCTGGCAAGACTCATCTCAAGACAATTTAATTTAGACTCCCCAAAAGATGTCAAATCAAAAAAGGGGAAAATAGAATGACTCAGGTTGTATCTGAACTAGTGCTCATGAGGTCTCCTTTTAAAACAATGAACACCTCAGTTTTAAAAATGTTTCCAGCAGGATCTCAAGTGGTTTTGTACTTACTGCCTTTCATGCTCTTTCTAGTGAAATATCTCAGACTATTTATTTTATTACTGTATTTAGAAAGTGTTTGTTTAATCCGGTCACTTGTGCTGCATTTATTTTATATTCGGAAGTGTCCAGCCTCCAGGGCTGATGTATATAGAAGGGTGTTTAGGACACAGATTATTAATATGTAGGGGGAAAGATCCAAACACACTTTCTCTGGGTCCCCTAGACCATTTTATTCCTTTTTTTTCCCCCTATGGTGAAAATGGTAATATTTAAAGGACTGAGTAACAATATGAAAATGGAACTGGAAAAGCCATCTGTATGGGTTCCTGAAAGCTGGTTAGAAAGCCAGAAGTCAGGTTGATTAAGAATGGACCTAGAAAGCAAAACTCCTTTTTCTTGGGTTTGTTCTGGTACTGCCTGTTTAATGAGTCTTGTCCAAATAATTTAGTCACCACCTCTTAGTAACTTTATCTACACATGGGGACAAAAGGCCTGCCTAGAACTTCATAAACATTTTGTGAAAAACAAGTTTTTGCATATTTCTAAAATAATTTTGAGCAAGATTACATATGCAGTTGTCTCAGGAAATTTATACATTTTCCAGCATGTGTAATAACAATGATCAGTAACAAAACAAAACTGCAGGTTAAAGTTACGAACTCTTCTCAGCATGGTAATTCATTCTGTAGAATGTAGAGTCAGATTCTCTGATTAGATGGTACTTTTCAAAATACAGTGTTTAGGATCTTTACCATTATGCTGCAAGAATGCAGCCCAGGTTTTCTAACCCTTTAATACATTCTAATTGGTTAAATGTCATTTGGTTACACAGAAAGAAAAGAAATTCTGAGACTATGTTAGATATGCCCAAACGTTGAAATTCTTGTGAAATTCTGCCTAGCAGGAAACTGTCTGTTAGCTTTCCTCCCTTGTTATTCTTTCATATATTGCTGGGAGATACTTGGAGTTCACTTGAAATGTCTCATATTGTTTAACTGGAAGAAATCTAGCAAGGAGGAACTAGCTGCAGTGGTTCAGGATTTTGTTTTACTCACAGATTTTTCTTTCTCTTCCCCAAACTGAGGGACAAATGATCAGTATATGCCATTTCTTACTGCTTTGACATACAAGCTGTTTCAGGCTGAAGAACTGGATTATGAACATTTAAAAACAAAGGTGGTGTGAGTTTCCCAGAGATTTTGGGACTGGACTCTCAATCTGGCAAGATTAAATTAGGGGGAAAAAATCTCAATTATTTTAACATATGCTGTATTCCCCCTCAAATTAGGGGAGAATTGGCAATTTACCAAGGAAAGCCTTGGTAATTCCTTTATGTAGACCTAAAGAGAGACACAGCTGTAGGATTTGTGTCCATCTGAGGAACTGAAATTTGTCCTGCCCATGCTCTGCCAACCAAGCATGACTCAGTTCCCAACTAGAAACAAGATTAGTTGGAGCTAATAACGTTTAGATCCGTCTGCAGGGTACTAGATTAGGAGATTTATACATGCAATTCTGAACCTTTGAAGTCAAAATGTTTGCAGCTAACATTGAAAAGCACAGATCCAATCTTAAGTGTCTGGTTCCACCTGAAAATCGGCTGAACAGAGATACCTGATTGTCCAAAATTCAATGGTATGTTCCAGACTAAAAGTAAATATATTTAAGTCTTGTCAGCTGAAGCATTTGGGCATTCTCTTTCAGTAATGCGAAAATGCTTTTCTTTAGTGCAGAGGATTAGGAACTTCTTAAGAAGAAAAGCTTTTTATTTTAAACCTCATTCTCCCTGAATCTTTATCAACTAAGAGACGGATGAGGCCACTCACAGCAAACATTAAGAAATAGTTGATTTAAACAGGTTCAGGAACTCAGGGTTTCTGATGAGCTTGTTTTTTAAATGAAACACACATTAGAAATGGAAATGGACTTAAAAGAATTGCTCACTATAGCTGCTAAACTCATCTGACAGGGCTGTTGTGGCATTTTACTTCAAGACAGGTGACTAGGACTGGGTTCCCCAGGCTTAGCAAAACCTGGAAATTGCTGCGATGCCCAAGGTGGCAAGAAGCAGTGATAACAGACCAATGCATGCTAATGCCCTACGAAAGGATCATGAGCTGCTTTTTGGAAAAGGAAAAAAGGAGTAGTCTGAGCAAGTGATTATTCTGAGGTATGGGATGATTTCCTCAAAAGCAGCAGTGGGAACTGCTGTCACCTAGGATGTATCAGCTCACAGAGATAGAAAACTGCCTGTTAGACTTTGTAAGATTGATTCTATTTTTTGAATTCCCACAAGGCCCAAAGAGCAAACCTGCAACTGCATTCAGGAGTCCTGAACCAGCTGCAGGTGCTCCACCTGGCTGCAGTGGGGTTTGGAGGTAATCCCACTCCAGCCACCATGGGCAGGTGCCAACATGCAGCTGGAGCTGTGATAGTTTGGCTTTGACTGTCGCAGCACCTGAGGTGATCAGCTGTGACTCACAGGAAAGCTCCCATGGGGAACAGCAATTCTCCCATCACTACAAACGAGCCAGTGCTTATGCACTTTTCTGGATCAGGGCCAGAGAGAAACTCCTACTCTCACAGGCTATAAATCTGATGGTGGCAGTAGACAGGACAGGTGTGGGAAAGCTGCAACCCTTTAAAATTAAATTATTTCTTCAAAAACAAAGGAGTTCAAGAGTTCAGCCTTCACACAACCTATGCTGCCATGCGCAACATATAATCTTTAAATCTCAGCAGCAAGACAATCGCAACTGCAAAGCTTCTCTGTTTCAAAGAGTAGCCACTTCTACTTTAAACAGTATTTCAACATCAACTAATTTCAGACACTGAAGCTAACTTGATCCCTAAGAGAAGTCAGCACATTTGCCTTCATCTGCAGTTCCTCTGGCTGGCCTGAGGCTTGATTTGCCTGCCAGATTTTACACTGCTGATACGATAACCACAAATCTCAGCAGGCAAAAATCTTGACCACAACAACCTCATGTTGACTTCAGTAGCACCTGGATCTCACCCAGCACATAAACCTGTGTCAGTGCACATTAAATGGGAGCTGCTGGACAGACATTCCTGGGAGATGCCAAGTCTTGCAGACCATAGAGGATCAGGGTAGCATTCTTCTACCTTCCTGCAAGAACAGGTTTCAAACTGGCAGACTGGTTTGTCCCCAAAGTCCATTTATAAACTAAGAATCCGGGCAGTGCCCTAAAATTGTTATTATGACATCCTTTTTCTGCCTGACTTGGATGTAAGGAATCCCCCTTCCACTTCAAATCACTGTGATCCACAGGTGAAAGAACTCAGAGCTGTTTTACTGGGCCTGGTGATGACAGCCACACTGATGTGGTGGGAGCAGTGAACACTGTGGCTTGAAGTATCTTCTGTGCCCTCAGAGAGGATTCCTCATTTCTCTGTGGCCTGGATAAACACACTGTGATAAACTCAACCATTCCTTTTACAAGGGACACCACACAACTTTTAGCAGGTAGATACTTTCCACCAGCTGTTTCCATTTCTGGTCTGGAAACGAGTACTTGAAGATAAAATGCCTTCAGTTCTATTACTCCGAGCTGTCTGACTCCTTTCTGTTCCGCATTTCATAGTCTGAACATACACTTTCCAAGTGTTATTCCACCATAACCAAAACATTCTGGGAAACAAATACTGCTCTTCTTAGCAAAATCATTGGTTTATCACAGGTTGAAATGGCAAAACTTTGCTTGGCACAACTCTTCTGGACTGAGTACTTGGCAGTGGATTGAAAACCAGACTGAAAAGTCAAGAGCCACATGCACTCCAGTACCCCTTAAATAAACAGTGCTGATAGCCAAGTTATTCCAAATCAGGCAGAACTGAAAAAATGAAGCAAGACGGGGTTTGTGTCTCTGTGGTCAGATGTATGTCAGGATTTTGCAAGTTCATTAAGATTTTGAGAAATGATAAGGCAGAGCTTAAACTTCCTTTTAGCAAGGGCTACCTTATTCCATGATGGGCAGGAGATGTCTATGCAGTTCCTTTTTACTGATTTGTCACCATTTTAGCTGGCTAGAAGTTCCAATCCACCAGAAAGTGGAACATGCCTGTTCTTCATGGCCTCCTGTCATGTTTCAGTGCATTGCTCTTCACAGCCTTACAGTCATGTTTCAGTGTATTGCAATGCTGACAAAATTAAGGCAACACTTTAGGCTCACCTGACAATTCAATCCCACTGCCCATTTCTTTTCTTCTCTGAAACTAACTTCCATGGATATTGTGGTCCTTCAACTTAACTCACATTCAGGTCAGCAAAAGTAAAACATGGACTAAAGGAAATTTTTAGCATCATCAGTTCTCCTGAGCATCACACTAATAACTTCCATGTTTCTCACATGAGACAGCAAACAACCATCTGACCTTTGGTTGCTACTAACACCTAAATCACAGACATGGTCGACTTACAGGAAAATTCCTGGGCATTTCATTAACAATCTTCTGAAACACCAAGTACAGTCACCTCATTGAATTTCTTACAGTAACTGAAGATTTAGCTCAAGGGATAGCAGAAGTTCAACAAAACCAATTATCAAATCTGTGATTTTGAGAACTGTCCAAATTCAAACTGAAATATCAATTAGTGATGGAATTTTAATGTTGTCTCTGGCAGGATCAGTGATATAACAGTGATTTTACAGTCATTTCCTTAGCAATTTCCTTCCAAAGACTAGTCTATTTCCTGAACTTCATGACCACATAATGAGATTTGTCAACAACAAAATCACAAACAATGTTGTTTGCAAGGCATGCTCTGGTCAAAGGTTGTGTTTGGTGAAGAAATTATGTCAGGAAACATGATGTCTATGTTAGCCATGCACTCACAGTTGCATTGTTAACAGAGGCAATCCTGTTGCTACACAGCTACAACGGAGTTGCATGTCTCAGACAGGAATTTTACCAAATTCATTCTTACATCACACAATGACAAAAACTTTTTAAGTTTACATACCTTGAAAAATCTCCCTTTGCCTCCTGTAAAACAACGAAGAGAAATTACAAATATATAATTAAAAACAGAAAAAAAAAAAAAGAGAAGAAAAGGCTGTTCAAGATTTTCCATTTGCAAAATTCATTTAGCAGCAATTTCCTGTTGTAATTGATTCCTCATGCATTTTTTGGAACTGGTATCTAACGTCAAGTGCCATGATACAGAGTTGGGCAGATTAACAAACAAAAGATCTAATGCAGGGCCAGATGATTCCTCATTCTGCTGTGGATACCTAAGATATTAAAGGAAATCATGCTAGTAAATAAGAAATTTTGGATGCTACACTAGTAGAAGATCTCTGAAGTCTTAGTGGCTTTGCAGCCTCTGAGACTGCAACTCCACTGACTTTTTTACAAGTATTCTGGCCATTTTCTAGTACCTAGACTTTCAAAAGGTTTGCTCACTGTCAGCTTTCAAGGGGATGCAAGACACAGGTTTCTCTAACTCCTTGCTGGGTGCTTAGGGGAGTATTTAGCTCCCTTACTTGTACATCTAGATACTTCTGTTTATTACCATCACAGCCTGATGTTAAGGGGTTGGATAACGTTCCACTACAGTAGTTAGATCAGTCTTATTGCACACCTGGAGAATCCTCAAAATCTGATGAGTGCCCTCTGCAATCAATTTAGCACACATTTTGCATTTTCCATTTACCACAGACAATATGCCTTTCATATGATTCATGCTAAAGCACCTCATTTGCCACCAGCTACACAGAAAGCACAGTGCAAGAATGTAATTTGCACAGAGAGGGAGTTTCCACTGCCAAAAGGACTGGGCTTTGTATTCAGGTCTTTTGTCTTTACATCCATTCATCTACCCGCAAAACCTGCCAGCCCATGTCCAGTGGTGCTTTAGTCCTGAGGCTGGGGTAAAGTTCAGAGCTCTGGTGGTGCTTTAATTTGTTCTGGTAATAAAACAATTTGAAATAGGGCTGCAGACTAAATCATGTGAGTTCTGGCAGACCTTTACTATCTTTCTGTTTCACTCTGAGTGAACTGAAGGGCAGACAAGCACTTCTCTGGTTCATATGAAGGAGTCTTTGAGCATGTCATGATTACAGCTCAACACAGAACAAAGCCCAAAGGACAGACTCTGGCCTACATGGGTGTGAGCATACTGAATTTAAAAATCAATTTTGAAGGGTATATTCTTCGTAATTCAGTGCTTTGGCCTGAATGCTGCAGCAAGTAGAGCAAAATGCAGTATGATTCCTTTTGTTTTGCTTGGATCCTGTCATAAACACGGGATGCGTTTGTTATACTGCCTGCTCTGGTTACAGGCAGCAAAGGTGTGGCTTGTTTTGACTGTTTTCATTAAGTTACACATCAAACTACTACAGGAATAAGCGTAACATCCTGTGTTTGTGGCAAGAAACAATCCCAGCAACAAGGGTTAGTTACAGTGGCAGCTCCGGGTCTGGCTGTACAATTACTAAGCACGAAGTTATTCACTAGGATGAGCAGACAATAGATTCATAACCCCACTGCTGCTCCTCACAATGAGCCCGTTGTTTGATGTGTATTCCCCCAACAGCTAATATGTGATTTCTATAATGTGCTGCTAATTGAGTCCTCCATCCTGACTCTCCTGCTCCATTCTTCTTACATAAAATGATTTTAATGAAGGTTCAAATCCCTACACATTAATTGCTTCTTTAACATGGCAAGTGCTCTAGAAGTGCAGTGCATTGTTATTTATTAGTGCAGTCTGACGAGCTGGTTAGTCTGCTCACATGGCTCCTCATAGCTTCATGGCTGATGGGAAAAAAATTAAAACTACAGACTGTAAGAGAGGAGAAACAAGGATCATCTGACAAATATGTCTGATCTGCTCCCACAGTCATGCTTCTAAAAAGAGAACTTCCACAAAACCCACCTCCACTACCCCCCTGAAAAAGTTCCCTTCTGGGAACCAGTAATTTACCAAATGCTACTTGGTCATTTGCTCTCTGACCCCTTTCCCTCTTCTTGAAGAGCAGAACTTTGAAAGACAATATTTAGAAAAGTCTTTAAACCATTCTGCCCACGTTGGAGAATACAGAAAGCTGCATCTGTAAAAGCTCATGTAGCTCATCAGAGGACCAAGCCCCACTGGAAAAAGAAATACAAGTAAAGTTACTGGAAGAAAAACCCATTGCATATGGATTTTCACCTAGGAATTTGCCTTCATCACTTAGATTTTCTCTGGCTGTACATCATACCCTAGAGTCCTGGATATCTGTGTTGGTGCAAACATAACCCATTTCTGTATGCATTATGTCGAGCAATAGTACTTGCTCCCGGAGTGGGGAGGTCTAGTTTGAGAGCCTTCTGTACCTATTTTGGCAGAAACAATGAAAACTGTGCTGACAACTTTTTTCTGCAATTGAGGAGAACCCCTCCTTCCACACAGCCACTGTGAATTTGGTAAATCAAAAGACTTAATGCAGCATGAGGTAGCACCAAGTGAGAGAAGGTGGGTGCTTACCTGCAAGATGTATGCAGCCAGTTCAAACACCACTTCACTGTCAACCTCGATGAGTTCCTTGAAAGGTGAAGAAAACATGAAAGAAAAAGAGTTGAGCTGCTGTAAGAAGGACATACATCTCCTCCTGACTACTGCATGGTGAAGCATGCAGTGCCAGTTTTCTCCCTTGGCTAGGCTTCAAAGTATTCCCTGTGCTCCTGGAGACAAAAGAGAGGGAGAACCTGCCCACTCAGATATGGAAAAAGCCAAATATTCAGTGTAATGCATTGGTTAATAAAGCATAACTGGATGTGGCATGAAAGGATTCCTGAGGGAGGAGTGAGGAGAAGGCAGGTGGAAGGGGTAGGATCAGGATACATTTTATTTTCTTGTGTGATTTAGTGAGAAGAAGTCTAGGATATACATATTTTTGCCCCCAGATGTGACCATGCTTCAGCTTTGTCCTTGGCTCACAGAAGCAAGGAATGAGAATTTGTCTTTGACACACTGAGGTGGTATCAAAGCCCCCACTGGACTTCTCTGGTCCTTGCAAAAGGTAAACTCACACGAAAATGAATCATATTTGCTCTTGCAGGATTTGAACCCTGGTTTTGGCCTTTTCACCCCCACAAGCACTGAGGCTGGGGTTGGTTTGAGAATGAGCTGTGACAGCAAGTCTTTTGGTAGATTTTCCTTGCTCCATTTTATAGGATTCTGCCACTGATGAAAGCAACTTTGGAGGGTTTTACTTGGACACCGTGGTCACTGATGGTCCCAACATTCTCACAGGATTCCTCTGCTGTGCCTGAGACAGCAGTTACAGAACCAAGGGGTCGAGGCACTGCTCTGGCTGAATGTGCAGGATGCAGTCCAGGCATCCAAGATGCTTGAGATGGGAGGCATGAGCATTACTCTGGAGGCCAAGCTTGCTATTCCTGACTCTATGGTCCCTGTCTTTGGGAAGCTAGTGGGCTTTTACTGAGATAATGTTAAGGTCTCTATTCTGCAACTAGAACTCCTACATTGTCTCCTATGGATGTGGCCCAGTAAACTGGGTCACTGTTCAGCTCATTCCTGTAGTGGTTTTTCTGTTGTATTTATTTAAGCTGCTGTTTTTAATATTTTACTTCATCTGGCAAGAAATGAGTGATCTAAATATAGATCATTGCTGTGATTCATGCTCCAGCCAAGTCATGGCCACACCTCATTTACATGCCACAATTGCTGCACTGGCTTGTCTCTGGCAAAATCCAAAACAAATGGAACAAAACACAGAATAAGATCCAGGTGTCCTTGGCTTTCACCAGTGCCAGCTTTTTAAAATAAGTTCACCTCTTTCATAACAACTCCTTGGGGAGTGAAGAGCAGCCCTGCTACGGGCGATAAACACGCCTTTCCCCTCTCAGCTGAACTGCCTGAGTCACGCAGGCACCTGCACCAATGATGGGCGTGTGCCAAGGGAAGCGGCTGGTGCAAGAGGTTGATTGTGCTGCAGGCAGAGCTGGGGCTATCAGACACATCCCATAGCAGGGGCAATGCAGACTAGAACCAGACTAGAACCAGATGCACCTGGTCTTCCTCCTGTCTGGAAGCATCAAGCATGGCACAGACAAACCAGCCTGTGCAACCATGTGTCGATGCTATAGCAAGTCTATACTGGCAGGTGAAGTGGGCCAGAGCCCATTCTCTGGCCCTAAACATACATGGGGTGCATTACAGCTCATGACTAAACCCTCATCCTCTCTCTCCCAGTCCCAGATGGGGTTTCCACTACCGTGTTGCCTATTTGGAACAGGTGTGCATCCTTGATCAGTGCCGAAGCAATGCCTGGGGCAGAGCTAGTTGGCACAGGCCAAAACCCACGCCAGAGCGTGTGAGTAATTAAACAGCCTGTCTGATCAAGGGACAGTGCCTGATGCCAAGCCCTGTCTGCTTTGGTGCAAATGTGTACAAATGTGGCTTGGCCTTTCTGGGCAAAAGTGGCTTGCTGGTCCTGTGCAAGGGTTTGGGTGTGTGGGTTCATGAATGTTTCACTATGCGACAGGGTTGGTGAGTGGGGCAGTGGGCATAGCCAGAGGAGCACAGCAGCCAACACAGGGTCATCTGGCAACCCAGTGACCAACAGCCCCAAACTAGGCCTCAGTTTTATTCTTTCCCACTCTGAGTAAGGAGATGTTTGAGGATGTGTGTCTATCGAATCAACAGGGGAAGGTCTGAGGTGCCAGCACAGTGTTAGGAACAAGGCTTATTTCACGCTCATTGGTCTTTCTGGGCTGCAGGAGAGACAGGGGTGGAGGTATGCATGGGAAGTCCAGTAAGGAAACTTTTGGTGCAACAAGGAAGCTCTCATGGTTTGGCAGCATCTGACATCATGTGCTAGCTGCAGGAATGACAAGCACTGGCTGTGCTTAGACACTGAGTTCTCCACCACAATACATTAAGACGAATCTGCCAGGCTGGGTGCTGACCCTGAGTCTTAGCAAACACTTTGCACCCAACTTTCAAATTCAGCACCTCTTTTAATAGCACAGCATGGCTTACTGTGGCTGGAAGTCAAATGGGGAAGGATCTGCATGGGAGATTGAGACTTCAGCAGGGCTATTTTTGGATAGAGACACTCAGCTCAAATGTGCAAAGTAATGGTTTCAGGGGAGGTCAGCCTAAAATAAACCAACCTAGATCTATAGGCACTTTGTTTTATTTTGTTCCCCTCTTCTTCTTATTAAGCTTTCTCCAAAAAAAGAACAACAGTGTAAGCTTTTCCTGGCAGTACTTCAAAAAGGAACTTTCCCCAGGAACCAAAACGTGATGCTCACTGAGCTTGTTGCTGGAGAGGGCTGACTAAGCACATCTAATTGCAGCCTTGCCTGAGAGCAAAGCACTGCACAGCTCAGCTCAGCAGCCCTGCCTAGTTCCTGGGCAATGGCAAAAATGATTTTTCTGGCTTCTGCCCTGCATTTTAGAAAATACAAAGTCAGTCCCTGCATTTTAGGACATAAATGTCAAGTGAGGCTCCAGATTTGGTATAATCTACATGGCTTAGCAGGTCACAAACGTGCTGAGGGTTGTGGGATGGTGGAACAATTTCTCCCTGACTACATCTGTCGTTTCCTACCACTTCCTCTCTGGCAGATGGAGGTGAGTCACAGGAATGGCCTCTGCCAGCACAGAGGGAGGTAGGAGGGATCCTCCCAGGGAATCCCAGCTGCTGACAAACCTCTCCAAGTGCCAGACATCCAGCCCACCTGTCTGACTCTGCACACTGCCAGTCTTCACCTAAGCGCGGTCTGGGGCTGGTTGATTTTCCGAACCTTGCCATTATACAGCTGGCTTGTGGCATGAGAGGGATCAGCTTCATGGCTCTGCTGTGGGCACCCCTCCAAGCTGAGGATGTGCCAGGATGCCATTGTCTCTGGCACAGAGAGTACCTTGCAAGGGGCTGCTCTGAGCTGCAGTGCCAGGGACAGCAGCCTGGTCTTTCAGGAGTGTACCAGGGAGGGCAATTACTCATATGAAAACATCTCTCAGTGCATGGCTTGTTCTTCTACAAAGTGATCTTTGGTGCATATGCACAGTCACCTTTACCCCACTCACATATAAACCCATAAACTCCTCCTGTCCCACAAATCTGAGGTCACTTGGCTTGTTCAGCCTGGAGGAGAGGCTGAGGGGAGACCTCATGGTGATTTGCAACATCCTCAGGAGGGGAAGTGGAGGGGCAGGCAGTGAACTCTAATCTGGTGAAGTCTAATCTGGGGAACCCAGTCTGCCCAAGCTATAAAAGCAGCAATCAGGCTCAACAGAGTCTGTAAACCACTGCAATGTCCATGACATTGAGGGACTGCTGACACACGGTTGGATATCAGGAAAAGCTTCACTCAGAGGATGGCTGGGCACTGGAACAGGCTCCCCAGGAAAGTGGTCACAGCACTGAGCCTGACAGAGTTCAAGATGCGTTTGGACAACACTGTCAGGAACGTGGCGGGATTGTTGGGGCCTGTGTGTACAGAGCCAAGAGCTGGACTCGACGATCCGTGCCGTTGCCTTCCAACTGAGGCCATTCCATCTTTCCCTCTCCCACTCCCCCTCACACACACCTCTGCCCCCTCCATGAAGATGGCGCCCGCGCCGTACGGCCGCCCTCTGCGGGCCGGAAACCCTCACAACAGCCACTCGGCCCAGAGCGCGTTTTTAGCACAAAACCAGACATTTCCTTCTAAATACAAGCCAGTTTACACTTTTAGCAGGGCAGATTCACTCCTACCAGCCACAAGAGTTACTTCCAGGGCTGTTTTACCCCAGAATCACCCTCTGACAAGAAAGCTGCTGCCAAATGCGGTGGCAGCCGGAGACGGAGGAGTGAGGCAATGTCTGAGGAGGAGGAGAAGGTTGTATCCGGAAGTCCAGGTGTGACCAGTGTAAATTTTGGGGCAGGGAATGGAGATCCAGGTCTCTGAGCCCACTCCAGTGCCACCCAGAGCTCCTCAAGTCCTCACCTTGTAGATGCAGGACTTGGCATTCAAGAAAAACAGCTCGATGGTGGCATTGTCCTTCAGATAGGAGATGCTTTCAATGTAGAACCTGAAAGGGAAAGCAAGGGGAGTGAGACGTGAGGAAACTAGGGCAAAACACGGAAATGCACTTATTAAATGAAAAATGTGGTCAATGGAGTCATGACGAATGTACTAAAAATGAACTTTCTTCCTTTACAGCAGACTGAGGTGGTGAAGGAGGCTCGTGCACAGTCCAGGATGTGATCAGTCACCACCACCCCAGCCAAAGGAACTGGATCATCAAGTGGATGATTTAGGTTCTAAATAATCCTTTGCTTTGTTTTTAGACTTAAAATAAACCTTTATTCTGTTTTCTTGTAAGCTTCATCTTTGTTTGCCATCACATTTTCACCATCAGCATTTCTTCATCACTCCTTTACCCATTACAATAATTCTGTGCTGTTAACCTGCATCTTGTAAAATATTCATCTACACAAATGCACTTCTGGGTTCCTTCCCTGTCCCCTTCAGCTCTGCATAAAACGAATTTTATTAAAGGGTTCTTTACATATTATATCTATGGTCTCATAGTAAGGCAGTAGTTACTAACCTTGCACAGTTTACCAGTACTTTGAATAACAGTGTTAGGGATGACAGGGAATGATCATAATCTAATTTTTTTGAGCTGATGTGACTTCTCAGAACTCAGGAGAAAGCTCAGTGTCAGAAAAACCCACTTGTTTGCATTGGCTGATTGCCCTGAATATTTGCAATTATGTTGAAAGCCCATGATATGTATGAATTTATTCAGTACTCCATGTCCTGCCTGCTCTGAAGGTCTGATGCTTTGGCAATGAACTTTGCAAGAGCCTTGTGAGAATTGACTCCTGCCCTTAATTCTGCCTTGAGATCTTTTTTTTGGGGGGGAAAAAGTGCTCTGGATACTGTCAATATTAATGACTGATCATTCCACAGATGTATGTTGTGTTTTCCTGTAGTAACAGAGAAAGCCTGCGTATGTTCAGTGAATGTTAAGGTGAATTTTGCATTTACTTAGTGTTTTAGGCAAGGAAAAATAGATAGATCTGTCTGCTGATGCTGTTTGGTAGTGATTTTCAAGTTGTAGTGCAGTGACAGCAATGTTCCTTACATAAATTCCAGTGCTATCGTGCCTTGTCAGAGGCAATTAGAATAGGGAAGGTGCCAGGGAAATGGTGTCTCCACCAGGGACTTTTAAAAACCCAAATTCCTTAGAAATCTGACATGCAGGGTCCAGTTACAGAGAAATCTCAGTCCCTGACCCTGCTGTCTGGGAGGAGACAGACTTGTGGACACTCCTGATGCTTCACAGAGGTGCTGAAGGGATTGTCCACATCCAGCTATTTGCAGAGTCCAGGGCCTTAAATGTAACCTTCTTAGGGGCAAAGGTCAGAGCTTTGTAGTGCTCCTAAGTGTCTTCTGAAGGCTCTTCAAAACACTTTATTTCCTGATAGGCAGAACCAACTCCTTGGTTATTAGAGAGAAACATTTTGTTCATCTGCTGAAGGGCTCCTGTCTGTATTACCCTCGCTTCTCCCCTTCAGAAGAGAAATAAAAATAAAACCTGAATCAAATAAAATAAACCCCAAGAAAACACCAACAACCAATCAAACCCAAACACCAAAAACATTTGAATGTAGTGATGATGAAGCTTAAAGATTAAACTTTTTTTTTTGGTTTTTTTTTGTTTTTGTTTTGTTTTCACCATTTCACCTCCTCTCCTTAAAATGGCCTTTCCTCCCCACAAATAAAAAATATACTTGGCTTTAGAAATGCAAAAATTGATCCATTAAAAAAAGAACCTTCTTACTAGATCTACTCTCTGACTGCAGCTGGCTTCCCATCTGCTGAATTCATGGAGAATAATGGTAATTTTACACATTCTGTGGTCCTTGAACAACCTTTTCTTCTTATAACTGCTACCAGTGCCCTCCAAGTTATGATGGTAGGCTTTCTTATTCCAAGGTCAGAAGAAACAAGAACTTTTTTTTTTTTCATTTTGAATCCCAGTGAAGGTTAGCAAAAAGCTTTTTGTTTCACCAGCTCAAACGCGACCGTTCTCACCATCACTAGAGGGCAATATTGCATCTCTTAAGGCTGCAAGGAGCTTTCCCAAGGCTTTCCACACAGACATAGATCGTTTTCTGTACAAAATTAAGGCTCTGGGAGCACAGAGCCTGCACATGATACTTCATCTCACAAAGAAAACCCAATTCTCAAGTGATCTCCAGCGTAGAGAGTGAGCTGGGGAGCTACTGGCTCTCACACATGCACCCAGGCAAATGCGGAACATATGCACCAGGAAACTGGTGCTACTTAAAAGAAAACAGATTTGCAAAGGGAACTCTTGTGGGATTTTCTGTGTGGCAAACTTAGAAAACATGAACTGGAGTAGATTGCCCTGAATCCACAGTTGGTGCGGTAACAACAAAAAGGGCAGGGAAAGACACATTTATTTTTTGCACTTATGACTAGTTTCTGTCACATCTCCTCCTGTTTCCATCTTTTATGAACACAGTGAAGGAACTCACACTTTAAAATGACCAATGTCAATCACTAAGGAGGCAGGCAGGAGCATCCAGCTATGCTAAGGCAATGAACCAAGCAAACAAAAATCTGTGCTGAATTCCCAACTCGGACACAGGTTTCCTTTGTGACCTTCAGAAAATCATTTCACTGCTTGGGCTGTTTGGCTGGGCTCAGAAAACACCCCTCCCTTCTCTGCCCCCCTCTGTCTGTTTTGCCTGTTAAGCGTAGGAGCCTTTCAAGGCATGTTTCAAGATCATCAGTTTTGAGAGGCAGCTCTCAGATTTCTGTTGAAGACTCCCCAGAGAGCAGCATTCCTTCATGTGATGTGAAGCTGATGTGTTTGGGATATAATGGATAAGCTGGACAGGGAAACAGGCAGTACAATATGTCCAAGACCTCTGCTCCACTACCTGCATTTCTTGCAATACACTCAGCAAATAGTTGTGCCTCCAGCAGCTCCTACAAGAGGTTCCTTGATAGCCAGCAACTGTGCCTGTGAGAAATTAGCTGTCTGCAGGAAGGGGGAACACCCCCTGAGACGTGGTGAATGTAAAACCAAAGGAATAATTTTTGAGAAAATTTAAAAGATCACCCAATGTTAATCTATTTCTGCATTCCTCCTCCCTCCCCACCCCCAGTAACTTGTAATTCATCAAGTACATTTTCTAAGCATTAATTAAGTAGACCAGTGAATATTATGCTGGATAATGAACACAAAGTGCCTATCTTGGCTGCTCCCTCTCAGCAGCAGGGAAATAATAATAATGAGTACTGCAGAAGTTGTCTTGGAAGACTTCAGAAGCTGCTGCATCTGAAATGTTTAAGGCTTTTTAGCTGCAAGGACATGTCTCGTTCTGATCAGATTGCTCTCTATTAAGCGTTGGTTAACTGACAACTTTCTCTGAGACAGCTTAAACCCCCTCACACTGTGATGAATGGCAATTCCCATCCTAACCAGCCAAGCACAGACTCAACAGTGGTGCTTGTGGAAACTCCTGATTGTTGGTGAGGGGAATCTGTGGTACTACCACAATTTCTCCCTTCCATTACACACAGGCCCACACACCTCTGACCCATGGCTCAGAGAAATTCCTGACTGGGTCCAGGACTCACCAGTTTGATTAGTGGTTTGTCAGGTGATGGAGAATCCCTTACTGCTGCTGCCGGTCTCATTTGTGAACCCAGGTGTGTGTGTGTGTGTGTGTGTGCAGACAGACAAATTCAGCAGTTAAGGGAAAGTGTTTGAACACTAGTGCTCTGTCCTTGCAGTGGGAATAGAAGAATTCAGGACTGCCAAGCACCTGAGCTGGTGGGGTGCTTGTGTGTACAGTGAGAGAAAAAATAAGCAGCACTCCTGATCCACATACACCAAAAGAAACTGTCAAATACCAAATATTTAGCATTGCCTCTAACACTCAGCCCTGGACATATCCTGTCAGCCTGAACTTGGCCATCTATCACCTAGCAGGGACCAGGCTCTCAGCAGTTGAGTTGCTGACTGGGCAGATAGATTGTCACAGCATTTGAGAGCACAAGCCCATGTGTTTATTTCCAAGCAAAAGCTGCCAAATGGTAAAAGCATTTCACTGTGATCTTCAACACAATGGTATTTCAAAGTATGACCACAGCAAATGGATGTCTTGTCTACTTCATGTATCTATCTATCCTGGGGCAGTGATATCATCCTCCTTCTTGTGAAGTTTGAGTCTGGTGGGAGCCATCTAGTTCACAAGACTTCTATCCACATCTTTCCCAGCTGGCTGACTCTGATCTGGTTGGGATGCAGGGCAGAGCTGTCAGCAGAGCTCAGTGACCCTGTCAATGGACCACCCCTTATTTCACTATTACAAAGCCATGGGTAAAGGAGAACACCCCTTTTCTGCTTCATCCATCCTGATGTCTGGCTCATTATCCCTCACCATGTCATTCAGAACCTCAGAGGATAATTTGAAAAATATGAGGCCATTTGCTAACCAGGGAAAGAAAAATCATGTGTTGGTATAATGGACTTAAATGCAGATGTCATTATGTGCACTGTGTCATGGTAAATGAGTATTCTGACCAGCACAGGCTGCACAGCTCCTTTTATGTTCCAGCCCTGTTTGCTAATAGTCATGGGTGCACACTTTTATGTGCTGACACTTAAAAGCAGACAATGCTCATGCTAAATAGTTGGCCTGTTAAGTAATCAGTCAGGAATGAAAATCAGCTAAAAAGCTCTGTTTACCTCCCCTTCTGCATTCATTTTGCTTTGGATCCCAAGTCCTGCCACCTGTGCCTCTGCCGTGCTCAGGGCCACCTCATCCAGCACCTGGGATTGGTATGCAGGGGACAGGAGGCAGCAAGAGAGACCTGTGTCAACTTTTACCTCATTGCAGGGGAAGTCATGAAAATGGAGGTGCATTTGATTCCAGAAATACAGAGAATAGCAGCTAACAAAATAAAAAGCTATGGATATTGTTTAACCTGAGCCTGTCTCCTCTCTCTTTCTCACCAGCTGCACTATACTATGAAGTTGTCTGCATCTTTACCTACTGTCAATCAATTTTTCTTGGTGTTTCTAAAATGTTGGCCCATTGAATCCCTGGAAAACCATGTGCTTTGGGGATATTTGCTCATTCCTACACCTCATCTTCTCCATGTAGAAAATAAGTAGGGATCTGCTTTGGAATATATAGAGACCAATTCTTTTCATCTCTTTCAGGCTGTGTATCCTGGGAGTCAGCAAACTACTGAGTGCTCCAGTATCAACATAGAGAAGGGAAGGAATCAATGTGCCAGGGCAGGTACATTCCTCCCTCATATTTGGTTACAGCAGCAAGCAAGGGCACTGACCAGAGCATAGTAACTCCTCTGCCCCCTACCCACATGGGGAACCCAGCCTGCCCAAGCTATAAAAGCAGTAACCCAGCTCAACATAGTCTGTAAACCGCTCCACCACTGCAGTGTTCCCTGGAGCTTAGCTTGGCTTGCAAAAGAAGTGCATCTTTTTACAAAAAGATGTGGTTTTGTACAAAAGCTGTTGCAGTTCCTCTTGGCTTGTAGTGATGTGCTTATCTGTCCCAAACCTGAGCTGAGGGGAGTGACTTCATCACAGCAGAACACTGCCTTCCTCTTCTTTTCCCTCAGTCATCAGGGGAATTGCCCCTCAATCTCCTGAGCATTAGCACAGCCTTTTCCTGCTCTTTGGTCATTGCCAAGAGTTACATCTTGGCTGTTAGAGGTAACTCGCTGGGTGCACTGTCTTGCATAACACCACCCCTCAGCATCTAGAGAGCATCTTTTATCTGAGGATTTTGGACAATTTTAGGAATAGAAAACCCTCCAGCTGTTCCATGTGTTGTCAGCAGCACATATGAAGGTATGATTTGTCTGTCAAAGCTGGCATGAGGATCACTTATTTACTGACTCAGCCCTTGGTCAGTGCCATGGTGATGGGACCCTCATGGCAGACCTTGCTGTTTCTGCAATGATGACAGCCCATCACACCCACTGGTGTGAGGTATGAACACACAAATTGAGTGAAAACAGAAACAATGTCTGCGTGACTTTGACCCAGTCAGAGAATCCATGTGTAGGCACTGACACAGCTATTGCAGCTTGATCCAAATTAGCTACAAATCCTACACTGACAGAATCCATCATTTCTGCATGGTACCTATCATGCAGTCTAAATGCTTCCCAAAATCAGACAAGACAATGCTGCCAGCATCAACATATTCAAAATGTGTCTCAAAACAACAAATTTTCAGAATGTCATTTTTTCTACCCCCTCGGGTGGCTGAATGGAAAGGAAAAACAACTTATTCTCTTCTCTCAACACAGCTCACTTATACAAATATATTCCTAGTTAAGCAGAAAACAGAAATGATGTTATGGGACTCAAGAGCCAGACCGCTATTAAGATGTGTGTGTAATGGATGGCTTAGCTCAGAGCTGTGTGCTAAGTAGCAGAGCCCCATTAGTTCCCTTCCTCAAGCAAAGGTCAGTTTTCACACAAGTAAATCTTCTGACTGGACAGAAGTTTCTCATGTCTCTAAAGAGACTCTGAGGAGCACAGCCTCCCCACAGGCAATTTATTACACCTTCCCCCCAAGTGAACAGAGCAGGGGGCCACCCTGGGAAGGCTGCAATAAATTGTCTGCAGGGAGCCTTGTCTTCCAGCACAAACAAGGACTGAGTGGCTGTATTTATACAGTGCAGCTAGCTGGGAGGAGGGGGTTTGCAGGGCTGTCGGCTTTTGGGATCTTCCCACTTAGCATACACACAGCTGGTGCACACCAACCAGCTAAACGCATGCTGTGCAACGAGATGTGGGCTATGGTTCAGACTTTATAGACAGAGCAACTCACAGGAGCCCTGAAAGCAGCTTGGTGGAACTGGTTTGATTATGTGGGTTCAATATTCTGGTCTTTTGCTACTATTTCTGCATCATCCCACAGCAGAGCACGGAGATGTAGAGGTATAATGTGAGCAGGAGATGCCTCTTTGTCTCCCCTTATATGTTGCACAAATTCAGGGAATTTCTGACTCAGTACTGGTACTGACAGTGGGTGAGGGAGACAGCACAGCTGCAAGGAGCTCAGGGAAGTGACAGCTATCTATGAGAATGAGGATAGAGCACCCCAAGGTGCTGAAACATCTCCGGGCAGTTCCCTGAGCTCTCCTGGGATGATCAAGCTCCATGGCAAACTGGGGTCTGGCACTTCCCTCTTTGCAGTGCAGAGGGATCTGCACAGGACAAAGGAGGAGCAGAGGAGTAGAGTGATTTGTGTCTATGTAATTTTGCCCAGCAACTTCTCCTGGGTGGTAAAAGTGTAATGAAGCTTGGGTGAGAGCAAATTCTGCCACTTCTCTTCCCCTCCCCTGGCTGCAAATTTACTGTGTTTGATTATCTGTTTGTGCACTTTCCCCAGTCCCTGTAAACCCCAGTTTCACACCATGAGGCAGACAGAGGGCTGTCTGCTCCTTCTCTCTCCTCAGAGGGGAGAGACAAGAGCAGGTGATTCCCTCATTCCCTGCCTGGAGCAAAGTGTCGGAACACCACATACCCTTTTCTGGTGGGGAAAACTGTGGATGGAGAAAGGCAGCCCATTATGTGCAAGAGAAATAAATTGCTGAGGTTAATTCTGAGTGGTTCTATTCAGCTCTTCCTGCCAAGGCAGGCTGCTGTCATCACAACCCCTAATCTGATTTCTTGGAGAGAAGCAAAGCTGAGTGGATGTGAGTGGCATACACAGCCATGGTGTGCTGGGATCTCACGTTAGCCAGTTGGGGAAGCTGGGAGCAGGATGCTCTGAATCTGCACCCCATAAGTGTCTCTAGCCCATGAGTGAGGCAGAAATGCTTTTCAGTGACAAGTTCTAAGGTCCAGCTAGCTCTATGAAGATCAACTGTCTCTCTTCCTTCCCAGTTCAACTGTTTTCAAATGGCCTCTGGTTTATTTTGCTGTTAGCATTAGTCCTTTTCTAATGGAACACAGGTTTAAATATGCCTATAAAGAAGGGCTGAAAGACTAAAATAGCATAAGGCCTCATTAACAGCTGAAATCTGGTACAATTCCATTTAGATAGCCAGGTGTAACCCTGTAGATAGGAAATGCCTCCTCAACCCTGGCTGTGCCAACCTGCTTGAAATAATAATTTTAAATTTATCGACTTGATAGGACAGAGGGATCCATCAGGTGAATATGCCTACATCTGAGTAGGGGTCTGAGGTCAGAGAAGACACACAAGTTTTTTTAACTTGTTGAATTCCAAAGCAGTCATCTTTGGATGAGTCAGATGAAGTAAGTCAGATGAACTGTTCCTGAAAGGTGCCTATTTCTTTCCAGTAGTTATATATGGAGGCTGCACTAATTAGAGCTGTCTGTCAGGTAAAGATCTCAGCTCTGGTGTGGTGAATCTCATCTCAGACTGCCCACCTGCCCCACCTGCCTCAGACCTGGCCCAGTGCACACAGAGTTCCTTCAGGTTAAGGGGTGCACAGACACCCATGAGCTTTGCACTCTGTGTTTTAGCGCCAGTCTCTTATTTAGGGCCACTTTGTTCTGTAGTAACTGTGGTAACCTGGCAAAATGTCTGATCTCAATATTGAGAGTCCTGAGCCCCCACAGCTCCCATGATGACTTCAGCCTAGCCGGTACATATGAACACATGCCAGATGTTGCTAAACACAGGCATTCCTTTGTGGGAATACTGCTAGCCCATAGATACAAACACTGCCCCCACAGTATATTTGAGTATTGAGGATTTATTTCACATTTTGTTCCATGCCTTTCTGAAAGAAAAACCCTTTCCATGTGAGACATTTTCTGATTTAGTGTGACGATTTCTGCAGTGAGTTGTCACTGTTTAGCTGGTGAAGTTGCCCTGAGAACAAATATATTCATTCTTGGGAAAAAATCCACCAGTGGAGTGAATTTTATTTGCTAAGCTTGTTCATATAAATTCACAGCATGACAAACATACAGAAGATAAAGAGATCAGACCCATGCTAGTGGTTCCTTTGCTAAGGATTGCTAATCTCACATGGCCATTGTTTGAGGATGAGAACTCACTGCAGAGCCTGGCCAACTTTGCTTTCCATGAACAAACAGCGTGTCTTGTGCTCTTGTTCTCTCTCGCATCAAAGCTTTACACAAAAAGAGTAACTTTGCCTTCTTTCTGTCTGTATAAGTCTGAGCAAAATGCCTCCTTCCCAGCCAAAAGGATGTACCTGTATCTGAACCTCTGCAATCTCTATCTCCTTTGCTGCCCAGGTCTCCACACTGTACATAGGTTCCTGCGCTTTATCCCAAAGCTCATGGTGTGAGGTACATTTTCTCCGTTCTCTTCTGGCCTCAAAATACCTCTGTAAAATCAATTTATCAGGCAATCCCTCCTTTCTTCATCCCCATCCTTTGCTTCTCCTGCAATTCAGTGGTGACTGTCATCTCACTTGCAAACCCTGTAAGGCAGGGAACTAGTCTCACCAACAACCAAGCAACCAGGGCTGTAGAAAGGCATCCAGGGAAGCTAATTCTAAGGTGAGAACTAATATCACTCCCATTCTGTTGCCCAACACGCCTCCTCCCCTGCAAGACACATGGCACTCCCTCTTGCTTTCATGTGTGTTTTTAGAGCTATGTAAACAGATATTAGCAGAGTCTTTTAAGGTAATATTGCACAATAGCCATGGGGCAGTTCACAGCTGCCCAAGAGTTCTGATTACTTCCTAGATTCCTGTGTTGTTCTCAGTGGAAAGCTTTCATTGAAGCACTAGGTGACAACCAGAAGACAGGGAGGCAGGCTTCAGTAGCTGTGTAAATGTACAATGGAAGAGGCAATTTCTTACAAATCAATGCTAAAAACATCCTTCTAAAATCTCCCTCTTTTGACACAGTGCTGTGAAATTTTTGGTCTTTGATAACGGAAGAGAGGAAAGACACTGGAGATCAGTGTTCAACGATGTCAAACCCCAAGGAAATGTGTGTCAAAAGACAAAGCTTCAACAGTGCTGCAGAGATTTAAAAAAGGGAGGAGAATTTCACACTGCAAAGCTTGTGAAACTTCCTATTTTCGGCACAGTTCTTTCAAGAAGCCTTTTCTTAAGAAGGCAGGCTTCCCTTTAAATGTACTTTTAGAGCAGGCAAAAATCTGTGGCATCTTTGGTGGGCATTCTGCCCTCCGACATTGCTGCAGGAATGTGGAGGTAAAAACCATTTGATGGTCACATTAAAGGTGAAAATGTTTTCACTGTAGCTTCTCTTCACAAACTACCCTTTACTTTTCTTGCCTGAGGCTTCATCTCTTCAGTAGTTATGCAGTGTGATTGAACTGTACATTTACTTCGACTAGAGGGAAAACTCCACACAATTACTAAATCCAATAAACAGAATTCTGTGTCATGAGCATCTGGCACATTCAGTTACTTGAATTACTTGTATCTCCCCACTTAGGACTCCCAGCATCAACCTAAGCTTTGTCAGCTGCAGTGCTTGGGAGAGGTAATGCAAAAAGATATCTGCAACCACAGGCAAGCCTTCACCTGTGACATAGTAGGTGTCATGGGCACGCAGTTCCTTAGAAATTAACACATTTGTGATTAGGTATAGTACAGCACTAATTATCTCTGCTTTCTGCCTGATGGCAGCAAGGAAGAGGGAACATTCTGTTTATAGTATATTTATGAATGGTTCTGCAAGCTGCTGCACACCCCGAGATTACCCCTATCTATAGGTGGGTCTCTTTAGAACCTTTCCTTGAGCCCTTGCTTTAGTTCCCAAGTCAGAACTGAAACCACTGGATAACAGACATGTGGGGCCTTTCCAGCTTCAGCCATCTGGCTGGCGTTGGTGTCTTCAATTGCCCTCTGCTCAGATCAGATTTAGGGATGGACATGGGAACTCCTTATATGCTGGGAAACTTTTTCAACCTCTGCCAGCATCTGACATCCACAAAGCAAATAAGCAGTAGAAAAGGCATGGTAAGTTAATGCTTGTTCCTAACTCTTGAGGCATCTGGCTCCCTGTCCAGTCCAAATTGTAACTCAGTGTGATAATCCACTCATTACTGCCATCACTAAGAGTATAAGCCCAGAGTCAGTCTGGTTTTCATACATGCAGACACTGAATGCTGAGTTTTTCCCTATGGATTGAGATTCCAGAACAGGAGGGGTCACTCATTCACTAACTGTTATCTGGATTTGTATCCTAGGATGTCTCTTGGCTGGGATCCCGCTAGAATGACTGGTCTCCACTGTGCTGCCAACTTTCATAAAACAATACAGATGGCAATATTTATGCTTGTTGAGTGGTCTTTGAAATGAATATGAGAGTGGCTCAGAAGCACTGGCTTTCACACATTTTACACTCCTAAGGCCAGCACTTAGCTCTTGCTCACTCAGGGGTTTCCCTGTTCTCCATGGGATCCCTGTCCTAGCACAGACTCCCCAGTCTGGCCCCTGGACAAGATGTCTGGTAACTGAGTGGCCATATTCTAAATGAGCATCAACAATTTTGTGTAGTTCTAAGCACAGGTGGATCTGGATCTCACATGCTGAAGATGCTCAGCTCTAGATCTACCCTTACGGTTTGAAGCACCCAAAATATTGACTTAATTCTTCTCTTGGGAGATATCAGTCTAATTCTGGACTCACAGGGCTTTTTTGATTTGTCCTAAGACATATCCATCACTAAATATGAGGACATAATAGAACAAAGAGTCTCTTCTCCTAAAAAGCCTGCCTTGTAATGGAAGTTAAATGAATGACAATCACTATGCGGAGAAAAAAAAGCTTCACTCAGGGGAAGAAACTCAAAAGTAGGTCTTCATTTTTTGTGGGTACTATGGAATGACTGAGAGTGATGTCAGATGTAATATAACACTGGAGTGGAAAGCCTAACAGAAAAAGACACAGTTACGCTGCACTGGCTTGTTCTAGACATGAGCTATCCATTAAAAGTAAGTCAAAACCCTCAACTTAATTTTGTACATATGCCATCCCAGCCCCCGGCCTCTCTCTGGGCATTTCAAAGCTGCAGGAGCAAATTTGTCTTCTCAGAAAATATCTCCCTTGGAGGCAAAGGCACTGTGTATGTAAGAGCACTGGCAGCTTCCAGCAGCTTCCAAACACTAACAGTTCCTTGTAAAAATCCCAGATGAAGTTTGAAGCTCCCCAGCTGCTGTAATCTTCATTAAAACTTTTATAGTCTGGTTCAGCCATGTAGAAACCAACTAGCTGCCATAAAATGGCATCATTTGCTATTTGTGGGTAATTCACTGTAGCACTGAGTTCAGAAGGTGAATATGACAGAGCTGTACAGGGATGAAATTAGTCTCTGACAGAATGCACACTGTGGGCACAATCCAGAGGAAACTGATGGCTCACCAGCGAGGAAGTGAGTGTTTTCCCTGCAGGTTGCTGGCTCAAGTGGGTTATCCTGGCAGAAAGAGGGCTTTGTTCTGCCACCCTACTCAACTTGGACTTTCCAGCTCAAAGCCCACAAGTAGAAGTGTAAATACATAACATCTGATCTTGCCCTCATCCAGCATTTCCCTGTGGGCAGCTATGAGTGTCAGTGTGGTTACTATTTGTTTACACTTGAGTGAGAAGAGTTTGCAAAGCCAAAGCACTCAAAAGAAACCTCTGTGGAAGTGTTTTGTTTGCCCACAGGTGTTTCTGAGACACTGTCAGCCTCACTTCCTGGCCTCCAGGAAACAGGCTGTCTGTAGCTGTATCCCATGGGAAGGGCTTGCCATCAGGCACTTACCTGACACAAAAGTACAAAACAACCGGTCCTGACTTTTTGGGGAAGTCATGTTCCAGCACCCGGCGGTCCAGCTGAAGCCAGTTCAAGTGTCCCCTGGCAAGAGAAGAGAGATTTTTGAGCCTGGCACCAAAGAGCTTTCTGAATCCTCACAGCAATGAGGTCTGAGGTGTTAACAAAATGTGAACCAAAATGTGTGCTATTTGCCCTGGACTATTGCATGATATTTGAAAAACACACAATAAATGTTTGAGGAGCAGAGGCGGTATCATCCTGGCAGTGTTTCAGTCTGGGAATCGAACTGCTAAAGTTCAATCTGTCAGAGTGAAAGCTGGCAGCGCTGAGCAATCAGGACAGCCCAAAATGTTATAAGCTTCACCTTTTTATTACAGCCCCCTGGAGCAGTTGTATCATTAAAAGTCTGTCAAGATTTTCATTAGAAATCCTTATGGTTAAGAGTTTCCACGATGCCTGCAGTATTTCACTCAAGGCTAAACCTGACTCTACAACCTCAGACAGTTTATTTACCACCCACATGCCTGCAATAGCCTCTCTAGGTTTGCCCAGCCCTCGTTTTTCCTTCTTCAGAGAGCTCTTGAAAAACAGCTGCTCCATGAAGCGTTCCAGCTACAATTACCACATGCTGCTTTTCTTTTGCCTAGATGGTACCTGTCGTCGTTATTTTCTCCTATAATTTATCCATTCCTGCCTTGCTGCTGGAAGCTTTGCTGGGCAGGAGTTCTGTTCTTTGGCACATTCCCCACATTGTAGAGTGCTGTGTGTGCGTGAGAGGTACTTTATAAATACCATTATTTGTATTACAGGGGCATCTTGCTCCCCAGCTGAGATAAAGGCCCTGTTGAATTAAGCACTGTGGAAATACCTAGGGTGACATTCAGGCCCCACTGAAGCTGGCCAGAATTTTGCCACTGCCTTCAGTGATGCTAGGGTTGCATCCTGTTAGCTTTTGGCTGTTGATTTTAGTCAGACCAGATTTCACCCAAAGGGAGAGGCAGCCTTTGCCTTCAGTATTCTGCTGTCTAGACAAGCAAGGGGACAGACAATTGAAATGATTTGGGGGAGAATCTTGCAGCAAATAAAGCAGGAAATGGAACTCAGATGTCCTGAGCTTTATTCCAGTGCCTATTCACCAGCTCATGATTATCCTCAAGAATAATTCTTCATTCCACTGGAAATGAAAATAAGAAAAAAAAAAGAGCCTGCTTTTTAAAAAAAACATTAAATTACCTTACAGAATTGCCACAAGCCTTAGCAATGTACCCTGTGTACAGCGAACACACTCAGCTTTCACAAGGGTTTGCATGTGCATTAGCTTTGGACAACTGAGAAGTCCCTTTAGAAAGTAAGCAATGAGATCCCTGTAGCAATTTAACTGGATTTACAGTCCCCACACTCCATCTTTCCCAGAAAAATAAATAAAGGGGAAAGCACTTTCAGGAGGCTTTGAATCACCTGGGTTCAATGGGAGTTTCTGTACTGCTGCCCTGGCTCATGGAGGCGCAGAAGACGATGGGCAGCTCAGGGACCTTCCTGCCCAGGCAGCTCTGGGCTGCTCTGGAAACCTGTTGGGGCGTTGCATGCTCACCTGAGCACAGCACACTGCTTCAAACCAAGGGGTTCTAAATTACTGGTGAGCTCCACTCATCACTCTCCTGGATTCAGGATCAGTATGTTGAGAAAGAAGCTCTCCTCAAATTTTGCCATATAGAAGTTAGACATTCAGTTTAAGAAGCTTTTGCATCTGTTTTGCAAAAGTACCAAGTCTCAACTAGGTAAAAGTTATACATGTGGAGCTGGGGGCTTTTTCAGATTCATCCTGGACATCTTTTGGTGTACACAAGGAACAAAGCTTATTTTATCCCCTGCTCTAGACACCCATTTGTTTCTCTCCAAGATATTTTAACTTTCAGACAGTTTTTTCTCTAGATAAAGTTTTAATTTTTTTTTCTCTATTTTTTTCATTTTAGGTAAAGGGCAGCCTATACTGTACATTAGGGGCATAGACTTGCTGGCAGCATGGCTACTGGAAAGGGGTGATAAAATGCAGATTTTCAAGTCAAACTGGTCACCTCATATGTCTCCATTGCAGTACAGGGTTTGAGGATAAGTCTGCCCAGCCTGGGATCAGAGTGAGAATGGCCATATTAACTCATCTGGATGTAGGAACTAATTGGTCTCACTCTGGGCAGGATGCATAGCTGGGTGTGCAGCAAGGTGCAGGTGTTTTTCTTCATCATTTCTGCTGCTGTCATGCTAGCCTGGGATCCATGCACCACTCTGTTGTTCAGCACAGATGTGTACTTTAACAAGGTTTGGCTTTTAGAAGGCAGATGCTCCAGGCTGTCAAAAAATAATCCCCATGGGAGGATTTTCAGCCCGGGTACCCAAAAAATTAGAGGTATTTAGTTTTTGTGCTGCATCCCCCTTCTTGAAATCTGTAATTTTACCTATTTTTTTTTGGTCATGAAGCGCTGTTATGTTGCTTTTAACAGGCCTAATTTCAGGAAGGCTCAAATAAGCTGTGAAGGCCACAGTTACATGTGGAATTGAAACTAGCCATGCTCATCCATTCCTTGCTTAAGTACAACCTGAGCGTTGTCCATGTAGGCCATGGTACAAAATGCTGTCAGAGCAAAGAAAAGCCACACTGAACCTGACATCCTATGCTGAACCTGTCCAGTTGCATTTGTGTCACCAACACAGCAGCCACCAGCAGCTGATGGTGTTACACACCAGTTCCCACTGAGGGTGAGCTGTTGACAATGCACTCACTGTCTACCTCTGTGTTTATTCAACAGCAATGTCTGGGTTTGCCTAACATGCACAAGGAAGGGTTGAGAAGCGATGGTGCACAGCACAAAAAGTCACTTCAAGGTATTTCTTGTTTTGAAAAGACTTGCTCTTTTCATTCTTGTTGCATTTGGTTAGTATAATCATATATATACATATACATATGCATACCAGTTCCACATTTATGTTGCACACGTACACAGTTCTGAGCACTGGAGAACACATTTAATTGCCACCGAGTTTTTAGGTTGAAGAGTTTCATTAGTCTCATCTGCATGGAGCTTAAATCTAAAGCTCCTTCAGAGCAGGAAGGTCACTTAAATCCCTGCCAGGAGCTAACTGCTCACTATACTCAATTACTACTTACAATCTTTCATCACTGAGGGCTTCTGCACTGCAGATTATCACCTAACTCCTTGTTTTCAAGCATGCATGTGTGGCATGTAGAGAACAGCAGCAGTGAGCAGTCACTGGTATCTGCCTGTGAATGTGAACTATCAGGGAGCCAAACTCCAATGCCCCTGCACCACGAAACGCTTTGCTCTGGAATCTGTCTTCCTGTTGTCAGCAGAACTATTCATGGAGCACAATCCCATGTAAGACAGGGAAAAGCATGGGCATATAACCCTAGGCATGTAGTAATCCTGACAGTTTTCATGGACCAATTTAGGCAGCTCGCACTGGGATCCCATTCATACATGCCCATGTCTAGCTGGATTTCCTTCACGGTTCGATTTAGAGACACAAAGTAGCTTTTGTTTCATTATCACCATCGATTTGTTCATTCAGATATTTCTATCAGTGTATTCAGAAGGGGTGCAGACAGTTTTGGGGGTCCCATAGGCAGGTCAAATACTGGAAGCCAGATAATTTTCTTCTGTTGGTTGTACTCATGTTGGCAGTTAAACTGATTTGTCAATAACAACCACATAATCACTCTCAGAAAAAAAATACTGGGTCCATTTAGGATACCGACTGAGTATGGATTTTGGTGCCCAGGGTCCATTTTGTTGATTGTATGCAGTAGTTCTCTTTTCTTTTATAAGTAAAGAGTGGCACATCAATGAGTACTTTGCCTCCAGGTGGTTCTGTTTATGTGGTTTTACTGCTTAGTGTCCAGTTTTCTGAAAAGTGGATCCACATTGATTTGTGTTATAAAGGTATTTGGACCAATAAACCAACTCACACCCTTTCAGTGTCAGACTCATTCTGAATTTGACAGACATTGAGAAAGACCAATTAATGTAATAGAAACCATATAAACTATTTATATTTCCATCAATTGCAACAGAAACAAAAACCCTTTAAGCTTATAGATTTTCTCAATTACTTTTCTAGGGACTGAGAAGCTCACGGGGCCATAAGAGTTTAACTGTACAAACTCTGCAACACAGTGGACTTGGTGATAAAGGAACTGGTCTAGTGCCAGAGCAGGACATTGTTCTGAGAGCTGCACTCTCCATTGGACCAGCTGTTCAACCAGGATGTGGGACACCTGCTCTCTCACTCTGGCTCTGCCACATGGTTGTAGGGTGAAAATAGGCTTCCTCCCAGCTCCAGGGATGAGAGGGTATCCCAGGGAAGGGTGCTACCCTGCTCTGTGGGGAGCTGTGGGATGCAAAAGTTGGTAGCTCTCACTAGAGCAGAAGACTCAGATCTAAGGACAAGTAAGGGATGTGGAAACCCTGCCCATGGCCCAGATGGGGAGTCTGCAGTGAACAGAAGGTTAATCCTGGCCACTTGCTCTCAGTGAATGCTGGGAGAGCCGATACGAAGGGAAAGAGTGGTTAGTGGAGATTCATAACCAGCTGAACTAAAACCCAAGCTCTTTCTCCATCCCTTTTCACTTTTAATCAAGCAGGACATTGCTCTTCTGGCTTCCTGTGAAGGTTGGCCCCTCGTGCTGTACAGGGACACCCTTTTGACCTGTGCTCTCCCGCAGTTAATGGCTCACACCATAAAACATTCCTGTGATCATTACAATAGCAGGCATTATTCTACCCCCATAATAGTCTGACAATCTAATTTTAGTCACACTGCATGCAGTAATGACCCTATATTATCACAAGAAACTATTAAGTTGCCAACGCAAAGGTTGTTCCTATTGATTTTCTTCTAAGGTTGTCATGATAGAGCACAACTAATGAATGGAAATCCCCTGTCCAAATAATTTCTAAATAAATTACTCTCATAGAGCTTTTACTCTTAAATAGAAGAATTGATTTAATACTGTAGTGGCTTTTCTTCTTTCTAAACTTGCAATTTAGCCAACCTCTGACTACATTTATGAACCAGGCTTGTTCTGTTTTAGCTGGTTATGAGTCCCTTTCAAGTAAAGCACACAGAAACTCAGTGGAGAGTGAAGAGAAAGAAGTCCCTGAGGGCCTGTGTCACAGAATTAAAAGGTTTCTTTTTACATTCCTGATCTGTATTAGGTAAAGGTCTGGGTTATGTGCCCTGCAAACACACATTAAGAGACTGAAAAATTCCCTTTCTTCAAAAAGTAGTAAAAGCAAACTTCCATTTCACATTGAAGGTTAAGATCTGTGGTACAGACAGCCCAGTTCATTTTCTGAGGTTGGCTTGGGACATCTATTTCCAAGACTCTGTCCAAGGCCCCAAGTATATTCTTTGGCTATGTTCAATCAAATAAAACAATTGCTGTTTGTGCCAACTCTCTTCCAAGTATTTTACAACCGAAGAGGAAATACTTTTGTCAGGGTTATTTTCATAGCACTGAAGAAGCCTTAGTGCAAATGTCAGAGTCACTATGGGACAGCAGAAGGACTTCAGACCAGCTAGGACTTACTGCTTGTTTCTGGGGTGCACTTCCTTGATTTAGTGAGGGTGTCCCCATATCTTTCATCTGGGCTGGCTGAGCATCTCCTGAAAAGCACCCTGCACCATCTACAGGTCTGAAGGTGACCAAGTGAACGGATGCCATCACCTAACCCTTTGAATCCTGCCTGGACAGCGCACATCCATCTGTATCTGCTATGTAACTTCAAGCTCTGCCTTGACAACCTCTGTAGCTCTCACGCTTCTTCCCCTTGCTAACCCAGATCTTTGCTCCCTCAGTTACACCTAGAAGTTCCAGGGGAGGCTGAGCTCTCTCTAATTGCCAACACCTCCTCGTTAGCTTCCCTTGCACTCCCAGGGGAGCCCTGTGCCCACCCAGCTGAACTGAGAGGTGAGACTTGCTCAGCTGCTCTCTGGTTACAGTTTGAGATGTGCCTTGTTTCTCACCTGTGCTCTTGGGACTGTTAAGGGAGCATTTTCATCTCCTAATGTGCTTTGGCTTGCCTGCATGGCGTTCCTGTGCCTCTCAGGCAGCACCCACTGAGTAACTTGCTCTCTCCAAGAATAAACACTGTGGTGGGAGCAATTTCCTATTCCTGCTTTATAAAAGGCAATTGCATCCTACTGTTCCTTCTTGGAGGATTAGTGCCATTAATTTGAGATGGGTTGGAGATCTACAGGGCTGAGCTACTCATGCCAGTGAGCTGGGATGGATTCTTGGATCTCATCTGATTCAGGTTGTGCTTCTGCACATCCTTGTTGCTGAGCATTCCTCCATCCTTGGAGCTGTGTCCTGAGATGGCCTCAGGCCATCCAAGGCAGGTGCTTGCCAAAGGAATTGACTTTAGAGGGGTGATTGCTGCTGAGATGAATGCGGATATGTTTGTGCAATTATCCAGCAGCCTCTGATTACCCAATCCTGAATCGTTGTTCCAGCAGATTATTTAAATTTCCCTGCCACTTCAGAGGAGAGTGGAACTGGCTCATGACAGCAATACTGCTGACTCGGCTGTTCTGGGGACACAGCATTGGCTTGAAAGTCTTGTTCTTTTAAAATGATTTAGGTGTGGGTAGCCTCTTACTGCTTAAAATACCAAGCAAAAAACCTATTGCAAACCAAGGTGGGGGTCCATATGAGATACAGTCCATATGCCAAGGATGGTGTAACTCCTGAGAGAAAACAGCTGGAAAAATGTAACAGGATGGTGCAGTAGTGCTGAGGGGTCACAGTCTGGGACTAATCATAGCCTTTGGCAGACCTTTAATGTTTCTCCAGTGCAAATTTTATTCTTGTAATTTAATCTGGGAGTAGATATGGCCTGTCCTGAGACAAAACCCCAAATTTTGTGGTAATTTAGTCCATGCCTCCCTAGACCTTGGTCTGGGACCTTATTGTTAACAGTATTTTTACACCAAGATTTTCTGTGACCAAGAGTTGCCTCTTAGGTCTTTGATTTCTCATACTTACGTTTCATCTGTGAATGCAATTCCAAAGTACTCCTTCTCTTTCAGGTTGAAATGAGATGCCACCAAGTCAAGCAGCTCCTTGGCCAAAAGCTTTGGCTGAAAAACAAAAATGAAAGTAAGTGATTAATGAGGAGAATTGGATAGAACTGCACTGTGCTTGAGGATGAAAACACTATCCTTGAAACTACTCCACAGCTGTTGCTTTTATGTTCCCTCTGGTGTTCAAGCTAAATCTGCAAGGAACATTAGCTCCTTGAAATGAGCAGTAGTTTCCCTCCTAGGTAAATACTAAAAACCTGGCAATTCTGACCTATTCAGCACTTAATGTCTCTGCAGACAGATGATCTGCTGCCTGCCAGTGCTCGGATCTACCAGGACCAGCCCACTCCTGCCTCTCAGATAATTTTAATTGTTAAAGCTTTTTATCAAGGGCCCTTGCAAACACAATTCAGACACCCACTCTCTCACACACAGCATAGATATACGCTCATAACACTAAGAAAATACATAGTGCCAAAAGATAGGATGTGACAAGACCAAATGAGAAGTAAGTGACAGAACAAAATAGTTTCCCATTCACTATTGCTTGTCATATAGAGATAAGGATACATCCTCAAATTCAGGCACTTGGAAGGAAAGACAGAAAAGTAGCACGCACTTTCAAAATTCTCATTGTAAGACAATAAAAGCCAAGCTCAAAGAAACAGAGGATGGTTCATTACTACCTTTTCTGCAAAACCTTATTTGTCTTTCAACTCTAATGTGTTCTCCTGCCTCTATGAATTTTCACCTGTTCTGCTGGGCTCCAATTTTGCCAACCAGATTTCTGAAGCCTTGGCAATAGTACAACTCTCGTCCTGACTGTCACTTGTAGGAAACAGGGGTACAAAGGATCCAGGTAACTGCAGCCTTGTAATAGCCCCAGATCCCAGAGCTGCAATCATTACAGCAGCACTGGCACAGCTGGGGTCAGAGATCCCAACAATGTTCCCTGGTGACCACTCATAAGGATTTGGTCTTCAAATCTCTGTGCTGCAAACCTCAGTGAAAATAAAACTGTCTGCAGGCTTGACTGCCCCAATGAGTCTGCCGAGCAGCTGAGTCAGTTACCCCAGACATGAACCTGTTGTTAAATGGAGGTGAAATTATGATGCTGTGCAGAAAATGGGTGGCAGGGACACAGAACCCTGCTGTCCTAATCAAGTGCTCTGTCCTATAAGCACAAACACAGCTATTGTAGAAAAAACCCTGACTTGTACCTAACTTCCAAACAGATTCCTAAGACTCAGACTCTCTGAAAATGTCCCTAAACCCAGCACTATCACAGCCTCTGACACAGCTGTGACAAATTTACTTCTCTGTATATTTTCCAGGCATTCATATGAATATTGCAGTGTCTTCTACCCACCCTTGTGGGGACATCCAATGCATGGAGGATTTCTAGGTCATGTCAGTAAAGAAAGAAGCAATAGGTGTGCCTAAATGCAGCCCTGGCTTGAGGCAGCCTCTGAATGAATATGAGAGAAGTTGCTGTGTAGGAGGAACAGCCTGGCAGATAACAAATAGGTAGGATGCAACCAGCTCCATTTTAATTCCCAAGTCAGACTTCTCAGGCACAACCATTGGAGGCTCTGCTATGACAACATTGGTGACTGCATTGACTTTCACTCCTGAACAAGCTCCCAAATGGTGCTCAGAGATGAATGACCCACGCATGGGACCATGGTCAGGTCCCCTGTCCTCCTGAGTCCCATCAAAGACCCAAGCAAAGAGCACACCAGCTACACCAGTCTCACTGGGGGCTCCTCAGATACTTCTCTCCTGGCATTGTGCTGGGTGTGATGGATTTGCAGCATCCCTGTCTCCTGTAAGATGAACCTCTCTTTGTCTGAGTATTTAAAGGACAAGCTACAGTTTGACTCATGATATATACAAATATTGTGATGAAGAGGATGGCAAGACTGCCAGGTAAATTCAGAGATACACAAGCTCACTGCAGGTTGTTACTGGGGGCATTTGGGTGAGTTTTCAGCTTAACAACAGACAAACAAGCACAAACTTTTAAAGGAGAGAGAGGAAGAGGAGTTTGTTTCCTGCTGTCAATGTGCAGTTTGAAGCCTTGCTTTTCTCCTGCCCTTGCCCAAGAGTCCCTGCTCTTTCCTCTTTTGGCTGGGCCAAATTCTCTCTGCACCAGAAAGGGATTTCTTCCCAGCTCAGGGCTACCACAAGAGGAGGGGTAGGAATTCATGGCAGGACTGACTCCTCCATGGCCAAGGCCATGGTGGGGACAGTTGGTGGAGGTGAGTCCAGGCATCCCCATGCTGGACTGTATTGCAGGCTGGGAGCTGCGTGGCTGTCACTGCCTGGTACCCAGTGCTCTGCATGACTCAGTTACTTGACAAACGAGCAATTGTGCAGCCAAGCAAGGGAGTCAGCCATCAGTCAGCCTGGCTGGGTGTCCCACCTGAGAGGACAGGGGTGGGAAAGAGTGGTGAAACATCATGCCTCAAACACAGCAGACTTTTCCCAAGCCTGGGTTAAGCATATGGAAATTAAAGGTCGAGTTTTTGCAAGGCAGCAGGACAGAGCAATAAACAGTTGATGCTTAAGAGGCTGCCCGTGGACATGGGGAAGGTATGGGTCCCTCTGCTGCAGTGAGACAACACTGCCACAAGGGACACTGGACAAGGGACACTGGACAAGGGAGGAAGTCCCTTCTGCTGTTCACATCGTGGGTAAGTGATGCTCCACTTTCCTTGCCCCATGCACTGCTGCATCCACCCCCAGCTATCAAGTAAGGAGCAGCACCCAAAACCACCTGCCTTCAGCCACCCTTCCTAGGATGGATAAATACAACATGCTGCTTCCTCATTTCTGCTGAGTGAGACCAGGCTGAAAAAGCCAAGGAGAGGTGGTCAGCATGGTGTGACAGCTTTCCCACGTCTGCTGCCCAGAAGCAGATGCTCCTCTCCCAGCACGGCCCCCTGAGGCTCGGCAGGGGCACAATTTCCAGTGCCCTTGCAGTGGGGCCTCCTCCAAAGCCTGTGGTAGCAGATAAGGCAGGATAACCCTTTGCCTTGCAAGATAAGGGAAAAAGAACAATAGATGCAGACCCAGCACTGGAGTGGTGCCAGGTTAGTTTCTGGGCCAGAGTCCCTGAAGAGGCTTATGGCAGTGAAGTTAAGCCCTGCTAGTCCCCTCCAAGATTACTTTCCATTCTCCCCTTAAGCTCTGCAAGGTTGTTGTCCTTTCCAGTGGAATGACTTGGGTGTCCTCTCAATACAGACAGGCAACCCTCGTGTTTGTAGGGGAGGGGAGGAAGGTGTCTTCTCCAGGTAGTAAAGACTCCTCGAGACAAACGTGCCCAGCAGGGATAAGGCAGGAAGAGCCAGGCAGGCAGAAGCTGAGCTGCAGCCTGTCCTGCTGTCTCAGGAGAGATGCACACACTCGATGTTAGCGGTTAATCTTCTTGCCATTCGCGATGGGAACGGCTGAGCAATGACCTCCTTTCATGGGAGCTGCGCAGACAAAGAGCTCATTAGCAATGCCTGTGGCAAGTTGTTTTAATTCATTATTAATTTCTGGACTTCATTTTCCAGAGGGAAAATTTTATATTAATAAAACTCCCATCACAGACACATTGAAGGAGATGGGGACTGGTCTCTGAGAGCAGAGAAATCAATAGAAAGTGGGCCTGGGACCTTCTGGATGCAATTCAGTTGAATGGTCAGCAAGATGCACTTTGTGCATCCCACAGAAATTAATCAGAATAACGGGTGGCATTCTTAGTAGAAACTGAACCACGTCCTCGATGCAGAGTTACAGAACTGCACTGTGAGCTGCCCAAGAAGGTGTGGAGACCCCTGTGCATCTGCTGCTCCTCATCTCCTGCCTACCTACACCTTCCTGGGTATGCTCCATGTAACCTGTATCACAAAAAGCAGCCTGTGGGGCTGTCATAGCTGTAGCTGGCTGGCCTGGGCTTGGGATGGGGAACACCAAGAGAAATCCTTTGTCTGGACCAGTGAGGGCTGAACATGCTTTGCTGGTGGGGTAGGTTGTGAGAGCAGCATTATACAGCCAGGGAATCTCCTGCTGCTCCCTCATGCTAAAGGACCCTCTTTGTGGAAAGCATGTAAAGAACAGTGTTCTGTAAATCAATTGCTATTGTTACTAGAGAAATCAGCAGGGACCCAGTTGTGATCCCAGCGCACTGGAGCTGTGGCCCTGGGGAAGAAGAGTCTGCTCCTGGTAAGTGCTTACTCCTGCCAGGAGGAAAGGCTGAGGGACCCATACTCCAGTGTATCTGAGTCTCTGGCACAGACACTGTCCATTTATAAACCAAACCCTGTCCCTGAGGCTTCCCTGCATGGCAGTAACCTGAGTGCTTTCCTGGCTCTGGATTCCTACTTGTACGCCACAAATGCTACTCCAGCCTGGAAAAAGTTACATTTTGCAGCCTGGACTTTCTGAACTTGCAAACATGACATTTTCTACAAAACTTAAAATGTCAGGATCCACTTGCCAGGTATGATGGCACCAAACTTTGTCAAGGGGATTCCTGATACTCTGCAGAGCAGACAACTCTGCTGTGAAGTTGAGCCTGATTTCAGAGCACTCTAAGGTTTCTTCCTTCCCTCTTGGAGAGGCAGGGGAGCAGAGATGGATTCATTAGGGGCTGCCTCCTTATTAGTAGAGTGACCTAGACATCCTTCCCTGCTCCCTGGGCCATGCTGGAGAGGTTTGTCTGAAATGATAATGCCATGCATCCACAAAGCCTCAGCAGTGAGGAGCACTGTGAGGACATGGCTGGGGGTCTTTGCAACCCTGCAGGCTTGAAGCAGTGAACTCATTTCCTTCTTGCCCTCCAAAACAGCTGAAGTTTGTTCAAATAATGACTTGGAGGAAAGGGAGAGCTTTATTAGCAGTGTCAGGAGGTGGCAGGGAAAGGGCTGAGACTCAGTAGCAGCTCTGTGACTTGAACTTGCCATGAAGAAAGATGATGAAAAAGCACCGAAGGCAATGCAAGAAGGTCCATATGGGATCACACTTGGCTGATACTCCAAGGGATGTCTCCCTGCAATTCCCCATTGCTTAAAGAGCCCGCTCCACACTCTAGACTATAGGCACAGCCTGTGCTAGCAAAAACTACACCAAGAAAACTTCAATGCACGCCATGCCCCAACTCTGTCTGTATCTTCTTGCCCCTATTTAAGGGAGCATTCAGCACTGGCAAATCAACCACAGGGGATGAGTCTTTCATGCACTCCAGTTATCTCTGTACAGAGGCACTCTACAGGTGTCTCTTCCCAGTTAGACACGATGGCAACTTCCCTGAACATCAGCAGAGCACAGAGAGCACTGAAGGCAAGTAGGGAGGGGAAGGACAAGCCTGAGAGCTCATTGGAAAAGGGAAGCTGCATGAGGAATGATGATCCAAACTGTCAATGTCAAAATGTTTTGTGGCTCTTTGATGTATTTATTGGATGAGTTCATATTAGCATGAACTCATTAATATGGGCTGCTGTACCCACTGGGGGAGCAGGCTGCGGTCTGCTCACAGGACACCTCCCCAGTGCTGAAAAGAGGAAAAGGATGATGTGAGATACAGGTGATGCAGAGCAAGACTTTGCTGCTCAAGGTGACATGAAAACCCCATTTTGGTGCCTCCTAACACCCACCACTGTCACACAGGTTTAGTGGTAATACTGACATGTTATGGACATGAGTTAGCCGCGGGATGGGAAGAGGAGGAAGAGGGCTTCTGGGGAGAAGAACCTTATAGACTGGAAGAGGCTTTTCACCAAGCTGTAGGGATGAGATGCCATCCAAAGGGACCTATACAAGCTTGAGAAGCGGGTCCATGGGAACCTCATGAGGTTCAACAGGCTCAAGTGCAAGACACAGGGTCACGGAAAACCCTGGTGTCTGGTATTCCCCAGAGACAGGCTGGGGAATGAACAGATTGAAAGCAGTTCTGTGGAGAAGGACATAGAGGTACTGGTGGGTGAAAAGCTGGGCATGATTCAGCACTTGCAGCTCAGAAAGCCGAACGTGTCCTGTGCTGCAGCACAAGAAGTGTGGCCTGCAGGTCAAGAGAGGTGATTCTTCCCCTCTGCTCTGGTGAGATCCTGCCTGGAATGCTGCATCCAGCTTTGAAACTCTTAGTACAGCAAAGACATGGACCTGTTGGAGTTGGGTCCAGTAGAGGGTCATGAAGATGACCAAAGGGATGGAGTACCTCTGTCTCTGACAGAGACAGAATGGGCTGTTTCTGTCAGTCATTGTCAGTCATTGTGGAAAATACAGCAGAAATACAAGCATTCCAGTATTAAATATTCAATATAATTAAAAGACAATGTTACTGGGATTTGAGCAGAGCGAGGAACTCTGGAATCATGTGTTCCCCCAGTGGAAAGACAGACTGCCCACTTTTGGCAGAGAAGCATGTTTCTCTATGACAGCTTCCCATTAAGCTTAGAAATGAGTGAGTTATAGAGAGAGATTATCTATCCACAGTCCAGCAGTACCATGAATAAAAAACAGATGACAAGGTATTAGCAGCTGCTGGTATGTCCCTAGAAACTCAGGCACACACAAAGTATATTTCATTGTTTTATTAGCTGTCAAACAAGCCTGTTCCCCCTCCCCCATGTCCTAGCTTCTCCCTAATTCTCTGCAGCAGAAGGTTTCTGGGTAATGTATAGTTTCAACATATGGACAGACACGTGCCACCCAAATCCATCCAGCACAGACACATGTTGGGCTGTGGGAACCAGATACCCAACTCACACCAAGCAATGCCTCACTCATTAAGGTTAAAAACACTGCTACCATCCACTGTCTCCTTGCTGGAGGGACTTACAGTGCAATATAGCACAAGAATGCAGAGATGAGACACTGCTAAGCCAAATGCTGAAATGCTAAAGATTGCCTGCAGGACTGGTGCTCAGCACTGATTTTGGGCTAGCACCCAGCTGTGGCCAGGCACAGGCTCCAGGACTCAAACCGCTGGTATTTAGCTGTGAGCAGGTTTGTTTTCTGCAGGATGGACTGTGAAGTGTGTTCAGTTCAAGCCAGCCTCTCAAGTCCTGTTGATTTGGTCAAATTTTGCTCAGCATTCAATGGCTGAATGTTTGAAAAACATATTTGTGGTGGCTTGAGTTGCAGTGTAGGCTGAGGAATGCGTGCAGTGTGGCCAGTCCCTCAGAAGGAGAGGTGAGGTGGAAAAGGAAGAGTTTGCATGAATGCAGAGCAAGTCCTCCCTGGCTGCGCCCAGTGCAGTCCCACCAGGCAGGGAACAGCGCTTCTTGGGTCTGCTGGAGCCTTGGGCGGTGTAATCAGGAGGAAATGAAAGTGCCAAACTCTGCTTCATGCACAATTCTTCCCCTCCACCGACTATTAGCATTTGTTAATGAAACAAACTCCAGGTCCTTCTCAGGAATTCGATCATCTGCTAAAACCAGGCACAACCCTATGCACCACGGGAGATCAGGGCAATAAAGAAGCCCGTATAGGCCCTGTGTGTTCTGCCTCTGTTTTTCAGGGCATTGATATTCACTGGCCAGCAGCCTTATCTGCTGGAAGCCAGCAAATGCTCCATACTCACCCATGTGCATTGCCCCATAATAGCTATGGACTGTAACTCCTTCCCTCCCCTGCTTCCTTGTACATGGAACATGGAATTCTTTCATCCATGGGCCACTGAACTGTCCCTCACTTGCAATTCTCTTGTCAAACTGGGTCTGCTAACAGCTCCATCATCCTCTTGTTTAACCCATTTCATGCATTTCCAAGAAAAAAATTCCGAAGTCACTCCATACAATGGTGTGTAAATACCCAGTAACAACCCTTTTGGTGATTGTGTCATCTGAATACAGGGTAATAATATTGTACAAAACTCCTCAGGGTAAAGGCTTGGGGCTTTAGGGGCTGCTATTTCCCTTAGGGGATAGATCCTCTATTCCTCAACTCCACATTATTATGTCAATATATGGAGTGCACATAATCAAAGCAGGCTGAGATGTAGTTGGGTGAAAAATTTTTCATTGAAATGCAAAATGCTTGGACAGGGAGCGCCTTATTTTTTACCACAGAACAGCTGAACTCCATCAGTGTTGGGGACTGGCGGCAGGAGCGCTGCTCGTGCTGGCACAGGCAGCACCTCCTTCCCAGAGTCAGGGGCTGACTCTAAAAATCTCTTTTCTTCATTTACATAAGCAAATGAGACAACTTGCCTCCAGCTCGGGAATGTGGAGGGTGGTGACAGAGTGCCATTGACGTTTTTTCTTGGAAAGTCAACACCCGCAAGTTGTGGGAATGAAGATTTATTAGGGTCAGAGAGAAATAGGCAAAAAAAATTCCCAAGTTTTCAAAAAAAATCTGTTTGGTAAAAGGATTAGAAACACCCTACTGACAAGTTGCCTCAGAAATATTTACAGAAAGCTGCATTTCTGGGTTCAGCTGATACCTGACACTTCATATCTTAAGTCAGAAGGCATTGCTGATACTCTCTAATTCCCCTACATATTAGCAATGGGAATCTGCTTAAATAATTTTGCAGTCACAGAAAGCAAAATGTGTGAGCTGGCCAAGTCTGCATGGCAAATTCATGTCAAAACCAAAATGAGAAGCAGTTGGTGGGATGAAAAAGACACATTTGGGTCTCTAGCATCCCTCCTCCCTTTCTTGTCTGATGCAGAGGCAGCTGCACACTTCCCCCATTCAGAAGGGGTCTGTGTCAGTGCCCAGTGACCCCATTCCTCTCTCTTGCCATCTGTATCATCCCACAACTCCAGCAGAGTTTTCAGGTGACTGCATCCAAAGAGGCCAGCCAGCTGCAGCTGGTACTGGAACAGGAAATCTGTTCCTTACTTAGATCTTCCTCTCATCTACGACATAAGTTTCAGCATTTTCCTCTTTCCTCCCTTAGCCCTCTGCCCACTTCATCCCTTCTCTGTCTCTACTGGGAATAGCTAATATCCCCACAAATATTAAAGAAAGAGCCTGGTTGATGTGCTGAGGATGGCAGAAGGAAAACCCCAGGTTTGGGGCTGGCCCTGGTTCTGATCACATATTTTTTTGTCCATAGACCTGAAGTACAAGGAAGTTTGGTGCCTTAGTGCACTACATCCCACATAAGAATCTGCCTCTCTGTCTCCTGCAGGGCTGAGGAGAGGGAAAGGATGCTGTGCCTGGCATTCAAACTGTCCCTGTCTGCCCTGACTGCATGGGGTGCCATCAGGAGCAGCACAATGTAAAGTATTTCTTCCTGGGATCCTCCAAGAGTCTGCATCTCTGAGCTGTGCTGTCTGGATGTGAAGGCTTGTCCCCTAGTGTACCTCCTGTGTGCCAGAGCACATGCATAAGCAGTCCTTTCTGCACAGGATTTCCAGAGGAAAGTGGTCAAAATCCTCACATACGTCCCTGAGATATCTTTCTGAGCATAAGCAAGATCATGCAGGGTAACCTCATGTGAGGACGCAAGCCACCCTTGAGTCCCTTCCAACTGAACTGTGGCCAGAAGCATGAACTGAGTGAGAAGATCTGGCCAACCACAGAAGCAAACCTGAATTGGAAGGGAAAACAGAATTCTTTCTTGGAGGGATTTGATGGAAAGTGTGGAATTCCTTATGCTGACTGATGTAAAAATGGCTTTTGTAGCACTGCCAAAGTCACTGCCAGCTCATCTAATCAGTCATGAAAACGTCACGGAAGCAAGTTAAAAAGTTGCTCCAAGTCAATTTGCAGATGCAACTTCTATTATTCTTTATTTAAACTTTCTAGATTTGTTTTTGGATTATTGGAAGAAATACATCCTTCCTCTATTATCTTTCTTTGGGTTTCTCCCAAATCCTAGCATGACATCAAATCTGGTTTGACCTTTACAAGACACTCCTGAAGACAATCTTGGCTGGCTTCTTGCTTTGCTATGTGCTTACTCCAGTGAATACTGTATTTTCAGGGGGCTACTCTTAACTCCATGAAAAAATTTTATGGTATCATCAGGAGCTGCATGCTGTGGGTTAATACAGTTTTAATGAAAATACTTTCCAAATTTGACAGTTTTGACTTTTTTTTTTTTTTTTAAAATTTTCAGGGTATTTAGAGCAAGCTTATGAGGTGCTAACACAGAACGACTGGTGCAATAAAAAGGTATTCACTTATGTGGACCCAAACAAGCAACTTTCAAGCAAATTCAGTTCCTTTAGAGAAGAAGAAAAGCCATTCCCATCTATGATGATTAGATTTACTAGCCCTTTAAATCATTCTCAATGTCTTGAATCTATTAGTGATCTATTTGGTAGCTTCCCATCTCCTCATGCATGAACCATCTATGAAATTTGTACGTATAAATGAGAAAAATATGGATGATAGATAAGCAGAGCAGAAGGAAAATACCCCCACACAGGAGGACTTTGCACTGGCTTAGGGCCAGTTTCACACAAGCAGTGGAGGGAAGCATCTGTGCTTTGGAGCAAACCACTATTTTCAAGGTCATGATGGCTTCACCTTCTTCCATTCCACCTGATCTCCAGGTCACTGGGGCTGGGCTGTATTTGGCACTTGGATCTCCATGGTTTAGCAGCACTGGCTATATCAGCACTAGTTACCTGAAGAAGGCCATAGCAAATCATGCTCCAACACCCTCAAAGAAGCCTGGGTAACCAGGCAACTCTTTCTTCTTTCCCTCATCCTTGCAAAGAGTCAGAAAAGTCTCATTTTTCAACACAAAGGCATTTAACCTGTGGGAGATGCCCCTGCAACAGAGATGGATTTCATTGTCACTATCTAATCAATTTAAGCACACAATGATATTACTAAAGCTAAACCTATCTCTTGGTTTTATCACAGAACTGGGGGCTCAGATTTTTCACCTTCCTTTTGCACATAACATGCAGCAGTGATGGATACAGAAGCCACATTAGGTGGAGCTCTCCAACTTGAGGTTGGTGCTAAATTAATACAAACTGAAGCTGCTCAGGATGAGAATTACACCTGCTGGGGAGTTAAGAAGGTTTGTGTGCATGTCTTTGGTTCAAGCCCTTGTCTTAAAGCAATGAAAAAAAGACACAGATATGGCATTCTGTGCAGCACTCTGGGTTGGAATTGAGGTGGCCTACTTTAAGAAAGTATGTGACAAATTTATTCAGATAATCAGCATTGTAAATGTTTGGCTTGAAGTATTTTGGGTCTTCATGAGTACTTGCCTTTCAGTTTCTGGAGATGTGTATAATTTTGAAACAGGGTAGTCAACTGCTGCAAGAAAGTCAATTGTGTTTTATATCATCTGACTGTATCACTTGTGGCAAATCAAACTTTGAACATGGAGCGAGCTTCAGAGCCAGCTTTCTGGGCAGGAATCCATTTCACACTCAGCTGACAATGGGGCTTGATAAGCGCTCGGCCAGTGTGAATAACCAGCTGCCTTCTATATATATTTTGATTTGGTAGTGTCTGTTGAAGTTTTATATCACTGAGAGATTGTTGGTATTCTTTTAAAGCATTAAACCTACCTTGACAAGGTCAACAACAATTTCTAGAGAGGTCAGCATTTTTATTTTGAAATATTTGATCATAATTCTATCAAGCATTAAAGAAAGAGTTTGGCTAGGGCAAATAATGAAATTGGACAGCTCACACAATCCATTTATCTTTTCGACTGTAAACCTCTGAAGCGCTCTAGTTCATCCAGTTTCAAATCAACTGTAGAAATGTCCATCTCCCTTCATGCAGCCTACAGAAATTGGTGCTTGGAAATGCTCTTGATCTGTTATAGCTGATGTGGAAAAGGAAAAATAATTTCCCAAGACATACTAGCTTAGCTGCATTCTTATGTTCTGTTTGCTTTTTAAAAATCTCTCATGAATAAGGATGTTTATTTCCATCCTCACTCAAAGTCACTTCTTCATTGCTGAAAATATTTAATAAGCTAAGTGAATGCTTATTTTTGTAGCACATTTTCTAAACACATTAAAATCATTTATTTAAAAAACCCTCTGTTAGCAAAACTAATGTTAATAAAAATAAATAAAGTCAATAAAAGTGCTAGGTCGGATGCATAGGATTAAGTCATCCTGTTCTATTTTACACAGCAATTGTGAGTGTAGGGAAATGAATTAAACTTAACAAGAGCTACATCCCCATGTGCTGAGACTGGGGAAGGTGAATGCCTGCAGAAGCACAGTGGGTGCATGGGCTTTTGTGCATTCATCTTCTCTATCTGTGCTCATACTTGGGGATGCAGTCAAAAGAGATGACTCTGCCAATAGATTCTCCATACAATGTTGGATTTCCCTCCCCTAAGGAATTTGGGAGTTGAAGCACATTGGTCATCCTGGATGTTTTCATCAGTTTAATTATCTGTGCATATTGCACAGTTGCTATATTAAGAACATATCACAATGATTTGAAGCTTCTGGCTTAACACACTCAAATGTAAATCATGCCATGGAAATACTACACATCAGACAGACAGTTCTTCCCCTGGGAAGGTCAGGAGAGAGAGGCTGAACTTCACTTGCCAGATGTTGGTTACATTGCTCATTGCCTGATGGCAAAGCTCAGATGTTATGAGGAGTCAAGTGGTCAGGGAAAGAGAGAAATGGGATAGCTAAGGAAGCTGCTTTAACCTTGAAGCCAAATAAAAGTGTGATGCACTGTGTAGGTCCAGCTCCCAAGGTGTAAGAAATCAGTGCTACCCCACTTACTTCCTCCCTGGTAGTCTGGCTTCCTGTGCCTGAGTGTGGTCTCAAAGTTCACCAGAGTGGTGGCTGGGACTGGCCCCTGACTTTGAAGAATCACATCAGGACAGTCAGGAGCCTAAATGGGTCCTACCAGTCCCCCTATCCTCACAGCTCTGTTTTAATGCCTTTTAGGCAACCCTGAAGGTGAATGGGAAGGGGACAAGGATGCTGGGCTTCATTTCCTGTCTCCAGGCTCACCCATGACAAATTGTAATCCCCGTAAGTAAAGGAGAAGGCAATGGAGAAAAATGATAATTGGCCACAACTCAGAAGGAAAGAAAGCAAAATAATACTTGCTCACCATAGGAATTGCTGGGAGAATAAGAAAGGCTTATTTCCCCTGATATTTGTAAAAAGAAGTGCTGGTAATAAACCAGTTCTATTACAAAGGAGGAGGGTGAAATGAATGGCCGGATGAGATAGTGAGTGTCTTTTATTAAAAAAAAAAAACAAAACAAACCAAAACAAACTAACTTTTTTGCTGCAAAGAAAGAATAAAGACATGAGACAGAGTGGTTAGGAGATAATTCAGGCAGGGTAGAAACTGTTAGTGATAAACAGCTACTAAGAAAATAACTGGAAAATGTAACTGCATACAAATGTGGGTGATGACCCACATATTGGGGTGATAACAGAATTAGCCAATGAATGTAATGAATCATGAAAAGAGAAGCTTGGAGACTATGGAGAATTGAGGACGTTTTTCTAAGCAGGAGGGGTAGAAAGCAAATAAAGGAAGCCTGGCTTCTGAAAAGTAGTGACCCATGGCCTGTGCATGGGGAAATGTCCAAATGTGCCAAGCAGTGGCATAGAACAGGGAGATGCTGAGCACAGGCTGAGCTTCCTTGACAGTGTCCATAAAATGTCTTTCTGGGTCTTAACCAGACACATCCTCACTGCAAATGAGGTGGAAGTGATTAGGCAACTAATCTGTTCCCGCTTTCATTAAACCCAATGTGGAAGACGGGCAGGAGCAGTCCCACAGCAGCAGTGTGGGCAAGGACACCAGAGAGGCTGTTCCCAGTAAATTTCATTGAGTGACAGAGACAAGGTCTCATAAGCTAGGCCAGCCTGGAGATCAGTCACACTGCTGGCAAATGCTGGAAGCACAAAGATCTCCAGAAAATGATGCTGGAGGTTTTGATGGCCTCTGGCAATGCAAGGCATGCTGACTGCTGACTGGCCAGCAGTCACACTGTCTGTGTGACAGATCTCTCTCATCTCTCTCTCCCTTGTCATACCATACCAGGTGCCTGGGGACTGACTCCAAAACTTGCTCTATGGCAAGGAGTAAAAGACTTTATCATTTCTAATGCTGAAGCACTGCAGTTTTGGAAAAATTTGTGCTTCATACATGAGGGTGATGAGAAGAATCACATTTAATGGGATTTCTGAGAAACTGAGGAAGGTAAATTTGAGCAGGGAAAAGGTTCTGTCATTCTCCATGATAAAACAAGAGAGATGTTTCACTTGTAGTAGGGAATCAGCTTTGACATTTCGGGAGTCAAGTGCCCAATTGTCAAAATTCTCTCTTCCTTTACAGACCCTTCCACAACTGTGTGGTAGATTTTATCCCATACGCTGGGAGCATGCCATGGACTCAGTGGATGTCTGCCTCTGATCAACATTCAAAGCTTCATTATCTGAACAGTGGGAGCTGCATTTCTGTTGGTTTTCCTTTCCATATACCTTAAACAGTTGTTGACTATTTGAAAGCTTTGGAAACTGGGTAGCCATCACCGCACAATTTATTTGGACTTTGATATGAACCAGGACCATTCAGCCAAACTCTGATTTGGCATCAGGAGAAAAAGAAGGTCTCACCCCATCCTTTTTTTCCTCATGTGTCTGGGCAGTCCTGTAAAAGCACAGCATGGGCTGAGTGCAGCTTAGGAGATCCTTGCAGCACAGGAAACACCTGTGTGGGCTGCTGGTCCTTGTGCCATCAGCTGCTGAGTGGGAATAATACCCTGTACCATTAAATCACAACATAAGATGTCTTTTTTCACCAAGGATATAGCTTCCTATTGAATGGAATTCAGTAGGAAAACCTTTATTTCTACATATTCCCCTGTCAAAATTATTCTTCTGTAAACAGAGCTTCAAGAGCAGCTCCTTGGTCACTTCAATGCCTGGACTTCAGCTAGATCACTGAGGACTATGGGAAAGACCATATATATTTAGAAAGACAATGTTCCATTTCACTTGCCATAAGGATCAGGAAAACATTTGCCTGCCTGTCTGCTCTCCCAGGAAGCTCTGAAGATGTGACTGCAGTTTGTCCAAGGAAAAAGATGCCAGAATCTCTTTAAAGAGAAAAGAAACTCAATGGCAAATATATTTCACCCTGCAGTGTCTGAATCCACAGAGGAACTATTGCTGGTAGGAAAAGTTATAAAAAAGAGAGGAGAAATCCCAGAAAAGGCAAAATTCTCAAACACAGTCTCACACAGAAAGTGGTTATATGACAGCAAAGGGATATGTTATATCCTTATAGTGTAAACCACTGCTACTCAGTGGAGATTCATCCATCAATACCAGAAGAGAAGCTGGCCTATGGCTCTTTGCTGGTTTGCCAGACTTTTATTAAATGCACAAGAATGCCAAGTCTGTAATGTCTAAAAGTGAATTTATTTAACAATGAACTCTTTGAAAAGGGAGTCCCAGATGTGTAATTAATAATGAATCAGTGATGTGAAATCTGATCCAAAGCCTACTGAAGCTGATAGACAGACTCTGACTTCAAGGAGTTCTGGATAAGGCTCTCATTAGGCAAAAGGAAAAAAAATTAAAAGCTGAGCCAGCTAGTTGGTTAAAAAAATATTATAGCTTGGATTCTGTGCTAAACAGAGACATACAATAATCTGCACTGCACATAAATCCCTTCTCTGCTGACAGGGGACTCACACATTTCTGTGTCTGAAGCTGAACTTGAAATCTAGGAGATAAAATAAAATAAAAAAAGCTGTGAGAGAGAGTCCCAAAAGGAAAACCTCCAGCGGTTTGAAGCACAGCTCATTTCCTCTTGGCATGGATGTGGAGATATCTGTCAGATATGTGTCATCTGGAGGCAGCAGATGCTGCTGCTCCCTGCGTGCCGAGGCCATGCCCGTCCCCCCGCCCGCTCCAGCCTGAGCACCCACCTCTGCTCAGCCCCTCCTGGCTCTCCCTCTGCTCCACACAACGGGGATTATCAGCCTGGAATTCCTGCCAAGCCCAGCAGAGCGTGGTGTCCAAAGGGGGATGGATGCAGCTTGTCTTCCATCAGTGCAACTTAATTCAATTTGTCAGGGATGCAGAGGGTTTGGGTGAGCCTGATCTGATCACAGACACTGGCCAAAATTGGGCACTGTGAGATGGGCTTCTGGCAGCCTCTGGTTTTCATTTGCCTTTCAGTATGACTGTAATGGGAAGGTGGAGATGTTTGTTGATGAACAATTTCATCGTTCCAGATCTTTTAAGGGACACATAAAGTGCACATATTAAGTCATCCCCTTGAGTCAAATATTTTTAAGTACAGTAACACAGCTCATTTTTAAGTAATCAAATAATAATTAAAAATAATTGTCTCCCATTTCTGCTGAAGAACGAATGCATCTACATTGAATTTGCTTCTTTAATAGCAAATTGTAACTCAATCTAAATGTAAATTCCTGGAGAATCTGCTATCTAATTCTCATTATTTCCACTTGCTTAATGCAATTAGAAACATCTGTCACTGATCAACTGTCCACACAGTGAAAACAAATAATAATTCATGCTCTCTGCCTCCATAGTGTTTTTCAGGGAATGGACTTCTTTAGAACCAGTCACTAGAGCCCAAGAGCTAGAGCTGTGCAAAATGCTTGTGACAAGCTCTGAACCACAGCAAATGAGCCTGACCATCAGTGTCTCTACAGCTCAGTGACATTTGATGAATAATTTGAAAAATTCCCAGATATATATAAAAGTCACCATCCAGCCTTCTAGAAATATTTGGTTTTGGGGTACCCATTCTCAGGAATATATGATGTGCTGCCAGGGACAGATCTGACCCCCTTATCCCAAAACCTGGACCCAGAGTCATGGTGGAGCACGCAGATGCAGCTTTGGTTGCTGAAAGAGCATCAAAAGGCCTGTGAAAGGGACATGAGTGCAGGGAGGAAAGACAATGGAGTTACTGGAGCTTATCCCAGCTGCTGTCTGTGTTCCCAATTTATCTGCCTGAGACAAGAGTGGGGGGAAACAGCAGAGTGAGAAGCCATCAGAAATGGGCATCCAGTCCCCATGAGATGAACCAGGTCAAGGGCATGAATGGTGCTTCCTCTTCTTTAAAGCACATTATTATGTATAAACTCTCTGATTCCTCAAAAGACAATAAAAAGAAAAGAGAAGATGAAGTTTAGAAGAACTGAACATCATGAAATAGGCTTGGTCATCCCCTGCCCACTAGAGATAGGGATGAAGGAGTAAAGGCAGAGTCCAAGTGGAAAGGCATTCTAATCAGGCATTTACCACTGAAATGTCCTCAAAAGACAGAACAAAATTAATACAAAAACTAGTCTTTCTGGTAATCAAGAAATTCCACAAGCCAATGCCACAGCCAAACAGCCCTTTTGCCTTTGAGCTGCTGAGCAGCTGGAGGCTCGTCCCATGCAATGGCGGGGCTGATACATGGATGCTGGGATAAGAACAACAAACAATAACCAATAAAACAACAAACCAATAAATATGAGAGGGACTGGGGAAACATGAGCAATGGCCTTGCCCACATCACCATGTGGGTCAGAACAACTCTACACATTAAGTGGTCATCCTGGCTTCAAAGTGAGGAGGGGAAATGAGGTGAAAATGGCTTGGCTGGTTTGGTTGATTTTATTCTTAAAAAGGGCAGATGCAAATCTCTTTAGTTCACTCCATTTCCAGGAGACAAGAGTAACTTAGAGATATTACAAGATTCACTCTGACAAGCTGAAGTCTCTAGCACTGTCTGGGCTGCCAAACCAGGAGGGCTGGGATGAGCTGGAAGTTGTTGGCCTGTTCACGATCTCGTCAGGTCACATTCAGTCACCACTGCACCTCCTGCTCCAACCTCCGATTCCTCCATCCTGCACTGTAACCACAGGGTTATACACCCAGCACTGAGCCAGTGGTACCTCTGCAGCCTGGCAGTTTGATCCCAGTGGCCCAAAATGTACCTGTGCCCATGTGAGGGGATGCCTGTACTACTCAGTCTGTGTTATTCCAGGGGATGAAGACGATGTTGGCTCCCGAAGGCAGATGTGACAGGGACCAGGCTGCAGTGTGAGTCTGCTGCCTGCTTGCACAGCAGGGCACAGGAGGCACTTGTTCTGCTGATGGGGATGCTGAAGACTGGCAGCATAGAGGAGGGGAGACTCCTCACTAGGACAGAGATAAGTCACTAAACCAAAATCTGTACTATTAATCAATTTTCCCAAAGATAAAAACCTTCCACAGCTGGCACGTTTTGCTGGCTTTACCTCCAAGCATCTGGTTTCACCTGCTACCAAGATAGCTTCAAAGTCTGAACAGAGACTGAAGCTTCCTCCTATGGCAGATTTACAGTTGTGCTTCTTCCTCCCCAAACATGGGCAGTTTCCCAGCAAAGGTAATAACAGGAGAGTTTTCGTTCAAATATGATTGTAATGAGCCTTGTGTGAGTGCAGAGAGATGGGAAAGTAAAAGATATCCTATCTGTATTAACAACCTCTCATCCAAAAGGATTGCCTCTTTGGGAGAGGTTGGGGCAGGAATGCAAGGGGAGAATGGGTACATCTTGTTGCTTATGATGAGCTAATGCAGGTTTTTTTGAAGCGTGACCCAATTATAAGCCAAGAGCCATCTCCTCTGTCCTGAAAATTAGAAAAGCTGATGGTTTTTCTGATGATATCCAGTGTTATGGCCGACACAAGTGCCACAGGCAGCCTTTCTGTGCTCGCAGTGACTGCCTCACTCCTCCTTCAGGCACCCAACTCACGGCTGTGCTGCTGTCAGCAAGCTACTGGGGAGGAGGGGAACACAGGGAAATAATCCACCAAAGAGACAGACAAATCCATTTCGACTTCACAGAGCCCAAAGCTTCCCCATAAGTAGGCACTTCTCCAAAATACAGACAGAAAGGACCAATGAGCCACACACTGGGAATACGGCAAGGGCTGGGGGTTGGAGATTTGCTCTGTCACTTGAGGACAGCATTTTGCATCATTTCCAGAGAGAATGGTCTTAAAAAACACACTCCTGGACAAAAGCAGAGGGAATGGATCGGGACTGTAGAGGGAGAGGTGGGGTAAGCCAGGCTGGGGAACACTCAGGTCTCCTTCAGGAAGGGCAGCATGCTCTCCTTGCATGCCAGTGCTGCCCATTCCAAGCCTCCTGCCCCCTCTTTGTGGTTGCAGGTGTCTCCTTTTCCTCCTGTGTCACAGGCAGTGGGCTGAACTAGCCCCAGCAGCCTTTGCTGGTAGCATCATGGTGCCAGACCCAGCTCCTCTTTGCTTTGCTCGGTGTCATTGCCAGGTGTGATGTTCAAACCTGTGTCTGTGCAAGTGCATGTGAGCTGCTCTAAATCACCTGGCCTGAATCCATTGCTGCAGGCAAACTGTTCCCACCTGACACCATGCAGCCATGGCCAGCTGCTGCTTTGGGTTACCTGCAGCAAGGGAAAGGAAATAACTTCCCAGTGAGACAGTTCAGTCCTTTTTTGCTCATTATGTGCAATGCCCCTGAGCCCAGGAGCCCCACTCATGGCCAAAGCTCTCACTGTGTCATGCTGAAGGAATTGCCTTTTGGATGAAAGTTGAGATCTTTTGTCTAAGTTGCGTCCACTGAGGCTGAAAAGGAAAGGGTATAGAAACCAATTTTCTATAAGCTGAGTAATGCAGCTTAGACAATCAAGCTGCTCGCCCATTCACTATCATCCTAGTATTTGTACCACACAGCCTGATGGCAGCAATAAGGGGAAATGTTCCATCCTGAAATGCTAGCTCCAATTGGAAATGTACCTTTTTTTACCTTTGCACGAAAGCAAATCTGCTATGCTGCCTGGTTCATCATTTCTCCTGAGCTACACTCCTCTAGATTGTTCAATATCTCCTGGAATCATCTCTGGTACATCTGTTATTATTTTTCAAAATTGCTTACTCAGGCCTTGCTATAAAAAGATAATTTTCTATTTCCACTGTCTTCCAGGAGGCAGCTTCTATCCTGTGCCACATTTAGCACTTTGGCAGCTGAATTTACTTCTTGGGTTTCTTGTCCAGCCAGGAGGACACGAAAGGAGGAGCTGGAGAGAGCCAGAACAGGACTGATACAACCACACACAACCACCCACAGTGTGAACACCTATGAGAAAGCTGATTGCAGAGAGTCTTTTTGCAGTTGAGGAGAGAAAGGAGCACGACTCATTTCAGATGATCCCTTTTAGGATGAGCTCAGCTGTGCCCTATAAATGCCCTCCTCCCTCCACCACCTCTAAAAGCATGGCTTAGGCACAGATACCCACACTGTTTTTGCCTTAAGTTAAAAGAGGTGAATCTCACCACTGCCTGCTGTGGAACACATCAGACAAGTCAGGACTGGAGGTGAAGGAGGGGATGTGGCACCAACACAAGGGCTACTCCAGCAGAAAGGAGCAGCAGCAGAGAGCGGGAGGAGCTCTGTGAATTTCAGCCTTATCATCCTGCTGCTAAACCTAATCTATTGCCACTGTTGAGGCTGTTGGTGCCTCACAGCTGAGCAGATCCTGCAATTGCTCCTGGGTAGGAAAAGCAAGGCTGGGGGACCTTGGCTTGTCCACAGCTGGAGCAGCATCTCGTGGGATACAATGACATATTTCACAACCACTGTTGGACACTGGCAGGTTGGTGCAGGCTGAACAAAAGCTCCACTGAAGCCAGGGAGCAGCTGAGCCTGGCAGAAACAATAGGGAATTTTTGAATTTCTCCCAAGTAACTGTGAGTGAGATGTTTTCTCTGTAACAGACTCATTAGATGCTGGATGTGCCATTCCTGTATTGGTGTATGTGGTGGGAGGTCAGCAGGACAATTAAAATTGCTGATGCTCTGCAAAACTTCAGGAGTTACCTCACAGGAAAGGAAATAGCTTTCTTCCTTCATCAGATGTTTTAGTGGGATTTTCATCAGCCCCCCCACTGTAATTTTGAAAAGTTCCAGGTGTGCTCAAAATTAAGGGTTTTTGACAAATTTTAGCATAAGAATTGCAAAAAATACTGAGTATCTTTGCCCCCATTTAACCAGCTGTAAAGAACATCCAGCTCTCAGCATATGCAGTATGAATAAACATGTGTCTTCAGCTTATCTCCCTCCTGACAGCTCCCGGATAACTCCCCAGCCTGTATTAGTTTAAATACAATTTATTCTGGAAGACTGATAATAGGGGTATTGATTACACAGGCCTTTGGAAATCACACCCTCATTTCACACTGCGGAGGGCAATGATTGCCATTCCCAGTTCACTTTCTTAGGAGGCTGTCAGTACTTTGCTGTGGGAGACTTTCTCCTGCAGCTCCTCACGTGGCACCTGGCAGATGTGCAGTGTTCAGTTCTAGGGGTCCTAGGGCACACAGGGGAAACCAGCTCTCAGCGTTGTTCAGAAACCATCAGGCAGCTCAGAATGAGGGGAATGTGCAGCACTGCTGTACCAGAGAAGCATCCCCCAGAAGTGCTTCTGCTCTCGGCAAGATCAGTCCTGACCGAGCGCATTCTCAGGGGACGCTTTGCTCCCAGCAGCTATTGCCCCCTGCCTCCACCTGTCCCAGCTTCTGCTGATGCTCCTCCCATGCCTGTGCTGAGGAACAAATCTGGATGGGCTGAACTATCCCTGCTGGGTTTCATTAATTTCTAGTCTTGCCTTTCCCAGACACAGCTTTGCTTTCTCTAGAGCTGCTTGACCAGAGTGACCTTGGGTGCACGGCAGATCCCCTTGGAGGCTCTCCATGCTCCCTGTCTGTCTGGGCTCGCTGTTGATCCCTGCCTGCAGCTGTGCACCCTACTTGACCTCTTCAAATCCTGCTCCCTGTGACCCTCCCTGATGTGCACGACCTGCCAGCTTGCTCTGCACAGCCTGCCTTGCTGGAATGTTCTCTGGCAGCTCCATCCCTTGAGTGCTGTCTGTAGCACAGGGGCTGGGTCCATTCTCACCCACAGTGAGCTCTGGGGAGCCTGGAGCACCCAGCACACCTGGGAGCTGCTGAGCCTGGACCAGCACCAGCACCAGTCTATTGCTCATAATGGAACCAAGCCAGGGTGCACAGCAGAGGCTCTCCACCCCTGGTTTCTGAGCCCAGCTCAGGATTTCCCTCTGAGATGTTAATTCTGCCTCCTGTCCTAAATCTTTTCAGTTCTGCCCTCATAATCAAGGGCACCTTTCACCCTGCCTGTCGCAATAGGACACGAAGGAACGAGACTGCACTTTCTCTGGTTCAGCAAGAAGAAGAAGAAGAAGAAGAAGGAAGTTTATTTGGGTTTTAGGTTTATATAGATTTCTAGAAAATATCAAGGATTGGAGGAGGAAGTTGCCACCTCTCCAATCCATTGGCAAAAATCATAGTATGTCAATTGACTCCTCCCAGAGGAGAAATACGTAAATAAAATAGATAATTCTAAAATTACACATAGTTTACATGAAACTGCGTGAGAAACTCCATTGCAAAAATGCAAACATCAGAAGGCAATGAAAATCAGGGTGACACTGTCTGCTTTGCCACCTTCACCCTGCCCAAGATCCCTCTGGCTCTTAAGCTGGACTGCCCAGCTCTGCACATCAAATTTCTTTATTTTCTGCCCCTGTTCTCTTCTATTTTCATTTCCCAGCAAACGCTCTCCCCTCCAGGCTTGACTTCTGTGGACTTCTGGGTTCACTGGAGCCTAAGCTGAGAACTGAATCCCCAAGATACAGCCCTCCAGTCTGACACCTGTAGTTCTGTAAGCCATGGATGGCAGTGGTGGATGCTTTATGAGAGAATTAGAGAGGCTCTGCAGAGCAGTTCAACAGAGGCACGCCTTGGAGGCTGGAAGGATGGATTTGGGAGCACGCTTGGCTCTCCTGGTCCATTTTTCATTTATCCATTTACCTGGTCTAAGACAACATCTAGGTATTGTACAGCAGCTGTGCCTGCAGGGGGTGTGCTGACTGGGAACACTCCCAGCATCACATCCACCCTGGAGCAATGCTAAACTTGTCTTTTTTTGGTAAACAGACAACTTTTCAGCAGAAGAGCTCCTAGCTCATAGTTCACTGGTTGCTCAGTGAGAGCACAGTCATGAATTGCCAGTCTGGGGTCCCACGTCCCTTTTGGTACAGCAATCTCTCCTCCATCTCTCCCCATCCCATGGTGACCAAGCCCAGACACATATTTTCAGTTTGCAGCTGTGCTCAAAACGATCAGAAGTTTCATACAGGAACCTGGTAGGCACACAAAGGCCAGGATAAGTCTTTCCTGTCAAGAGAGTGGCTTCACACTCCTCATTGGCCCTGAGCCACAGGCTGGGGCAATTGTGTGCTTTGTCCCAGTGATATAAATCCCACTAAGGCAGGATCCTTCTGAGTTGACCAAAGATTTGGACTACTATAATTTTTAATGCTAAAGATGTTAAAACATCCCCTTTGCAATTTTGCAAATACCTGCTGAGCTGGGTTACAGTCTCACTCTTGCTATAGTAAATCAGGGTTTGTTTCTGAAAGAAACCAGAGTCATAACACTGCAATTTGGGAAAATAAAGCCTCCTTTCTAGAAGGCATATTTGAGCCCCCTTCAGCTCAAACTCATTTTAAATTATGATCCAAATTCAGTGTGTTCATTTTCTCACTGTGAGGGACTGGTCCCTGCCAGAGTCCTAGTAGAAAACCAGGCCTGGACTCCAGTTATTTTTCTGCCCTACAGAAAACATGCTTTTTTATGTTGGAGAGGAGCAACACACCACCCCACAACCTTCAGAGCCATTCAGAGTACAGTTGTCAAAGCACTTCTGAGCCCTTGTATGAAGCCAAAGGAACATTTTCCAGCTGCTTCACTGCAGGCATGGAGAGGCTGAGTGGGAAGATGGGATGCAGCGATCCCTCCTCAGGCACTCACCAAGGGCATCATCGAGCCCATTCCAGCTCTCCATGCCCAGTAGGTTATGCCCTATAGACAGCTCCAAGAATATATTCACTGGGCAGTTTCTGCAAGGGTGTAGGGAGGGCAGTGGGGCTGGCAGGGCCTGAGCTCACTCCCAGCCCAGCCCTGGCTGCCACTTCCTTCCAGGGGGATGGTTAAAAATGCCTTTGGAGCAGAGCCTGGTTCTCTGCAGGGACCAGAGCTGCCTCTTCCACATGGCAAGGACAGCTGCTGGCACCCAAACATCTCCATTTACGGTCAGGGCCGTGCAACTGCATTTCTGCATCAGCCCTGGAACTGAAGTTTCCAAAAGGATCCCCAGTTTTGGCAGCAGAGAAGGGCTGGACCCCATTCTTCTGCAATTATTGTGGCTTCCCCGGGGAGACTGAGGCCATCCTGGGGCTTGTTTATCCCACACTAAGGATGGGATATATTGCTGATCCTCATGCAAAACCTATATCCAAAGTCAGGCAGCTTGTCCTGATGTAAGCAGGTGCCAGCCTCAGCACCACCTAAAGGGGAACTTTGACATTTTTTCCACCATGCCACTCTGCTCATTGGCATACAGAAGTAAGAAAGTGAGAAAACATGGTTAAAACCCCATGGATTGCAATTTCTTGATCAGGAGCAGTACTGAAAATACTGCAAAAACTCTAACAGATTCCTGTAAGGAGAGCAGACTGTTTTATTTCCCCCTCCAGCCATAATTAGTAGAGCTGTTGCTTTCAAAAGATGCCATTGCTTCCCCAGGACAGTGAGGCTGATCCCAGAGGAGTGAGGGACACTGGTGTGCTCCAAACTGAGCACCTTCACTGGGATAGCCACGCTGGTGACAGCCATCCCTGTGGCAGTGAGTCAGCAGCCCACAGGGCACTTTGCCAGCCTAGTGCTGGCTCACAGCTCCAGTGTCTCCCAGTCTGGCTTGGAGGCAGTTCCTGGGGATGCACCACGGCAGGCACACTGCAAACAAATCCTGGGCTCCTGAAAGACTCCTCACTCCCTCAAAGCAGAGCTGGTTTTGAGCAAGGCAAAAAGGGATGCTCAGTGCATCCTGTTAGTTTTGCTCAGTGCATCCTGTTAATTTTGGCTGTGCACGTGCACCTACCACTGCTCACGTGTTTTTGGATGCACCTGCATGGCAGCTGGGAGATAAAAAAACTGCAAGAATTACTCAAGATGCGTCAACACGGACATATAGGTGGGTTAAGCACCAAAATACCCATGGGTTGTGCTGACCTCCCTGTCTCTCCCTGGCTCTTCCAAGTGAGGCTCAGTGCTTCCTGGGAAGAAGCAAAAAGAAGAAACAAATTGCCCAGCTATTTCCTACAATCAAATTGCAGAGCTTTCAGACCCCACAGACGGCTCTGCTGCGAGCCTCAGATGGGCTCCATTTCTGCAATAGCTCCTCCAGAGAGAAAGAATTAGGAGGCTTAACACTTTTGGATGACAGTTGCCTGAGCTGCTGTCAGATAACAGGCACAGCCAGCCGGTGCAGGAGCAGGGATCAAGCCAGGCTGCCTGATTCAGCCATCCCAGAAAAAAAAAGCCGTGTTAGTAAAACCCACATGAAAAGGAACGAATTGCCAATTACGTAAAAGTCTTCAAATAAAGCAACACAAACCTTTCATGTGCAGCAGACAAATGATACACGGTCACTGGGAAATAATATAACAGATAGGGAGGCTGTGAGTGGGGAATGGAGGAAATCCATTTTCCAGAAGTAAGAAAACGGACTCGCTCGCTGAAAAAGATTAGCTGGATAAAACCAAACACTCTAAAAAAAGTGACTGTGCTAGAAACCAAACATGCATCAAACAGAAAGAGGAAAAAAAACCCAGACTGTAAGATCCAAGGAGCCACACTCAGCTCCTGCTCAGAAAGAAGAAACTGTCAAAAAAACCATGCTGTGTAAACTTGCCACACACCCCAGATCTTCAACAGGCATTTATCAAATGAAACACACACCAAAAGCAACTCTTCTGCCTAATCCCAAGTCAAACAGCCTTTGAGTTTCAGACCCTCAGGAAGAGATTTCCATATGATCCTCCTCTGTCTCTGTTTATGATTAGCCCTTCTAAATTTCAGCATTTATCTGACAAAACACATTGGGGAGGGTTTTCTTTTATCCACAAAGCCCGTGTTTCTGCTTTTCCTTAGCTGCTGCTGCACCACTCTGCAGCTGCTTGACTTGGGAGGACAAGATTTCAGTCAAGACCCTTTGAGCAAAGCCAGGATCTCTTTCCTGATGATGGTAACCTCAAGCCCTTGCATTATGTGCCAACACTGAAGCAAGCCAACATTCACAGAAGGGATTATAAATGCTGCTTCTGAGCCAAAATCTCACTTTTGGGGTACAGTAATGCAAATAAAACCTATGTGCCTGGTGGGTCTCTCTGGCAATAGCTGTGTGGCCTGTCAGAGTGGGTTTTGTAGTTCTGGAAGGGAATGTGTGGTGTTGAAACATTTCAATCTGGCTTGGCAGAGGTGTCACATTGAGCCACTGCTGACTCCCATGAGCAGAAGAACCAATTCCACTCCCTGGAATGGAGTCCTGCAGCCCGGGTTATGGTCCTCATTACCCACCAATTGATATGTTTCAAATGACATATCCATAAACCCCCATGTCTGATCACATCTAATTCACAGACAGAAAGGGAGTACATTTGCTTAATACACTGCTTTTTGCAAACACCCTGATTGTTCCCAGATGCATCTGGTTTTGCCCAGCAGCACTTCAGGCAGGACAGGAAATAATTTCAGTGCCCCAGAGTCACTGGCCAAAGCTGTTTCAAGATGCTCCAGGAGCCCTCCTGCATCCCTTTGAGGGAGCTGTACCCAGCCCTCTCCTTCAGTCAGACCCAGCTTCTTCTGCTGTTTTTTTTTCCTACACCAAAAAGGAGCACCCCAAAGATGATCAGAGGGCTGGAGCACCTCTCCCATCAAGAAAAGAGGAGAGAGTTGGGGTTGTTCAGCCTGGAAAAGAGAAAGCTCCAGAGAGACCCTACTGCAACCTTCCACTACTTAAAGGAGTCTTATTAAAAAGAGGGAGAGTTACTTTTTCCATGGGCAGATAGAGATGGGAAAAGGGGGCACTGTTTTAAACTAAAAAAAACAAAAAAGGAGGGATTTAGATTAGGTGTTAGGAAGAAATTCTTTACTCAGTTCTAATGTAAAGTAGAATGGCAGGGGGGGTGAAACTAGATGGTCTTTAAGATCCCTACCAACCCAAACCTTTCTGTGATTCTGTCATTCTGTGAAAATACAGCAGGATCCCTGAACCCTTTTCCAGGCAGAGCACCTGATATCACACATAAGCACTGAAAGGTGATGTAACGTCAGATCCAGGTTAGGCTGTTATTTTGATCTCACCTGTGAAGAGAAATCAAGTTTACTGATTACCAGTGCTCTTTCCTAAACTCTCATAGGAGTGGAAAAGCTTCCAAGAAAGGTTGAGGTTGGTGAAAAGGAGGAAATTTCACATGAGAATTTAAGAGACTGACTCTTGAGCAATTCAAGCCAATGCAGGTCTAGATTTTGTGGCCCAACAAAGCTACAGAGGAATCTCTTTCATGGTAAAACCCAGCAAACCAGCCCTCTGTTCCAGCACATGGCAAGACACCCACAGAAAAATACAGCTTTGAAGTGACCTCCAGAAGCTTGGGCTTGGATGAACATTTTATTTACAGCTTCTAGTTCAATTCAGCTACAAGATAAGGTAACACTAATAAAAACAACGGTGCTCAGAACTTACAAAACAACTTTTATCTGAAATCTCATGATAAGATACAAACAATGTAGGTCAGCTGGTGAGATTTCCCCTAGCAAAGTGCATGTTGCTCCCAGAGGGGGCCTAGTCCACTGGGACAAAGAGCTGCTCATCTTGGTAAGCTCAGGCCACTCCTGCTGAGTGGAGCAGCTCCAGGACCACCCCAAAGATGGTGGCTTTGCCTGTACTTTACAGGCAGGCAAACTGAAGTGTTGTGCCCATTTCTGCAAAGAGTATCAATACTGGAGACATACTCATGTCCAAAACATCCACTTTCCTCTTCATCTGCTCCACCTAAAAGTGATTTCACCCTCACTGGAAGTTACCTAACAGCATTGTCATTAAGCCAGAAAAGCATCTGAGATGCCTCAGTGGACATTCCTGTACATATAGGGGCATGGGGGCACTCAGAGATCTGAGTATTGCATGCAACAGAGGTTACTGCTTTTTCTGGGCATGAATTTTTCATCATCACCCTCCCGGCTTTCTCCATTCACACATTACTTGGAAACAGCAAAACGATTTGTTGTACTAATAAAATTCAACCATGGGTCACTTGCAAACTAGTTAGCGTGATTTACAGAGCAATTTGCTTCCTATATTGATTACAAGGAATTCCATTGAAGGTGTGATCAAACACTTAAAAAAACATAATATCACGTGACACCATTTCTGCTGCCTCGGAAGTAGACTCACCTTCCCACAGCAGCCTCCTTGGCTGTCATCTTCCTGTGGTTTTTTAGTGTCATTGATCAAACCCCAAATAAGTAGGTTGGCCAGGGCAGCTCACATAGATTTCCTGCAGTATATTTTAAGCTGTGATTATTAATATACTGAGCAGTGCTTTAGTAGAGCTCTTCTCCAATAATCCATTTTAATTTTTAATTGAACTAAGAAAAATTAGAAAAGGCATTTAGATGAAATAGGAAGCCAAGTGCTGTGTCCTTGTGATGAAGGTGACTAAACTTCCCCCCAGCCAGCTGCAAAGCATCAGAGAACTTGGTGCAGCCTATGCAGAGACCATTGGAATGGTGTTGTGTTTTAATTAGTCATCCTGATTTAGCTGTTCTCCTTTCACCACTGGCCTGACTCATGGTTATCCAGGCACTCTCTGAACACACCATGTGTCAGGGGCAGCTGAGGGATTTCACCTCCTAGATGACTATGTGCTTAAAAAACATTATCCATTAACAGTTTTGTAATGGTATTTTTAAGCAACTTTACAGAAAGCAAGGCTGAATGTGCTTCCGGCGATTCAAGTCTCTTTCAGTCATCCCCATTCAGGTTTGCTGATGCTGGGGAGGATCCTGCCCCCCCTCTCATCTTATCAGCTGTAGCCAGGGCATTTGGGTGCTATGGGAAGTTTCATTTCCTGCTGCTCTGGCTGCCTGTGGCAGCCTTTGTAAAAGGAAAGACATTCTTCTAATTCTTCTTATTAACCCATTGGGGATCTCTGAGGCAGGAGCCAAAACTGTCAGGAAAGAGTAGGATGCTTCAGCTCTCACCAGCCCATCCTTACAAAGCCACCACCAGATTCTCATTGTTTCCAGTCTTCCTTTTTTTTTTAAGTAAAAAATAAGGCAGATGGAACATGGACTAATTTTAATACATATTTGTGTTTGACACATGAACTTACAAGAAATGCCTGCCTGTGGCATAACCACCACAGCATCTTCTGCTGCCAACCACGTTCCCAGTGCAGGTGGGAGCATGGGCACAATCTCCTCTGGTGTGGAGGCCAGCACTGAAGCCCAGCAATTTAGGATGGCAAGCAGAGAAGCTGGAGGTATTTTAAGCAGATGCAATGCATTTCTCATAGTTAAGCAGTGCTTCACAAACATAGTCAAGAGATACAATAACAGTGTCAAAAATGACCAGAGGTGCTTTTCTATCTCATTGGCAGGGACTGGGACAGTTTTGGCACAGAATAAAGTAAAAATATGTCTTAAATTAGTCCTTCCCACAGATAATGCCTTTGCAGATCCTTCCCAGGCAAGCACTACTGCGGCTTCCCTGAGCTCTGCAGGCAATCACAGCGTGAAGCTGTTGAGAAAACCAGCTGAAAACCCTTTTCTCCCCCCACTCTGGTGAAAACCCATGGCTGTGGCAAACTAGCAAATGATGAAAAGTGCAGTTCCTACCTGAACAAGGAGCTCCAGCTTCCTGTCATCAAGGAGGTGCACTTGGCATCTGCGACCCTCTGTCATCTGCAAGAGAGAAGAGGAACGTGTGTCAGGGTGCTTGGTGTTACAGCTCAGCACGTGGCTGCTGGCCTCCCCCAGCGCAAGTTGGAGGCTTTCATTCGATACAGTCCATTTGGTTTGTGTTTACTTACTTCTTTTTAATTTAATCCCCCTTCTTTTGGCACCAGGGTAAAGAAAAGGCTGGAAGGAGAAAAAGGAAAGCCACCCTGGTAGCTGTCATGGAGCGGTGTCTGGTGCCTGCTCGGCTGCAGCTGCCAGCAGGAGGGTGTTCCAGTGTGTACAGTGGGGGCAGGGGGTGGTTTGCAGCACAGGGACCCTGATGCTTCATATTGAAGCCTCCAGCTCTGCAGCTGGCTTGGCTGGCAGAGGAGACATCCAGGAAAATTTCCCCCAGCCCCTCAACAGCAGTGATCCAGCCATGCCACAGGTACTGTGGAGCCAGGCTCCTCCCTGGGCCGGGCTGATGCTGCTCCCTGGAGTGGCACCAGGTGCTGGTTTGGCTCTGAATCCTGAAATGGGCTTGTCCTACTTGGAGTAATTTATTTAAGAGGTACCAGGGGACCCACTTGTGACATCACTGTACTGGTCTGAAGGTGCTTCCACACCAGCAGTTTATTCCAACAGCTAACAAATAATATCAATAAAACTATTAGGTGTACAAGACTTATGTGAGATTTCCAAGGTCCATAGATTAGGGTCCTATGAAATAAATGAGCTGTGGTCTGAGGGAATTCCTCTACAGTGCATCAAGCCCTCTCTTGCATAGAGCACCATGAATGAGGGGAAACATTGCTTTGCAGAGTTACAGATCCCAGCTCAGTCCCACAAAGCCCTTCAGAGACAGGCACAATCCCACTATCTGTTAATGGGATATGGGCAGGCTTAAGCCTCTTTGGCTCTAGGAAATCCCTTTCTCAGCACGACTTAGGCAGCACACAGGCAGCCCCCCCAGTGTGGGCTCGCCCTACAACACTCACGCACACCTGGACCCACGTTGGCACAGACCCAGCGCAGCCCCACAGCTCAGCTTAGCCCCCTAGGGACCCACCACCCTCAGCCAAGGCACCTTCCTGTGCTCTGCATGGATCCCTAGCTCAATATAATAATATTGCTCACCATGGTGAGTCCTAAAGTATCACCAGAAGGGAGCAGAGTCTTCAGGATCCTGGCAGGGGGATCACAGACTGCTGGAGACACGAGTGCTGCAGCACTCTGGGCATTCCTGCTCTCATCCATCACCTCTTCCCACCAGTGCCTGCTGAGCTGAACCCCTGACACAAAGCTGCCTTGCAGAGAGTGGGAAGTGTGCTTGGGGGGTTAACTGAGGACAGCTCAGCTTTCTGCTTCCACTCTGAGGGTTAAAAATCAGCTGCTCCTGTGGCTGATGGGGCTGGATGTGCTGGCATCCAGGAGGCAGTGGTGGGTGCTTCACCATCAACTTTGCCCATGCAAGAATCCAGGAACTGTGTGGCTATTTCCACAGGATCTGCAACCTCAGCCATCACCCTCACCCTGCTGTCTCTCAGCACAGGAGCCCATCAGACCCTTCTGGGTTCTTCTGTCCTCCCTCTTGACAGCTCTGTCCCACATCCATCTCTTCCTTTCCTGGTACCAGACTGAAGTGAGTCTTACCCAGCCCCTTCAACAAAGATTCAAGTATTCCAACAACTGTATTGAACCGCAAGCTGGCCATTGAAGATGCATAGTTTATTATGAGAAAACTTCAGTCAAAATGAGATTTTCCCTTCAATTCACCCACAATTTAAATTCTGGAAGGCACAATCCCATGCAATTCATGCAGGATTTACCCCTTTTTGTTATTCACATCAACACACCTCTGAGTATCCTGCACGACAAATAACATCCCTTTCCTTCTCTTCTTCCATCAGCACAACTGCAGCCCTGGCATTGCAGCCAAAGGAAAGCCTTGTAAAACAAGGCTTCTCATAAATGTAAGCCAGTTACCGCCATGGCAATAAACTGTCTTATGAGAATTTCCTCCAGTAAGTAATGTTATGCAAAATATGGCCTCTCCTAAGGTGTATTATTCGGTGAGGGAGATTTCTCACTATTAAACAGCTTTCAGCTCAGTTGTAAAGCTGTGCCAGAGGCTCACAGAAGGGCTTTGCAATGGTTTCTCCTGCTTGGAAGAGTCGTGTGGGTGATGTTTACACAGGCGCGGGGAACCGCAAGGTTCCTTCACTGGGCCTCTCCAGCAGATAAAACTCTGAGTGTCTGAGCTGTGCTTTGACATCTCCCTCATCCTCTTACCGTCACATATCCACTGCATCTCCAAAATGGAGAATATGCACTGATATTCCAGCTTTAACATGAGTTTACCCAAGGCAAGAGATAAAGCAGTGAGTTCATTGTGGCGATGGCAGGGATGGGAACACAGTCCTGCTTTCGTGTGTTACGCTCTATTGGCTATAACAAAGTTGAAATATGAATAAAAGAAGGTGAAAGGGGGAAGAGGGAATATTTTCTGAGATGTCTGACTTTGTGCTGTATTGTTTCAGCAAAGTGCTTGCTTCCCATGTAGAGCTTCTTTAGCTCTCCATGCTTTTTGAGCCTGGAGTTTCATAACCCCTTAGTGCTTTCACTGCTAAAAGAAATCCCAAATGCAAACAGCTGGGAACATGAATAAATATCTGAATAAAGCAAAGCTCTGAAATGCAGCACATGATGGTTGACTAATTGAAAGGCCTTTCACGAACATCCCTTAAAGCTCAGCAGGTCCACAGGTTGGAGATCTGCTACTGCATTTCCTTCCTCCAGCCATGGGGCTTTTCATTTGCCTTAGAAACGAGAATTGCTTTCCAAGAGAAAAGAAAAGAAGGTAGAGACAGGCTTCCTACCTGATATAAGCTAAAATATGATGGTCTTGCCCTCCCTCCTTTCTGCTTTATTATTCCACCAGGTGTCTGAAGCCCACATTATGTGCTTTTTTGCATTGTCGGATCAATACAAACTCTACTGGTTTGTCAGAGCAAGAAACAGGAACATTTCAAAGCACAGCGAGAAGGCCCTGATTTAGCACAGTCTGTCTGGGTAAAAGATGCTGCCTCTGACAATGTGCAAATTGGCTGCTCTGCACTATCTGCTGCACTGCCGTGCATGGGGGTGTTGCTGGCTCCTGCAAAACCACTCAGGGAATGCTTTCTGCTTCCCTGTGCAATCAGAGAAGGGAAATCAACACCAAAGCCCTATGGATAGGAGCAGGAGGTCACCAAAATGAGCTGAGAGTACGAGAGTTTGGATGGAGAGAGACCACAGGACTGAATTGAGGTTCTCCTTTGCCCAGGCTCTTACCCAGAGAAGGATGGGGAGAACTAAGCTAAGAGGAACTTGAATTAAGAGGCAAAAAGGCATAGCTTTTTCTTCACCTTGAAAAAGCAAAATCCCAGCAAAGGGACAAGAAACAATGGTTGAAGAGGAAGGGATAGATGAGTATCTGATAGAAGGGTGTCTGATAGAGGGGTATCTGACAGAAGAGGAGGACACTTGAAGTGTCAGGGAAACAGAGCAGTTCACTCCTGGTCAAGTCCTGGCTTCCACAGTGAGATCAGTCAGATTTCCTGTACCAATATAGTCCCCCACTTTCTTTCTGGAGGGCAAGATCCCTCTCCCCTAACTCCAGAAATTAAAAAGCCAAGTTCAGCCTAACAGTTGAGATGCCCTTGATGCTCAAAGCAGAGAGAACACTCAAACATTTCAAGTGAGGTGAGACAGTTCCTAGTTGACTTCCACGGCTATTCCTGCTGCTCACTCAGCTGCAGCTCTGCCAGGATGCTGTATCCACACCAATCCCTCAGATTTCCAAAGCTTCTCAAGATATGTGAAGAGGTGGGACTGTGTTACACACTCCTGAGTGCTAACAGTTCACCCATATGGCAGTGAGCTGCATGTTCTGCTTGTGAATATGGGCCACGAGTATCTCATGGGCCAGACTTAACACGAGCTCAGATGGAAATTTTGAGCCGGAATGCTGAACACATTTTTCCCCCCAAAACAGCTCAGTAAGTCACATTTTTTTTTCCCTGAAAATCTGCCACTTCTTTTAGTGCCTGCACATGGAGCATGACCCCCTAAGTGCTTGAAGAACTGAGCATGAGTGCTTTTAAAAAGCTCTGTCGTTGATATACATGAGTATGTAAAGGGATAATGTATCTTCAATACTCAAACACAGATGCTGCTTGTAAGGCACATGAAGACCTGAAGCAATGTGTTTGTGTGGCTGAGGAGCTGGAGTAGTCTGCAGGAGGGCTGACTGTACACAGGACATGCATTCTTCCTCTGCTCCTTGGCTTCTGCACCTTGAGGACAGAAGAACTGATCCTGACCTTTGCAAAACATTTTGAGGTCCATCAGTGACAGCAAGCCCTGACATACACGTTTGTTTAATATAGAGATGCTACAGAAAGGAAATCTGTCTTGCCGTTACTCATGGGATCTTCTGAATTGCAGCTGTTTTTCTCAAGGAAAGGACGTTTTAGTTACCTTTATCACAAGACTTTAAATCTCCTTTGGAGGTTTCTACCCAAATATTTACACAATGGGTTTCCTAGGGAAGGCAGGCTGGCGGTTGTTTTGCTTTGTGCCATGAAGTGCTCTGATGACTGCCCTCCTCTCTATTCATCTTCACTGTAACTCAAACACTGTCTCAGGGAATCCTATAAACTGTCTGTGACACAGCCCCAAAACCTTCACAACACTCAGCTAATCCCTGTACACCCAACACTTTGTCACTAAATTATCACAACTGCCCACAGAACTGCTCCATCCAACACAAACAGCCAAGGCGATAGGAGGAAACAGCTCCAAAGAGAACCCTTCCCTTTCAAAATGAGAAAACCCTCCTGGTGAAAGCGCCGTCACACTAAATAACTCACAGGCACCAAATGCAAATGCTATTTACAATGTCAGTTCTATAAATATCCGTGGCACATTTCATTAGCCAGTGACTGCAGGAATAAAGAAGAATACAGCGTTTTCTTCCTTGAATCACATCAGAAATTATAATTGGAGGCAGGATCTTTCCTAAACACTCACTGCCTGTACGGGAGGCAATTACTGTGCTGAGTCCACAAAAATGTGTGTCACTGTCCACTGTTTGGACAGAGCTGCTGAAAGGAGATAGGGAGAGATGACAGCCCACTGATTACAGTAAACTCTTAGATTAAACATCCTGCTCCCACTTGACCACTTCTTACCGCCTTCTCATCCTGGCAACTCCTAAGCTTGCCGAGAGAGGGAGAGAGGAAGGAAAAGCAGTGTGTTTTTGACGTGTGCACAGCTTTGTGCATGTGGCAGCACTTCACTTTGCTGAACTGGGGCCAATCTAGCAAACGGCTGCCTGTCGCACTGACCAGCACTGCCTTTTCACGTGCCTGCACCCATCTGCCATCTCCTGTCCTACACTCACACTTCAAGACCCTGGAGGAATGGACTATCTTTTTATGCCATGTGTTTGCAGAGCATCCTCCCCGTTGCTGCTCTGCATCTGCGCCTAATAAAAGTTACCGATGGTGGCTGGGATGAGGATGGCTGTGAGAGAATGTGCAAAGAGCTGAGCCACGGGGTTGACCCTTGATGGGCACCTGGGAGAGGGGACATGAGGAGCAGGAGCACTGGCTGGGCTCTGCCCTTGGGGCTTGCTTGTTTTTGCAGTCATAAAATCACAGAATCATTAAGTTTGGAAGAATTTCCAAGAACACCAAACCCAGCCTTCAACCAAACACCATCATGCCCACCACTAAACCATCTTGTGAAGTGACCCACCCACTCAATTTTCAAACCCTTCCAGGGATGGTGACTCCACTTCCCTGGAAAGCCTGTTCCAATGCTTAAATCTGGTCCTTTATGTGTGACTCAATGGGAGAAATACCTAATGGAGAGGAGTAAGATAACTGTTGGTGCAAATTTGGTTCATCTGTCTCAGCTATGGGGCTTGCCCACTGTCCTGCACGGTGAGCACATCACCATGGTCTGCAGCTCTGCTCCTGCCATCCTCTGGTCCAAGCCCAAAGCCCTCACACGTGCTCACTACCCTGCTCTTCCTTTTCACTAAGATATCTGAGGCACCTGTGCCTCAGTAGCTTGAAGCTCTGAGGATGGGAGACAGAAGAAACTGTTGTTCCTCAATACAGTCCTCATTTCCACTATTTACTTCCCCAAGTCTTACCTAGATCAATGGTGAATAGTTTCTGTTACTGTTTTTTCAAGAGGCAGAAAAATGATTTTAACTTGGCCCATTACTCCTGGCTTGTGAGCAGAGGTCTGCATAGCCTGTCCTGCCTGTCAAGGTCAGCAAGGCAGTTCAGAACAGGAGCTGAGCTTTCTGAAATAAGCAGTACAGAATCATGGAATGGTTTAGGTTGGAAGGGAGCTTAAGAACCATCTAGGTCCAGCCCTTGTGCCGCAGGGAGGGATGCCACCCACTAGATGAGGTTGCTCAGAGCCCCATCCAGACTAGCCTTGAACGCTGCCAGGAATTGGGTATGAAGAAGTAGGAGCCCATTAGACAACAGTCTTTCATTCTAATTTGTTCATGCTATTACTTCTTATGGGAAAGGCTATTTGGTACTCTGGAGCAGGAGAGGTTAGCTGTAAGCCAGTTGTTTTTTACCCCTGGGAAGGGTACCCCAGCTATGTTCTCAGGCATTTGTCACCTTCTAGCAGTACTTAGGTAAGAAAACCAAGATGTTGCATATTCAAATAAACAAAACCAACCTTTTAACTATTACATTTCAAGGGAACTTGGTGGCAAATGGAGCTTTGAAGCTGAGAAGAAAGGCCACAGAAATATGCTGCAGATATGGACGATGATGACATGAAGAGGAGTAGCCAAAGGCTGATGCATAACCAGACTTCACCTTCTAAAGCAGTGTGGGTTTCCCTGTTACTGAAGTGCTTTGAGGCTCTGTGAAATACATGAACAGTCCATAGCAGGAGTGACTGGCCAGAAAAGAGAAGCTGACAATGATGCATCACCTCCCACAGGTTTGACAGGACCAGAGGAATGTATCCCGTGTTGGGCCTTTGGCGTTCCCTGAGAGCTTCTTTATCCCATCCCTTGAAAAATTAATGTCCTTTTCAATGGATTAGTGAACAGAGGCAGAATTGTCAAAAGGATGGTTACAGATACCAGTCTTAAAATCCTCTCCTACCTCACATGAAGGGAGTGGTGCTTGACATTACCCATCGCATGTGGGGTCTGCACAGATATGTGTTTAAGAGGGGTTGCATCAAGTGATGCAACCATTTCTGCTCATTTGTCAGGAGAGAGGAGAACAGCTTCAGTAATCAGAAAGCAAGAGTCCTCCTTGAGAAGGGAGGTGGGATGGTGTCAGCTGTGGTGTCACCCTGTTGGAAGCACCACTGGAATGGATGGCACGACCCAGCCATTGTGTGGATGCCGACAGGGAGTGAGGGGACAAAAATTAAGGCAAGCTACGGGCTGAGTGACCTGGTGACTTCCCTGTTTTGTCTTAGGACCTGACAAAAGAATTCCTGGCCTGCCCAGGGGCTCCTCACTTCCTCCACACAGTGCTTTCCAGCCTTGCTTGGGCTCGGCATCACCCTGGGACATCTGCACAGGTTATTTTTCATGCTTCCCCTAAACAGCGCTCAGCAAAAATGCTCTGATTCAGCAAAGCCCATGGCTATGTCCATAAATCCCCTTTATTTCAGTGTGACATAAGCAAGTGTTTAAGTGGCTTACTGTATCAGGGCTGAAATGAAAAACCGTCTCCTACGGTCCTTAAGTCCATTTACAACATCAAGCAATAACTCTCAGGCGAACTTTAAAGCTGGGAACACCGCGTCTTAACCTCAAAACACTTGGTGCTTGAGCCGTGCAGTCAGAATGAAATCTAATTCCAATACCACGTTCTAAACCGAGCAGGGCATTACCCTGCAGATGCCTAAATTACTGCTCTGAGCATGGCTGGCCTCAATGGCCTGATTTCAGTTATATCCTGAGATAAGAAAGTCCTTTCCTGGACAGACCAGCTTCCTCACCAGGATGGGGGCTGTGCTGGTTTAGGTCACGTATTGTTTTCTTTCTTGAAAATAATACAGATCTAAATCTTTTCAAATACAAAGGGAAGCAGAAATTCTTGCACCCTCCCTGCCTTCTGATGTTGAAGGGGGAGGAGAGGGCATTCCCAATGCAGACTTTTTACTATGTTTGACTCCTTTGCCCCTGTAACTCTTTCCCTTCCCTTTCTTGGCAAGGAAATAAACCATTTGCCAGTTTAAAAATATACCAGCTTCCAAGAATTATCCCCACTATTTACAGGGCAGGAGTGGGGAGAGTAGGAGTTTTGATGTGGCTGGTCACAGCATCCTCTGAGCTCTGGAGCTGAGGCTGACCACAGGGAGGTTACACAGTCCTCAGTATTATCTATTATTTTTAGTTTAGAGTATTCCGTAGTCACAGATGTCTTAAACCTTACAGATTTGAGACCCCTTAAGCACACAGCAGAAGTGTGTTTTGATAAACCTTGACTCAGCTGGTCAGTTGTGCAGGTAGTTCAACATGGTCATCTGCTTTGGGCCAGCATTTTTAGGTCAAGAACATGCCAGAGCTGTTAAAACTTTGCCTCAAATTGGGATCTTGTAGCTGCCTCCTCCACTTTTACTTGGGAAGCCTGCGTTGCTCCTACAGCCTTTCTGCATGTGCAGCAGAAAGTGAAACCACTTGATCCATATGAAAGCACTACAGCCAAAGGGTTGCATCCTATGGAAGTGAAAGGGGAATGGCAAAGGCAGCCCGCAGCCTCATCCCACCTTAAAGACCTTGGGACAATTCATCCAGACTATGCTATTCTTCTGCATGCCAAAATAATGCCCGAAGACTGAAAAAGACTGCCACTACCACAAAAAAAAAAAAAAAAAATTGCAGAAAATGTCTCTCTCATAGCTCTGTTAAGACAACAGGTAGACAATTCTTCCTTGCTGCCAATTTCCCAGTTAACACCCAAAATAACTTGCCCTGTACATAAACTTCTCCCAATCCAACTCAGTTCAGCCAAACTCTGTGAATATCTTTATTTGGTGAGCTTTTCTTTTTTATTTCCCCCAGGGTGAACTTATTTTCTGGATAATAATCCCTCTAAGGCAAGTTCTGCAGTTTCATCCCATGTTTGCACATTGCATATGAGAGCTGTGATCCATCATTTGGGTTGCCAGTCCCTAATGCAGCCCAAAGAAATAAGTATCAACAGCAGAGCTAAAATGAGAGGCCCAGAGGGAAACAGGATAAAGGATCTCTGGTGTTTTTGCACAGGGACAAGCAGAGTCATCCTGGGACAGGTGCTTCATCAACTTTTGAGCACAGCTGTGCTTCAAGAAAACCAAGATATGTCTTGGAAGGGTCTTGCTTGCCCTGGAAGAGCTCTGTATTCACTCTGTTTGCTATGCACAAAGAACACAGCACAATCTAAGGGAAAATTATCTAAATTATCTACGAGGGAAGTCCTTTACCAATGAGGGTCTTTGAAGACATTTATAAGTCTCATCAACTTCTTTGCAGGGACTCCAGGTCACCTTTTGGTTCATTCCCTACTATATTCTGCAGCAAGCACTTTGAGTCATCATAAGGAATGACCATGTGGCAATAAAGTACACAGCAATAGATTATTTTTTCCCCCCAAATATGTTATAATGTCTGTTAATCTTTCCTACACCTGATTTTTTAAATTCCTTGAAAAACTCAAATAAAATTTTAATTTTTTGTAGTTTCACACTTAAAACATGGCATACTTTCAGGAAAATGTTCCAGATATCACTTGTTTGTGCATACAGACAGGGTGTAATTACATGAGAGCATCCAAGTCTTCTGGGAACACATTTGCAAGGGGTTTCGTTTAGTTATAGAGGAAAACAGGAGGATCTATTTGCTATTGAAACTAATGTGATTTGCTGGAGAAAAAAAAAATCAATGTGGGTTCATAGGAAGATGACCAAAGTGACCCAAGGCAGTGGAAGTGATAGTATGTGTGAAATATTTTTAAAGGACAAATTAAGATTTATGGCTCGAAGTGTCCTTTTAGTGCTCATTGAGTGTTTTGTACCTACTGAATCACTAAGCCTTGGGAGGTGTGAGTGGTGCTGGGCTGATCAATGGAGTCAAGGCACTGGGCAGTGCATCACTCAGGTACTGTAACAGAGAGGGTCAATAGAGAGCACTGAGCAGTGTTATATATAACACATAATAGAAAACACACTTACAAAAGTCATTCCAGATGTGAAAGAAAAAAAAAAAAAAGCAAAATGCTAATCTGTGTACATAACTGTTATTTGGGTTTTTTTACCTTCTTGTTTTGAATAACACTCCAAGAACTGATATACTTCCAGTGTGAAAATATGTCACCGGGTTGTTTGCAGTCACTGCTAATCAGCAGGTTTGACACACATTTGATGGTAAGAGCCAGGGCTGAGGCTGTGGCCAGGCTGGCAGCTGCCAGTGGTTCTGCCTGAGCAGCAGCAGCTGACAGGGTCAGTGCAGGGTGGGCATCATCCCCCAGCTGGGTTTCACAGGCAGGACAGGGTGAGATGCAGAGCACATTCAGATGACAAGCAGCTGACTCATCCTCAGAGATGCAGGTGTTTTCAGAAATCAGTCTTGCTCGCAGAAGTCTGGTTTGCCTTTTTCATTTTGCTGCCCAGTGCATCCATTGCTGAGTGGGGCAGAGCTAGGGCTGCAGGGCTGGGACATCTCCATGGGCTCTGCCTGTATACTCTGGATGAGGGACGTGAAGGGGTCCAACCTGTCTGCTCCAGTCCTGACAGCTCCTGATGCTGAGTCTGGTGAGGACTAGAGCTCAGACTAGCCCCACTCAGGGCTCAAGCAGGGAAGACTACTTTCAGGACTCAGCCTATGCTTTTATACCCCCATTCACTGCCTGACTAATGCCAGGATATCGAATCACCTGTACTGAGAATTCTTTGGCTATTGGTGCAGCAGACCAGGCCATCTCTGCATCTGGGCATCTCATGACATACGAAATATGGACAGTCTGTAAGCTCTGCACAGGAGAGACCTGGAATAAACACAATACAAAGCTATTTTTTTACCATATGCCTTTGCTTTTTAAGAGCCAAGGAAGGATGTTCCTTTCTGGAACTAAACTCAGCAGCTCTTTAGAACTGTTTAGAATCGATGCAGAAGAGTTGGGGATGGGAAGAGAAAAGAGAAGAGCCTGATGCAATGTCTGCAATGTCAGCAGCTAGATCTAATACTCCTGAGCCCTAAGCTCCCAGGATTCAACACCCATTTTGGAGCAGCCTTCTGCCATGTACACAATCAGCTGTGCCTGTGAGAGGGGACTGAGAAAGTGAGGACATAGCTCAGTAGCTTTGGATTTGCAGATTTCCCTCAGAATTGCCATTGGCACTCCCACAGCATTTCAGAAGGCACATTCCATGGTGCAACACAAAGGCAAAGCAGACTCAGTCCTTCCCTCCAGTTCTCCCTGGTCTTGATGATGAACAAGTCCCTTTTCCCAGTTCCCACCACCTCCTGCAGTCCCAGGTGACACCATCATTGACTGCATAACCATCCCAGCAGGCATGCAAAGCATCCCAGGGACCCCAGACCACTTCAGATAGAACTTTTTTCTCTTTTGGACTTTGCAGTTCAGAATTGGAGGACAGCGCAAATTTATTTTCCAGCATGCTTCCACGCTGGGGGAGGATGTGTGTGTGCACAAAGGAAGCACTGTGTTTGATTACACATCCCCTAAATCATCCCTGTCCCCTTGCGTGCCCCACTTCACCAGGAAATGAGTGTGTGAGCACACACGTGGCAGCCACGTGTTGGGATGATGGGTGTCTTCCCAAAACCCTGGGTGGGGGTAGCCAGGAAAGGCATTCCCAATGCACAGCAAGGGGGAAAACCATGTTTAAATGTGGAAAAAGCTCAATCCATACTCCCCTCTCTAGGACAGGTGCCACATTTCAGCTTCAGATTTTGTGCTGCCTTTCCAAGCTGCTCACTTGATGAAGCAGCTTTCCATCCCTTCCTTGTCCTGCATAAACCCAGGGTCAGCTCGTGGCTGCTCCACTATCTGCAAAGCACTTCCCTGTGTGAAATATTTCAGCTGGGAAGGATGGGATGCCAGCAGTGCTTACAGCGTGTGTGGTACAGCTGCAGCCACGTTCAATCCCACATGGCCAGGAAACCCAAACAAGGGTGGGTTTATTTTGATTGGGAGATCTGGAGACTTCTAAGAAGAAAAATAAATAAATAATCTAAACACTACAGCCTGAGCCTAGTGGGTTGGCAAGCCCGACAGCCATTGTCAAAACGTTAGGCATCACGTGTGGAAGTGTACGTACAAAAGGATTTCTCTAGCCAAAATGGGAATATCGACCTCTTTTTGGTTTGCAGCTTTCCAAGAGATTTCATTGGACCTTTTTACAGTGAACTTAAGAAACAAAAAGTCAACTTGCCTATTTTTTTTTTTTTTTTGCCTCAATGACTCTTCCCAAAGATTACTACACTAAATCACACTTCATCCCACCAGTGCAGGCAAATGGTGAAAAGATCATTAAGCTACCCACTAGTGATCTTTTCTTGAGGGTGAGGATGCAGCAACTGTTCCACACCACATGAAAATGTCACAGAGAAGCTCAGGACAACAGCAGAAGTATTGTCTATCCATCAGGAAAGGAGCAAAGTGGGTTGTAAACAAGAACATTGTTGGTGGCACTGGAAATCAGATGGTCCCAGCTCCTCTGGCCTCCTCTCCACTTTAAGGCAGGGCAAGGGCTGAATTCCCACCTCACCCCACAGAGAGGCATCCAGGGTATCTGGCACCAGACTTGGGGTCTCAGAGAGGAATCACACAGCTGTGAAGCAGAGATGCTCAGGTAAGGGGAGGTACATTAGGGTCTTCTTTTTTGGCACCCTAGTAGAGCCAAACACAAGCAAGCAGTAAACCTTCAGGCTGGCATCGACTCACGAGCAGGTAGAGTGCAAAGGTGGCTTGGAGCAGAGGAGACAGGATCAAAACTTGTGTGCTTGTGATTCATCGACATGAAAGTGCTCCCACAAGCTCAGAACTGATCAAATATCTGTCTGGGTTCTCCTCTCAGTGTCAGATCAGAGAGAAAACCAATCAAAGTCATTTTTGGTCCTTGACAAGGTTCATCCTCAGAAAAGAAGACAGGGGCTCTAAATCATTGTGCAGCCTCACAAAATTGTGGCTTTCTAGGCTATGGCACATACTGAGATTTACAGGAGGGCTAGGGATTTTTAAAAGTGTGGGAGCAGAAGAAATATCAGTGGATGTTGTCAGTTGCAGTGGTCCCTGAGGCCATGCTGGGCAATGCACTGCTGGCTTAGGTAACCTGAGAGAGGCTGGGACAACCTGGGATTTGGAGCTGGAAGAGGCTTGTAAGCAATTCAATCACAGCTTAACCTTGTCAGACCTCGCTGTCTACTGGGCTGCCGTGCTCTGCTTGCACTGGGGCTCCAGGGCAATTCTCTCCTCCAGCTGCTGGAAGAAGCAAGCCAGCAAGGATAACTGGAGACTGGCACTGCTGAGTGACCTTGGGAGCCAGCTGTGCACCTCATCCTGTGATGAGGCATGGGGATCCCAGGGAACTACCTGTGGTACCTGCTCCTGTGGCTGACCCCACAGCACGTCCCCCCAGCTTCCCAAAAGATGGGCATTTGTGGGATGGCTCCCACCTAAATGGAGATTCTGGATGCAGCTCAGAGAACCAGGAACCTTGATTTCCTCAAACATAGAGCATTTTGAGTAAAAGAAACCCAAGTGCCCTGTGTGTGACAGCAGCCTTTGCTTGTCTCAGCGATCCAGCTCACAAGAAGTGGGTCATACAGTTCCTTTCTGCATCTTCAGGGGACACTACTAAGCCATGACCCCAAATTTGGTTAATGCTGGATCAACATACTCCTTAATAACCTCTCCACAAATCATTCCTCTTGCAGTGCATGACACTTCCTTCACAGTCCTAACATTGCAGTTTGAGACTTCAGTGACCCTCCAGCCCCTTTCTGATTGTCCCTAATACAGTGTTTTCTCCTTCATCCACACCTGCAGTTGTACTTTGGCTTTGCTGTTAAGCTGCACGCAAAACTGATCCAAACCTTCTGCTATTACTCACACAGAAACAGTAGCAACAAAGGGGATATGTACCACTGTAATTACCTGTGATGTGTAGGACTAGATTCCACGGCTTGGCAAGTCTTCCCCAGTCTTATGTCCTTCCTAACAACACCCAGTGCACTAGCTGAAGCTCTTGACCTGGCTGAACAGTTTGACAGGATCTCTCTCTGCACCAAATGATGCTGCATTGCTGTAGGGCCCTGAGCAACCCAGTGCTGTGACCACAGGTATCATCAAATATTAAGCTGCATTTTTAATGAAATAACCAGCTCAGACACGCAACAACAGGACCACCAGAAATAGTCTAAAAGGAGACATGAGTAGCTTGCCCAAAAGGATTGTGAGTGGCTCACTGGTGCATCTATGCTCAGATAACAGCAGAGATCCCATATTTTTAGCCTGGGCATTTAAAACGAAAATTCACCTAAGAACAAAATGTTTATTTTCCACATGCATAAATCCATGTGCTATGCTCCACTGGTGCACTTCTCCCTTCTGTGGAAACTGATCACACAGCATGATGGATGAGCAATGCCAGGTCTTTCAGCCTGTTTGGGCCTCTGAGGGACACAGCTGACCCCAGCAGCAGCACAAGGTGGGACTGAGCTGAAGACCCTTCAAAATATCCCCTCTTGTACCAAGAAGCAATAAATCCTCACCTCCTCATGGTTCTGCCACAGCCCCCTTGCTCAGCGGCACAGCTGGGCTGCAGAAACCACCCCATGAGCAGCTCGCCCTCCTGCAGAGCGTGGCACATACCTGCCTGGCACCAGTGCTTAAAACCACCTTCCAAATGTTAATATTTGGAAGAGAAGAGGCTACCTGTAACTTGTGCCAGGAAGGTCGAGCCAAGCAGCTCCGAGACACCGAGTCGAGCTGGCTCACCATCGCCAGGGTCAGCACCATGGTCCGAGTGAGAGAGTGCAGGCAGCAGCCCTCCGGCGGGCCCTCTGCCTCACCCCAAGGAAAAAGGGAACAGCCTGATGGGCTTAGCTCCATAGGGAATTCTCTGGAGCCTGGCAGGCAGTTCTAGGCAGTGAAGATGGCACAGACACCCACGCCCGTGACAGACCCCTCCATGCATGGGCGGGGGATGCGCATCAGACCCCGGGCGCCTATCTAGAGGGAACCGGGTCCAAGACACCCCGATATCCAGCTGGGGCTGGGCAGAGCCAGGATCCAACCTCTCCCGATGCCCCAGGCACGAGGAAAACCCGGTTCAGCCGAGCCCATGAAGTGCAGCGCGCCGGCACAGGCACCACACCCCCTTCGCCGCTGGAAAGGGAGAGCGGTGCCGGCGTTTTTGTTCAGGACAAGGTTTTAAAATCCCAAACCAAACCAACAAGCTGGGAGTTCAGCTTTCCCTGCGACCTGACTTGCCTGAGAGAGATTTAGTAGATCTCTCCGCATCTGTGTGTGCTGTATTGCTAAACCGCTGTCAGGGCTATTATTAGAAACAATTGTCTCTCCTGGAAATTTTATAAGAGAGGTTTCAAACAACTTTTCTCCTGCCCTCCCCAGCAGCCAGCGGGTAACAATGCGGCCAAGAACCCTCCTTAGGAGAAGCCAGTCTGCGAGGCGTGCAGATGCACTCCCATACAGGCACAGTTTGGAAGCAGAGCTATACATTTGTCTTTTCTAGCCCTGAATCTGGAGCAACTTTTCTATTCCCGACTCAAGAAAAGGTGCACAGCGGAAAGGAAAAAGAAGACGGGAGCTTTCCCCTCAGCGAAGCCCCCGGCTCTGCATTAAACTTGCTGCAGCCATTTGGGAAGGGAAGGAGCAGTCCATCTTGGCAGTCAGTGGGGACAGGCAGCCAGATTGCTGGGGAAGGGGGGAAGGAATCACAGCACCGGCTTCTCTCCCCCCACACACCGTCTCCTTCCCCCAGCCGCTGGGCTCGGCTCCGTTACTCGCCCACCGAATTCAAGGGTTTGGGGTTGGGGATAAATATATATAATTTTTTTGAAAGGACAGGCAGAGCAGCTGCTGCCCACATTTCTCTCCGTTTGAGGTAAATGGAGGGAGGGGGCGTGGAGCAGCCCGCACACTGCGGCTGGGCTTTCCCCGGGGGCCGGGGCTGGAAGGGGAGCCCCGGCCCGCCTCGCCTCCCCTCGGCAGACAAAGACCCCGTTACCTTCTCCCGCTGCCTCGGCGGGCCCGGCGGCCCCTCAGCTCCGAGCCCGGGGCGAGCGCATCCCCGCCGCACCGCTCCGCGTCTCCAGGCCGCGGCTCTACCGCCCCTCATCCATCGCCCGCCTCTCCGCCGCGGGGTGCGCGGGATGCGCGGCCCTTCCCGCCGCTCCCGGCCGCTCCTAGGGCCGTCCCATCCTCCCTGCCGGGATGCCGGAACCCTCCTTTCCCCCTTCTTCTTCCCTTTCCCCGCCTGCCGGCCCCCGGCGCCCGGCTCCTGCGCGGCCGCTGCGAGGCTGCGAGGCTGGAGCCGGGGAGGGAGGAGGAGGAGGAGGAGGGGGAGGAAGGAGGAGGAAGGAGGGAGGAGGGCAGTGAGCAGCAGTTGGCGCTGGGTCATGTGAAACAGATGAACCTGGCTCGGGCCTGCCAACATCTGGGCTCCCCCTCGCCTCCGGGAAGAGGATGAAGGGATGAAGGGATGGAAGGACGCAGGGAGAAAGGGTGCGGTGTGGCGATATTCAGCCCCCCCCCGCCGCCCAGGCATGCACACCTAGAGATGATAACGGAGACGAGAGACAGCAGCGGGGATGCTCCGAGCACAGCCCCGACTGGAGGGAGAGAAGGGCAGCAACGGGCCTCGAGCACCCGTGGGGCTGGAGACAGAACAGCTCCTGCCAGGCTGAAGCCCTGGGAAATAGGGCAGCCTTCTCTCTGGTGATTTTCCCCCCCGATCCTGTCTGGGTGAAGGGTGCAGCTTGTGATGGTGTAAAAGAGTGGGGATGCTGCCCAGCAATAGAACATCTCTACACACTGCACTAGAGGAGCCCTCATGCATGGGTGTCACTATTAAATAATTAGAACAGTCAAGAAAGACAGTATGTGTGGGCCTCCAAAAAGTGCTGATTTATTGATTTAAACATGCACACCGTGATGCCTATGGTTAAAGCTCTGACTTGTTCCACTGCTTTGCCCCTCCATCAGTATTTTCTCTGTAGATGTGGGGTTATTCTCACTGGGTAAAACCAGAGGCAGCTGCTGTGCTGTGCCGTGGAACAGACTGGCTGGGATGAGGTTTGCTTTGGGAGGGGAGGTGTGGGGGTGAGCTCTTTCCTTCATTTGTTTTCAGCTGGCACTCATGCCACCATGAGGATGCTCATGGTGAGGATGAATCCGGAACTTTCATGGGATACAGGAAATTTCCCTCTTTGCCCCACAGGAAGATGACAAAGTCACTCTCCTGACATGGTGGTGGTGAAGGAACAGAATGTCTCATTTTAACTGGGGGTGTGGCTGTTTGATTTGCTGTCAGACTCAAAGTCAAGACCATGAGTCTTTATATACTCTCTGGACATAAAGGGGCCAGTGGGCTGCAAAGCCCTTCTGGATACAATAACCAAATGCTAGAGCAGAAGCACAGTTCCCTCTCCTGTTTTTAAGGGCACAGGCATAAACACAGAGCTGTGTATGCAGCCCCAGGCAGGCGCACCCATCCAGCTTGCTCCACCCAAGGGGATGGCTTTGATTAAGGGGATAAATATTGAGGAAATTCGGACCTCTGGCTGCTGAGGGTTAAGATCGAGTAGCTAAGGTGGCCTAGCTCTGCTCTGGAGGTGATCCCGAGGTCAGGACAGAGGGACAAGAAGCAGCAAACATATCCATCCCTGCTCCAGGAAATGCAGGGTGACCATGGCTCCATTGCAGGGGTAAAGATTGTGATTCTATGGGTTTGTCTAATCCACTTGTACATCCAACTGCTGAAGCAACACTGAGAGGCAAACCACCAGAACACAAACTGCAAAACCTCCTGGAATTTTAAACCTACTTATTTCAGAAAAGTAAAACTTCAAGTTGCCTCCCAAATGCTGTTCTGCTCTTTCCTTCAACAGAGGTCACAACATATCTCAAGCAGGTTCTGTCTGCAGTGCTGAAGAAGGGCATGAACCCCAGCAGTGACTCAGTCCTGACCTTGATTAGAGCTAGCAAGGAAAAATCACCTACTCAGGTGGGTTCTCACTGAAATAGGAGGTGAAGCTGCTTCAAAGGTGCACTCACTATACCGGTGCCTGCTTGTGCTTGTTGCTCTCTAGGAATGTGCCAAAGCCATGGACTTTGCCCTTGGGGTAGGATGATCCTTCAACTAGCAAAGCCTCAAGGCAGTTTCCTCACCCTTTGCCCTTCCAGGAAACTCTCCTCCAAACCCAGGGCAGACCCAGGATGTGGGGCAGCTTTATTCACCTGGTGAAAAAAGAGCTCTCCTGGTAGGTTAAATAAGCAGCAGCAGAGGTTGGAAGCCCCTAACTGGAAAGCAATTTGCTTCATGCTTAGCAGCAAATACTAAAAACCAAAGTTTTCCTCTGCCCAAAATTGTACTGTTCAGCTTTCAGAGTAGGTATAGAGTTTCATTACACTTAGCTTGAAATTACAAGCTCTCTGCAACAGTCCAGTCTCTTTCCTTGGCACAAAACAGGCATGGGGTTTGGAATACTTTGGAGACGGCAAGAGAGCATCTTTACTCATGCCACATGTTACAGTGGGATGTGCCCAAAGAGCAGCTGGACCCTCATACCTGTGAAACCTAAAGCTGCATCTTCCTCATACCCTTTTTAAGGAGATGACCTCTCCTACCCATCCAAGGCCCCATGAACAACACTTACCCAAAAGGAAATGCTTAACATTTCCTGCAATGGTGGGAGATATTCCTGCTACATTTCCTTTATCCTCTAATTCATGAAGCAATGTTTGTATTAAAACTAAGTTGCTTGTCTAAGTGAAGATAACATCCTCTAGGTATCTGATGGAGTTAACAAAGAACTTAGAAGTGGGAACTGTTTTTTATAATGTGAAAAGACAGTGGAGTATTGTCCTTGCCAAGAGCTGATTATGATATCTCAACCAGAAAGAGTGGTTTTTCCCCGGAACTGGACAAGGATTTTGCCCTAGTTCTTCTCATTTATCCACTGCACCTTTCTTTCCTACAAAAACTGGCCAGATGTGAGTTTCTTCACTGGTAAAAATGTTTGTCATCTCATGCACCTTACTCTCTAAATTTCCCAGTTATAATTCAGCAGCAGTAGCAAAAGTCCTTTTCTTCAAAGAAATTCCAGAATCTCACAAGGTCTCTGGAGCTGGCACTACCCAAACAATGCAGCCTGGTAGCAAACATCCAGCCTGGAGGCAGCAAAGCTGCTGTCATTGCAATGATTAGAAGCAGAGGATGGCTGTGCTTCTTCCAAGCTGGTTCCTATCATGGCAAGTCCCAAAACCAGAACAGCAACCCACATATTTAACTTTGACATACACAAAGTCCAGTTTCCAGCAACCAGATGCCTCTGTGCCAAAATAAAAACATGCTGATTCCTTTGTCTTGGTTCCTGTTAATAAAGCTAGAAGGAAACACCATGGCCTTGTGCTAGAGAATTACCGTTGACAATTCATTCCCACTCTTGTTAGCAAAGATTAAAGAACCAAAATACTTTACAGGGAACGTGGTGATAGGACTGTGGGTGCCATCAGAATGTGTGAGCTGTTACATGAACATTTCTAGTAGCTTCAGAAAAGCTTAATGAATACTGTCTACACCCAGAACTGCATTAATTAGCACTAACGGGCTGGACGAGATGCCGTGTCATGAAGTAATATTCACACTTACTCCATGATTTGCATCTGTAAGAGGTGCAGTGCTTTACACAAGTCAATGTCATTTCCCCCATATGGTACATCTGAAACCCATGGAAGGTGAGGAAAATGCTTTCAAAGAACATTATCAGGATTTGCTGAAGGTGTCTAACAGCCTGCCTCCCTGTGGGAGGTGTTCAGTGGCTTAACTCTCATTGATTGCACAACTCTTAACTCATAATATTTGAGTGGCAGTAAAAGATTAAAAAGCCTCAAAACTTAAAAAGCAACATGGGCCTAAGTAACTTGGGAGCTGAAATCCATTTCCAGAGATGGTATAAGCTGTTAGGCACATGAATTTCACTGTAAATCAATGCAGCTGACTTATTGTAGCCATGACAAGGGTCAGCCAAACCTAGGAAATGAAATGTCAGGTTAGCCTATGGGTTAATTCATGTGGTCCCTCTGAAAGTCGTGGTATAAAATGATCTTAATGCTCATGAGCTCTGATGGAGTTTGGCTGGAGAAGGAGCAATGGCGTCACCTCTTTTCATCTGAAACTATCTGTATCCTCCACACACTGCATAGGCCTCAATGTTGGGAGGTAGAGAAGAGACTGATGTGATCCAGTTGGCTGCCCTCACCCCCTCCCATGGACCAGGGCCAGTGAAAAAGAGGTGGAGGAATGTGTACCACCACCAAGCCTGTCCCCATCACTCTGTTTTCCTCCCTAACAGGTTTCGATGAGTTGTGACCTTGTGAAAATTCATCCTGAGGACTTTGGAAACCAGGTGGAAATCACAGGGATCTCATTCAAAAAAGCAAAATGCAATTACAGCAGGACCTGACTCATACCTGGGTCTGGACCTGTAAACCATGGGAGATAGGGCACATGCAACACCAACTGTCATGGCACAATGCGCTTCAGACTGGGAAGATCTCCAGGTTTACTGAGTGAACCACGAGATGCTTCTAGTCAAGCCTTTCATAGAAACACTTCCCTTCTGAGACCAACTGTGGGTGTTATTCCCATGCCATGCTTTCATTAATTTCCAGGACAATCCCTTAAGTAATTGGGGCACAAAAGGCGGGGGGAAAGGGAGAAGCAGGACTTTAGCTTTGGACAAAATAAGCCTCCAGGGCGTCTGATTAATTTTCACACAGACTCTACTTAAAGGATCTCAGAGAGCTGAAGAGGGAAGGAAGCAGACCTCGACATTCCCAGAGAGCTGGTGCAATAAATCCTCCCTTCATTAGGCAAGGGAAGTACATGCTGGCAGGATTATTATGCAGGGAAGCAAAGCTCGGTCCTCATGAGGCAGCTGAATCGGATGGTGGGGACAAGCCAACTCCAGCTGGTTGGTGCTGTGACCCTGGGCTGGCAAATCCTGCCTGCTGCCTCCAGCTCCAGCCTGGGGCTGGTGTGGAAAGGGACAAGAGTCACGTGTAAGTTGCCTGTGTCCCAGTTAGCCCCGGGTAATCCTGGCATCCAAGAGGCCAAACAAAGCAAACCGCTCAAGTGTGCATAAGGGACCAGGAGGAGCCGGGTGTGCCACCAGCCCTCCCGGGGTCACCCACCACTCCACAGTGGAGTGATGCTGGAGAAAGGGGCCATTCTTGCACTTCCTTCCTCTTTGCACCCACTGCAGTCTGGGACCCAGGAGAGGAAAGAAGGAAATCTTGATGGAACATGCTGTGAGCCATGCTCGTCCTTGCAGGAGGAATTGAAAGGATGAGGGATTCCCCTCCTTGATGGAGGTCAAGCCCTCACAAATCCCTTCTCCCATGGGGTAGAGGGGACACATGCTTCCCTTTTTCTTCAGAGCAAAGCTCTGCCTCAGACATGTCTTCCTATTCACAGAATATTGCCATTTTCACCTGAAATGGCTTGAAAGCAAACCAATGCAGGAAGGAGCAGACATGGCAAGGGCCCCTTCCATCCATAAAAAGGGATTGGTGGTGGTGGGAGATGGAGAAGCCATTCCCCAGGGGAGGAACAGGAGCTCCAGAAGATGCTTTGGTGCTGGCAGAGAGCACTTTTTTGGCTGGGGGAGACCTGGAGAGATCCTCTCAGACCACCAGAACAGCTCCAGCACAGGCAGAAGTAAAATGCAACTAATAAGAGGAAACCTCTTTCATCCAAAGGCAAGTGAACAACCTCATCCATGCAGGGGAACTGCTGAGCAAATGATCAGTGAATGGCAAGGACCTGAGAATAAGGCTGGAAAAAGGCAAAAATTATTCTCCTCCACACCTTCCTCAGATGCTGCAGTCAACTGGTGCTGGTGAAAGTCAGCCAGAAGCCTTCTTTAATGCCAAAAGCCAGCCCAGGAATTGTGAAGAACAGCAAATGAATCAGCTGAGAGAGCCAAGCCCAAAAATGTGCCTCCTGTTAGGCAAAATCTGCATGTACTTTTTGCACTGAGCTACATAATGATATACAATGATGTACTTTCTTTTGCACAGAGGAATAAATCAAACTCGTTCTCGTTTGTTTGGCTTTTTGTACTGAAATAGCCTTTGTACTTTGCATAATTTCAGATTTGAAGAATATTTTTGTAGTTTTACACTGCCTTCTACTGAGGATTGCAAAACTTACACCAATTGGAAAAGCTTTCTATTTCACATTTTGCAGAAAATCCTGAAAACATTTCGATATGGCATCAAAATAATTATTAAAAGATTTTTCTAAACAAATGTAGCAAAAAACCCCACTCAGACAATGTTTCAACACATAACTGCAACCTTAAAAAAGGGCTCAGGAAATACTAAGGTGAGACAGTAAAACAACAATTTTAACAATTGAAATAAAAAGTACTGTAAACTTGCTTTCCAATTTCTGTTGCTTTTTTGTTGTATTATTTTATGTCTTCAAGTGTTTTTCTCTACTCCGTTGCTTGCCCACCAAACAAAACCAGGGAAAGCTCCTGTAAGTGTTAGTAGGGGGTAGCTTAATTTCAGATGCAGGTGTGGTTTTTCAGGTAACCTTGCCTTATTGAAAGTTTTCACTATCTCTGTGAGGCAAGATCATTACCTCAGTTGAACAGATGGGAAAATGGAGTCATAGAGAGATCAATTTACCTGGGTAAGATCCTGTACCAAATTGGCCACAGAGAGAGAGGGAGAGACAGATGGAATAAATCACAGGCTTTGTGACACCAAACCCTTTGTGCTGGCTTGAGACCCCTCTTCTTCCCCCACTAATGAATCGGTGATTAACAAAGGCTGCTCCATTTCTGACAGTTTTATCGGTGATTTCTACTTTACACTTTTTTTAATCTTTATGAGGCAATCCCCGCAAATAGAGGAAGGGAACAGAAAATAAATCGTGGAGCAAGTAAGCCCTCATATCATAAAAGTGCAGTGAACAGATCTTATATGTCAGAAAATATTTATCTGACCAATCATGTTTGCATTTAGACCCAGTCAATAACAAACATCCAAATTACATTTAATATGAAAACATTTAAAATGGGCTTATCTCTTCCAAATAAACACAGAACCAGTCATAAAGGTGCTCTGCTAGAGCAAAGGCTCAGTGTTACTTGATTTATTTTTTAACTTGAGTCTGATTACTGCCTATCTGATGTCTTTGGGAGCATGGGCTTCTATTACTCATCTGAGAACTATTCCCTTTTCATTACTGAGGCACACCAGGATAAACCCCAGCTCTCCTGATACCCTGTCCAGGGTGGTCACCACAAAGACTATTAACCCTCAATTTAGGAGACTGAAGAGTTTGATTAGTTTACAAAGGCTTCTCATCTCCTCTCCATACACAGTGGTGGTCTGGTTTCTGAGCATCCCGGGGTCTGCACGATTTGCACCAACCTGTGCTCTCCCTGTGATGCCTAACTGTTTGCATGGGCCATATAGACCCAAAGGTGCTGAATACCAGCCCTGAGAAGGGCAGGAGATCCTGGAAGTGTCCCAGTGATGAGACTCAGCAGTCCTTGCTTGCTGCTGCTTGGGACGCCAGAGTCTTGAGTGTTGATGGCTCTTTGAGGACTCTTTATGTCTTTCATTTAATGACTTTAACAGACCTTGCAGACATATGTGAGGCTGTAGGATAAGTGATGTAGATATTTTCTCCCAAAAGTAAGAGATAAGAAACTGAAATTTGTATGTCCTGGCGAGGTCTCAAACCACAGAGCCTCTGTGTTAAAGGGGTGAACATTTTACCCTAGTTGCTGTGACTTCAGAAATGCTCAGCCTGTCATCCCCTGCTCCATTTTTGCAGGAAAGGATGGACCAGTGCTGATTCATAAAAAGTCATCATTATACATCTAATCCCCACTTTGAGAACATCTGTAACCTGTCTGACACTACCTCAGAGGTGAGATGTGGGACTTGCACTGTAGTAGCACCATTTCCCCATGACCACTGTGACTGCTGGAAGTGAGAAACAGGAATTATTTTGTTTCTGAAGACTGGTCAGCTCCACCGAGCTTCTCAACTACCAAATCCCCAGTACTTGATGGCTACTATAATGGTAGTTTCTGCAGTTCTATGCTGCTGCTGCAGTCTTTGGGCTAAGGAAAACTAGATGCCTGTTTTCCAGATGGAAAATATTGTGATTATGGTTGAATTTGTTCTCTCCCATCTATTTCTCAGTGACATTTCAGCTTGTATTATGCCTGTATTTTCACCTATAACCTGGGATCAATCATAACATGCTTCTCTCTATCCTAAGAAGGGTTTGAAGTGTAACACATTAAACCATGAGAGGTCAATAGAGATTTCAGACATAACACACAAATCAACTATTGTTAAAGTGATACTTTTGCAACGATTCTTTGTGCTTGTTTCATTCAAAATATGGCAAGAATTTTTATTCAGATTATCGATAGCAGCATATTCCATTGGTCAGAAAGGATACCTGACAATTAAGCTATACAACAAACTCACCAATATTTGTGGTTTGGCTTTGCAGGACACAGTGATGGTGACTGCACTCTTTGTTGATAAGATTTTGAGTATATTGAAAACATTTTCATATTCAGTGTGTCAGAAGGGCTGTTATTAAAGCAATTCAACAGCCTTGAACACAGCCATGGTTAGTGAAATACATATTTTCAGGCAAAACAAGAATTTCTGCATCAATTCTCATGGAAAGCCGTATGGGAGTAGGAGAGGAAATAAAACTCAAATGCCCCACAGACCCTGATGTTTGCAATCACTGCTTAACTGCAACCAAATACAAATAAACTGTACCTCCAAATTTGGGACAAACACCTGCATTGGGAGTTGACTGCATTCATACACTATCCTTTGCATATCCAAGCTATAACAAGGGAAACCAATGATAAAAGGCTCTCCTGTGCCTTTTCTGCACAGGATTGCTTAGGAGACACCACTGTGGATGGTGGCAGGGCTGTGCTGCTCTCTGGGAACCATGGCTTGGATGTCCCCACCTGATGGGCAGGTGGCTGGAGTGGGGTCACACACCCCCATCAGATTTGGACCATCTCAGAGGGGCAGTGATGCTATTTCCCCATCAGATTTGGACCACCTCAGAGGGGCAGTGATGCTATTTCCCCAGGGTAGCTCAGGCTCCTCATTTAGAGCAATGCTAATTTTCTTGTCCCTTGGCTTGCAGTCAGACCCTTCTGCCCCTCCTCCTCATCCCAGAGACAGCTGCCTTGCTGCAGTGACAGTGACCTTATGGTCTGAGAGTGCAAGGTTGCCAAGTCTCATAATAGATGACATTTTCCTGAAAACCTGCTTTTCCGGGCTGAATCCAGAAGGTGAAGGAGAATAGAGCCCAACTCTAGGCGTTTTATTAATTCTATTATTTTAAAGCAATCTTAATATTTTTGAACCTTAGTAATTTTGAAAACAGAGTGTGCTCTGCTGGTTAGAGCCCAGGGAATTGTCTGATGTATCAGAATAAACTTTTTACTGTATGGTGATGAATATTTGCACATGGAAGACACCGTTCTAGTTCATTTTATAATGACAGTAACCAGTTTTCATATAATTTCTTTGCTTGTTGTTTCGTGAGGGGACTACTGTACTTGGAGGCTTCCAAAAGCTCAGCTGCCAGCTTCATGTGAAGGGAGGACTGAAATAAATGGGAAATAAATGAGAGAAAGATGAACAAAGCCAACAGTTAAAGGGTCACAGCGGCAACTTTGTTGCAGGAAGAAAAACATTAATTAAATGTTCTTTCTCCATAGCTTGCTTAGAAACACAGACTGAAAAGCTGACCTGGGTGGTCTTGATTCAAAGGAGGTAAAGGAAAGATGTTTTCTTTGTGCAGAGGGGCCTGGAGAAATAGGCACAAGTTTTTCCTGCCCCAAGTGGGATAAAAGAGTCAAGTGTGGGAACAAGTGCTGGGTAGCAGAGAGGTGAGCAGAAAATGGGCAAAATGCTGCCTGTAAAACTGATCCTGGAAATCAGCAGTCCTGGCACCAATGAAGAGGGCAGGTTGTTAGTGAGGGAGTGAGGGCTGGCAGTGGGATTTGTGTTGCTGATGACACAACACAGTGGCTGTGTCCCAGTACTGGGCTAGGACAAACCTTCTCCTGGGCAGGGCTGTGCAGCATCAACCCAAGTGAATTGAACTGGGAAAACACAGTCATTAACCAAATGCTACCACCATTATCATTCTGAAAAATAATTGAGGATGGCAAAGTTCCCAACACCTCTCAGTGCTCTCTACAGAGGTCTCCCCCTGTTTTTTAGTCACTGTTTTCCCCCTTTTCCCTTTTTATGGCTGTTATTACTGGAATTATTGCTGTGCAAACAAGGTGTCTATGTGAAACACTGAAGTTACAGTTTCCCTCCTAGATGGCAATGTAAATTATTACATGGGCTACCCTATAATCTTTGGTCATGTTCCACAGCAAGGTAATTGATTCCCAAGTCACTAAAGCTAACTAACATGACTGTAAATCTAATGCTTGAGCAGTGGTTGCTATTAAAAAGTCAACATCTACAATAGTTACTACACTGCAATTACTGGAAAAATGCTGATTTGCTCTAGACTTGGAGCAGGGAGTAATTGTAGCCTCTCTTGAGACCTAGAATGTGATAATTGGTGGTGAATGGTGGGTTTTTCCAGTGGTGATCACATAGGTTGTCTCTGTGGTTATTCCCAGAGCCCTTACAGCACTGTTCCTGCAGCTGCAAGTGCTGGGCTGGGTACTTCCACCAAGGCCAAAATAAATAAACAAACCCTCTAGGGAGAGCACACATACTCAGATTTTGAGCTGGTGCAGACCTACAGTTGAGTCTGAGGATTGTGCCAGTACACAGAAATCTGCTGCCTTCTGCTGCCACTTCTCAGGTCAAGTGAGGAATCTCATGACTTCTGAACTCAGGGCTGTGGGCTACTGTCTACCTAGAAATAGGAAGGTTTTTCAAGTCATGTCACTAGGTTTTTAACTTTTAAGGATGATGCACTGGATCTGTGTGCAGTGTGCTCTAGCCTTGGATTCTCTAGAGCAACTGGGGCAGTGTGCAGCAGCCACTGCTCTGCTTTTCACTCCATGGGAAAAGCTCTGGAGATCAGGACATGGCTGGTCTTTGTGGCTTTCTGTGCCACCATATCCATGGCAGTTAGAACAGTGTTACAAGGCTCCCCCAAAGAGCAAGGATGTCAGTTCTCAATTGTTATTTCAGCTAAAATACAGCCAACACTCAAACCTGGAGAGTGAAGACCCCATAGCAGACCATTCTATTGCTGTCAGGGAAGGAAAGAGCCTTTGAGAGAAGTTGATTTCAGTAGCAGCTTACTAAATACTTTATGTATGGCTATGCAAAATATCTGGAGGGAAATCTGGAAGTCTTCCCTTTTCATGGCTTTCACTAGAAATTCTTTTTCCTGCTGATTTCCCCTTGTAGAGAAACAAACAAGCCCAAGCAAATAAACAAGTCAATCCATAGGAAACACCCCATTTCCCTCTCATCCTTTTATTCCCTCAAAACAAAATCCTCAAACTGCTGGATAGCTGAGGACAGCTTGCTGATTCTGAGAAACAGAATCAAGAAGCTGCCACCTGCCTTGATGCTTCATTGGTTTTTTTTCCAAACTAGTGAAGAAAACTGATTTCTGCACTACCAAGCAACCAAGAACAAAATCACATAAAGGATGGTGCAGAATTGCAAATGTCATTTTTATACACTCCCTGGTAGAAAGAGATAGTAATAATAGTAATAGTAATAGTAATAGTAGTAGTAGTAGTAGTAGTAGTAGTAGTAGTAGTAGTAGTAGTAGTAGTAGTAATAGCAATAGCTTAGAAAAAAGAATTCATTTGACCCTACAGTTTAATATAAATGAGTGCACAAGTTAAACCAGCACCCTCCTCACCATTGTCACAGCATGGGCAGAGTTCTGTGCTGCTTTGACTGGGGATGGAGAGGGACACAGCCATGGACACAGGCTCCGTGTGGCAGGTCCCTGCTGGCTGCCTGCATGGGGACACCTTCCCTCCCTGCAGCACTTGTGACAGCTTGCACAAACTGGGACAACTGAAGTTGGAAGTAGGAAAACAGTCTGGAGGGAAAGAAGAGGAGAGGTGGAAAAAAAAAACCCAAAAGAAAGCCAGATGTAAGGAATACCTTTTTAAATAAGTCAGTTTAGCAGTGACTGTGTTTATATTGCAGCTGAGCATCATTGTACTTGTGTGGCTTTTCATATATCATCGTGCTAATGAGGTAATGAGTAACTAGTATACTGCAAGATGCTTTATTTCCACTGAACTAAACTCTCAAAATAAGGTTTGAAACCCAAAACCAAACATCTGGGATGCTTTGGGAATGGTGGTAAGAGAAGGAAAGTGAGCCCTGTGTTCAGCCCAGTCACCCTGGGAGCTGTCTGGGGTTTCACAAAGCACATTTTCTTGGCTTTCCTGCACCCAGGGACTGACATGAGTTCACTATGCTCCCACTGGGTGAGCAGGAGAGGAGCAGAAGAGGCCCCTGCTGACCTTCATCCTGGGAAATAAAAGAAAAAAAAGTACCTGCATTTGCCCATTATCCTGCAATTGTCTGGGCCCTCATGGAGCACCACAACCTGCCTTCTGACAGTGCTGCCCTGCCATGCCTACCAGAAATCCTCCCTGAACCAAGGAACAAGGGTCTGGGTGCTTAGGGTGGGACTAAAATGTTAAATACCGTGCTCATTTATTTATGACTTCTTCAGCCTACAGTAACTACAAGCAATAATTGCATTATGCTCAGCATAGCTGGATTGATTTGCTACTTAATAATAAAACGAGGTCCCCTGTTTATAGTGGCATCCCTAGAAACGAGGAGATTGGGTGAAAAATGCATTCAAGGCACAATGCTAATGCTGAAAACTCGTGCAGCTCTGGGTGCAGAGCAGGATCTCTGCCAGATGCAAATAATGTGCTGGTGACTGATAAAACATGCACTTTGTGACCTCCTGTGCCTTCCATGGAATATTTACCAGCTTTGGCAGGGTGTTATTTAGTGTTTTGACAAAGGATGGAGGACACAGTGTATTTTTCCATGGTTTTCTGAAGGTTGTGGCTAACCCCAGTGCAATCTGCAGTGGCCTCTGGTTGTCTCCAAGGGAAGAGTGGCATTTAGACTGAATTACAGAGCAGCACCAGGGAGCCAGCCTGCCCAAACCCCGTCTTAATCTGAAATAGAGCCTAAAGTTACATAAATATGACAAACCCAGTGCCTGCTGTGCAGCCCCCTGTGGATGGTTATCCAGGGCTGTTTCTCCAGTGCTGTTCCTTGTGCCTCACTGGCAGCTTGAGCAATAGAATGGAAGCCCAGCGGTTTGTGTCTCACTGCTGCCTTCTTCAATCAAGTGCCCTGGCACTACTGGCAGCAGCTTAAGGACCATAATTATGGCTACAGCATTGCTGAGGGGTGTTTGAGGATGCCAAACATAACCCAGCTTTCTGTGGGCTTTGCCTTTTTTGAGCAACCATGATGCTCTGACTCTTTCCTGAGCTTGTAGCTGTGCGTACAAGCACTGGGTACCCAAAGCCAATCGAGGCTGCCTGGGGAATGTCACCCCCGAGGATGGCTGCAAAAAAAAAAAAAAAAGAAAAAATCACTGCAAAAAGTGCTTTTGCTTCTGCTTTGCATCCAGCATTGTCCCGGCAGGAGGAGCTGCCCCTGTATTTTGGGTGCTATGTGGGCACAGAAAATGCTTGTAAAAAGGCACATTTCTCCCTGGGCTACAGCATCCAGACCTTTTGCTGGACCGTACTGTAATCACAGAATCACCGACTCAATGAGGTTGGAAAAGGCCTCTGAGGTCAAGGCCAACCTGTGACCAAGCTCCACCCTGTCAGCCTGACCATGACACTGAGTGCCATGTCCAGGCTTTCCTTAAACACCTTTGGGATGCTGACTCCACCACCTCCCTGGGCAGTCCATTCCAATGTCTAATCACCTCTTCTGTGAAGAAATTCCTCCTACTGTCCAACCTGAACCTCCCCTAGCACACCTTAAGACCATTTCCTCTCCTGTCACTTGTTGACTGGGGGAAGAGTCCAACCCACACCTGGCTGCAACCTCCTTTCAGGTATAGAGTGATAAGATCACCCCTGAGCCTCCTTTTCTACAGGATTAAAGATCTACAATGTACTAAAATAAAAATACAATCCCCATTTAGGCAGTGACCTGTACTCAGCCTGCTGCTGTGCTCAGTATGTCAGGTGCAAGGTACTGTCAGCAGAGTCTGTCAAAATGAGTTTGCAAAAGCATGGATTTAGAGAATGTTTTAATTTCTCTTTCTGTAGCCTCTAGTAATTGATGGCTTACTATTATAATATAATTATGATTTATAATTATCAACAGCTTGATGAGCTAGAAGGGATTAAAGCAAGATTCTGCTGAACATGGTAGATTTTGGTTGGGAGATCTGGCCAGAATATCCACACACCTAAACATGCTGCCACATATCACGTAAAGTATTTGGTGCCAATGCTCCCCTGGTGCAATGCCGAGGGACCTTGTGCCAAAAGTCACATTTAGGCCAACAGAGATCTTAATTCAGCTCAAATGGAGACTCAGGGCTGCGTTAACTTGAGGCAACTCATTTGGGGTGATGTGCAAATAAATGCTGAATCCCAGGTGCTGAGAAACCAACCCCACTTTTCTGAAGCATTTTAATTGACTTTTTGGACTAGTATCTCCATTCCTGGCACAACGAGGAACGTCCTAACTCAGAACCCACCTTTCCCTCTTTTAACATGCCCGCAGAATAAAACCAAAGGTTGCTGCAAGAAGGTTGGCATTTTGCTTGTTTTAAGGACTCTTCCCCACACACATGCATATGTTTATGTGCAAAATTGATGTATATTTTGCTTGGTGATGGATGTATTTCAGTGAGAACTAGGATCATGCTGAAAGAATCTTGAAGGTGATCCTGAAGGTGCTGTGCATTATGTACCACCATCATTTAGTAAGGCTTTATGCATCCAGGATGAGTAGAGTTACCCAGCTGCAACAGATTGTGTTTGGGGCATTTGAAGCTGTGTGATTGCTGTCCCACACCCCCACCTTGGTTATCCTCAGTATGGAAGGAACAAGGGAGAAACCCCTGAGAGAAAAACTCCAGATTATTCACTGAATGACAGCATGTCACCAAATCAAAAGAGAAAGCATGAAAAGCAGGTCATGCCTGTCATCCCCAGTGTGGATCCCCCTGATGCTGACAGCCCTCGTTTCAGGATTTACGCAGCCGGCTCCCCTCCCTTGTGGGATGATTAACGCCAGGCTGGGCCACGTCTGACCGGGATCTCTGCCCCAGGGTCACCCACTCTGGGTCACAGATGTCCTGCCTGGGCTGGGGGAGGAGGACCCTGCCCTGGGGAAGGGTCTCCAGATGATGCAAGGGTCTCCTGCCATGCACCAGCTTTCCCATGCTTTATTGGCCAGGGTGGAAGGAGATAGGGACATCAGGCAAAACCACTGTCCCAATGTTAATAAAACAGGTAAAGCCTTATATCTTGATGTCCACAGCTATGAGTTATGTGCATTTAAACCAGCCCTACCACTCAATGTCTGATTTTGAGGGATTTAAAGCCAGGCCTAACTCATGACATGACTGCACACACGAAAAAGGTCTTTTTAAGCAACCTTGAGCTCAGTGGGACCCTGTTCAGAAGCTGTCTCACCTCACATTTCACCTTCACCCTTGGAAACACATCACCCTTGCTCTGAAAATCAGACTCTCATGCTCTGCACAAAGCAGGTTCTTCTATGGGAAGTGAGCTGAACTGAATAAGTCTAATCTGCTTTTGTCACTGGTACCATTGGTGTGAGAATGGGCACAGCCCTTTCCTGGTCAGCAGGCACATTTAATGCTGTCTGCATGACTAGCCCCCGAGCAAAGGGACTACTTTGCTAAACTGGAAAGGTGTTCATGAAAGTAGTATTTTTGGCAGAGAAAGTACCCATGACAAAATGTCCTGGAAATTTATGTTTTGCTGAAAGTCATATTTGGTTGTGAAAAAGCAAGAAAGTTCACAACAAATTATTTTGACTTTCCCTA
>VZSR01001299.1:12281756-12356481 GCA_013398615.1 Brachypodius melanocephalos | reverse complement strand
ATTTTTTTTAAAGCTTAAGAAAAAACATGTAATATAGATACTGTCGCAGTCAATACATTTCAATTCTTCCAAACACTGGGTTGTGAATTTTAAAATCTGAAATGCCTTTTATCAGGCAGGGCCCAGGACTAAAATAAGGCAAGAAACCCTCAGAGAATGAGAATTTAATTTCTTCCATATCTTCTTTCCATGGCCTAATCTCAGGCTCAGATGTGTTTTGGGAAGACAGCGCTGCTGTAGCTGTGTCTTTCCATTCTTGATTACAAACCATCTCAGCCTCAGGGTGACGCACAGCTTCCCCACACGCCTCCACCACTGACTGCCCAGCATGGGGCAGCTGGGTGATAGAAACTCACATAGGCTGAGCCAAGATCAGTTTTACTCTGCAGATTTGAGTATTTTGAAATATCTATTATTTTACATACGCTCCCCTGGTCTTGGCAGATTATACCTTCTTAACATTGCGTAAGGATGTATAAAATATGAAATTCTTGTTGTTTATGTGGGAGACAAACTTAAACTCTCAGAGGCTCCAGGGCTTGATTTTTCAGCTCAGGTAGCAAATGCTGAGGATGATGGATCCAACACCAGGCACTGGCTGCGTTGATGGCTGTCCCAACAGGGGTGCCAGCTGCATCATTACGGTACCCTCTGGCAGCACGTCAGCAGCTGCACGAGCGTACAGGATTAGCAATAAATCAAACACATCCTGTGAACATTGTTGCAGGATATGATTAATTTCCCCGTATGCCAATGGCACAGTGAGCCAGCTCCTCAGTTACTATAAAGCTTCCTAATTCTGGACTTCAGGATTTGGCTTGGTGTTTGCTCACTTGAGACTCACAGCCAGTTTGCCCATATCAGCATGTATTTTATTGGCTTCTCTGTTCAAGGTCAGATCCTGGTAAAATCTGCAATTTACAGTGAAGGAAGTTTGCCTTGAAGCAAAGGACAGAGATTAATGAGAGTTGCTTTGCATGCAATTGCATTCCAGAAAAACATATACGATTAGTACATCCTGGGGAAAGGGAGCTTGCGTGGGTCCAAGCAATGAATCTGAGAGCCAGAAGAGACCAGGGTGGACAAAGCCACTGTACAAATGCATAGACAGAAGTAAATGACACTGGACTTCCAACACCTGTTCCCACGTGCCAGGGAAAAAACGTTATAGAATAGAGACTCGACTTCTGCTCTTCACCCTGCTGCCTAAAAGCCCATGCAACTCTCTGCCTGACCCAGCTCTCCATCAGCCTGGTTGGTATAAATCAGCAGTAAACTCACTGTCATAATTCACATTTTACCCCTGCAGAAACATGGACAGAATTCAGCCTGTTAATATTTCTGCATTTATCTTCCCTCCATCCTATCTCCACATGAACTGTAAGGGGAGTGGGGCTGGTGCAGCCTACTGTAGCTGAAACATCCTGGGTGGGAGGGGAAGATCCCAATATCCTTCTGCTGAACGAAGTCAAGAGGGAAAGAGCCCCTCCTGGAGACCTGTGGGGTGGAAAGCCTATTGTTTGGGGTGCAACTCAATTCAGACTGTGTTTTCCTGGTGCTTGGGTTGTAATGACATGATTATGTCCCTGCTGAATTGTTGGCCTTTACAGTGTTTGGATTTCCTGGTGACTCCATTGTGAAGGGCCCCATTCACTCAGGAGTGTTTACCCAGCTGCAGGAGCTCCTCCAGAGCTGCCGTGCTCAGGAGCTGGACACAACACCATGGATTGTGGGAAAGAGAAAAGCAACGAGCTCAGGAAGAATAGGAAAGCTAAGAAGAAATCCTGCTGGAAATGCTGTACTTGCTGTGGGATGGCTGTGTGCATGGGAGGCTTCATTCCATGGGTGGCAGTGAGCAGGTGCTCTTGCTGGGTGGGATCGGTGCACTCAGGGGCTCTACATTACCTTTTTCAGGACAAAATAATGTTGGTGGCCCCAACAAATGTGCTATTTTTTTTGCACTCCAGTCATTTAGTGTATTTTATCAACTGAAAGAAAGGCAGCATTGGTGGTTGGGTACCCATCCAGTCTTTAGTGAAACTCAGGGAAGGCATGTCAGTTTAAGAAAATCGTCTCAGCTTGCTTCATGTGCAAGCAAGAGACTTCCCATCAACTAAAGAAGCTTCTAGCTGAGGACCAGGAGACAGCCTGGGTATCTTTACCCTGGGGAACCTTTTCCTGGGTAAGAGGACAAAAAGGCTACCCTAACCTTGACCCTAACCCCAACCCTAACCCTGACCCTACCTCTAACCTTACACACACCCGCCCTGTCTGTTCACACAAAACACAGAGCACAGGGTGGCCCCAGGCTCTTCCAGCCCCACTGTAATTCACACAGACATTTAAGGCAGAATGTGTGCAGGAGCCTTGCATGTCTGTGGGGCCTTGCAGGGAGGTGCAGTGCTCTTGTGCTGCCTCCCACGAGCTGCAGGACAGCACCCCAGACACTGAGCTGCCTTTGCTCCGTCACCCACACGTGGAGACTGAGAGGAGCCTTTTAGCCCTCGCTCCAGAATGTGTTAAAGGGATCTTAGTGAGGAGAAGGAATCAAATTCTTTTCAGCACATCTGCTTGGATCATGGGTAAATCTGTGGGCTGAAATATGGGGAAATTCCAGAGGACTGGATATCTTCTAATTCACTTTGCTGTATGCAATCCCACCTCTGCCAAAAGGTGACAAAATTCCCATCTTGATCCTGGGCTTGTCTCAGATAGCTACAGAGAGAGAAACACCACCACTGTACAGTATCTGCTTTCTCTAAAAAGAGAACAAGGGAGAGGAGCAGCAATAATAATAAAAAAGGGCAAAGACACACTCAGCCTCTAAGGCTTATAAAAAGAAGCTTAGCCTTCAATAAGCAATTCTTTGAAAAGAAATTAATGGAAAAGGTTACAAGCCCGGTCTTGAGCAGAGCCTGTCACACTGCTCTTTCACATCGTTTCTACAAATGGAACAAGCTCGTGGCATTTCTTTTCATTTCAGATGCCCTGAAAGGCTGCATTACTCACTGGACCCTGCATTTTTCCCTTCCCCATTTGCACAATGCACTGAGGAATTCCTCGTGGGTGATTCAGTGGGAGATGTGCACTGAGCCCAACCTGCACACCCCACACAGCCAACAAAACATCACCCACTGCTGCCTCTGATGGGACACAAGGAACCCTGCCCATCCAACCCCTGCTTGGCAAAAAAGAAGCCATGAAAAAAAGGAAAAAAAAATCAGCAGCTGCTGGAATGGTGCTGTCTCTCCACCCACAGAGGATGGTTGTGGATGTGACGCAGTGGGGAAATCGGATTAAGGATGGAATGGGAAATGGACCCTGAACTTTACAAACACGGAGTTGCCCTTCTCATGCAGCCAGGCTCTGTCACTAGGTGGTACTGTGCATCACAGCTTTGTGCCTTCTCCTAATTCCTCACTCCTCTGTCCATTCCCTGGGTTAGATGTTTTACTGGAAAATATTGTGCATTGAGAAAGGGAAACTTGTTCAAGTGCTCTCACTGCTCCTCACCTCACAGATTTTATTGTTGAATACAATTAAAGACTCTGATTCAACAAATACTTGGGGTTGGTGCCTGACTTGAGTTTCTGCTGCCAAACAGCACCTCTTTAAGTCTGCCTTGTGAAGCCAATTAGAGGTTGGTTGGTTATGACACCTTTCAGGTGCAGATGCTCAGGCTCATGAAAGGGAAGGAAAACCCAAAGAAACCAGGAATGGTTTTATGAAAACAGGGAAAGAAATAAGATCTGTCTGTTTGTTTGTTTGTTTGTTTGCAACAAAACCCCTTACCAGTCCTATCACTGCCTGGTAAAGGACAATGGAGGGATTTGTTGGATTTTCACTGAGCTCCTTCGATTTCCTGGCAAAAATCCAAGTTCAAGGGATTTGAAAGAACCTAGAAAAGGGGATATTTCTTGCTCGTGCGAGAAAGTCTGAGCAGCCCAGCACAGCAGGACCACATAACACACCTACCCTTGCTTCCACACCAGGTCCTGCTGTACAGGCTGGTTAATCCAGCTCTGCCTCCTGATTTGTGGTCTTAGCCCTGCACAGCAACTTTGCTCCTATCAGCCCATGGTGTGGAAGCTGTCCCTTGCATTTACAAGATGAAAGCCCATGGCTGGATTGACTGCATGAATTTGGTGCTGAAGGGTTGTGCTCTCTCTCATTGAGAGAACTGTTCATTATGCACAGTGCAGCTTTTATAGCTTGGCTGAAGTCTCTTGTCAAGTGCACTTTTATAAACTCAAATTGTCCCAAAACAATTCCGAACAAAGGAGGAGGAAACACAGGCACACAGACATCAAAGGTCTTGCAAGATCCCAAGGTGCTACAGTGTCTTTGGCAAAGCTGGGTGCAGAGCCCACTGTCCTTGTCTCAGGCCAGGACAATGGATTCAAGGCAAATTTCTCCTTTTAAATTAACACTGCCATTAATGCCTTTCGTTCAAAAATGAAGCAGCTTATTCAGCGCTTCCCAGCATTCAGCTACCCCCCAAAAGCACCACCCCCAGTCCAGAACAGCCTCAGAACAACTGCTGATTAGAGATCCAGCTTTTTCCCAGTCTGACCCCAGATTCCACACAGCTCTTACAGTACTAATTTAAAACTCCCTTTATTTTTATAGCTACGAAAGCTGTCAGATGTTAGTGATTCTGCAGATTTCCCAATCTGCCAAACAGCCCAGCAAAATCCTTTTGGAGCATTTTTTCTGAGTGTGTTTCATTTCACATGAAGACTTTCTGGGTATTTTGAAATAAAAGGACGAGCATATTGATGGGTGATCAAAATGAGGTCAGTGATGACTAACATAGAAGTCTTCTTCAAATGGCTGGTCCCATGCTCCACAGCTGCTGCCCTACAATGCTCAATCACTCAGCTGCTCTCACTCCTGGGGTGCACCATGGACTTGTGAAGCAGCACTTGGCATCCTGAGTGGCATTTGGGTTTTGCCTCAGAGGAGGTTAGGAGCAGTGTCACCTGCAAGCACTTTAATTTGCTTATGAACAGGAGATAGGGTGCAACTCCTGGCAAGAACAGGCAGAGCAAAAAAAACAAACTGGAAAGCAAGAGGACAAACAGCAGATGGAAGGAAAGCAGGTCTGTGTGAATCTGTAAGAGGGCTGATTGAGGTATTTCAAGGGCACTGCAGCTCTCCAAGGCTGCAGGCTTGTCATCACTTTGGGTTTGTCACCCTGCCCCGGTCTCATACCTGCTACTCAAACAGCAGCCTGGCTGCACCAAAGCAAATAGTCCTGAGAATTAAAGAGGAAAGCACATCCCAAAATAGATGCATGTGAGCAGAAAGATTTGGAGAAGACCTTTCCTTTGAAAAAACCTTTGGAGAAAATCCCAAGAGGCCATCCAAATATACTCATCCCTAAAACACAAAAAACTTGTGAGACATGGGAGCAAATGCCCCACTGAGAAAACTTATGACTACTCTGTATTAATATCAATTAATCTCTGGGGACCTGCAAGGTATTTGGAGCCCTGTTAGAGGAGATGGGGACTCTTGAATGAATTCCAGGATAATGAGATCCACTGAGAGTTGGGTTAGTGAAATGAAAAGGGATGCAGTAAACCAGTGTTATCAGCTTTGACAGAAATTAGCTCTGCCCACCCTTGAGCATTCACAAACCATTTCAACACCATGCATGCTCTATTCCCTGCTGCACTTCCCTTGGCCAGGTTTCATTTAATTCCAACCCTCCCAAGTCTGATGCAAGAGGGAGGGGAAGCTCTAATAGCTATCATGTCTTTCCCATCCACAGCTAATGGTTAAGACATTATCCATGTGTATTAATAAATGAGAGACACTGGCCTAGGCTGAAGGTGAAGTGGGTGGAAGATGGTCCTGGGCAATCCTAGACCTCTGCAGGGCAAATGGATTCATCTTCCCTGGTCATCCCCAGCTATTGGTAGGAAAGACTTAATGCATGAACTTTTTGCTTTACATATGAACTGTAAGATGAGATGAATCAGAGGAATAGGTTTGTGCTTGTTAAACCATATGTGGGTAAGTATGTGATTAGTTTTGCTATTATACATTCTCCCACTCGGGATGGCAGTGGATTATTTCTTGGAGACAGTGTTGATCACCAGCACCCAACAGAGGGCCAAGGTTTAATCCCTTCTGGCTGGTTTTGTGTCCACAGGGGGATCATCCTCATGGCTTATCCTGGCAATGTGACTCCTTGGCAAAGCCGAGGGCAGCACTTGAACCTGGAGCTTTCACATCAAGACCACCCAACCAACCCCTTATGACCTGTGGGTGTAAGCCAGTGCAAGGACAGCATCTCCAGGCTGGGGTGATTCTGAAGCCTTTTACTGAGGCTGGATAATGAAGGCCATAGATGGGAAGGACTTTATAGTGGTGACACCGTAACAGGACTTGAGTCAGGATGTCCCTGCACAAAGGGCTCCTCACCCATGCCAGGACATCCAGGCACTCTGGTGTAGGATAACACAAAGAAAAAGCCCCGGGTGCAGCCCCCTGCCAGGTTGCACAGACGATGGCTGTTTACCCTGGCTCTTTCTCAGGAATTCAGGATCTCAGTTCTGTGCTATATTTAGGCTGCAAAACTACTGATATTTTTTTGGTCGTTGGCCTTTGACACACAAGTGTATTTTCTGAGAGGAAAAAATTCAGCTCTTGACTAAGTGGTGGGAAAATACAACCCCCAGAAATGTTGAATTTTCTAAAACTGGAGCCAGGAGTTAGGAGCTGACAAGGGGAGTTTACATTATAAATACAGTCTGTTGGCTGAGCCAAATGTTTAAGGCAGCCTGGTGTCGGAGACCCAGGATCTGGGCTAGCAGGACTCAGCTGGCTCCTGACACTTAGGACATCCTGATTATTTACATTTCAGCTTTTACCATAAGAGGAAGGAGAGCTGTTAAGAGCTGATTTTCGTGGGATGAAGAGGAAAGAAGTTGAAACTGGGACACAGTCCGTTACTGAAACATGTTGTCCTCAAAGCAACAACTTGTGTTTAGAAAAAAAGAAGGAAAAAAGTTCCACTTCCAGATTCCTGGTCTGAGTGTGTTGCAGGACTTGGATCCAAGGGGAAAAGATGGCTTGAATGAAAGAATCCCATTGTAGGAGGTTATGACTGATAAATCACAAGAATGTTTGTGTTATGATATAATAGTGGCAATTAGGAGACATTTCAGATGACGAATGCCTGAGAATATGCGATGCAGTGAACTTCCCAGAACCTCTCTTCTCTGAGATTGAACACTGGCTCTATTCTCACTTTAATTAGAAATTACCCATCTCCTGTGCTGCTTATTCCCCTTCCTCCTTTACTATCTCCTCATCCCAGTGGCTGCTCTGATATAATTTGTCTGGCACAAACAGTTCCTCATTTGCAGTCTGGTTTTGAAAACCCCCTGGTTGATCACCTGAGGTTTTGCAAAGCCCAGCTCAGCCTGTAGCCCTGATGATACTCAAAATTGTTGTCTCAGCTGTGGCTCTGCACATGAGGACCTGCATGACTCCCGTGGCTGTGAGGCTGTAAAGAATATTAAAAAAAAAATACAAAAAAGAAGAAAAATCAGAGGTCAACCCAAGTACAGCAACTTACAGTAACATAAAGATTCCCAGCCCTCAGTCAGGTCTCTCTTCATCATGAGCTGCCTTTTTATGGGCATGGAAGTGACTGTACAAATGTGTTAAGCCCCTGAACACAGAGGGGTTAAGATCAGGCCTCATGGAAGTGGGACAAAGCAGGTTTGTAATAGCTGTAAACCCCACATTCCTGCCCTCCTGGAGCTTTATGAGCCCCCCTTGAGTCCCAGTGCTCAGCAGCTCCAGCAGTACAGTGATCAGAGAAGCTGGTGTGTAAGTGCACACAACGGGGCTTGCAAGTTATGCAATGCTGTAGACATGGGGTGACTCCTGCCAGGTGCTGGACAGACATTAATCCCCTTTGGGGGGTAGATGGAAGTTCAGAGCATGGAGGAATTTGGCCTTGGATAACTTTTTGTAGTTGAGACTTAGCACTGGCTGCCATGCAGAGCTCTTCTCCAGGATCAGGGGATAGGACTGGCCTGAAACCACGATTTTGTCAGTAGTTTTGGAGTCTCAGTGGATTCACATGGTTAAAAAAGGCACCTCCTGATCTGAAAGGAGAGGAAGGAAAAAAGGCAGAGTTTGAAATCCCATAACAATTTCACTCCAGCTTGGAGTCATAAGATTCAAATTTAGGAAAACAACAACCCTCCTCTGCTGTGAGCTCACTTGAACACATGCAGTGCATAGGAGATTTAAATGAAGAGTCTTACAGATAAATCAAAAGGAGTGGACACTAGAAATTTGAACTTTATATTTAAGTGTAAGAAGTAATTAATATGCAAATGTTGCCTGTAGCCACTTGTGGGTGTCAAAGGGGCAGGGGTCTATCCTCCTCAATCCAACCTGGGAGGAACAGAGGGAACAAAGAAGGGGCAAGCCATCCCTCAACTTCAGTGCCTTCTGGTACTTAAAATTGGATGGCATTCAGAACCTTTGTTCTATTCTTTATTTGCTATCACAAAAGAGTCATCTTTGGAGTGCCCAAAACCCCCATGGCCAAGAGCTCCTGTTTCTCTCTAAACAATTGGATGCTGTTGGTTGGGTGTGAAGAGAGTTTCTGCAAGAGTGCAGATGATTCATGGCAGGATCTCAGATGGAGCTGCAAACACAGACAGGGCAGGGTTGGCTCAGTGGCACCAGCCAGCTCCACCTTTGCTCCAGGAGAACATCTGAAGGAAATGGCACCCATTGCACAAGAACTTTGCTGGGGCCTCAAAGGCACGCTGCAAACAGTGATGGAAAAAGCCTTTTTTTTTTTTTTTTCTCATGATCATCTTCTCTTATGCAAGAGAAGAAACACGTGGAAACCTGGTGGGACTGGACCTGTTCTGGGGCTACTCTGAGCTGTGTATTCAAGATTTCCCTGTGTCAAGATTTCCCTTTGAGGGAGAAGGGGTTGAACCAAACAAAAATGCTGCAGGCAAAACTCCCTGCTGTTTTCAATTACTTTAGAGGATTGAAGTGTTCACAAATGTCTCTCTGGGGAACCCAAGCTCTTTACCAAAAGCAGGTTTCTGGGGGCCTGTCCCAGTACAGAGCATGTTGTGTTAACTCCAGCAGCTGAAGCTTGATGACTCAAGCTGTTGGGCACTGTCCTGATGGTTGCTGACCTTCCTGTGGGCTTCCAGAATCTTCCACCCAGGCCTTGGATGACATATATTTAATCAGAACAGCATGACTGAGCTCCAGATCACAAGACTGTGGGTGTTTAATACTTAAGCATGCAGTTGGGTTTAGCAGTCTCAGCTCTTTCTAGTCTCCACACAAAGAGCTTGGCACCGCTAGAGAATGGCTTGCACAAGACACCTATCTTGGAAGGAATCAGCACGGATGAATTGCCTAATTTTTAATAACTAAAGGAGCACAAGATGCATCCCATCTCATGATTCCAGACACTGAGCACAAAATAGCTAAGCCTAGGAAGAACCAGTTGAGACCTGGCTTCTGCAAACCCAGAGGACCAAAAAATATTTCCCTTGCTGCAAGATGCATTTCTGTTACAGCAGGGTGAACTGCTGGAGATCGTCTCAGCTGAGCCAGTTTGTATTCCCTGTAGAGAGCACAATTTTTATCCCATGCAGACTAAAGCAAAGATGGTGCAGGAACACCCAAGTCATCTGTGGAGGACTTCAAGAGAGCTCAGCTTTGGGACAGACTCAAATCTACCCTGCCTAGGAACAATCCAGCGCTGCTTGTGCCTGCTCAAGCTGGTGGCCTCTGTAAGCTGCACTGGCAACCCCAACCCATTTATTAGTGGGGTGGATTTAACACCATGAAAGACTTTTCCCATGCTCCAAACAGGGGCAGCCAGACTCCTCTCTCATGAACAGAGTGGAACTGGAGGCTGAGTGTTTCTCACAGGGAGGAAGGTTGGAAGAACTCACAGAGGAGCAAATCAACACCAAGTACACATCCTCTTTTATGAGGCTACTGTATTTATTGAACAAGAAAAATCTCAGTCGTGAAACCTGACCACTCAGTCTCCTCCTACCATCCCTAAAAGTTCATGTAAAGACAAATAGGAGGGTCAATGTTGGTTTAAGATCCCACTAGTTTTCTAGCTGCACTGGAGTAGCTGCAACCCATGGAAAATACCAGAGTGTTGTGTTTGCTCATAATTAGTGAGCACAAGCCCCAGCCTGGTGCAGCTTTAACAGGAAAGTAGCACAGCAATCCCTGAGGTGATTGAATGGTTCAGGTTCAGCCATTGCCCAGCACACTTCTGGGGATTTCTCTGCCCTCCAGGAAAGTCTTGTGCCACTTGTCCTGCCCCACATCTGCCTTGGGACAGTGGAAGGGGAGATGAGACCCCACCAGCTGTTGAGGGGAGTAGGTGTTTGTTCAGGAGGCAAGAGGGTTATTGCCCCTCCTCTGACATCAGTGCTCTGAGGGGTTACAGTGGGGCTGGTGACAGTGGCACAGATCCTACCACATTGTCCCAGCCCTTCCCAGCCCCACAAAGGCAGGAGAAGTGTGTATCAAATGCTGAAGGCAAATTTACAACGTGCTATAAAAATACCTGGGGTGGGAACTTAGTGAGCACTTCTTGTGCTTTCTCCATAGACAACTTGAATGGAAATGGCTTGAGGTTTCCCCACAGGCTCTTTTTTTTTTTTTCCTGTCTGTTGTATATGATTTCTGGCAAAAATGAATTTTTAACATTTGCATTTTCTCTCCCCTCTTCTTGCTGTCTAACCCTCTTTGCTTCTGCCTGTAATGAAGATGGGGTGAGAAACTCTGCAAGCCACGAGTTCCTGAGCTGCCTTTGGAAACATGTGAGGCTCATTAGGCCTTTCTGCAGCTTTGGGTGGATGGTTATTTTTTCCTTTTCTTTTTTTATTGGTGTGATTTTTGTTAGTTATTGTTGATTTGGGTGTTTTCATTGTTCTTTTCTTTTCTTTTTTTTTTTTTTTTCAGGAGAAGCAATTCAAATCTCATAGCTGCTTAAATATGTAGTCATAAATGCTTAAATATGTAGCAATAAAGTTTGAGAAGTCTCCAGGGCTGCTTCAGAGACTGTAGACTGGATCAGCAAAGAGTGCTGGGGAAAACAAGTTGTAGTTGCCTCCCCACAAAACTGAGAATTAGGCAGACTGTAAGCCATGGGCTGAAGGCTCCTGAACCCCAACTACAGCAAGGCATGACAATGCTCTGAGAACAGGGCAGTGACCAGAGAAGAGCCCTTTGAGCTGATCTCCATGGGGGCACCAGTGCCACTGTCCTTAGGAGCTGAAAGTCAGCAGCCCCACTGAAAACCCCTCTGCCCAGCACCAGAAGAGAAAGGATCTGGGCTTGCTGTCTTTAAGGGAGACTGAAACAGCTTCAGCTAGAACCTGAGACCTGAACAACATCCCATGCTCTCTGCTTTAGTTAGTTAGCTAACTAAAGTGAATTTTGTTGGCTCTTTTCCCCTGCCCACCCAACACTCCCACATGCATAATCCCCCATTTCCTCAGCCTTCATCGTGCTGGAGCTGACTAGATTAATGGGAAATGTTAATATGTCAGGCCTGGAAGGAAAGCAAAGAGCTGGTTGTGTTTGAATTCCGCATTAATCTACTTGGTGATGAAGCTATAAATCAAAACCTGGAAATTTTCCCAATCTGCAATGATGTGTTTAACATTTCAGCCCTTTCCTTCCTCCCTCTTGCCCAGTATTGCTTTGCACAGCCTTTTACAGCAGCAGGGCAGGCGTGCAAAATGCTGCTTTTGCTCCTGAATCTTTAATTGTGCTTAAACACAGTAAGATGTCTTCGAGGCAAGCAGGGTGAAGAATGATGCTGAAACAAGAATGGAATTTCCAAACTGTTCCTTTCTGAGGAGGAAGACCATGTTTCCTCATAGGGTACTTGGGGTTGTGGGGATGTCTCAGATCTCACCATGAAGTGGAAACAGTCTGTCCCTTTTTAATGCACTACCCAGCAAAACACCAGGTGAATGGGGGAGAAACCCCAAAGCCCTCCAGATCAACTTCCCAGTGCCCAGGGCAGCTGGGGAAAAACCCATTAGCACCCCATGGCCAGCAGTGGGAATTCTGTGGGAAACACACCTGGGGTGCATTCTCCTCAGGGAAAATTGTAGGATCTGGAAAGTAAAATCACAGAATGGTTTGGGTTGCAAGGAAGCTCAAAGGACCTCTAGTTCCACCCCACTGCCATGGGCAGGGACATTTCCCACTAGACCAGGTTGCTCTGAGTCCCATCCAGCCTGGCCTCAATCACTTCCAGGGATGGGGCATCCACAGCTTCTCTGGGCAATCTGTGCCTCACTGTCCTAGTGAAGAATTAATTCCCAATATACAACAATTTCTTCCTAATAGCAAAATTTAAACTTTTTGCTAAAGCATAGAATGTTCCATGAATTTGCATATCTGCCAGCACAGCAAAAGCTCTTTCCTCTTCCTCATTTTAGATTAGCACCCAGCCCCAAAATTCTATATCTCACCTCCTTCCTTAATTCCATTGCCTGTGACTGGACATTTGGGGAGCAATGAGGCACTGCAGACAATTCTGCACTTGTGCCCATAACCTGAAGTGAATAATTTTATCCAATTCTGCCTCAGTTTCTATAGCAGTAAAATTACTTAACTGTCTTTCCAAGCACTTGGTGGGTAAGAAGCAGTGTATAAAAATTACACAGCTCTACTGTCTACAGAGAGTGAGGAATTAAATGTCTGTGAGTGCTATCCTTGAGAGATTGCTCTCCATCCAGTGGTCTGCCTCTGACTCGGTAGGAGCAGTTGGTGGGATTTTAAACAGTCAAGAGACATAAACACATTTTTACTGTAGATGTAGGTCCTCCACTGCCTAATGTTCTTTGACATTACACAGGCATAGCCGGGAAACTAAAACATTTGTTGATGGATTTGGAGATTAAATAAATCGTGAATTATCTTCAGGATGTTAAAATGCAGAACTGACTGCCTCTCTCATAATAATAAGCCAGCCCTCCCCCAGTACTTCTTGAAATGTGAATATTTCTGCAAAAGCAGGCACTGTGGTAGTTCACAGGGCCATTTGTTTAGTAGGTCAGAGCAGTCAGACATCTGGGCATTGGTAAAAATACATCCGACAGCTCGGTGACATGTTGCACAACTGACTGTCTGAGAGCCTCACATGGAAGTTTATTATTTGTTCAACTCCTTTTTCAAATGAATTCCGATCCTGCAGTCGGAAAACCACATGGTGGATCACAAAACACAATTAAAATACAACAAGCATTCATTATAATTAAAATATAACAACTGGCAAATATTAGCCCCACTGAAAACAGATCAAGGCAAGAGGTTTGTTTCAGACTGGGCAGACAAATGTGTCCCTGGGAATCACAGCAGACTTGGGAGAGGATTTATTTGCTGGGAAAGAAATGCAGTCTGAGACAGATGATGGTACCCTTCAGGATACCAAAAGCCTCTAGCTCTCAGTACTGCTCAGATGGCCTGAGTACCAAAGCATTGCTTACAGACAGTGAAAAATGCAGTCATGCAGCATCCCTGAGACAAATCCAGTCTGGAGACCAAGAATGAAGGAACTTTTTTTTGATTGTTTTAACCTATTTTATAACTGCTGCTGCTCAGAGTGCAGCTTGAGCAAGTCCAGACTTCCAATTGCTGTGTCAGATTGGATTTGAAGACTGAAGTGTTTCAGATCTCACTCTAACCACTGCAACCAGCATCACCCCAAAACTGCTATTTCATCTATCTCTGCTAATGCATTGGTGGTGATTTGCTGAGAGAAAAGAAAGTCAAGTCTCTCATCATAAATCAGGGAATTGCACTGATTATGTTGATGTCTGGAGCTTCTTTCATTTCCAAGAACCCATTGCCTGTTGCATTGGCAGTAAATCTGTACCCTCTGTACAATGTTGTCTTAGTTTTTATATATTTTGTGGATTGCACAGTAGAAGGGAATTGGCGAGTTTGGGATTGTTTGTGGAGACAACAGACTAAGGCAAGGAATCAAAAAAATTATCTAAGTCAGAGCCATACGTGAGGAATCATGATTGTGGCTGGTGGAGGAGCTGAGTTCTCCCCAGTGTTGTGTGCCCAGCAGCGTGGGTCCTGCTCAGCCAGAACCTGGCTGTGTGCTACACTGCTCTGCCAACCCAACTCTGTTTCAGCAGAAGGTACCAGAAGCAGAGATGCACTGAGATGTGATTAACTCAAAGAAAAACACAAAACATACATTTCAGAGTATGAAAAAGCATGGCTTAATTTTACAAAGGTGACTAATATTTCTCTTTAATGTTTCTTTTTAGGGTTTTTCTGGTTCTGGTACCAGGCAGAAGTCCTACACTGGGCTGCTTTGCTCTCAAGGTGCAGTAGCAACAGAGATTAATATACAGTAATAACAGAAACTAGCATAGTCAAGAGCTTATTTGCTCATCTAAATGATCAGCAGTGGAAGAAGTTTCTGTCTCTGGGAAGTGATTAAACTGTCAGGCTTTCTGTCCAAGCAATACTCTACTAAAATACCCTGCCAGCATTTAAATTGGATGATGCTGGCTACTGGAGGAAATGCTTTTAGGATTAATATCCATAAGTGTAGAGCTAGCTATCAGCTCATGCTGGCTGCTAATAACACTGCTGCTGCTGCTGGAACTCCGCAGTGATGAGCTATGAGATGCCTGTTCCAACAAACCTCCACCCAGCAGCAATTCTCCTGGTACCTGACCCAGCATTTCACATCCTCTCCCAAGAATTGCAAGCTCATGGGCATTGACAAATAAAGTGACGTGGTTTTATTGAGCTTTTGCAGATGTTCACAGATTCTGTCTGGGAAATAAACAACTATTCAAGTCCATCCTGACATGGGAGCATCTTTTAGGCTGCATTAATGCTTGTTTGGGTGGGAAGAGAGGCACCTTTCCTGGTCCCTTTTCATTGGTGACTCAGGGTATAATATGCCAGGATCATGATATAATGCCATGGGAAATGGCTCAAGGCACGTGCATTTTGCAATGGAAAAAGTGCACTTGTGGATGTGCTCGATGCTCACAGCAACATAAATCTGCTGAAAGAGCACCAGTCCTGGGAGTCTTCACAGGCTGTGGCATCCCCTGATGCATGGTGCACAGGCTGGGATATATTATCAATAATCTGAACCTGGACACATCTGAAAACCAACTCCGTAGTTTTTCAGGATGATTTTATATAGGTGGAGGGTAAAAATGAGGTTCAGCATTGGGCAATCTGGCTTCCCCCTCCCCTTTCCCAGGCCCATGTGAGCTGATTGGCTCCAGGTTCAGGTTCCTAAGACATGCTGCAGGGAGAGGGTGGGGCAGCCCCACACCATGGGCAGCCTCTGCACAGACTGACCTCGAGGTTCACCTCAGCCAAGAGTCAGCAGAGCCCAGGGAGGGCAGCGTGGGTCACTTGGAGCCATCCCAGTGGTACTGGGAAATCTCAGGGGGGTTTCAAAGCCAAGCCCTGGGTAATGGGTTAGGGTTACTGGCTGTGGGTGTCTTCTGGAACAAACAAATTCTTAAAATAAGAATGCTGCCCATGCTTGCTGAACTCCAAAGACCATGAAATCTATTCCTGAAGTCTGCTGAAACCAGAGCATGGTTTGAAGCTGGTTCAAAGTTTGCTGGAATTACTAAAAGCCCTGCCCTGGTCTCCCTCTAACCAAGACACAAAATGTCTCCAGGCTTCTAATCTGTTGCCTTCTGTATGACTTGGCTTCACACATGGAGACTTCCAAAGCACGAGAAAAGCAAAATACCAAGTAAATGGGAGTAGCAGAAAATCCATTTTCCAAATGCAAATACCAGCCAATCACTCCAGCGTCCGGCATTAGACAAATCTGTGGAGATGATAAATATTGTAATGGGCTTGTCCCCACAGCAGAATAAAAGTCTAGCCTCCCTTGTCTAAAGCTGATTAAAAAACCAGACAAGCTGCCTGGTTTACAGTGTCGTTGCAACCTGGACTCACCTATGGACTGGAATGAGTTGTTTTCCAAAGTGACATTCAGTACTAGTTCCTTCTGTGTTATTCAGTTTGTTAAACCCAGTTTAATTAGTCTCAGAAACACACACAGTTTATGAGAGCTATGTCACTATACCTCTAGCTGCAAGCAGTTTGTGTAACTTTACAGAGAGGCCAGTCATCCAAGCCTCAAAGCTCTCTATACCACATAAACCATACATCAAGCAAACCAGAAATTTCAGGCAATCAAATGCAAGATGAAGCAGTCAGAAGGCATTGCACAAGTCACTTAGGGATAATTAGTGCTACTACAGTTTAAAACCCTCTGCAAATGCCCATTTTCCACAGATTAGGTGCCTTTAGGCATCCTTTCCTCCGGGTAAATTATAAATTATTCCTTTGCAGCTGTAGGGACAGCCTGAAGATGCAGAAAAGCTAAGGTTGTACTTCTGAGTTTAATGCTGAAGGAAAGGGGATATAGCACACTGAACCCTAATTTGCTTTCACTTATTCCCCCCTGCTCTGTGGGAGGGAGAGTTTGGATCTGTGTTCCACCATGGGAGACCCCATCACCATCCTCCAAACCAAAAAAGCTTCTCCTGCCACACCTCCCCTGCCCACAGCATCCCCTCTGTCCCACTGCTTGTGTAGGACCCAAAGTGGTTGGTAGGAACAGGACTGGACCCTCTGAGACTCCCAGGGGGTCTCCCCCCTGCAGCCTTTGGGTCTGGGGGTCTGGCCTGGTGTTTTGTTACCCTACCTGATAAATGTCTCTGGAAATGCACCATGGCTTCAGCATGAGCTGCAGGACCCTCAGGTTTCCAAAGCGGCAAGTCCTCAGAGCCCGGGATGTCAGGCTCCACACCAGGCTGTCCCAGCTGTAGAGCAGATCCTCAAAGCCAAAGAGCACAGCTGCCATGCCAGCTCCCTGTGTGAATCACCCCAGATTCCCTGCTCAGAGGCAACCAGCTAATCCCAAGGCGCCTTATGAACTGCAAGGTTAAAGAGTCACTGAAATTTCCATCAAAGAAGGAGAATGAAAAACAAGGAAAAAAACCCAAAAAACAAACGAAAACCACCAAACCACCAAACCAAAATGGACAACAAAAACCAGCAGCCAAAATAAACTGTTTGGGGATGTGTCTTTCTCCCTTTGCATACGCCCTTCAGGATGTGGTTTTTCCCTCTGTGTATCTTCTCAGAGCGAGTCCTGCTGCACCCAAGGATGAGCAGGGAAGAGGTAAAAATACCTGTCCTGACTTAGGAGAGCATTTGCACATCCCTTGCAGGGACTTCTTGGTAACACTGCATCACTTCCCAGCTCTCCGCTGCAGACCCAAGGAGCAAACTCGGATCCAAAGTCATCACTTTGCATGCTCAGTCCTGGGACTCCATCCAGAGGGAAGAAAAAAGCCGCTCACTCTCCGTCTGCCAGCATTCCCAAGGCATTCCACTATTGGGCTTAACTCTTTCAAACACTCCAAAGAACATCTGAGAAGGCAGCTCTGCCACATGCAACATTTCATCCTTTCATTTATTGTGTTAACTCACCATTGCACAGTTACATTCCGCTCTCTTTCCCACCCAGCTGTCTTTTCTGGAGCTTTTTTATGTTTTGAACTCATAAGGGAACTTAATCTTTACACGAGAATTATGCAACAGTCTGCAGAGCACCTTATTTACCCAAGGGGTGATATTTTGGAAAGTTGATGGCCTTTTATTATAAGTCTGATTCAGCTGATGTGGAGATATTTTTAACCCTTGGTTAGCTTGCATTCATAAGGGTGGATGTCATCTGAACAAGCCCAGGAGGAAGTTCCAGAAGAATTGGATGCCAGAACACCCTTTTTGGTCTACAAAGATTCACTCCTGGCATCCCTTCCTAAAATAAGTGCTGAGAAGAGATCAGTTCCCTGATTGTTCCCCCACAGGAGCAGCTTGTCTGGGTGGAGACTTCAATACTGTCAACATCTATGATGAGCTGAGCTGAGGGAAGTGATCCAGTGAGGGCAAAAATACATTATCAAGATGAGGATTTTGCAGCTCAGTTAAATCACCACAAAATCATGGAGTTAAGTTGCAAGACATTTTCCAACTAAATTCGATGAATGATTCTTCTTACTATTTAGTCACCAGGTGGGGAAACTGAGGTTGGAAGTATTTTTATCAAAGGCACAGTGCAAGCCAGCGCCCTTGGAGACAGCTGCCTGTCAGTGCTATTTTTCACTCATTTTACTCTCCCTTCAGAGGAATGTGTGCAAAAAGACCACAGGATTTGGAGGGAGCAGACAGGAGTCAGCTGGAGAATGCCTACATGGAGGCACTTCCTAGGAGGCACTTTTTAGAGGGGTAGGCAGGACAGCTTGAGCTGAAATCATGAGGGACCTGCATGCACTGAACTCCTAAATCTGCTGGTTTAGCAGAGAGAAGGCACCATTTCCAAAAGGCCTCAATGTCTTCCCTGATTCCACTCCCTGGATAGGGAAGAAGCAGGAATATGAATATTAATATCTGCTTGATTTTCTGTGTGTCTGTCCCCCCATGACCCCATCCACAATTTGTTCTTTGAGGACTGAAGGACGTGAAGTGAGCTGTGCGTCACCATAACGGCACGAGGACGCTCGTCAGCTCATTGACAGGGCAGGTGGAGGGCCAGGAAAATACAGCTGCAAAATTCATGTTCTCAGCCTAATTGCTTCTTCAGGACTTCGTTTTTCAGAGCAGCTTCATAAAATATGGTAATAAAATTGTAATAACGTTTCCTTTAAACTTGTTAGGAGCTATTCATTCTGCAAAGTGCAGTTTTCCTTCCTCCTCTCCCTGTCCCTTCCTGTTTTCTTGGTGTCCAGCCTTTGCTGTAATCTCCCTCTGCTCATCCTCTCTTGGTTATTCTCCTGCCTTTAAACTTGGTAACACACTGCTTCTGTTAGCAGCAATGTAGACAAAGGACCAGGAACATCTCCATTATAAAGCCTCATTTGGAAGAAGAGAATTTTTTATATATATATATATATGTGTGTGTGTGTGTGTGTGTGTATGTATATATATGTATACATATATGTATATATGTATATATGTATATATGTATATATGTATTATGTATATATGTATATATGTATATATGACTTGACTAGACAATATTTGCTTCAGGCTACAGCCTGGTATACAAGATCTCTGCCTGGGAGCACAGGAGAGGAAAAGAAAGAAATGTGTTTGATAAAGGAAAACAGAGCAGGGAAAAGAAACCATAGCAAGTGATTGCTCTGGGATGTGACCTAACCCCTTTGGTATTCTGGAAAGAGGAGAGGAGGGGAAATGCAGGATATACCGCAGTTTTAAAATTAGCTGCTCCATATGTGCATCAAGTCTTTCCTTATGACTGAAAGGAGATTTTCAGCCCCTGTCCCAACTCGGTAATTACTCAACAGATGAGGGCAGCTCTGAAGGAGCCTTTTCACTTGGCTGATGACATAATCAGACTTTCTGGAAACAGTTCTTGTGTGTATTTATTTAACTGATAGACTGGAGCAGTCTCCTTAGGAGGCACTTGAGTCTAGAGAAGGCCCAGTGAACATTTCAGTGGATAGATTTACCTTCATGATTAGAGCAGATTGTCTGGTTTCCTGTGGAGGTTTTCCTGCTGACCCGACACATAACATTTTTTGAGAGGGTAAAACCTGTCTGAGTACAGATTGCTCAACCCACCTTGAAGGACACAAGGGAATTTCAACCACGGAGGTTTCTCAGGCAAAGATAGCCCATCCCCTCTAGAGTCAAGGGATACTTTATCAAAAGAGCTCTTTTCAAGCAAGACACCACAGAATGTGGCCTTTCTTATCCAAAATGGTCAGAAGAGGTTATTGCTACTGTGAACGGCAGAAGAGAGGAGAAAAAATTACTGAGGATTAGCAACTTGGCTCTTCCATTGGTGTACCCTTTGAGGAATTTCTGTAAAACCATCTTATAATTCTATAAAACGTGCTCAGCTTCACCTTCATTAAGGTCAATTAGGAAAAAAAAGAAGCCCTTTGCTCTCTACATGGATCTATAGACATTTGCAGGTCTTTTCCTCTCTAATTATGCGCTGATTATTTCCTGCTGTTTCTGAGAAAATGTCAGCCAAAACATTTACTGTGAAACCTCCCACGTTTTACTGACAGTCCAAAGGCTGTTACTAGGGTATAAAAATAGCTCCTTACTTCCCTCAGAAAAAAGCAAAAAACCAACTCCCTTGAGCTGCTGTGTTGTTTCATGGGACTGTCACTGGGGCTTGAAGGCTGAGGTGGATTCCCCATCCCAAACCCTGCAGGCAGCTCCTCCTCTCAGCAGACCCTGCAAATCCCTGCCATGCACAGGTGTGCTGCCTTCACCAGGAGCTTGAAAGCTTGTTCACCTTTCTATGTTCTGGCCTTGGAAAGAGAAGTTCAGCATCTCTCTCCATCATTCTTTAGAGTAAACCTCTACCCACAACTTTCTGATGGGTCTGGATGTATTTGAGTGTGTTGAAAGAAGGATGTGCCAGGTGGGAGACAGTTTCCTTTGAGTTTGCTGTAGGCACACCAGAAACATCCTGTTTCTGCTCTGCAAATGGCCCCAATGGTCCCTGTATCTCCAGCCCAATGTGGTCTTTTAGGTTCTATTTCAAATTCACAGCCCATTTTGATCTTTATTTCTCTATAATGTAAAGAGGATTAATGTAGTCAGAGGTCCCTTTCATGTCACAGCTTCATGCTTTCTTATGTTGGAGATGCTTTTTTGAGATCGATTTTCTCCTTGCGCCTTAATGGCACATCATGTTTGTGTCTGATACGATGGGAGCAGGTAAGGGATGTCCTGCTGCCAAGTTATCAAACACATGGATAAGGAGCCACTCTTCTCCCTTCGCATGTGCCCAGGCAGGGCCAGGGCACTCGGTGGGGACCCACAGCAGTGACCTCTCTCCTGTGTCTGCAGTGAACCCCACAGTCCTCCAAGATTCTCAAATGGTCACCAAATCCACCTGAGAACCTGAGCCTCTGAGTGCTCTGTTTCCACCCAAGTCAAGGTGCTGTCATCCCTCGTGTTGACTCATCTGGGTTTCTCTTTCCCCTGACATGTGACCTTGCTGTCACCCAAGGAAGGACCATGGAGGGTTTCTGTGTGTCCAGTTGGGAGCTTCCTGGAGTGCAAGGACTGCAACTTATTAGTTTTATTTCTTGTACTTTTTTACTTTGTTTGTATAAGGAAAGCTTTGAGAGAAGGGTTTTAAAAGGATCTGGGAATGGCATTTGATTTGAAGAAGCAAATCCTGAGACCTTGAGGGCTGTTGTACAGTATGCTCTAGGCAGAGGAAACTCTCCCAAATTTAAGAGGAGTGAAAATAAAGTATAGGTGTCTATACTGAATCTGCTGAGAGCTTTGGTCAGCTAAGTGTTGGCCCTGCATTAATTTTAGATTGCTAAAAAATTGTGGCTTCAATCTGGTTGGGCCACAACATCTGGACAATACATTTACAGGCTTGTAGAGGAGGCACAAACACCCCTAGCTCACCTCTCTGGAAGTGCTAGACAAGCAATTGTTCTTGGAAGTGTTGGCCCAAAGATCTGCTGCCCCATGCCAGTATGATGCCTGTGCCTGCACTGCTTCATTTAAATGTTCTCCTAACTCTCACTTTCCACGTGCTTCCAAAACCACAGATATGAACAGCCTCCCCCTGGCCCCCCTGGTTTGCCACCACTAACAGCCTTAAAACTTCCCTGCAGGAAAACTTCAAGAAATGGAAGACTTCCCTGCTGGTTGCATTTTAGGACGAACATCATGAGTCAGAAATCCTGGCCAATTTCCTCAAGATGTTCTCACGCATCCATATGGCCTAAAACGTTCCATAATGAAATGAACTGCTGCTTCACAGTAATAACAGAATGAAAATTTACTATTCCAGTCATCCACCTTGATCATAACATTTCTAAAGCTCTTTGAAATGTAGAGTGCTCTGGTAGTGCTAAGTATTATCGTTATGCCAACAGCAGCTCCATCTGTGTAAGGCTGCTCGTGTCCTCACTCTAGAGAGATTTTTATTGACTGACAGAGGAGAGTATGTCATCTCCTCAAATCATACACATTTCATTTCCTAAAGTAAGTTGTGTTAGTGATTTAACAAGGTTTAAGAGTAGGTGAATCCTATAAAGCTGAGCTTGTACTTGTCCCTAATATTCCACCAGCTAAAGTGATTTTCACTTCTGCTATGCAGAAATGTGGAAGAGATTGTGCAGAGATTTGCTATTCAATCCTCTTTCTCCATGGATGCTGTCGTGAATGAGTCTGCAGGAGGGGATGTAGGTCAGGACAATGTATTAAGGAAATAGTGCAGAACAGTCGCAGAAAGTGAATGGTGAGATCTTAAATACGATTATTCACTTTGGAAACCCAAGCTTATGATTAACTCTGATCCTGCTGGGCACTGTAATGTCCTGTGACCAGGCTCTGCCGTCAAGGCAGCATGTGCTTGCACATGCCCATCACCACAAGGTTCATCTTCACCCTGTTCTCTGCTACCATGTCCAGAAATGCTCAGGAGAATTATTTCTGGCCAGAAGAGAACAGAAAAATATCACACCCTGGTTGTGAGCATGTATGAGCAGGGAACAACCTAGAGCTCATCCAGCAGCTGAGCTGTTTTCCTTCCATGTTATTCACTCATGTCTAAAATAGCCTCTGACAAGGTTCAGGGGTGAAACAATACAACCCTGAGACAAACCTGTGTCTGTGCCCATCACGTGGGCACTGAATCTCAGACTGAGGACTGAACATGCCTGACTGCCCACAGAACAAGTCAAGCACTTGTGCAGTTACACCCTTCTTGTTTCGAGCTTTATTCCTTTGGTGACTGGAGCAAGTGTTTGCCTTTGGGGACTGGAATTAGATGAACACTAAGGTTCTTTCCAACCCAACCCTCTCTATGATTCTTTATGAGAGGTTCCCCTGTTATGTCTGCGTTCACATAATTTTGAATTATATATTTATGTTGTGCTTCCCTCCCCTTATCAGGTGAAGATCAAGCTGTCCCAATGGTCTTGGCTGAGGGCTGTGGTTTGGAAGACACACTTTTTCACTTTGCAGGTGTCCCCTGACTGGCACTATTTGCCTGTGAGAAAGGACAAACCTGGTGGCTCATAAACAGCCAGTCTGCAGTTCTGCCCTATGGCATGGTACATAATTTAATGAAGGGCAGCCTTGCTGTCCGTGAAAAACAAGTCTACCCACAGCACAAATGGCCCATTGCAGCAGAACATTTTCTTGCAACTTATCCTGCAGATACATTTAAAAATCTGCCTGATTCAGACCCAGTGGTAACACTCACTGCTTTCAATGACTGATACAAAGTCCTTTCTGTTCACATCAGCGTGAGCATTTCATTGAAAAGAAGGAGGGCAAAGGGAACATATTTTAGAAAATCAGTGGTCCAGATTTCTCATGTTTGATCTTGCTTATGAGTTGGAAAGCCTGTTCCTGCCTAAAATAAAGAAGGCATATTTAATTTACTCCAAAGCTCCTTATGAAAAATCACTACTAGTAAATACTGATATTGTTGGTTAGGATGTAATTGTCATTGGACAGAGAGGAAGATAAGCAGGTCAAATATAATCTTCAGAGTGAAAATGAGAAGGATTCTGGTCCTATTCCAGAAAAGTCATCAGTTTCTTGAGCAACATTAGAAGAGTCACATAGCTTTGGGTCTCCATTTCCTCGATAGATTAATTCACTGTCATTTGTCATGTGATATGAAATCTCAGGGGAACTGTTTCACATTAAAGAGTAAATAAATGTTCTAGAAAGCCAACTGGTCATGTTCCATGGGAGTTATTCAGCAAAAAGCAAAAATACTTAAGATATCTTGGGTCGATAATATACCCTCTGTGTTGAGAGCTCCTACACTGATTATCAAAATGAGCATAACTGTGGGTAAATAAATGTTCCCTGAGGTAAAGGCTGCTTATGTACGTGTGTGCTGCCTGTGGGAGTAGTGCTGTACACATCCAGGTGATGCTAAGTGTGTGTAGGGAGGCTGCCCTGGAGGAAGTGGGTGTCCCAAACTAAGCCACAGTGGCCTGCTAAAACCACATGCTCTGTGTGTGCACACACTTGCACCCTCACTCATGGCATCTGCACTGGGGCTGGATCACAGGGGGCTCTTTGGCTGCTTCTATTGCCACAGCACAATTAATCTGCAGATGGGAAATGCAGGAGTCAACAGAGGGGGGTTTCTGTACTGGAGCAGATCTTCCTGCTGAGAACATCTCCCCAGCTGGGATCAGTTGGACATTCTCAGTAGAGCAGAAGAGTTGACCTCTACCCTGTTTACTCCCGAAACACAGACCCCTGTGGCTCCTGCTAATGGAAAACCTCCATTTGTAGTAGGACAGCACTGGATCCATGCCATCTGCAGTGATAATGCATGCACAGTTGACAGAAGAGGATAACTTGCACTTCTGTTGCTGGTTGGTTTAAAACCCTGAGCAAACATCAGCTTCTATTGCCTGGGAGATTTGTATTTCTATACACTGGGAGATTTGTATTATTGAGCTGCTGCCAGGGCTGTGATAAACAGGGATGAGAGGGCTGAAGTGCCCGTGTGGGACAGCCAGTCCCAGAGGCTGGCAGTCCTGGCCTTCCTTTTCTCTGGTTGTTTTCTACAACTACTACCACACCAGCATTTCCAGGTGGGGTACTGAGGTTCAGGAGGTATAAATAGTAGCCCACACTCCTGCAGAGGTGGAGAGAAGTTAATCAAAGTCTCCCATGCTCTGTCTTCCAGCCTGATGGTTTGCCATGAGGGATCCTAACTCCCTGTCTGGCTTGTTTGCTCATACTTCCTGAAAAGAGGATAAAACAGATCGAACGCTGCCCGATCGAAGCAGCAAGTCAGTCACTTCATTGTCTCTGTGAACAGAGCAGACTGAAGCTGTTCAGAACTTAAAACAAAGAGGATTTACGCTCTTGATTTAGAAATTTATGACTCATTCCCATTTTGGCTGTTGGAAGCGGCTGTCATTTCCCCTGCCCCCAAAACATCCATGCCGTAAAACATAAAACCCATAAGCTCTTTGCTGTTCTTATCTTGATGCACAAGGAATTCAAATGTTCACTGTTGCTATCTGGAGCTTGACTTCCTGTTATTAAGAAGGACATCCTAGTATTTAACAACATAAGATTTTTATTTTTTTCCCTTTCTTCAAGCCAGGCAGAAAGTCTAATGATTCTGGGGTTTGTTTCCTGCTTGTAATTAAGTAGGTCACAGCTGCAAAGCAAGAGAACAAGAAAATATTCAGATCACACAAAGCCAAGAGCTATTAAATCATTTGCAGCTGAAGGATATGGCAGATTTTCTTTTTAAAAAGAAGACTTGAGTCTAAGGAAAACAAATATAGGAACTTTTAGGAGATGATGAACTTGGAAGTTCTGCCCAAGCACCACAGTAGCTCAGAAAAAAAAAGGAGTGATCAAAACCCAGCTAATGGTGTTCACAAGTTGAATAGCTCTGTGTGGTTGAAATAAATTCGCTACTTCATTGCTTAGAGCCATATATTCTATCCATGCAATCCACTTGGAACCACATACAAGACTGCCCTCATTTCTTCTGGGCAGTTTCCACCAGGCCCTCTGTGTCAGCCTGGAATGCCACACCATGTCCTCTCCTGTAGGTCCCACACGCCCTCCCCAGCTCCAGATGCAGCTCAGACACAACAGGGTCTCTACCCAGACATGAAGCTCCCATGGCATTGAAGGTCTTTTGATCTGCACTCGTAATTTGTGTTGTTGTGTTGGCCCTGATTTGGCTCCCACTCCACCTCTGTCTAGGACAGAAAGCTGCCCTTGGTCCCTGCAGCACTGCCTTCACCCCACAGACAGCACCAGCAGTGCATGGTCCGTGGCCCTTCACGAACCATGCACACATGGGTAGAGCAACAACCTCTGATGGGCTCTGACAGCTGTGGTTCAGCCTTATCACGGACAGGAATCAACTGACAAAGCTGTGTCATGACCTTGCAAAAGCAAGGAGAACTTCCTTCATAGGTCTGTGAGAACCAGGCACCTAAAGCTGGTCCTGATTTGCCTCATTTGGTTTATTTCAGGATTGAGGAGAAGCATAAATGACTGCACATTTCTGTTGTGGTGCTTTTGCCTGGACCTCACTATGAACCCTCCTTCAAGCCATTGCTCCACCAGGATGAGGGGACAGAGAGCAACAACCTTCCCCAGGTACAGTACCTGGGATTATTCTGCTCCATCATGAAAAAGAGATGAAAAAGGGTGTTCAGCTATGAGAACTGCCCCATTAATTGTCTGCCTTGGTCTAAAGAGAAATGGAGATATGTCCCAAATGCATCATTGCTGTAACAATGGGACTCTTATTCTGTGCACTAAGAAAAATGGTCTTTGGGAAGATTTATGTCTGAAGCCCACCAAAATCAACACTGAACACGGCAGTGGTCCAGTCAGACAAGAATCACTGCCTGGGCAGGGACACACGCTGTGAATCTGTTTGATTTCAAAATAGTGTGTTTGGTTTTGTCAGAGAGTGATTAAGATATGGGGAGAATAGCCAGAAAGAAAGCTTATTTCTGCTTCTATGAAAATGTCATCAAGAGAGACATAAATTTCTGCCATTATAAATTGGTGATGACCTAATGTTTATTCAAGCTCTGATTGGGAAACTTGTCATGGGAAAGAAAAGCCCACGTAGATGATATTCTGGGCTCTGTCCCTGTGTGACCAGACGTGGTCAGTTCATTCCAGGATAAGAGAATGTGGACCTTTTCATGTTGGTATTTCTTGGCTTTGCAAGCTGGGGAGAGGCAGGGAGAGTTGTCATTGCCTCCCCCAGTGGGCAATCATTATGAAACAGAAACAACAGAGGGTTTCTCAGAGGCTGGTGCCTGGGGACTTTGAGGTCAGGCCTTCAGTCTCTCTTTGCAAAGCCCTGACCTCGTGGAGAGGAGCTGAGTGCAAGATAGGTGATAGATATACTGGGCTGCACAAGATGACTGAACCATCTTCACATGATTCAGGGTGTCTGGATTTGTGGGTTCCCATCTGCAGTTTCTCTAAAAGGCAGTGACTTCACAAATGTGTTGCTCCCTTCCCTCTAAAATGGGGTTCTTTCACCCTGAGCCTCTAACATAGAGGACTCTTGGGGAAAAAGGTGCTGATTTCAGAGAAAACACTAGTGCTGAGTGCTATGAGGGGTGTTCAGAGACCCCATGGTATCTCTTGGCCTTTGCAGGAAAACATTTATGCTGCCTACACCCTGGATCTGCTCTGGATCTTTTAGCAATTTCCCTTCCAGTCCAGGGCGGATAACAGCATCCATGGGTTCGTATGAAACAAAGCTCAGGAATGAAAAGTTTTCAAAATACTTCTGCGACCCAGAGCCTGGCCAGCACCACAAAGTCTGCTGTGACTGGTTGTCAGGAAAAGGGGCTAGGTCATCCACTGGCATCAGCCTGATTATCTTTCCCCTGACACCATTCTCCAGAAGCCAGAGGTTGGCTCCAAGGACACTTTAACCACTCTCTAGTGACTGACTGGATACACTGGAATGCACTAACATAATTGTGCTTTTAAAAATCAACGTCCTCTGGTTTTATGACTCTTCTTGGCCAGGTTCCCACTTGCTTTAACTGAAGCAAACCCTTTTTCTCCTGCAGGAAACTGCCACTATTGGTGCATTTTAAAGTTTATGGGAGGATACACAATGCCTGCATTACAACAAAGTCCAGGATGGAAAAAGGAAGCTTTCCAACATTTTAGAGTGGAAATTATGAAAATTAGAAAGCCTCCTCCCAGTCTCTGGTGTGGTTTGCAGGCATGAGTTGGGTGGAGAGATGCTGGAGACAGAGGAAGGGGATGTGGATCTGCACTTCGAGCTAATGGGAGCCTGGAGGTTTGATCCTGCATCAAACACTCCCAGATTTGCAGGGTGTTGGCAGTTCAGCTTGGCTTTTACCCTAAAAGCATCTTGGCTGCCAAGTGGGAGCAGCAGCACTGGCTAGGTCTTGCAGAGGTCTGCAGAGGATAAATGTCTGCAGAGCCTTGTAATATGTAAAGTCCAGTATATTAAAGGAATAATTTCAAATTGTGATGTAGGATTGCCAAACTCCCCTCTTGCGATAGCCTGTTTATCATATTGGCCTTGACAGATTTTCTTGGATGGTGTTTTCAAATACTGGGAACTCCAGGCTCTGCCCTCAGGCAACAGCAACAGCTTTGAAGTCAGCTCTGGGGAAAGGAGAGCCTGTGAAACATTGGTAATTCACTTTTCTTGGTTTTTGTGAAAATCTGGACCTTTAATGAGGGTAAACAACCTTGATCATCCTCCTCCCCCTGTCTGCAGGTGCATTAAGAAAAGACCGAAAGACAGAAAGTTACTTGATGCCAATCCCATTCAGCTTCCTAAAGATGCTCCTAAGCATTATGGATAATATTACAGCCCATGCAGGACAAACCTTGTAGTAAGAGGTGTACTGTGCCTATGGAATCTATAGCAAATGCATTAATAAAAGCAAGATGTTGGAGAGCTTTTCCAGATTTCTGTGGAGGATTACAAAAAGGACATTGACATTCTCCTCTCTGAATAGCAGCAGTTTCTCATGGATCTCATTGATCAGGGGAGCTCACTGACCTGTGCTCTCCCCCTGAGCATCCCACAGAGCTCTTACCCAGGCAAATCTCAGCATCTTTTTCAGATACATTAAATACAGGCATTTATGCAGAAGAACCGACATGAGACTCACGTCTTTTTGAATGCCAAATTAAATCTGTCCCGCAAAGAAGGAGGGTCATATGCAGAGGGTGCAAGGGCAGGATCCAGCCCCTTTCATATCTCCCCAGGTGCCCTGTTCTCAGGTGAGGTATCTGGCCCTTTATCAAGCCACTGGTACAAACTCAATGATCCACTTCTGGTGCCCACAGCCTGAACACACATCAATATGAAACACTGTGCCAGAATATGGTCATGGATCTGTCCTTCAGGGGGGGTTCAGACATTCCCTCAGGGTCTCTGGAGACAGATGTCTCCAAAAGAAACAGTGAGCACCAAGACACACACCCCCACCCCTGAAAGACTCAAACAGAATCTTTTAAAATCAAACAACAGTTTCTGTGGGCACAGCCTCAAGGACAGAGAGTGGGCTGGAGCACAGGGCTCTGCTGCTTGGCACCTGCCCTGCATCTGCTGGAGTCCTGCATGTAGAGCCATGGAATCATTAAGATTGGAATAGACCTCTAAGATTATCAAGCCTGTTAACCCAGAATCACTGTGTTCACCACAAAACCATGCCCCCAAGTGCCACATCCACAAGTCTTTTGAACACTTCCAGGGATTGTGATTCCACTGCTTTCCTGAGTAGCACATTCCAATGCCTGACCAACCTTTCAGGAAGAAATTTTTCCTAGTATCCAGTCTAAACCTACCTTGGTTGAACTTGGTGGACAACGTTGTTGACAAGAGCATGTATTGCTGCTCTTATGACACAAATTTTAGCTTTGCTGGGGCTTGGGCGATGTTCTAGTGATCCACAGAAATAAAGAAGAACTATACAATATATAGTATTGGTATTTTCTCTGGAGTGGAGTGCAGCCCATATATTTTGCAGAATTGTCCTTCAAGGACAAGCACAACTCCCACAGCTGTGGTAGTGCAGGGCTTCCCAGGCCAAACCCTGGGCTGATAACTGAAGATTCACAGGGCCATTTGAGCTGGGCTATTTCAGATGCCTCATCAGGATCTTCTCCCCTGGACTAGACACACAGAGCAGACACTGTGTTTATGTCCTGTAACTGGAAAGATCAACGCATCCCATGCAAAATTGTCTCTGAAGATATTGGGATGAGTTGCCACCGGAAGACACACATTAATCTCCTTTCTTTGACTACTGAAGAGTCCTAAAATAGTAATTAAAAATACTACAGTTTCAGGATGAACTTGTAGCTGTAAGATGGATGAAGGTACAATTGGAAGGAAGCTGACATGAGGAGCACGTTAATAAAAACAGCAATCCCTACCGTTAATCTCTGTTAGCTGGGTTTCTCCAAAACCCACCTCATCCTCCCAACTCATCTCTTGGTAGCTGTCAGGGTGGAAATTCCCTGTGGCAGGAACTTTTGAGTTAAGGCTGATTTGCACTTGCAGAGATTTCTGTTCTGAACTAAAATGATAAAACTGTAAAATGTTCTGCACACAGATCCCCAAAGGGTAGATGCTTAGTGCACCAACATTAATTGCAGGTTATCAGTCCTTGGCTATTTCACACAGAGTTAACCTGATCTGTGTTGATGCAAAACCTGGAGAGAAAATAGATATCCATAGTCCCACCCCATCAAGATTGGTGGCTTTTATAGCAGGAGTACTGGAAACTAAAATGATTTTCAACCTCAGTTAAGAAACTTGTTCCCTTATTTCGAAGCATGCACAACCCTAATTGCACCCTCTAAATATATATTCTAGAAATACAGCTGGATTGCAGAGTGTGTGCGGGTGACTAAATGGCATCATTTGCAGTCCATTATCTTTCCAGAACATATTCATGTGGTAGCTTTAGGAAGTGGGGACAAATTGCACTCCATGTCTATGCATTTTGGAGAGTGTGAAACTTTGTTCTTGACACAAAAAAAAAAAAAAAAAAAAAAAAAGTGTAAGAATCACTCATGCCCATTTTCTTGTGGAATGAAAAATCACAATTTCTTTGAAGCCGTTAGAAATTATTGAGACAATGAGGATAATATATAACCTCACCAGGAAATAAGCTAAGCTCAGACAGAAAGTTTGGCCATGCGTTTGGAAATGTGTTTGAAATCTCAATCCAATTTTCTGAACTTGAGTCAGCAAAATAGTTGTGTGACTACCTACACAACACATTCCCTCTTGGTCAGAGCAGCCTTTTCCATGATTTCCATCAGGGTGGCTGTGGGGTCCCTAGTGCTTGTGAGCTTCACTGAAGTCACTGCTGGTGTTTAAGAGGCCTGTGTTGGTGTCTGGTCTGCACAAAAGAAATCTTTAGAGTAAAAATGGAAAAAGATCTATGAAGAGTAAATGTGCTGCTTATCCACTGTTTTGTTTTGACTTTTTTTTTTCCAAACACTGTACATTATCCTGACTTAGATGGATGAAAAGACTGAAGAAGTTAAGAACTGGAAAAAGGCAAGGGTTGTACTTTCTACTTGATGCCTGAAAATGCTGTTAGTTCTGGAAATTGTTGAAGCAATGTTCAAGCAATCCCATGTACAGATCAGGAATTGATAAAGTCTGAAGACTTTCTATGTCTGGACTTTAAAACCCAGCTGAAGGCATGTCTAAGCCCTTCCAGGGATAAGTCCTGGCTAGAAGATGAGTTAGGATGAGGACTTTAGGTTGGGACAGGTTGGAAGGTATTTCAAACACCCAAACTGCCATTTTGCATTATCTATCACTGGCTGACCTTGCAGGAAACACACTCTCTGAACTGAAAAGCCCTTCCAGGAACTTTCAGTTTAGAGTGGTAATTTCTTGCCTTCTGGGCTGTGGATCACCATCTCACAGGAAACTAAACCTGGTACTAAACCATCACAAAACTTTTGTGTGAGCTTGGGGCTGCTGCTAGGACTGTGATCATGGTATCAGCCACCTGAAAAAGACCTTTGAGCAGGCTAATTAGCCAAAAGGATCCATGAACCAGAGGAGCCTTTTCACCCCCTCTAAAGTTTTATAACTGGATTCACATGATTCCCCCCTTCCCTTCACCCGAATCCAAAACATTTGGCTCATTTCTGGCTCCCAGTCTCTGCCCCCAGGCTTGCCCTTGCTCTGTCCCCTGGCCTTTCTGTCCCAGTGTTTGGCCAATGTGAAGGCAACAAATGCCAATTTGTAATGAAAAAAGCTTTTCATTTTCTCATCAAAATAAGAATCTGAAGCGCTGGAAGTTTCAAAGCAGAACCTCTGCTCGTGAGGTCTCCAGGCCTTGAGAGCGTTCGATAATTCAATTAAGCTCCAACCATTTGAAGGCCAATTTGAGCAGTATCCTGGTTCCAAATTCTTCAGAGTTCACCAGTCACTATCCATTAGCCTCTGCTGTGCTCTTACCTCTTGCATTGTTAACCTGCATGCGTTTTGGGGGGATGAAGTCTGGCACAGCTCCTGATCCGTTTCACAGAGAAGTCTGTTTTGATTTGTTACACCTTTTAGAAGTGTCACAAAATATTATAACTTCCAGACACCTGAGAGGTGCACTAAGCATTTATCTGTCTAGGTAGAGTTCAAATTAAACCAATTCCTCCAAAATACTTGTGAACAGGTCAGAAGAGATAAAGCTCAGATGAAGCAGATAAAATTGATGTTTCGTCAGTCACAAGTGATTATATCAGAGCATTACATATGTGACAGCTTTGCTGCTTAAGACTAGCCTTTTATTAATTTTTTTTGGATACAATTATTTGTTTCTAGGGATGGTGGACAATTTTTTGTCACCTTGAGACTTGAGTAACTTCCTGAAAACTACTAAAACAACAGGAGTTCCTTGCTTCAAGGTTTTTCTTCTGTCTTTGGCAATTTCTGCACTCAAATATCTACTGCTTGTTTGCTATCTATGATATCTGAGTAACTCTGCTGTCACCTCAGCAGTCTATCAGATCAGTAGTGATGCTGTCAAGGTAAGATACTCATCTAAAAATGTCAGTGAAGGTGCTAAGCAAAGGTCTGCAGGACCTGCACGCCAGTGTAAGAGATTTCAAGTAAATGGTGTGAACTGGAAAGATCAACTTCCCTCGGAGCACTGGCTCAGTCGTGGTGTCAGAGCCAGTGCATCACTCAGAGTTTGCACTAAGAGTTCCACGGGCCAGGATCACTCCTCTGTGAATGTTTAAGCTCTGCCTGTTCCACCCTGTTGGACCCTGTGCTCCAGCCCTCTTTGGGAGAGTTTCTCACCACTCTGCTCTTAAATCCATGCTGCAATAATGGTTAGCAGCAAGATGAATGCTGAATTATGCATTTGTCTACCAGAAAAAGGGAATCAGTAGCTCAGAATGATAATAAAAAAAATAATGCTGGTAGGTTTTTACAGCAGCAAGACATACTGGAACCCTTTTGCTGGGTTTGCTTGGAGGCACTCTCCTCTCTTGCCAAAAGCAAAGGTCGCCATAAGCTGCAGAGTAGCGTGGGAAAACCTGCCTCGGAGTTGGCCTGCAGAGCAGAAAGACTGACTTTTTTTTCAGCCCTGGGTTCTCTCTTCTCAAGAGAAATTTATTTATAGGAGGAATGACGTTTCCTGCTGCATTCTTAACGTGCTTGCAGCTTGGGATAAGAACATGGGAGCTTTGTCTTCTGCCATCTGTTTTCTATGGCAATAAATATCCATTTACGGATTTATCTCTGCCTGGTGTGTTTTAAAGTCATGATACGAGTGAGTGTTCATGGATATCCATTCAGAGAGGAAGTGTCATAGGTAAATAGCAGTCCCAGCTCCGTGCTGGTGTAGATTTACATTTGTCTAATGGACAGTGGAGCTGTGGCTTGGGGCTTTGGCTGCATTTTTAATCTTAACTTATCTTCTTTGGAAGCACAAGAAATAAAAAAGCAATCTGGACTAAATTCCTGCTGAGCTGCAAGCATCCACTGATACAACTGGGCACGAGGCCTTTAATTTACCATAGCTGAGAAATGGGACCTAAAGCTGAGGCACAAACTGCAAAACCCAATTTAAAATGGCTTTTCCAGTCAGACTTCTCTCAGCTTGGTGAGTTTCTTACAGCACTTCATTTTGCCTGGAGATGGCCTTCCTTTTTACACAGCCTGTGCAGTGCCAGGCTTTGAGCCTCAAAGGGAGAAGAGAGGGCAGACTTATTCCTTTTTAATACGAAAGAAGAAAGCTACATGTTTTCTCTGGGCTTTCTAACTAAAAAAAACCCAATGCCTTGTGTTTGTGGTGAGAAACATTCCCGTGGCTGGAAAACAGCCAGTGAGGTCTTGAGAGGAGTAAATTGTGCTCTTCCTCACCAGAGCCTTGAAGCAGCAGAAAGAGATCTCTGGATGGTGCTAGGCATTTGTTAGCCATTAGCAGGACTCTATTCATCTTCCTCTCGCACACATCTGCAGCACATGGATATAATAAACATAGCTGGGGGGCAGAAACAGTCTCACATCAATAATGCAAAGGGAGAAGGGACTGCATGTTTACCATGCTGGGGGAAGAAGACCCAGAGAAGAAAGATCTGGTGGGGAGGGCTCTGCCTTGAGAAATGCTGTGTTAGGGATGGGATTCATATTTCCTGTTTTGTTTTGGTTTGATTTTTTTGTGGGGGGGATCCTCTTCTAACCAAGGTGCATGTGCTGGTTAAAGTAGAGCTGGCTGCAGTTTAAAGAATTATTAAATCAATCAAACGTGTTCAGGGGACCTCCTTTGCAACTCCCCCACAGTATTCTGACTGTCTTTGCAGAGATCCCAAAGGCAATCCCAAGTGCTGGTCAGGATGAAAACATCTCATAGACATCAACATTGAATTAGATGAACCCAACTCACACCTCAGTCCTGACACCAGCTGCTGGTGTGCCCCGTGGCACAAAGCACAAAGCTCAATTCTGCCTCTGCTGACGTGTCTGGTGGTCTCTGTGTCATACCTACCAATATTTAGCAATGCCCTTTTTCACTTGGACTTGTAAAAGCTTTTGTAAAGCCCTATCTTCTGGTGGGTGTGTGCCATGCCTTGCACAGATCTCTCACATCTCAGGCTTTGCATGTGAAACCTGCTCACTCAGGACTGTATTTCAGGCTCTTTCATTGCTGCAGTGGGATTTTATGGACTCTGAGCTTAGAAACAGATTTTGGTTGGCTTCAGGACTGCAAGTGCAGAGGACCTGCCCTGCCAGCTCTAGCTGATGGGGGGCTCCAGAGAAGGAAAGCATGACACATCCTTTAGCCAGGCTGACCACAACCTCATGGGCCAGATGCCTGATGAGGCAGTTCTGTGATGAGGCAGAGAGAAAAGCAGCAAGGACAGAGGTTCAGAACAAAAAAGAAGTGATTGCAAAAATCATCCCATCAAATTCTCTGGCAACCCTTAAAGCAAGGCTCCAGCATTTGCCTGAGAAGTCTAAACCACCCCAACCTTAGGTCAAGAAGTGGGAAGGAGAGAAGTAAACTGTGGATATAAGGGAAAATAAAACAACACAACCTCCCTGCCAGTGTCACTTGGGCTGTGTGTGGAGCTGTTACGTCTGTACACACTGTTAAGTCCCCTGCAGTGCTGGCCATCCTCCTGCAGCTGTTCTTGCCTCCTATATAAACACTAACATTCTCCAACACCTTCTTCTGGAGGTATTTCCAAGCTGTGCCTTGCTCCCTGCCAAGGGGTTATATCCTGGAAACACCCAGTGAGAGTGCTGCTGGTTTTTACACCTCTCCATCACATGGACTAATGCACAGAGCAGAGCAAAGGCTCAGGCAGCTGTTGTCAGGTCAGTATGGATGTTTTCAAAGGGGATATGTGCATGCATGGAGGAGAGTGGTCTCACATTTTCTGCACTGTTATATGTCTCTCAAATAGGGATAGAAAAAAGGGGAGTGGTTTTAAATTGAAAGAGAAGAGATTTAAATTAATGTTAGGAAAAAAAAAAAATTCTTTCCAGTGAGGGTGGTGAGGCACTGGCACAGGTTGCCCAGAGGAGTTGTGGGTGCCCCATCCCTGGAAGTGCCCAGGGCCAGGTTAAATACAGTCCTGAGAAACCTGATGTAGTGTGTGGCGTGCTTCCCCCAGTGGAGGGGTCAGAACGAGATGATCTTTAAGATCCCTTCCAACCCAGACATTCTATAGCTTTATGATTTGTCTCTGGACTACTCAGCCTCAGGCACAGTCTGCATAAAATCATGAGCCACTCCAGACAGGGAGGGACCCCCTGTGGCCATCAGCAGCAGAGGATGGTGGCCCTGCCACAGCTGAGAGCTCACTCTGGATGAAAAATCATCTGCCACCTTGCGGGAAGCCACCGTGGAAGGGGACAGCACACTCAGCCACCCCACACTGGCAAGGGCAGCTGCAAACCCCAGATGCCAACCCCAGTGGCAGCAGTGCCAGGCAGGGAACAGGAACAAAATAAAACCTGACCCAAGGCAGGTTAAGGCATCAGGGCTGGGCCCCCCTCAAGAGCAGCATCTTGAACCACAAAGCCCAAATTTACCGGGAGGGACATTTCTGAATGCTCTCCAAAGCAACAACCCACAATCAAACAATAGCAGACCAAAGCTGTGTGAATAATTGATTATCTTTGGTTTGCTTGACGGACTGGAAAGGCAAAGGAAATATTTTTCAGGTTGACACAAAGTTATTCTGCTTTCTCTCCTGCCAAATGGAAGGGAAAGAAAAACAAACAATAAAAAGGCTTTGTGTTCAACAAAAACATTTTTCGAACAGCTTTTAATTTTTGAGATTTTTCTCATATTCCTTAAAAAAAAGAAGAAATTTGTCTAAATGAAATTACACTCTTTTTGAAAGAAAAAAATGCAGAAAAAAATCTAGTTTGAAATGAATAAAAGCAGATTTTTTTTTTTTTTTTTTTTTGAGTGCAACAGACTTGAAGTAAACTCACAGGTGGCTGCAGCTGCAGCCAGGCTGCTTTTCAGCATAACAGATGCCTCAAAGGCTTTCCTCTGTCCTGGGTGAAAGGACCAACTCTGAGCCACCCTGGGCTTGTAGAGTTTCAACATTTTCCACCAGGGAGTGCAGCACCCCTTGCCCACTGGTGGGGCACAACCCCAAACCCCTGTGGGCAGGAATGAGCAGAGGGTGCCTGTTCTCTTGAGCTGACCACAGTTTTGGGGATATCAGTAGTGACAAGCTGGGCTGTGAGTGTGTGTGCAAGGTGTCCCTGTCCCCTGGGGGGCTCTCAGAGGACAGGGACACCTCTCTATCAGAGGCAGCACACCGGGCAAAGGCAGCCTGAAAGCACCTGGAGTGTGCCAGATGTGCACTCAGTGTGCACTCTGTGGGTGTCCAGCACAACCTGAGCTGAGCCCCCTGTCCCAGACACTGCTTCTTTGCCAACCCATCAATCTTCAGAGTGCCAGGACCTCCTGGTTCCCTGGGCACTGCTGCTAGGTGATGTGCTTCCAAGTAATTAATGACACTATTGCAGTTTTCCCGGGACCCCCTGCTATTCCTGCTGCAGCATGAAAGCAGCAGCATTGCCCTGGGTGTCCAGGGACAGCCCTGTGGTGTCACCTCAGTGATTAGAAGGACTCTGTGCACTGCAGAGCCCTCATTGCCACCAATTCTTGCTGAGTGTCTGTGCTGGGACAGACACTGGTGGGCATCTGCATCTCTGCTCACTTACACAGAGCTCTTCCACACCACCCTGAGCTTTCCTCTGGTGTTCATTATTTAACATTTATTATTATTGTCATTATTATTTACTCCCCACTGCTACAGGTCGGTGCTGCCATATGCCATCATGCTCTTTCAGTGAGTACTAAACATTTGAAATATTTTTTTTTTCCAGAAATTATTACCCCAAACTATTGCCACAGAGTCTTTAACTAGTTACATTTGTTGTATGTTATCTTACAGTTCCTTCTGGCACCAGTTTCAACTCTAAATTACCACACAGCTTCTGACAAGTATTAATTCCCATTCATCAGCACACAGGTCCCACCAAGAGTAATTCCTACCATGGCACACACCAGTAGTAATTTCTTCACAGCATGACATAATCCCTATTAGTTCTGACTACTAACAGGGCAGACAACTGTTATCAAATGGTACCCTCCTCATCCTCTGGGCATGCATTTAGGACAAAGAAATCATGGCTTACCCTTTCCACACTGCGTCTCCTCAGTGATCCATATGGTATTTTGAATAAAAGTCTTCGGGTCCTGCCTGGAGTCACAGCTGTCTGTACCACCATAGTGCAGAGCTAACTCGTGTGTGTGTGTGAGAGAGAGTTCACAGCACACACAGGCTTCCCTTGAAATAACTCACAGCCTCATCTAAATTTCCCAACTATCAAATAGCTGAGTGGGTTTTCACATCAGACCATATGAGTCAAGATGTGGCTTGTTTGAAAGAAGGAGGGGGGAAATGGGAAAAAAAAATCAAAAAAAGGAAACCCCAAGCCTTGTAACCTTAACAACATGCTTTGAGCAGAGTATCTTTAGCTTCCTTCTGTTTCTTGGTGTAGTTTGCTCAGCAGGATTGCTGTGCCATAGAGGTGGAAGAATTAAGCTTCTGGGGAGAATGTTCCAAAAACGTCAAGCCCGCTTCTTGTTGCTACAGATGGTAACCAGGTCAGTTGTCTAATCAAAGCTCTATCTGAGTTATTATACGTTCTGCCATGTGACTGCAGACCCCTCTGGTTTGCTGTACAGTAGATCACATGTTCACCTTAAAAAGAATATCTGGTGTATCACCATCTGGTGCAGAGATTAATGTTAATTCCTGGTTTCAGATATTCCTCTCTCCTCGATGTTGGAAGGCACAGAGCCAGAGCAGAGGGCTCGGGCAGCTCCTCTGAGCTGCTCAGCTGAGCTGAGCCTCATGGATGCAGGGTCTGAGTGCACAGAGCAGCACATGCATGGGGACAGAGGACAGGCAGTGCCACTCACACTCATGTCTGTACACATCCACATCACTGAAAGCCTGGTGGGTGATGCCTGCAGCTTCTGTGTGTACTTACTTGCTTACAAAAATGATTATGTTACACTCTCTAATCATGAAGTGATACTTCACAAAGTCACTCTCAATGTCTACTTTCTTTTTTCCTCTTATAAAATCCCTTCAGAGGCTAGTAGAAGATGGTATTTTCTTACTCTGGAAGGAAAGTTTGAAACTTTATTTACATTCTAAATTGTACACACATGCTTTGGAAAGGGGAAAAATACTTCCCCCTCCCAAAGCCTTTCCATATAACCAGGAGTTGTCCTAAAGCAGCCAGGTATAATCCTGTGTTTTTGTAGGAAAGTGTTTTGGATGTTGTGTTCATTTAGGTACTCTGTTAGAGATATTCTTGATATGCAGTTTAGAGTTAATGTGTGCAAAGTGGGAGCTTCTCAACCCAGCAATTCCTTAGTGGTACTCTGAATTTGCCCAGTAAAATGGAAAAGATGTTGGCCCATGTCCTTTTCCTTGAAGCAATCTAGCTGGGAGAGCAAAAATCTGCTGAGTTGGAGAGCCAATCCCTTCCTCCATGTATTATTCTCATTTTAATGCAAAACTAAAAATACTTTGTTTTGATCCAAGTCCAAAAGCTGCGATGAAGGTGCTAGGGACATGACATTAAAGCAACCATTTCAAATAAAAAAAAAGAGAAACTTTATCTGCTCAGCATATGCACATGCATTAAAACCAGTCAAAGAAAAAAACCTGCAGCTTGATGTGGGAAACTCTAAATATTAAAACAATTGGCCTTTGTTCATAATGAGTTCCATATGTCTCTTGCCAAAGAGAGCGAAAGAAACAGGAAAAGATGGAAATATCTTAAGCATGGCTGACTTATATGGGTTCTTTATGTGGAATAGGTGTACAGTTAGGGTTCTGGCTTCTTGCAGGGTTTTTTTTAATGATTGTTAGTGCCCCTCCTGTTATCTCACAGCCTGCCTGCCTCTTTTTGTCAAGCATGAGGAGGTTGGCATTTCCCACTGGGAACCTTTTCCTGCATCAGCAGAGCCCCCGGGGACTGACTGCTGGAGAAAGAGGGCAAAGGTGGCAGCAATTAGCCTTGCTGGGAGCTTTTCCTGAATAAAAGCTGAGTCATGCCTGAGTCAGGACCTCGGGGTGAGTGTTTCATACGAGAGCAGAGTACCAAAGTGTCCCTGTTCACCGGACCCCAAACCCTGGGTGGGGCTCCTGCCCAGACCAGCCCCTTCCCCAGGAGCTCTCATGTGCCTGCAAGCATGTTCTCCTTCCTGCAGGTCCAGCTCATGGGAAAAACAGCTTTGTAGATAGAAATTTATCCACTAGAGGGGACAAAGAGCCACAACACACATGGAGATGTGTCTGTAAGCCACCAGGCTCTGGGACCAGGCACAGACAGTCCAGTGGTACCAGCATGAAACACCACACACTGATATTCTCCACAGGGGAAAGGGGAGCATTCATCCAGCCATTTCCACAAACCTCAAGTGTTTTTGCCTAGATTTTAAGGTCTTGTCAATGAAATGCAAATCTATGTATTGCTCAAGGCAGCTGAATGATAATAAAAATATTCTTCTTTACAGGAAACATCTTGCACACATGAAAAGTAGAAGAAATCCATCCATTTTCATGTTACTGGAACCAATTCCAATAAAATCTCCATATATCCCACTGGGCCTGACTCCTTGCTCCCTCACTGTGCTGCATCCCAGGCACAACTCTATGGGTACCCTCCATGTAAAACTGGAGACCTGGACCTGCTGTGACACCTTCTTCTGTTTCAGTCCTCATTTCCCAGGTGGTATGAACCTGGAGACAGGAAGCCAAACCTTAATCATCAGGACTGTGAAAACCATCCAGGAGGATGAGATGGTTGCTTTATATTTTTTTGTTCAAAGCATATTGGTAGGCAACTGTCTAGAGCAGTCTACTAGAATTCATTTGATAGGTTGCCTAAAGGCAGTAAGGTACAACCTACTCCCATGAGGGTTTTTCTACTCGTTCCCAGAGGGTGAGTTTGGGTGTTTGTGGCAGGCATAAGCCCATCCCAGGGCACTTCAGCCCATCAAATTCTGAATTTGCCTCTGGAGATCTCCCTTTCCCGTTTAGGTGGCTGCAGATGCAGATTGAGACCAGGCTCATCCTTGAGTCTTCATTTAACTGCATTGTCTGCAGAGACAATCTCCAACTGAACAGCACAGTAGGAAATAAACCCCCAAATATTCTAAGGGAACATTCTGGCCTTGCCCCCACAGACCCTCAGAAGGGACACACTGTATTTACTAACTGCTGAAAGACAAACTCTTTAAAGCAGTGGATGTTTTTCAGTACTAATTGCAGGCTGCCAGGAGCAGTGGTTTGTGGTTAACAATGCATCAGAGGAAAGTATATCCAATGGATTGCTATTTGGACTAGATTTCTTTTTTGGTCTTTAATGAAAAGGAGAGAGGAGCCCTTTACTGCTGCAAAGTGTGTCATATATTTGCAACACAGGAGTCAAGTTTCAAGTCAGGGTACTCCCAGCTGAGATCAATGAATGGAAACCAGTGACAGCAGTGGCACAGACTGAAGTGCAGTGAGTGGTATCCATCAGATCTATCAATGACATTCTATTGTAAAATTGAAAATCACTCAGTACAAAAAAATCCACTTAAGTTCGGTATTCCATGAAGACACAAGTATGGCAACAGACTGAGGGGAAAATAAGGATAATTTGCAGCTCCTGGCAGTATTTTCCACCCTGGATGATATCTATAGCTTGTCAGTAGCAAAGCCAAATTCTTCCCTGGAGTCCTGATAGGGAAACCACTTCTATTTGAGCTCTTTAGCAGTTCCTATTAATCTTTGTGGGATTTCTTACTTCCCACTGTAAGCAATCCTCCCTAGCTATTTTGTTGGAAAGACGAGGAGAACAGAGCTTCCCCAGAGCTTTGGGGCTGCAAACCCTACAGTGACTTAGCTTACATTTTATTGCACTCAGAATCAGACTGCAAAGGAAATTGCTTTGTTGGGAGTGAAAGATGTGCAGAGGTTGTCATTGCAAATCCAGCTTGCCTTTGATTTTAAAAAAAGGCTAAACAATTTTCCAGTCTTACACGGTGTTTTACAGAGAAATGTTATGATCACTCTAGCCTGGGGAGGGATGTGGGAAAACGCACTGGGTGCAGCTTCATTCCCATGTGAGTCCTTTCCATCAGAGCTGGCAACAACCCAGCAGCTTGCAGGGGTGACAGAGAGAGGCTGTTTGTGGTCCCCAGCCACAGAAAGCCTGGAGGCTTCCCCTGAGTATGCAGCAGGGCTGTGTCACATCAGGGGCCACATGAACCATCCTGTCCCTGTCTCCTCTGGGCAAGCAGTGCGTGTGTACAACTCTGTGCAACTACCCAGGCTGGGTATGAAGGTCAGCCCCACACTGGCACAGAGAGATTCTGGCTTTGTTTCACTCTGAACTAGAGCTGGGGGTTATGCACTGGTCAAGGTAGTGTTGGACTGCATGTCCATCATTTGTACCAAAAAAGGCCATGGGGAATTTGTGCTCCTGTCACAAATTCACGTCATGCTGCAACAGGGTTGTTGCAGTTCACAGACATGTTAGTGGGTCTGACTAGCATAAATCTAATCAGAACCTCAGAACCAAGCCCTTCTGGACTCAGAGAAGGTCACATCTGATGACACAGAATGTCATGTCAGGTGGTCCTAAATGTCCTCATTCACTGGCACTCCAGCCTCAATATCTGCATGGCTGCTCATCAGCTGCTTTGTGTACCTCAGGCTTGGGTGTTCATGGGGAATGGCTGGCAGAGCAGAGCATGAAGCCCAGGATGTCACCTGCTGAGCCTGCACCAAGCACCCAGACCCCTCAGCTGCTGTGTCCACCAAGCCAGCAAGTTCTTGGCACAGTCCCTACTGAAAATCATGGCACAGATGTAGACACCCCAGGAAATATCTGAAGAAAAGAGGACAGAGCAACCTGCACCCTTCCTGTTCCTCTCCTCCCATCAGGCAGGCTCTCCCAGAGCAGTCTCCATCCTGTCTCCAGTTCTCTGCATCCTCTGGTCTCTCTGTGGTCCTGGCTGGGGAAAGTGGTCCCAGTCTTTGAGCACCCAGGCAGATGGGCTCCTGGAAAACCCTGTCCACAAGAACAGCAGCAGAGAGCAAGCAGGGCCTCTGCTAGATGGAAGGACATTTCCCTTGGGTTTTAGTGTGCTGGCAGGTCAGCTCTTTTCCCACATAACTCAGAGAGACAGTAATTAATTAGGGAGGGAACTCGCCTGACCCCACTGCCCTGGAGACACGCCCCTGTAAACATCATGGAGGGATTGAAGGGGCCACCTCTGACTTCCAGGGCTAATATAAACAAAGGAGGAGATATTTGGCTACAATAGCACATTCCCACATGGAGGCTGTGCAGCAGAGGCAGGGTGTGATGCACACAAGAGCAGGCACGCTCTTAGCTGGGGGACGACTGTGCAATATTTCTACTGGGGGTCTGGTCTAAAGCCTTTGTAAATCCTGGTGACTGCAAGGAATGTGTGAATGTGTGGTGCATCTCAGTATCAAATCTTAAAACGTGAGCAGGCTATTCCTGTGGAGTGCTTAGCACTGCTGATTTGCTTCAATTCCTGAAGAAATAGGGGTTTGCTCAGCACGGCATGGAGGGTACTCAGCCTTGAGCTCGATGTAAGCCTTAAACAGATGTGTGACATATGGACTATGTCAAACACTGTGAAGATAAATGCTTCTTTGTTCTGTGCAATTTTCTCTCTTTTAAAACTTCATCCTTGTTACACTGCTTTGATTAATCTTAATATATTGTGAGAAAGCATATGTGTCTGTGTAAGGGAAGGAGAGTTGTGTTGCCCCAAGAGAAAGCCACATGAATAGCAGAGAGACCAACATGTCCCTAAAGAAAGGAGGGAAGTAGAAGACCCCTGAGAGATGTTACAAGGGGTTTTTTTAAGCTTTGCCAGACTTGGTAAACAGCTTCTCAGGCAAATTATGTTTTGTAGCTGAACATGGAATAATGATGCCTTTTCTCCAAGTGAGGAGAAAACTCTGCATCAAGATGAAAGAGGAACTGCTAACACTGGCAAAATACAAACCAAACTTGGTTGTTTTGTGTGTATTTTCTGAACAGATGAAGAAATGTGAAAAGTTTGACTCTCTGGACCTTCAGTCTTGGAATCCTGCAGTCTCTCCCTGTGATTCCTATCTATTCATACAACGCCCTGTCCCAGTTGTAGGACACTGCTGAAGTGGCATTTACCTCTCCTAACTTTGGTCCCCTTATGTGAGCTTGTCACTTGGACTCCTTTTGTCATAGCTGGAAGGAAATGGGCGTTTGCAAGATTTGAGACACCAGACCTGCTTTAGCTGCTTATTTTACTGGGGGTTGAATGGAACCTGAAAGTGTCAATGTCTCCCCACCAATTACAAAACAAACATGACAACTGGCCACTCTTTTTCTGCCTTGCCAGCTCTCAGAGGTTCTCCTCTGTCCCTTGGTAGCTGTATTTAATTACATTGTTTTTGCTAACATCCCTTTTGGCATTCCCACTCCCAGCCCTTTGTTCTCACTGTCTCAAGTCTGTGTGTTGTTCGGCATGGTTGACCAAGCCTAGGCTGCTCCACAGAGCTCTTCTCCTTCTCCACAAAGTCTCTCTGAGGGTTCAGCAGCACAACCTGACTCTCATGGGAGTGAGGTGGGAGTTCTGTGCAGCTGATGGCACCGTGTGGAGGGTGCCAACACAGCACTATGGCTTGTCCTCTGCTCCAGGGCTGTCCATGGCAGTTGGATTCCTGGATTGGCTCAAAGAATGACTCAACGACTCATAAAAGAACATCTACTACAGGCTGCTAAATTTGAAGGTGCTACTTCTGGGTTGTGAAACCCTTGAGTACAAGGAACTGTTTGTTGAAAGGTAACTGTGGTTGATTGGGACAGCTTTCAGAGCTGTCTGTAGGGACCTGATGTTATCTGCTGCTCAAGACATGATGCTGGACTACATCATTCACTGGGAAGACCTGGTATGATTATTTTTCATTTCTCAGTTTCAGAAGTGTCTAAACAAAACCTGAGGCAAGCTACCTAATTAGATGTCTTTAATGGCACAATCCTGCTAAGCAACCTCAGCTTTTATTGCAGATGAAGGGGCCTGATTCTGCTTCTCTTCCCTGCACTGCCATAACTGATGCTGACTCTAGTGGTGGAGAGTGAAGCTTTAAATCTCCTGCAAACTGGATCCTGAGGAAAAACTGGGGGATGCTGTTGTTGCCAGAGAGAAAGTCATTAAGAGCTGCTTTAAAGAACCAATTTCTCAGATAAATAAACACATGGCAATACCCATTATATTGCAGAGGGTGAGGTTAGCACCCACACTTCTGCATTATGTATGATTTGTGACTGCTCTGGGTATGAACTCGCTTCTTGCTCTTCGATTAGCAAGCCCGGGCAGGCTGGCAAAGCCACAAAATTTATTGCTGCTGTAGAGGTTAATGGATCACTTTACATGTTGATAATGTCTTATTATTGCAATTGTTATTAAGAAAAATATAACACAGACACCGGGAGTCGATAGCAACTGCAAGAATGTTTGTTTGATTACTGCAGGGAGTGGGACTGCTCTGTGCAGAGCTCATGGTGCAAATGGTGCTTGAAGGAAGTTCATCACAACCATCTTCCTGCTCCCCTCCTGTCTCCAGATTGTCCTCAGTCACAGCTACGAGGATGGCTACTGTTTACTAGTGTTGATGGCATGAGAAAATAGGAAGGTTAATGGTGTAATTGCCCAAAGAATGGACAAATTTCACAGCTATCTATGCCAGAGCATGCTAGGACTAGATCCAAAGTCACACTTCACCCTTGGCATCAGAGATCTGTGAGACATCGGTAGTTGAATTACTCTGCTATTGTGTGGAGTCTTATACTCTGGAGGGAACAAATCACCAACCCAGGCTTCTGGAAGTTGTATTTCTACTCCTTTCTAAGTGGGAAGATGGAGGAGGATGCTGCTTAAATGGCTCCATGTCCCTCTGTCTCAGCTTCTCTGTCTGTAACATGAAAAATTATCAGTGCTGATTCTATTGTTGTTTCACTATTATTAATAAAGAACCGGGTCAACTAAATGCCCCTCTCTTCATAGCTTAGTTTTAAGAGCTGGAATGTGTGCATATTGATATCCACCATTCCAAATCTTTACTGAGACATGATGGCCTTGTCCAACTCATGGTGCCATCCCCATTGCCAAAGTCCACCAGGGAGCTTTGTCTCCTGTGGTGCCACAGGTCAAGAGACCTCCTCCTCATTTCAGACTCTTCAGTCTCAGCATTTGAGTCCCTCTCTTTCAAATATCCAGCTTTAGGTCTGTCTGGATACAGGAGTTTGACTCCCACCTTAATTCTGGTTCATCCCAGGTAATTTCTTCTGACTGAGTTTCACACTCTCACTGTTTTGGTGTTAACACTGCCAGAACCTGACAACATGTGGAGGGAGAAGAGCAGCTGTTTCTCTGGGTGATGCAGGAGGCTGGAGCATGGCAAATCTGGATTGCTACATCCACCCAGGGCAAAGCAATCACTGCCCCTCTCCATGCCAGAAAGCCCTCACAAATATAATTTTATCAGATACTCTCAGGTATATACAAATATACATATATCTATCTCAAATATATGTAGATATAGATATTTAAAAATATATTTTAAATATTTTTATATATACATATTTAGACATATATACATACACACATAAGTATGTCTTTTTCTGTGGAGTGTGGTGGGAGGAAGCCTGAGGAACCAGCTGTGAAAATAGATGTTTGCAGGAATATAGAAGGAGCTATGGAGTGTATTGTGGATTGACAGGATATGTTTGGATGGGCTCTAAGGCCCCAGGAGCCATTAGAGATAAATTATCTGTTGTCTCCCAGGTGATATCTGGAGTGGGCCAGCACACAGGGTTCATGGTTTAAAGATTTCATCTGAAGGGTTTTTTTTTCCTTCTGGGATATCTACTACAACTCCATCATGCCTATTCTCAGAATTCTTCTTTTTGATGCCAGCTGATGTTTGCCTACTTCAGGCTCACTTTCCTAACAGGATTATTATCCCTTAGCCCGTTTGCTTGAAAGTCTGTTTTTAGCAGGTCTAAATCCAGAATGCAAGGAAAAGCATCCGTTAGTGGGGACAGGCTCCACAGCCCTTCTCACTTTCAACCCCTTCCAGACATCCCATGGAAAGTACCCCATGCATTCTGGGCATGATATATGGAGGTTTGCTCTACCTGTGCCTAAGGCAAGGCCTGGAAGGCAGCAAGGTTGAACCTGAGGTTTCCCACAAAGGTCTTGTTCATAGACTGCTCAAGAATAATTAGTGTGTCCAGAGGCAAGGAGGGTTCAGCTCAGGGATGCCTTTTGCAAGCTATGAAACAAGGATTCAGAGTCTGCATTTCACATCCAGTCTCCCTTTTCCCTGTAGCACACCCCAGGGACCTGCTGAGCCTGTCCCTGCATCGCCTCCCTGCTTTGGTCCCTGTCTCCCTGTCCAGCTTTCCCCAGGCAGCCAAGCCCCAGCTCATCAGACAGCTGGGCCAGCGATGACAGCTAATTATGAAATGTCACGTCAGAGGCTTCCCTTTTATCTCATCTCGTACAGCCCAGCAAAGCTCTCCAGTGCCCTTTGGAAAGAGGGGAAAGGAAGTGTCAGTGCAGCGCCAGCTGCTTCTCTGATAGCAGGATGACAACGCGGCGAGAACACCGTGTCCTGGAGGGAAGTGGCAGCTCGTGCCATGTAGATGCAGATCTCTGGTTGCCACAAAAAGAAAGGAAGAAATGTTTTTAAAAGTGTTCTCATGTAATACTAGCTTTCTAGAGGAAGTGTTTAACACATCTGCTGGTGAGGCTTGCCATCATCCCTGCAAAACTGCTGAATTCACTCCAGGTGAGCTCCTGTGGGAGAATTTAGCTAAAAAGGTTGTCCAGAGAAAAACTGGCCCAATCCTGTAGTTTTTCTTCAGTCTGCATTACTGCAGAAGCCAAATTATATCAAAGTGTGTTAGTCTGTGCTGAGCTATGCCTCAGTTTTCGTTAGAAACTGGTGGTTCTTCTCATTTGTTGTCTGCCATAACCTTTTACACTGTGACAAAATGGGCCTGATAGTTTAGTACAAGCTATTAAAGTGAGCTTTGTCAGGGTCCACTGATCCAGGAATGCGTTACTGCTCCTAAGGTCCAAGAAGCATTAAAACTAAGTTTCTTCAGAAGAAAAAAAAAGATAACTCAAGGCTCCATAGACCACAATTTCCCAATTTTGTAAGTAATCACCTGGTTTGGAGCAGTGGAGGGCACCGAAGAATTGGAAGAGGAGCATTACGGTGACAGATGGCTTCGCTCTTTCAGCAATAAGCCTGACACAGATGAAGATGCATGGCATGGAGCAGACTTCAAGATCATTCCCAGAAGGGTCCTGTTACCTTACAGTCTGCCCACAGCCCATCCAGCCCCACCAGCCTGGCCCCATGCTCCTCACCAAAATACCCATCTTGCTGCAGAGAAACACTTGGTAGTGGATCAATGACCTTGGACAAATCTGGCTGCTAGAATGCTCTGTAACAGCCAGAGCTTGACGTTTTGCCCTTCCTTCATATTGAGTTTTATGTTTACTTTTCTGTATCCAGTATATCCAGAGGTTATTTTTAGCATTGCTAAATGAATAGTTGGTTTCAGATCAAACACAGCTGCAAGGCAAGGTGATGTATGAGTAAAGCCTGAAAATTGTGCCTGAGAGTGGTGGATCTGCATATGGCATTTGATCTAGATTATCCAAAATTCTTCCTGCCTTAATTCCTAGGTAGTTTTTAGAAGAGCCCAGCTAGCTGCAAACATGGTTGCTCATAAGGGAAAATATTTTTCATTGATTTGCTTAGAGGCTAGATTGGATTCCTAGCCCTGAGGTGAGATGTGAAGCCTGGACATGGTGCCCCTGGGTCGTACAGCCCCAGGCTCTGCAGAGCACACAGCTGTGACACTACTGCAGTGTCCCTGCACAATGCTGCTCACATACCCCAGCTCCTCCAGACCCAGCTGTGGCCAGGAGTGGCACAGCATGGCACTGCACAGACATGTCCCTGCATCACAATTTCAGCTGTGACCCCACTGTCCTAGCTGGGGATGTTCCACTGGGTTTCTAGAATTCCGAATTTGAGAGACCAGTTCAAAATGCAACCTCAGAAAAGCTCTACTGGCTTCACAAACTGAGGTCACCTGCACCTCTGGAAAATTTGGCCCACATTTTATTTGGCCAACTGTCACCCTCATTGCAAAAACCACCAAACACCAAACCCAAAACCCCATGATGAGAGGCATTTGGATGGAATCAAGGCATGGACATTAAAATAGACAATGGGACATGAAGAGTCATGATTCCCTACTTCCCTGTCTTATTGGGCTGTGTGGTTCCCAGCAAGGCAGGAGGCTTTTCATGACCTTCAAACACAATCAGACACATGTAGGATTGTTCAACCTCAGTCAGCCCTGCCTTTCCAGATGTTGTCAGTCTCTGAGATTCTGCTTGTCTACTCTGTGACAAAATGCTTTGGGCACCCACTGTTCAATGTCACCTGTCCCAGGAGGGTCTTAGTCCCCAGGTGTCAAACTCCCAAGTCAGCGAAGCAACGCTGAGCTTTAAATAGACCAAGAGGAATTATGGTGCCAAGTTTATCCTACAATGTTTGCAAATACTCCAAAGAAAGCACTGGCCTCTTCCCACACAGAATAACTTTCACAGCGTGCTGTGGTCGTGAGAGGCAGATGTTGCATCTTTGCTTGTCATGGGGATTTAAATCCTTAGGGATTTTCGCTGGGATTCACAGCACTGAGAGCTGGGAAAAGGAGTTGAACCCAGAGTGGCAAATAATCATTAGGCTGATTCAGATATTACAGCCCAAAGAGTATTTCTGTATTTCATGCCCTGTGTAGAGGCTTTCACGGGGAGTCTCCAATAATGTTCATCTACCCCAGTCTCAGCAGCCTGGGAAAGGGATAAAGGCACTTTCCAAAGTACTGAGGGGAGATGCCAGCACAGAGAAACTTGAATCCATTTCACAGCACAGATGGACACCTCAAGAACTGGACCACAGGCTAAGAATCTGGCAAGATCTCCTGTTTTTCATTTTTGTGCTTGATGCCTAAGATTCCTCATCACTAGACCCTGAAATTTGAAATATTCCATTTAAGACATGCCAAAAAACTCTTCTGAAAATTCAAAAGGTCATTTGCCATCTTATTTCTTGCAGCCTGAATTCAGAGAGTACAGATCACCTTGGCATGACTTTTTTTTTTTCACAAAGACAAATGAATTGGCAATCCCTCGCTATTATTTTCCATCCCCTCCCACCAAAAAACCTTCCAAAACATGACCACCTCTGACCTTTAGGAGAAATCCATCAAGCTGTGTTGGAAAAGACAAGAATATGTTTGGAAATTATTTGATATTTTAAAGAAACTTTAACATGAGATAATAAAGACAGATTCTTATCTCAGATGTGTAGAAGCAAATTGTACATTGCTTCACTGAGCTTTGATGATTCCAAGGAAGTAATCCCAGATTAACACAGGTTTAAAGGATTTGATACATCCAGGAGTGATAAACTGGATTCTCTTGAAAATACAGCTGTTTTGCTTGTTCCTCCATCTCTTACAGAATAACCCAAGAGTTAAAATTGCAATCTAATAGTTGTCAAAATTCTCAAGTCAAGGACACTTGGTGTCAAGCAATGCATAATTTAAATTTCTGTCAATGTAATAGTTTTATGGAGATACTCCTCAAACTGACCAAATCTCTCCTCCTTTTCATGTCAAATTTGTAGGTGATACACAAAACCAGTGCAAAATCTATCCTCTCTCACACTGTTCCAGTTTTGCATGTTATGGCTTGCAGGAGATGCAAAGCTAAATCACAACATATTGGTAGAGTTGGATTACACACAGTTTATCAGGAAATGTAAAGAAATTAAGTCAATGTAACACTTTGGATATGCCATAAAATTTGTATACTGCCTTCTGGGTTCTTGGCATCTCAATTTAAAAAGGAAATAGTGGCTTACTTACAAACACATCCATTAGTAGGTGCTCCAGTGTCACTTCAATATCCTCTAATTTAGCTGCTAAAGTCATTGTGAAGTCAAACAGAGGGAAGCTGTCAGAAGTCTCAATCCAAAGCGTCTGTGGCCAAATCTTGTTCTCAGACTGTCACAAATGAGTTTCTCACATATAAGGAAAATCCAAGAAATCAAAACCTAACATCAGAGTCCAGATGACGCCTGGACTCCGTGCCGGCTGTCAGCCCTGCTTGCAGGACTGAGGATCATTCCATGTGTGCAAGATGGGAGCAGAAGCTGCAGTGTGTGTGCTGTCTTCCTTTCAGAGCTCCCCAGCCAGAAGCATGGAGTTATATCTGGGAAACCACAACAGAGGGAGGGAGAGACACACACAGAAGGAGAGAGAGGGGAGGAATGGAATAAACTGCCTTTGACTATGACTGATATTTATAGGACTGCTTGTTTTTGACTCCAGTCCATTTCTCTGTTCATTTCTGACCTTTCACAAATGGCCCAGCACACTGGAGAGTATTGTACAACAGGGGCAGCAGGTCCCACAGAAGTTGGCTGTGACCAGTGCTGGGCCAATTCACACAAGCACTCCATCAATGGCTCTTTGTCACAGCACACCAGGCTCTGCGCTGCCGCGAGTGACAGAGGAGAGCACAGACGTGTAAAAAACAAGGAAACAAAAGTTGTTTGGATACTAATTCTTTCCTAAGAGTATTAATAGATTCCCTTACCCACTCCCCAAGGCACTGGTGTGCAGTGGTGAGTGCTGGGGTTACGTATGGAGGGGAATAACCCTAAATAATACAGCAGGGTTTGACCCTTTCAACACTACTTATGACACGTACTCCCACCACTCAACCCTTTCAGCTCTGCAGCATCCCTGTCCCCCAAGCACTTCCCAGGACTAGACCCTTCCATTTACTGTATTCATGGAAAGTTTAAAGCATGAGCCCCAGTGCTTGCTGCTTCTCCACACATCTGCTCCCACTTAATGGAGAAAAGGTTTCTGCTTGCTTAGCACTTTGTAGCTCCACATGGAGTGGGAAGATATTGATGGACATGACCTAACCAAAGCAAAACCCAGTGGGGGTTCCCTTCAAGGATTTTGCATGATGTTAACTGGAACCATCTAGAAAGGAAACTGAAGCACAAAAAGGAGAAATACTCAAAGTATTGATCTGGCCAGGACTGGTGTCAAAGTCTTCTGCATGCTAGACAGTGCCAGGTTCATCCAACTGCCTTTCATGATGTTCACAATGCTCAGGCAAATTATTTTTTATTTATCTGACATGTACCCACATAATTTGAAATCTGAGAGTGAAATCTTGCATGTGATATATTCCAGACACTGGACAAAAAAAAAAAAAAACAACAAAAAAAACCAAAACAAAAACCCCCAACCCACCCCCCCAAAAAAACAAAACAAATCAAAGAAAAAAACAAAACCAAACCCAACCAAAAAACAAAAAAACAAAACCAAAAAAACCCCCACCAAACAAAAAACCCAAAAAACCCCCCAAAACCCATGAGGCTGCTCTAAAGCCTTCAGAAATGGAAGACCAGTATTATTTCTAAAGGTGTGAGATGGATTGAGTTGATGGAGCTTAAAAGGACCTCTAGTCATAAATTCTAACTAAATATTCTCAGAGTTATAGCCGAAATCACATTTTCAGACATGTACCCATTAGCATCTGATCAAGAGCTGCCTCTGATGGCCAAGTTTTACTAGACAACAACATGATGGACCATTTGGGGCATGTTATGATGGATGGTTTCAACAGCAAAGATGGATATGTCATTTGTTTTCCAGCTGGACCAACTCTCATTCACACATGGCCCTACATCAGATAATAGGTTGACTACTCCAGAAATAGACCCAGCACAGGGAACTTGTCTACTGCAAAAGAGCCTGTTAATCATTCACATGCTGCCCTTTCATAAAGCTTTGACAAAGTGTCTGTCTTCACTCACCACTGTGAGTGGAGGGGTGTTTTAATGAGTGTGGATCAAAACAAAGAGGAATGCATTTGGAGGGAAGGCAGTGGAAACCCAGGGAACCAGAATGCAGTAAGGCAATGAGTGAGCTGGTGTGCATGGCCTCAGGGCTCACCAAGACAGGACTTCACATGTTCTGCTCTCTAGGAAGTATTTGCAGAAGAAGACCTGACTGCTGGCAAGGTCCTTATCCTCTCCAGCATGTGTGGAAATTCAGAGATTCCAGGAATCTGTGATTTCTACCCATGTGGGTACTGGGGCACATGACTGGCCTTCTGCAGGTCCTTGGCCCACAGAGATCAGGGTTTGGGCTGTGTCAGATGAGCCAGCAGTGGTCCAGCTGGACTGAATCATGCATTTGTCCACCTCTGACTGACCCAACTACTGCCCAACCATCTGACCACAACAAGAACTTCACTGGAATCAAACACGTGATTGCTTCTGTCCTCCCCACCCCATTTATTGCACAAAGGCTAAGTGTTAAATACTGAAATGCGAAATTAAAGATTCTTTTCTGTAGGCTCCCTCTGTGCAATAGAACAAGGCAAGCATGTCACTTGTGCCCCTTGACTGTCCCTGTAGCTGCATTGTGTTGGTTACAGAGATAAACAACAGGAGACATCTTCCAGGGTCAGAACACAGTGTACATGTGACAGGCTCTTTGACTCCAAGACAGGCTCATTTTTGTCTTCATAAAGATGAATTTCAAGATTATTTCAAAACTGATGGAGAAAATAGTGTCAGGCACAAGAAAATGGCTGAGGGAAACACATAATGCCTTCCCTGGTGCCCACTCAAGAAATATCTAGCACTAAAAACACCACGTGCTCCACTGGCAATGGTAAAGAGGATGAACAAATTCCTGGGTTGTCACCCAGGCTCAGCTCTACATGGCCTGGTATTCCCTTATTACAACAATATATATTGATATAGCAGCTCTTAGGCTCTTGCAGTTGCAATATTCAGCTGAGCAATTCTCCTGCTGATCAATATTAACTGTCCATAGAGATGGTCAAAAGTTTCGGTAAAAATGCTGTTGCTGGGAAAAGTTGCTTTGTTGAAAGTCCTGTGGAATTTTCCTGACTCCCAGACTGCAGGGCGTTTTGTACTCAAGCGTATATCTCTTTCCTTTTTTCCTTCAAATGGAAATAAAATTTCAGATTCAAAGCAAAGCACAATGGGAAAAAAAGTAAAATATAGAAAATGTGCAGAAGAAAAAAAAGAATCACAATGTTCCAGTGATAACCGAAGCAGTCGGTGTGGCTGTGTTAAAATTATATTGATTGTGAAAAAAAAAGGGCACCAAAGTGTGGAAAGCTGTTTCACTCAACCCTGAAATCACTCACTCAACCTTGAAAAAGCAGATAGCAGAAATCAGAGTCACAAAATCAGATCAAAGCAGAAGAACTTCTTCAAACACATAAAAGCTCTGAATCTATCCCACTGGATCTCTTCTAGCTCTTTCTTCAGTGTTGCTTACCCCAAGTGACCTTTCTTATGGAGATAGCCAGTCAAATAGAGTAAACAAGAAAGAATTTCTCTGAGTTCTCCAGGGATTTTTCCCAAAACCTCTGTGCATGTGCATTACAGGAGCACACAGAAATGGGACCACACGTGACAACAAGAAGCTCTAACCTGATTAATTCTTTCATGCAGTAGGTCCAAAAAGTTTCTTTATTAAATCATTATTTCCATCTTTTCTACTTTCTGAGAATGTATTACTTTGGCCTTTGCAAGCTTGAGACCTATTTAAAGCAGAGCATCCATCTGACAACACACCAGGGTATTTGTGCAGAACAGGATGTTCTTCTACACCCACATTTTCTCCTCACTTCCTTCCTAGTTTTCTTCGACCATTTGGGAATAAGATACCAGAAAAGAGCTCAAAAGGGGAGATTATTGTAGCACTTTTGCCAAAATGAGATTTCAGCAAAATACTCTGTTTTTCAAAAGCTGAAGTGTTATCTGGGGACACACTGGGTCCCAGAGTTGTTTCCTTAGGGGAGTTGCAGGAGTGAAGGTGGTTGGTGAGGAAAGAGCTGCCCTGCAAGCACTGGCTGACACAGACAGGAGTGTAAAAACAGAACAAAAAGTTTGCTAAGTAAGGCCAAAAGTTGACAAGAAAGTGTTAATGAGCTGATCTGAGTTTGATTAGTCCTAGGATGTCCTAGTTATGTTTGGGCCAGCCCAGCTTGCAAAGACAAGATATGAGGAGTCCAGGGAGGATGGGAAGGCTATTTGTCCATGAGGCAAAAAACGTTCCTAGGTCATGGAGCCCACTTGGAAAAGCATCGTGGCTCTCCTCCACTGCTCTAGCCAAAGGATCAAGGCTTCAGTTGTGAACCTGTGTGACAAATATAGGTAAAGGTCCATTTGGGGCAGTGCTTTTGTCATCCCACAGGTGTGGGGTGGGCTCCAATTCAGCTATGGCAAGTCAGGCTGTCTTTTTACACAACTAGTAGAGAACTTTTATGAACTTTTTTGCTTGAAATAATCCAAGTGAGGATTTGAAGATGAATCTTTTTGATCTCCTCCACAAGATTTTTCTATGCTTTCTCCTCTCAGCAAAGAGTTGTTCTCTTTGGGGAAGGTGAAGAGGGACATCCGACCGTCTTGGTAAACTTGGATGACAGGGAACCATCAGCTTCCAAAACCTCCCTTCCATCTCCAGTTTCTCTTTCCACACAAAAACCTGGACACAGGAATTGATCAACCTGACACTCCCAGGTTGGATTGTGGCAATTCACTGAATCTGGATCTGAGTGTGAAGCTGCTCAGGTTCCAGCTGGCTCAGGGCACAGCCATCTGCCCTCACCTTCAATCATGGTGCTGTAAGTCAGCCCCAGCCTGCAGTAGCTTTCAATGTCACCTGAAGGCCTTGGTGATAATTTTTCAATGAATTAATTAAAATGGTGCTGCAGCCAAGGCTGGACACCAGCCTATGGCTCCACCTCAAATCTCTGATCCAGGATGAAATGCAACAGCCTCATCTAATGAAGGCATCCAGCTGTGATGTATCTCCAGAGAAGGAATCTTGCAAACCTTGAGTTCAAGCAGTCAAGGCAACGAGCAGGGAGATGATTTTGAGTTTTCTCCAGGGATTTGAGGGAGGACATACATTGCTCTACCTGTTAACAGGCAGTCTGTGAAAGAGGGAGCACAGTTTCCAGGTGACACTGTAGTACTGAGGCTAGTGAGAACAAGGGCCTGCTGAAAGATATGATGAGACTAAATAAATGAGCAATAAAACAGTTAATTAAATTTAATGTAGCCAAATGTGAAGTAATGTTCACAGCAGGAAAAATGTTCTGAACTTCACGTATAAGATTATGGTCTCTGGGCTCACTCAAGAGTAAGATATTTGGATTATAATAATTCTGTGAAACATCAGTTCATTGCTCGGTAGTGGTGGAATAAGCAAATAAAATATTAACATTTACCAAGGGGCAAATAAAAGAGAATATTAATGTGCCACTGAATCAAACCAGGGTTCACTTACATCTTGAATACTCTCTTTTGATCCTTTTATCTCCAGAAAAGGCATAAAGATGAGGGGCAGGATTCAAGGAAAGGCAATAAAGATGATTAAATGTAAGAAAAATTGCTTCTATAAAGAAATTTCTGGGTAAGCAAAGTAGACTCTTTGGTGCAGGGGGAAAAATACGGAGAAGGAGACCTACCAAATGATGGTGAGGAACTTGGAAAGGATAAAACATTCCTTTCCTTCAAGAGCTTCTGCCCATTCTAAACTGTGTGGGACAAGCCTTCAGGTACACAGTGCACTGCCAGGCAAGGCTGCAACACATCTGGGGCTGCTCAGTGGGGCCAGCTGAGATCCCCCGTGTCCGTCAGTCCCCTCACTGGCAGTGGGACCGAGGAGCTGCTGCTTCCATCCGCAGGGTTTGCCAGGCTGGGGCTGGCCCGTGCTGCCAGATGAGGAATGAGCGTAGGAGTCCCATTCCTGACCTCCTGCCCCCAGTGGGATTGACACAGCCCCATAACAGGGGAAAAACTGCTGCTTCCACATGACAACAAGACAAACGTTTTTATAAGGAGGTCTCCGTATGGGAGACGCCAGCAGCTCTGAGATATTGCAGAGAAGAAAAGCAGTGGCCAGAGTCCTGCTGCCCTGGCAGGTTTAGCACCAAGGCTTGTCCCAACCTTTTTACAGCCCTTAACTGGGACATTCTTGTTTGCTTTATGAAGCGAGCTTAGAGTCAGCAAAATGGAGTCCCAGACCATCCTGCCTCTGAGGAGTCCCAGGTGCTGCAGAGCACTCAGCTTTCAAGTTCAAAAAACATGTGGCTGTAATTTCTATTCCATTGTCACTACATACAACCAACATCTCATCTTCCTCCTGGGCATAGCTGCTGCTGGCTGACTTTTTCTACTGTCCCCTTTGCATTGCTTCTCATGGGTGGTCCCTCTCTCCTTGATGGCCTCCCACCACTCTCTGTAGCTAAGACATTTTTGTATTTTTATGATTTAACTGAGTGTCCTAAAAGCCACCCTTTGGCTAAAGGCATTTGTCTACTGTCCCTCTCACATGCGCTTTCATTTAAAGGCCACTCTGGGCAAGGGAAGGGAAACCTCAAGTTTTCTTTCTTCCAGACTTCCCCCAAGGCCAAACAAGCCACCCAAGGATGAAGAAGTTTTGGCACAAATAAGCTGAGTGGGTGTTGCTTAGATGGGTTTTGTCTCTTCCAAATGGAGAGAGGGGGCTGTGGTCATGGAGAACGTGGAGAACACAGAAGAATCAGAGTCTCCTTGTCTGGCTATGCATGCCCAAATCTGCCTTGCATGGCAGCAACCTGCATCACAATCCATCTGCCCAAATCCCAGCAACAGAAATGCACATTTTAAATGCTGTAGGTAAACCCTCCCCTTGTCTAATCCCACTTCCCACAACTCAATGTCCCACTGACTTCTTCCCTTGCTTTCCCAAAGCATCATCCATTTGTCTCTGGGGCCTCCCATGTCTCAAGGTGACCTGCTGGGCAGGGCTGCTGCAGTGACACCATTTCCCTGGGAGATAGCTGAGCCGTGCACGCTCTCAGAGATGTCCAGATGCCACTGAGCCACATGAGCCTATTGTTTAGCTCGCTGGGAGGGATCCCACTTCAGCTCGCCTCCTTGATGTAGCAAATCAGCTGCTTTACTAAAATGATTAAAAATAGACTGAGCTTGCCTGAGACTGCATCTATAATGGATCAATTGCTTTTTATACATTTTTTTGGCTCCCTACAGTGCTGCTTTGTCATGTTGCTTTCACTTGGTGGGTGAGATCTTGAAATAATAAGCACATTCAGGAGATATAAATATAGCTGTTTATTGCCTTAAACTGGGTCTGCAAACAAATCACAGTCCCAGCTTCAGGTATTTGGAAATTAAATCTTCCTCTCTGTCCCTTCCCTTTTGGACCAGAGTCAAACTGGACTCAGCATCTTGGCAGCTGCTTTGTCTTACTTTATCTTAAGCTATGGGCACTAGTTCTGCTGCACAAAATTCAAGCTCTCATAGGCTGTTGATTTAAGAAGCCCTTGATGCTAGTCTGGATTTGATTCCAGTAAGAAATAATGTGGAGTTACCATTGAGAGGCTGCAGCACAGTGAAATAAAAATAAATGCACTGCATTGTGTAGCTTAACGGGGTGCTAATTTCTTGGGACTGCATAAATAGGAGGCACAGAGCACATCTGTTTGCTGGCGTTGGGTTGGGAAAGTGCAGGGGAAATTTGGAGCTCTGTCACAGGGACAGGCTGAACTTTGTTCCCATGTCTCACAGAACTGCACAAAGTCTCCTCTGTAGAATTGCCAGTTAATTAAAAATGATATTTACGGTACCCTGGAGATGCATGCTCATAATTCTGCTTTTAGCATTTCTACAAAGTCTGGCACAGCGAGAGAGTTGGGGCCCTGGCGATGCGAGCAGCCGCTCCCGTCGCCAGGCTACCCCTGTGCCTGGAGCCCTCACAGGGGGAATTTGGGCTGCCAAAAAGGCCATTCCCATCACACTGTATTTGCTGATGGGTTTTACCAGCCACGTCTGCTGCAGTGAATGTGGGACACCTCTCCAGCTCATGCTGAGATTCCCAGGTATGCTGGAAGCAGAAGTGAACTAACCTGCCTGTGTCAGGTACGATGCTCTCAGCTCACAAGTGACATTCACAGCAAGATATCCAGAGGCACAGAGGAACCCCATGCATCCAGAAGTACCAAAATAACAACATCAAACCACGCAGTGCTCAAACTACTGAACTCCCATCCCCTTGCCTTCAACCCCATGCATCCAGAAGTACCAAAATAACAACCTATGCCCAAACCACTGAACTCCCATCCTCTTTCCTCCTTCCTCCTCTAGCTCACATCCACACTGCTCACAGAAATTATCCTCAGGCACTTTCAGGGTATTTCCCTGGCACTCTTTGTACATTTAGAAACACTCGCAGTGTTTCCTGCTATGTGACGCATGAGATTTTGGACAGCAGAGTTTGATGACTCAAAGAGAAGCAATGTCCTGAAACCCTAAACATGCATATAAAATAATGCTGTAGATGTGATGGAGGACAGGGGAAGCAGGGAGATCTTCAGAGATTTAACCCTCCCTGTAAAGGCAGCTCTCTGCAGAGAGTCAGTGAGAGAGGTTTTCTCTAGAGGCAGACTGGAACAGAAACCTGTGCCTCTGCTGACCACAGATGGGAATTAGGGAGGATGTTTTTTCAACCTGCTCCCAACTGACCACTCTCAGCAGCCCCTGGGGCCTCTTCTTGCTCTTCTAGCCTGAATTTGAAGACTTAACGTAGTGAAGCAACCTCTCATTTCACCTGGGCAGAGATGTCCCAGAGGACTTCATCCCACAGAGAAGTTGTCTCCACCTTCCCATCTCATGCTATCCCCCCTCCCTTCCCCGTCTTCAAAAAATTCAGCTTCAGAAAACTCCTACAAAACTCCATAATTCAGCTTTACCCCGCCATCCCAACCCTCCAGATCCCCTGGCACCCACCTCCACCCTGGTGCCAGCAGCTCACCTTTGGCAGGGGAGTGCAGCCCCTGAGCTCGGCCGGCACCCGCGGCGGGGCTCTGCAGAGCCGCGGGAGCTTGTGCCTCATCCTCGCGTATTTTTTCATATCCTTTTTGTCTGGTGAAGATAAAGCTCCTCTTAAGGTGTGTATCCAGTTGCTGGCAGCATGTACTGATAGCTGTTAATTTGTCCTAAAGGCTGGACGCTGCAAGTGTGCTGCAGTGAGTTGTTACAAGCTTGCTAGAAACAAGTTTCTGTAGTTGAGTATTTAGCTGTTATTATGTGCATAAAGGTTCTATCCTGATACCACTGAAAACAATAATAAAAAACTCATTAACATTTTATTACCAAGCCCTTCCCTCTATTCCTTTTTACACACTGCCAGTCAGCTCAAAAAGGATGGTGTCTGCTGATGGAAAAAAAAAGATGATGAAAGCTAGAGAAACTCCTTGACACACTCCTTTTGGCTTTATGTATTTCGCTTTGAATTAGGATGCCAAACCAGGAGAATGACACTGCAGACTTCTGAGGAATTAAAAAAACATGAATCAAACCTCAGCATGATTTTATTTGCTAAACCCCCCCCCCCCAAGTCCTCCAACTATGAAACCCAAAAATTAAAATGCTGTTTTGGCTGTTTCTCATGGCCTCCTAGGATTTTTTATACCTCATTGTATTTTAATGCTTCTCTCCAGGACAATGAAATGTAAAAAAAATAATTATGACTAAGTTTGTTGAGGCCAGATAATCTCTTGGTTGAAGAAGTCAAGGCTTTAGGAAGGGTCCAGGGACTGTGAGAATCTCAGAGGGATACCATTCTCCATGACCTGACATCCAGCTCCCCTCCAAGTTCATTTCACCCTCAGTGATCTCCCTGCAGAGGGGATATCTTGGTTTATGTGGGCCTCACCTGGCTAAAAGCCAGAGGACATCTTCTTCCCATCACCACAAACCCCACCAACATTCAACTGCAAGTAAGGCTGGAAATCATGGCAGAAAGCAGCAATGCATTGCCAATGCTCCCACACTGCCAAAAGATTTCCCAGATGGTTCCAAGGAGCAGCCTGGAAGACACGCCAGGTAAGGGTGAAACACGTGACAGTATGACCGGGGGAAATGACTTTCCCACCCCAAATCTGGAGCGTGGCTCACCTCTGAAGGTGCAATCAGCTCACACAAACTGGGCATTGGGGAGACAGCAGCTCCTCAGTCGGTGCCAGTGCTGTCTGACATCCTCTCCCAACCCAGCATGGCCCCAAAGGGGGCTGACCCCCAGAGCCAAGTGACTGACCAAAGAGAAATGAAGTCCTCCCTTGCTGTCCCTAAAATTAAAGCCTGGCTTAACATGGAATAAAAATAGCTTGAAGAGGCCATGGTCTCATCTATCCCAGTGCTTTGCCTCAGCCATGGAACAGAGGTGACAGATCTGTCACTGACTGCACTCCATGACATTCTTGCAAGGTTTCCTGTGCTGCCTGCAGAGTAGATGTCTTTGCTCTGGTTTTTAAAGGATTTTAGATAAAACAGCCAACAGCTCTGACAGCAGCAGCCTGGTGCTCTGGGGTCTAATCCATTCCTGGCTCTGTCCTTTGGATGTACAAAGGTGTAGGAGATGGAGAAATCACTACTTTTCTGCATCATAAGGGCATTTATCAGGAGCATACCTGTTAAAAGTATATGGTACCTGCTCCCTGCACTCCTTAGCAGGAACCTTACTGCCAGAACAAGCTCTGGTACATACAACAGTGGGACTCACTGTGGGTGCCTGGCTGGGGATGTGGTGTTGGGAGAGCAGAGCAGAGCTGAACCCAGAGACACCAGAACAGTCCCAGGAAACCAAGGGGACTGCAATGGCTGCATGCATGGATGGACTTGCAGCAGTAACACAAATCAACTCCCACCTTGAAAAGCATCTGTGAAGCGGGACTGTCTAAAAACACCCCACAATGCTGGAAAGAAAAACAGCTGCAGAGAATTCATTGCTTATGGTATGGGAGCCTCACAATCCTTAATAAACTTGCTTCCCGTGAAGGAAAAACACAAAAAGCTCCCGTCTGCCACTTCTTCCTCCTGGCTCCCAATTTCAAACAGCCTTTTGGAGCTCAGCAGCTTGCATGTCACATGTTTCTCAGCAGCTTTCAGCCTGCCTTTCCTCTGTTTCCCACGTGAAACAGCACTCAGCCATCCCCGAAGGCTCCTGCCTTTCTGCCCCAAATCCCTGTGCCCAGAGCCCGGCTGCTCACTTTGCCTCTTTCTCTCTCAAAGTCAGCCAATGTCTGAAAAAAGCCTGTGCTTTCCTCAGTGAGTTCAGGAGGGGACAAACAGAAAATGCTTCCAGGGGCGCTGGAGATGGAGCTAATGGTCGCTGTGGGGAGTGACAGGTTTGCTCTTGTGGATGCTCTGACAGATCCATCAGGAGGCACTTAGCCATAAAACCCTGAGATCTCTGCAAGGGAGCCCCTGTCCTTCCTCTGTGTTTATGCTGCTCTGAATTGCCTAGTTAATGCAAGAGCAAAAAAAAAAAAGTGGAAGGTAATGGGCCTCTTTAGAGGGGTTTTAGGCACTTAGTGGGAAGCAGGAAGCTAGGGCCTATATAATTAAATTGCTAATCTCTCACCAGGTCTGGCAGGCTACATACTCTTGTTAAAAACAGGTTTAAGCCCCACAGCAATTTTTGTTTCAACTCTGGGTCCAAGCCAGCATCCTTAATTCCTTCAGCCCTGAAATGCTCCTAACCTTGCCCTTCATTAGAGCACTGTGCTCCAGCAAAGCCCAGACACCAGACAGCTTCAAGATGACCCTCTTCCTCCTTAAAAAAAAATTATTAATAAGGTGAAGGTGGTTGTGCTCTCTGCTGAGGCACAGTCCCTCCTGAGGCTTCTCTCTCAGCAATGTTCATTCACATTATTTTTGTCTTTCCTCTTTCTATAGCTAAGAAGGCACATTAGTGACCCCATCAACCCAAGCAGTGCATATTTTGGGTGTGATGTGTCACAGAAACACCCACAGAAGGGTTTTCTGACTGCTCTGTATCTTTGCACACTTTATATACCATAAAATAAATACGGAGCCCTAAATGTCATTCAGGCCTAGTCCAAAGGAATGGAGAAGGTTTGGGGGGCACTGGGACAACGTTGGAGTTGTAATATCTTCCTCACTGATACATCCCTTCCCCTCCAGCAATCATATCTGACAAACAGACAGCTCTGACAGACTGCCCTTGTATTGCTGAGGAAAACAGGCAGGTGCAGAGGTATCAGATGGGATGCTTGGTTCATTCATCACCTTAAGGAAAGCCACCAGAACAGGAAGGAAGTATCCACATTCTTTTCACCATCCTGGCCATGTACCTCAATTTGTAATTCCCTACATCACTGTCTCACCTGCCTGGAGGTCAGCAGGGAGAGGCTGTCAGTGTCCTTAGGAGTCACTGTGTCACTGTGTCCTGATGATCACTGTGTCACTGTGTCCTGAAGAGCACTGTGTCACTGTGTCCTGAGGAGTCACTGTGTCACTCACAGCCACTCCCCAGCTCAGCTCTCTTGAGAGCAGCTTGGCTCTGAAGAGCCTGTGCTTTATCAGGTGAGAGCAAGGAGCAGTGGAATGAGGGGAAGGGGGGCAGAGATCCAGGAGGGAAGAGCAGCCTGGAAATCATCTGCTGGTCACTGTCCATGGGGGATGTCCCCAACAGTTGTAGAGGGCCATGTGTCCACTGACACTGCTGGGCATGGCAGGGGAAAGTGCTCTGATCAAAGGGCTTGGAGAGGGGAAGATTGGCGGCATGGGGTGCTGAGACACCTCTAAAGGTTAAAAAGCACACAGCACAGAGATGTCACATGCACTAAAAAGCAAGAGGAAAACACTGAAAAGGAGCAGCCTAATGGCTGGGACGACGTCTCTGGGGATCCCTGCTGCTCTGGGATTTTATGGCAAAAGCCTGCCACACCACTTGAGCAATCAGCTGGAGTGTGTGAAAATACCACTTAACATCTGTGGAGGATGGTTGGGATTGTGGTAAAACTGCTTCCCCTTTCTGGAAGCTGCATGGGACCCTCCAAGGATAGGATTTGGGCTGGATTTCACCAGCACATCTACTGAACTGATCATGGACCTGGATGGTGGAAAGATGGAGGAGCACTTAATCCCATGGGAAGAAGATTTGTTTGTTCTTTGAAACATCTTTCCGATGTTTGCATGCATTAAAATGTTCCACTTCATTTCAAAATGATGTCTTGGTGTGCTCCCACTCAAGCACCAAGGAGATGCAAATTTTATTTATGCCACTGCAGCAGTCACCTGTCACTGGTTAAACCATCATTGAATGTTTCAGCTTTTCCCTCAAGAAAGATGCACTGCAAGAGCAGAAGTTATCATGGCTTAACAGATTACTAGTCATCAGCCTGAAGATGTTTTCATGCTTCCAGCACATTATAATAGAAAGCATATTAATTTAAACTAACAGTAATAAGTAGCTAATCTAGGATAATTCAGTCACTTGCAAGCATCAGCATAGCCTTGGTGATCACTCTCACTGGGTTGAGGGAATGGGAGGCATTCACACACATGGAACACTTCCCTTTGTAGATCACCTAGAAAATATTTTTATGTTTTTAAATACATCTTTGAACAAAAATAAGGTTCATAGTTTTAGGATGACTGGCCAATTTCGACAAACTTGTGGTGGGGTGGTTTTTATGATGAGCACAGAAATTTTTTCCTAAAACAAGAGAGAAATCCGTGCTCAGCAAATGGAGGAGGACAGCAGAAGAAATCTTCAGTATGGCTCTCCCACTTCCCCAGGACAGCCTGGCACTTGCTCCTCACCTATTGTAATCCATCCCTTTTTCTTGTTCTGCCACTCTTTTCCATGTGTTTTCTCCCCAGTCTGGAAAAGGTTTTGGTTTTTCTTCTAGTGTGAAAAATGAAAAGGGATGGGGAAAGGCAGCATGCAGGATTGCTGAAAAAATACTTTCTCAGCCAGCTGTAAAAATCCACCTTTGGAGAAGAACACGTGAGCACAGCTGAATGAGAAGAACACCCAGACTCTTGATGTGGTTGCCAATCCTTAGTTATTTTGACTCTCTCATTTACATTTGGACTGATCATGATAAATGTGGAGGATCTACACTTCTTTAGAGCCTCTCTGGGAGCTGGGACTAAGCACATCGTGGACTGAGGTCTGAATGCATTGCAGTACTGCTCCACACAATTTTTAAGAAAAGAAACCCAAGATCTGGGGCTTCTCCTAAAAGAAATCTCTTATTTGAATAGCTTCTGGTAAAAGTAGGGAAAGTATCACACAGAAAACTCCATAAAGGGTTGTTAAACCTGGTGAAGTCAAGCAGTGGCTAAACTGATGACTCCTGGGCAGTGGGAGGATGTCCTGGGGGAGCATCTCTCCAGCCTTGCCTTGTTTCACACTTCACCCAAGTGTTTGTGGCTGGCTGCCGTTTGTTTTGGGGCAGATGGGCCTTGCTTTGACCCAGCAAAGCTGTGATGTTCTGTCACAGGTCTTGTTATCTCACAGGGAGAGTCCTCCCAGGTGTGATTCAGCACAGGATTGTGCTGCAGCTTTGCCCTCTCTCCCTCCCACACCCTGCCTGGACTGCAGGAGCAGCACGGGGACATCACGGTCTGTTTAAGCACGTGCATTAAACACCTGAAGTTGCTTAGTTTAAATGTCCTCTTTTCTGGGTATGATTTGCAAAAAGCAAAAGCAAGTGAGGTGTCTAAACCCCACTACTTTTAAGAGGGCTTAGGTGTGCCTAATCTGCTTAGATGTTTTTAATAATCTCTGCAGGCGTCACCATGAAACCTCTGTGAAAATCAGGTTTAGATTGATTTCTTCCCTTTTATCTTCTGACGTTCAGGTAATACCTGAAAAATGCCTTGTAACCCATAGATAGAAGCTACAGTTTCTCCACAATTTTCAGTCATTATTAATGAGGCTTTTCAAGTGTTAGATTGTCTGGAAAAGACGTATTTTATCTGTTTGCAAGAAGTATTTCAGCAAGCTTTCTTCCTATGGGTTACAGACAGCAGTAAGACCCACTGGTGCTGCCTCCATCCATCTCTGACCTTTCAGGCTGTTTCTTACGCTGCTTACCTGCCCTACCTTGCACAAGCAAGTTGAGAAAAGAGAAGCTTTCAAGCTTGGCTTGGCTGATTGCACATAACCATGCCAGGCTCCAAACAGAACCAAGTTGCTGGAGACATAAATCACGTCTGTAACACGAGGCCGCTGGAGGAGAACTCTTATTTTATGTACTCAACCTGTATGCAGGGTTCATTTCAGCATGACCCTGGTGTAACTCGCTTTATAAGCTGTAAAGACAAGCTCACCAGCTGCACATTATGTTCACACTCCGAAGGCATTGGAAAAAAAAAGCAAAGCTCCAGAGCAGGCCTGTGGGGACAGACTTAAAAAAAAAAAGTCGCTTTTAAATAATTTGCTTTCCTTGCTATAAAACAGAAAGGATTTATCTGGGATGGAGATAAAATAAAACAATTCATTTCCAAGTAAAGAAACAAAATGGTTTTCAAAGTAAAGAAATAAAATCAATCTGAAGTCTAAGACAGAAGTCTAAAATGAAGTCTAAATATTTTTTTATGTTTTAAATTTTTCATGTTGAAATGCTAAAATGGACCTTCTCTGGTTTGTCAAGAAAAATGAGGTTCCTCTTTTTATAGCAGAAAACATTAGCTGAATTCAGCCTAAGTCTGTGAATAGTTCCAGTCAGCCTGAACAGCATTTATTAGCAAATAAACTATCCACCTGAAAAAATGTTACCTAGTTCTACCCCAAGTGCTCTTCCCATTGCTTAAAAATACCCTATTTATAGACAAAGCTATTGTTGAGCGTAGATTTCAGCTGTTGTGTTCATTGTTTGGCACAGCATCTCCTTGGGAAAGCAAACCAATTAAGCTATTCCATTTTGCAGCCTCAGTGCCTGTTTGTGCAGCTACTATGTTGTATAAGGGACCACAGTCTTACAGTATTTGACAGATATGACTTTGAGGAATAAAATGGTCACAAAACAGCTTAGGAAGGCAGGAACAGCCGAGATCAATGGAGCATCCTGTATGCAGGTCTCTGCCAACCTCCTGTACCAAAAACTCCCCCTCAAAAAACCTGCCAGGCAGTAAAATAAAAGCATTGCTCCTAACCCCTCTTAGTAAGAAGTAGCTTCTGGGCTGAAGCATGGGGAACTATGTCCTTTTCCAAACTGTCATTCTACAGCCAGAAAAAAAAAAAAAGGAGGGGGGGAAGGAGATAAGAAAAAAAAAACATTAAAAGGTGCAGCTTGAACAGGGATACTTTTCATTATTTTGAGGATCTTCTAGAAGTTCAATTGCTTGCCTTGGCATTTGATGTTTTCTGTCTTTTTGTGAAATAGGTACAGCACAGATAAAATGAGTCACACCTGCCCTGGCAAGGTCTCTCAGCCTTCTGTTGCAGCAGGCAAGAAACTTGTGCAAAGTGTCCTTTGGACTGAGGCTGGTGGAAGCAGGGTTGGAGGTGCACTTTTCACTGTGACGATGACTGAGCACTGGCACAGGTTGCCTAGAGAAGTTATGGAGTCCCTATCCTTGGAGATACTCAAAACCCACCTGGATATGGCAATCTGCTCTATGAAGGTGACCCGGCTTTGATCAGGTGGTTGGATGAGATGATCTCCTAAGGTCTTTCCCAATCTCAAATGATTTAGTGATGTGAGCACGTGTCCTGACTCATTCTGGTGGTGTGCTCTGTGACCCCGCTATCTCCAGGTCCGTTCCTGGTCCTATAACAAATCCCTGCTCACAGAGCTCTCTTACCCTCACAGGGCTGACACCTTTCCTTTCAAGGCCAACAGTCTCCATCTGTCCATTTCTTCTATATTTATGCCGAGCACACAAAAGTTCACTGGCCAGTTTCACCAAGTCACTGCTTTTCCTCTTCCCAGCTAGGCACATGGGCCAGGTTCACACAGGTTCACAGCTGCCTCATGCTCCTGTGCTTTGGGTGACCAAAATTTGCCTTCTTACCTGCATCTGTTGGCTGCTACTAACTCAGGTAGGACAAAGCCTGGTGACCTGCATCCAGCTCTGGGGCTCACAACATCAAAAGGATGTGGATGTGTTAGAGTGGATCCAGAGGAGACCAACAGACAGGGTTGGGGAACCTCTCCTATGTGGAAAGGCTGAGAGAGTTGGGGCTGCTCAGCTTGGAGAAGAAAAGGCTCCAGGAAGACCTTATTGTGGTTTCTCAGTATCAAAAAGGGGCTCGTAAAGAAGATGGGGACAAACCTCTTAGCAGGGCCTGCTGAGATAGGACAAGAGGTGATGGTTTTAAACTAAAAGAGGGTTGATTTAGATTAGACATAAAAAAGAAGCTTTTTACATTGAGAGGGGTTAAAACTGGCATATGTTTCCCAGAGTGGTAGTGGATGCCTCATTCCTAGAAACATTTACAGTCTGGTTGGAGAGGGCTCTGAACAATCTGATCCAATGGAAAATGTCCCTGATGTTGCAGGGGAGTTAAACTAGATGAGGTTTACAGCTCCCTTCCAACTCAAACAACTCTATGATTCTATGAGCTAAACAACAGAAACTTCTCTTTTTACCAGTCTTCTACATGTCATGACCATTTTGCAGGTATCAGCTCAGGGATCAGGTTAAAATGTCAGGTACAAGAGAATATCTTTGTAAATATTACATTTGCATATAAATTATTTGGTTAGTTGTGGTGGGGAAAGGGCTGCTGGACAGTCTGAATCCCTGGCTCTCAAGAGCTGGTCCAGCCCTGCCTGTACTGTGTCTTGGGGGAGATACCACTATTTATAAGTTGCAAATCATTTGTGGAGCTCCTTTTTTCTCATCTGTCTGAGATCCACAACATGCCTCCTGTGTCTCTGAAGCCATGTGAGTTTTGTAGTGATGGAGAAGCACACGCAGACATGCTGGGGCTACAGCCAAACCCAAGAGTGTGAGGTGGCTGCTACTTGCAAAAGCCATTTCTCTCCAAACTGGCAATTTAACAACACCATGGCCTTGTGCTTGTCAGGTGCAGGAGCAATACACAGAATGGTCTTTGAAGTGCCCCAGCAGCTGCAACAGCTCCGTGCTAAATGAAAGAAAAATGCTTAAAGCTCCTGTGTGCTGCTCAAATGCACACACAGCAATGAATATCACAGAGCTGAAACTGCCCCCACTGATTCCATGTGTTCATTGAAAAGCCTTGGGAGGCACAAGCCACACTTTACAGTGGCAGCACAAAGAAACTCTTCTCTGGGAGCAGAGTTTTGTTTACTGTGTGAAGGAAACAAAGCTGATAAATCACCCATTTCAAGGTCTTTCCCTACTGAGACACGGGATAACTCTACAGCAGTTTGCTAGAGGCTCAGGCCTCAGTAAGAGTGAATTCAAGTGTTCCACACACCCAGAGCAGTACAAGGGAGCCAGAGAGCCACCTCATCTCCATGCCCAGGTGGCATTAATTCATGCCTCATGTCAGCACATGGTTGAGTTTGTATCCTTAGAGAACTCCAACTTTATTTTCCTGTCTTGATAGGAATAGCAGGAAGGCTAATTAAACTCTGAACTGTTGCTCATCATTCCTTCCCTACAATGCCAGGCATTATCTCACATTTTAGCACAGGAGCTTTGGTCCTCTATAAAAAAACTGCCCTACTCGTTTGCCTGTGTGCTCAAGGCATTTCATGCAGAAAATGCAATTAATTTCCTTGCAAGAACACCCAAACGGTGTGATAAAAGCTAACCCACAGCACAAAAAGATCCCTCGATCCCTGTGAGAAAAGTGCGATTCAGCGCAGCAGTGCTGCACAAGAATTTAGGGAAACAGCACGACCTAGTGTTCCCTCTGCTTCTCACTGCTGCTCAAAGACTGATGGTTCCTGGGGATATCCTTGCAAGTACTACCCCTACCAAGCTCCCATAAACACAGGGTTTCCTCCTGTAACTCCAATTTCTTTTCTACTCCCCACTGAGGTTTCTTCTCCCTCCAGATGTTTATATCCCTGCCTTTGGGGCATCTTGCATCTTTGTCTGAAGAGGGAGGATCTGACACAATCCTGTGAAGCAAGAAGCTGGTCAAAAGCAGCATGAGCTTGGGAAGGAGGCTGCTTCACAGCCACACTGAAAAAGATTGTTGATACATTTCCCTTTCCCTCTCTGAGCACTTTTCAGGTTTCTGTGAACATCACCAAATGCAGGAGGTGTAGGGAATGTTTGCACTCTGTGTTCCCTCTGCATCCTCTCTGCATGACCCATAAAGAAAGGCTCCACCACAGGTACCCTAATGTGAACACTCGAGAGTCTGGATCTGCTCTGCTCTGCCATCACCAACACAGCCAGAAAAAATTTGGGTAGCTCAACCAGCAGCTTCTGATTACCATGTTTCAGACAGACATCTACTTTTGACCAACCCTGTTATTCATCCACTCCCAAAAATCTGTCTTTCTGAGACACATCTCTACACTGTAAAAACTTACCACTATCTCTTGGAGGCTGAGGACTGTGTGCTTTGAAAGAAAGGCACTGGAATTGCAAAGGAGCCCTATCCTGTACAATGCTGCCTTGAGGAACAGTGTGTTTTCCTGACCTCAGGGTGGATTGCCTAGTCTCCTGGAGGCTGAGGATGCCTGAGAGATTTTTGTTGCAGCCAGTGTAATAGCAAATGCTAGTGCTATTCAGGTAAATGCAGCAACAGAGGATACTCCTTCCACATGATCCTCAATAAAGATCTTGATCAGGTGCATCATTAACCAAAGTCAAACCTGCACAAAATCCCATACACAGGGAGCTATGAAAGACCATTTGTTTCTTTCTCTGTGGGAAAATTGCAACTTTTTGTGTGGACACTGGCAGACCTGGAAAGGAAAGACAGATTGGTTTGCAGCCAGCCATGGCTGTGGTTAGATGATCCCTGAGTTTGATATTTGCCGAATGGACAAGCAATGATGGAGCTGATCTTTGGGCAGGGCTTCCACATGTACCATGCAGGACCACAGGGTTTGGCAAAGCTCATCCCTGCAGCATCCAGTGTTACCCAGCACGGTGTGGGAGCTGTGTGTGGGCCAGCCAGGTTATCCACCCTCGGGCTTCCAGCTGTGATCCTCCAGAGAGGGGCGTCAACCCATCCTCACCTTGGCAAGAGTTTCCTCTCTGTTGTATAAACACAAAAGCAAACAACCAAACCTCAAAACAAGACACAGCTTGCCCAGCCTTGCATGCAGGCTGGAGGCAGCACTGCCCTGACAGCTCCAGTGGCTCAGAGCCATGCATGTTGACAGAGATCTGAGTCAGCCACAAAACTGGATGAACGGATGGCCTGGCAGCAGATAAAAAGGAGGCTCCTTATCTGTCGCCCACACCATCTGTGAACCTCACTCCTTGCCTTCCCAGCCCCAATTATTTTTACTGCTTGATCTCAAGAGGTGTTTCTGGTACGACCCATAACCGAGTGAGCCTGCTGTTCCTCCCTCTCTCACTAGCAGTTCGTTTTTCAGCCACTTTATTACCATCTTCACCTGTGAATCAGATAATGGCTCGTGTGATCCCAGAGCATTAGTCCCGCTTGTGTTGTCACAAGCTTTTGGACATTCCAATTTTCAGGGGATTATATGCAAAGCAGAAAAACATCAGCCATGCCTTTCATGCTTTCCCCAAGTCTTTCTTTTCCCTGGGGACGACTCTTTTATCTCAGGGAGCCTTACAGAGAAATCAGCAATTCAATTGCGCTATTTTTTTGGCCTTTAATTCCAAATACTTATCCTTGTTTGATCACGTCATGCAGCAACTCACAGGAAAATAATGAAATTGCTCCTGGTTGCAGATGCCAGTTGCTTGTTAAAGCAGACTGCACTCTTTTGTATGCTCTGACCTTATTTTGTGCAGTCTTTCAACCTGTCAGTCTTGAGGTCTGTTTCTGTGACACGCAGACTTTAACTTGCTTTAGGTGTGAGTTCATCAGGTCTGAGCTGGCTTTGCTTTAAGCTCATTCTGAGATCCCGCTGATGAACTCCAGTGAAAGGAAAGGGTAACTCTAGGATGCAGCTCAAGCGTGGCACCAAGCACCTGTCCTGCAGGAGAGGTTTTTGGGACCAGACCTTTCCTCACTCTGCCAATGCAGGAGTGAGGCTGCAGGACTCTGTCAGGTTGCAGGGCGGATTAGCTGATCATAATGACCCCTCCTGAACAGATAATCCATAGTTAATCAACACAGTGTGTTAGACACTTACAAGCCAGCTCAAACTTGCCTGCAGCCCAAATTGTTAATGAGCATGGATCTCAGCCATCTGCCCTATAATCACATCCTTCTGGGATGGACACCTGCAAATATTGTCACCCTGTGTCCACTGCATCCCAGACAGTCCTGAGGTGAGGAAGTGGCTTCCAACTCCCCTGTGTGGGTCTTGCTGTGCAGAGGGAAGGCTGAGGTGTGGGTGAATGAGCTCATAGGGCACTGCCCAGTGTGGAGTCCTTCCATCCTTCAAGGCAGAGGCAGAGGGGAGCACTCCTCTGGGCTGGGACCTTGTTACTGCCCTCAGCCACCCGAGGGGAGCCAGCCAAGTACAGACCCCACCAAAACCCTCTGCTGAATCAGGGTCTTGATGGAAAAAGGCAGAACAAGTTTGTTAATTACTGCACTTGTAAATCTTTAACTGAACTCAAAATTGTAAGGCAAGTAATTTATTTTATGCACAGATTGTATCTATTTTAATAGGATCCAAAAATAGAGCTTTAACATGGTGGCTTTAAGCTTTGACATTGCACAGGGCTTTTTAATGTGAAATTTTCCAGGGTATTTAATGAAACTGGGTTTTTTTTCTAGAGTGAAAGCACTGTGTTTTGTGTCACAGTGCACTGAGGGGACCTAAGGGCTCTGAGTCCCACCTGACTGGCCAGTCAGGGGCTTGGGTTGCTCTCCTTGCTCCTCCAATTCAGGGTCTAATCCTGCCTTGCTAGGGAAAGGGACTGTCTCAGGATGCAGAGGAACCTTCAGGGTCTGAGGCAATTCCAGCTCCATCATGAGTTTTTATTCTGTGTGAGACATCCCTGTCTCAATTCCCTGTCCAAACTATGAGGTGGTAAAACGCAGGACTACCAGGTGCCTTGGAGATCTCCTCTGAGGCTGTGATGTGCCACTTGGCTGAACCAGTGATGCTCTGTCAGTCTGCAGGAGTTTTCCCAGTAGTTACTGATGTAGCAGATTTAACGTTGCCACCTTGCACTCCATACAAGGGGCCACAGAGATGTATTTAGTGTGAGGGACAAAAACCATTGCTGCCAAGAGTTACTGGAGAAGATGAAGATGAGAACTGGGGAGATTGGTCCAGCTTCTCCTGGGGCAGGATCCCCCAGGTTTGATCTCCAAGAGCTGAAATGACCCCTCTGTTATGAAAGCCATGGTCACTGGCAAAGGGACTGTCAAGGATGCTGTGAGCACACAGACTCCTCCGTCTGCAGATTTCCCAGTGGGCATTCCCCACACAGCTTCGTTAACATAATCAAGGCCAGGACTTATTTAGTGCTCATCCAGTCACAGCCATTGCAAGGGGACTGATTATAGGCTACTCTCCTGGGCACTCTTTCAGTCTGGGACTTGCTGGAGGAGTATAAATAGCATGGCAGCTGCACTGAGGGGGTATTCCTATGTGACAGAGAAGCTAAGGCCCATGTCAGGGCCTTGCTAATTGCTCAAATTATTGCTGCTGTTAACAGGGCAGCAAATTATGTCAGAGAGCCTTTTTAGTAGTCATACTACTCCAGCTACAAATGATACACACTCCTGAATTAAGGCTGACAAACAGTAATAAAAAGGAGTTGAATTAATAAAATCTGGACGCTGAGAATAAACATCGAATTTAAAGCAAACAACAGATGAAATATTGACTTTGGCAAAATAAAGTGATACTGAGAGAAAGAGGAAAATGTTATGGAGAGAAGATTAGGAGCACAATTATGGCTCAGGGCGAGTTTTACCAAGCACTTTGGAAAAACGCTCAGACGTGTCTGTGTGCAGCCAGGTTTTGGTCTGCCCTGATGCAGCTGCAAATGCCCTCTCCTGTCAGAGCCTATTGGAACTAGAGAATTGATATCAAGAGCCAAGACCCAAAGGGTTCAGTGCTGAAAGTATCCTTTCTTCTGATGCTACTGGAATAATAAATATCACCACTCCATCTGCTTCTCCTCATCGGGTGGAATTCTCCCCCACTGTGGTGTCAATGGGTACAGCAGACAGGGATGTGCACGCTGAGCAATACAGACATTCTCCTTTGGAGAAGCAGGATGGTACCCCTCCCTTATTATCAGGTAACTGAAACTGAGACATAGGGACAACTTTGCCTGAGGAAGTCAACGATGTAAGTAGGAATTGGATCTGTAAATCCTTAGCTCTTCTGTCTGATGGAAAAGCCCCCTTTTCCTCCCAATCCAAACAATGATGTATTTAGACCACTGTACCCACCACACACACAAAAGACCTGGCTAATCTCTCAATTACAGCAGTAGAAATTAGGACTAAGTTACCCAAATCACTGACTTCACTGTTTTAGGTCCAATCCATGTGGAGACCCAGCATCACATTTGCATCTGCCTGTCCCTTAAAGCTGGAAGGTCTAAGTCTTCATGTCTAATGCCAAAAAGTCTGACCTGAGAGATGAGCCTTCTCCTCAGATTTCCCATCATTATAGCTGCCCTAAAGAATTCAATTCACCAGAGGCTGCTTGATTTTTTTTTTAAAATAACACTGTGCCCTATTTTCTCAAAAAATAGAGACTTACACCATCAGAGACTGTCACTATACAAGATACAAACACCTATGTATAGAAATGTGTAGATGTCACACTACTTTGAGCATACTGATAAAACATCTTGGACTCCAGTGGCTGGAGAACCACTGCTGTTTTTGTCAAAAACTTGATTCTTTGAAGTCTTTTTAAGAGAGCTTTTCTTGGTGGATTTTTTTTTT
>VZSR01001299.1:12261786-12281656 GCA_013398615.1 Brachypodius melanocephalos | reverse complement strand
TTTGAACTCTTTTTAACTTTTTCCATGGACTCATTTTTAACTAGAATGCTAAAATGCACCCCATGTCTCTTTGCTTCCTAAAGCAGTGCAATCAAAGGCTGACACAATCCCTGCAGCAGAGATCGGTGGCTTTGCAATAATTAACAGCAGAGCCTTGCCAAGCATGCAACAGTCCAGTGCTTGCAGTAGCCTCTCTTTAAGGTATTTAATCTTCTTGGTGAGGTGTAGGTTACATCACCTCAAGCCAACCTTGAAAGCTCCTGATCAGCCACATCAACACCACGAGGTTTGGTGTCCCAGCCTCGCTGAGCTCTGCAGCAGCAAATTAACACAGCACAGCTGGTGCTCTCAAAAGCTTCACATTCAGAGCAACTAATAGAGATTTGGAATCCCTGATGGGTTATGAGCAGAAGATGTTCATGCCCAGGGTAGGAGAGACTGATATTATCAACATCAGTGTTATTACCAAAAGTTCATTTTTTGCCTCTGATTATAAACAAATCCAAGCACTGGTGTCGCTTGCTTGTAGTAATTTTAAGAGGCTTAATAGCAATGAGATTGAAAGACTGCTGAGGCTTCCTGGGACAACAGCTCGTGGGTTCATGACAAGTATGCATAAGAAACAGCTGGGTTTAATATCTTTATTTCATTATAGCAACTTCATTCTAAGTGGGCATGAGGAACAAAAGGGAGAAAACTCCTGGAAAGTCACGACAGTGTCATCCTTGATGAGGCTGCATGGATCTTCCACAGCCAACCCTCAGGAATAGCCAAGGTACATGTGGGAGCTCTTACCACCCATTAAAATAAGGTTATTTACGTGACTGAATGGCATTGCATTGCACTGTCCACTTGTACAACACTTCAATGTCCTGCAGGAAAGGAAGGCTACGAAAAGATGAGAAAAATCTCTGCAGAGTGTTGCCTAGCTTGTAAATCTGTCCAAGCAGCAAATACTTCATTTAAAACCACACTTTAGAAAGGATTTTCAATTCAAAATAATTATTTAGGGCTATAACAAAAGCAGGAGAATTGGATCCTGGAAGGCTATTTCTGTTTGTAAGAGAGATTGCTATGAGACATACAGCCTTGGGCTTTGGGGCCCTTCTGTCTCACTCAGGCATTGCATTACTGAAATGTGAAATGATTACCCATAAGCAGGTCATCCAGATCTCCTAAAATAAGAGTCTAAATTTCCCCAAAAGGCAAGAGAAAGAGGGAAAGCCTTCCAGAGACCACTACAGGTAGCATTCTTCATCCAAACTAACCCATCTCCTGATTTAACCACCTTCCACCTATTAGAGACACAGGCTGTGAGGTTGAGAGACTGGGATTTTAGGGCTTCTTGGGGGGATGTTGCAGCTGATTCCATTCCATGAGGAATGTCCCTCATGGCAGCTCAGATCCCCTTCTTGTCCCCTGTTCCAGTGAGCTTTGTGTTGACATAGTCCTGACTCATTGCAAACATTTCTCTATTTTCTCATCTCAATGCTAAAACGTGAAATGGTGTTCAAACTTTGTGCTTGCAGCAGAGGCAGCCCGTGGTTCTCCCTGGGTCTGACAGGGAGTTGGGTCCTTTTACTCTTCGTGCACAGGGAAGTTGGTTCATGGGCTCACTGTGCAGACTGATACGAGAGCTTGAGAGAAACAAATCCTCAAATTCCCTTCTGAGCACAGCATCACAGAACGGTTTGATTTGGAAGGGATCTTAAAAATAGTTAAGTTCCAACCCCCCTGCCATGGACAGAGACCTTCTACTAGAAGGTTTTCTAGAGTAGAAATATGAGAATTTAAATTTGGGGATTGTTGCATTTTTTCAGGAAACAAAACTTGAGAGACTTCTGGACTTTCTCACAGAAGTCTGGAGAAGGAGGTGTCCCTGTGCCAGCACTGAAAGCCCTGCCTGGGACAGGTCTTGAGGACAGTGTCCTACTCAGTCATCCTGACACACTCCTTCCCACTGCTGGCCAGGGAAATCTCCTGTGGAGACTTTTGTTGAAATAAACCTATTTCGACAATTTTTTGACAGTCTCATTTCTGACAGCACTTCCCACAGCGGCTCTTCCCTGGCTAGCCTCAGCTTGCTTTGACAATATCCACAGGGAACCTGTAGGGAAAAGCCTCCTGGCAGCAATTAGCACCTTCTAGTCCAGCTCAGTGAGTGGCTGCATCACTCTCTGATATCCCTGCACAGTCTGACACAGCACTGCAGTCCCCAGACAGTGTGTGGGGCAGGGCACTGCCACCAGCCATCCTGCCACCAAGGAAGAAGAGGAAAAGGGCAAAGCCAGGTGCCCAGCATCAAATCCAAGGGTTACTTACACCAAGTACCAGGCTGAAAAATTCCCACCTCAACCAAATGGCAGGTTCTGAGCATCTGAGTTCAGCAGGAAAACCAAACCACTCTGCTGGCACTGAGTGTCCTGCTGTGTGTCCTAGGGGTGGCAGAGAAGTCTTCCAGGCTACAGGGCATGAACTGACCCTTTGAGGTTGTTTTGGGGTTACAGAAGAGCTGGGTCCTCAAAGGAAATGATGTGATGAGCCGACCCAGCAGAGGGAGAAGCTGCGAGGCAAGAGGCAAATTTCTGTATCCCTGCAGAGCAGCTGGTGACAGACGGAGTTTCCCATCTTGGACAATCTCCTGAGCTGGAAGGCTTCACAGAGGTTGAAGAGACATTAATTGTGAATAAGTCATGATGCCTTTTACAGAGGTGCTACTTCCGAGGAGCACTCTCTTGTTTTTGGGGTGAAATATCGAGTAAGCAGCTGTCATTGAGGTTTTACCAAGTCCTTCGAAAACGGGGTTTCTCCCTCATTTCCCTCAGCTTACTGCCATCTAGTGAAATTTGCTGGCAAGCCGATTAAGCCCCTTTCCCCCCCCTCCTCCTTGCCCCCCAAAACCCATTAAAAGGAGGAGAATATCCTTTCAGGCAGCAGTTGTTCCAGGCAAGTCAGTGTGCAGGAGGTGAGGGACAGGCAGATAGGAAGATGCTTTGTACTCGATGATCCCATTTCTGAAAGGTTTACTGACTGCAGAGAAGTTTTTAGATCAAAGAGAGGTTTACCCAGCTGCCTTGCATGACTTTTGTTCATGTGATAATCCCTGTGAATCCCCCTGAAATAGGCAAAACTGTGGACCCCTTACCTTAGCTAGAGAGGAGAGAGCCTCATGTGGGGCTGCAGTGGTGAAGGGGAGTTACCAAAGTAGTTTGTTTCCTTAAAACAGGTTAGTAAGAAGCAGCTGGGCTCCTTTTTCCTGTTTTTAATCTCTAGAAGATAATGATGGGTGCCAGTGTGATCAGAAGGTGAGGATCTGGATGAGGGCTGTGGGCAGGTAGAAGCACAGCCAGACCCAAAATATGGAATGGCACTCTAGGAACAAGAGTCCAGGGAAGGGAGCAGGGAAAAGTCTCCTGTCTTTACCAAGAGAACCTCAGCTTCTCAAACACAGAATGAAACTTTTTCTATGCAGAACTCCTACTCAGAAAGCTTTTCTTATAAAGAAGAGCTTAGTGAGCTGCATTAAAACACAGCCAATATGTTTCTTTCTGATATATAACAAAGCTACTTATTTTCCATGTCAAATAAGAAATAATTGCTAAAGAAGTATGGCCTTTCTAACCAGCACTTGCTCTGAATTTAATGCATCCTGAAAATCAAGCTACAAGTAGCCAATTCTAGTTCTGTGTGCTTTATGAAGAGCACTGGGGCACCTCATATCCCATCCTGCCTTCAAGCAAGGAAACAACCAGGGATTAATCAGTTTGAAAAACCTACAGACAGTAACACTGTTCCACAAATATAGATCAGTTTTGTGTCCTGCATGTTGTGCAAGTGTCCTGACTGCAGCTGTTGTGTGAGGTATTATCCCAAAGCAGTGGGACAGATGAACTTCACAAGGAGGAAGAAGCCAAACACGAACAGCCTAGCCCTTAAATATCAAGATAGAGTTGAAGGAACTGAGAACCTTTCAGGAGATATTTACATGGCTAGATCATGTCAGACCTGATTAGGAGTCAGGCAAAAACTGCATAGGAGGGGTAAAGGAGGGAATGTAGCCTTCATTCAACTCTCAGATTGGAAGAAATGCCCACGTCTGAAGGTCTTAATATTGAAGGTTTGGAAGATAAACTTTTCACTCAGCCAGGTCAGAAGGAGTAACTGTTGAGGTGTGGGGGCTGAAAGACTTGCTGTGGATGTCTTACCAGCTGAGGAATGTTGGACTGGAGGTCTCTCAAGATTTATTTGCTAATATTAGTCTATTTTTTTTAAGCAAAGCCAGTGATGTTACGAAGTGGGCTGTCTTCGTACATGAATACAGAGATAAATGTGATGAGTGTGTGACAATCAAGTACTTCCAATGACAAGTTTTTATGAAGGAAGGAAGGAAGGATAATAGTTTTCTACATCTAACACCTATCAGAGCCTTCATCAGATGGTGGGAGGGTTTTGCATGCTTACTCTACACTAACACACACAAAATCAAGCCACAGCCCAATGCCTGCACCATGGCTGAGATATAACTCAGTCTTCAGTGGAAGGTATCCCTGACCATGGAAAGGGGTTTGAAATTAGAGGAGGTTTAAGGTCATGTCCAAACCAAACCAATCCCATTCTAGGATGCTGTGACTGGGGTGTATTTGCACATTGCAGAATCTCTCAAGATCGAGCATTTACCATAGTGTAGGAACCACCAGCGACTCTGGAAAAGTAAATTAATTCTTCAGCCTTGGAGCCTTGTTTTAGTAGCAGCCCAAACATTTGCAGTCCCATTTTGTGTGAACACTAACTCAGTGTGTGCATACCAAACACTATTCATGTACGTGTAGTGAAATCTCCAGCATCAGGTCTTTAATTACAGCAGACTTTATTCCAGTGTTGAAGATATTCCACCTAAAAGCACCAAAGGGAGCTCCTAGAGCCAGTGCTTCATCAAGATCAATATACAGGGGAAGTATAATGTGATCATTGGTGGATTAAATTGGAGGCAGTAGGAATATCATGATGTATTTGAGATCTGGGACCTTTTGTCATGAGGAAGAGAGAAGAAAAAAGCCCGGTGTGGTAAAATTGCTTTTGAGACAGGAAGAATGTCTGCATTACTGGGGATACCTTGAGGATATTTTTCATAGATTATTAAGGCTACACTTTGGCAATTTTCATTATTTAGCCTGACCTGAAAACAGCAGGTCATAGAATTTCACCTCATCATTCTCGCTTTCAAGTCTATTTCTGTTTTTACATAAATTCAGTGGCAGAACCACAGATTTTCCTATTCCCACAAAACCATTTTGAAGTCTTCTTTTAGGAAATATTTTCTAGAAGCTTTCCAAGACATTTTATATTTCAGAAGCACTCAATGTATGACTTTTTTGTAAAAGCCTATCCTGGAAGTAAAATGACAACAGTTATTGATTAAACATCTCTGAAAAATAACCAAACTATTTGAAATTTTGGATACAGTTGAACGAGTAGATTTATCTCCAGAAAAGGGGAAAAAAAGATGATTAAAATTTTCCCATTTTATTTTGAATTGTGGTAAATAACTGGAAAATGTTTCAAATCAAATTAACCATTTTTGAACTAGAAGCTGATATCTGACTGTGATTTACTATAACCCCTAGGTGTTGGCCCTTGAAGCCAAATATTACTTCAGGTTTTCTTTACAAGAAATATTTACTTTTTGTCTCACTACTTCTTCTGCCAGATATTTTAATAACTTCATGGTGTTCCATTACATGAAAGATATTATAATATTTGGAATCACCATTTTTATATAAATTGACAGCTGTTATAGTTTTCAATCTACCAAAAGTTTTTCATAACATTTCCTTTTAAGTCCAGGCCAGAATGTTTCCTTTGACCTGACCAGAGTTTTATGTGACATACTTTGGGAGTTGATGTCACCATGGACTTAATGGTGCCTAAGAGCAAAATATTTTTCCTGAAATACATTTATTAACAAGTAGTGGCTGACTTCACTTCTTTTCCTCTTGCATTTTCACCTCTGGATTTCTCGTGTTGGTGGTATTTTTGTGTTGGTGTTAAGCTCTAAAAGCAACATACATAATGAGTTCACAGGTTTTGTATTATTTGGAGCTATTCTGGAAGGTTTTTTCTCTTTCTAATTCTCTGAAGAAATTTCTCTGCCTTGTCTCAACCTCTTTTTGGCAAGTTGCAGCATTTTTGACAGAAGGAGCTGACCCCACTGACCCTTGCAGGTCTGCTGGGGGCTTGGGGTGGGAGAGAAAGACAATATTTCATAGATCATGATGAGCCAAATGGCTTCATCAGTGCCGTAGTCATCTTCCATCATTTGCCTCTGGAAACACCACTGTGGGGTGCAAAAGCTGACATCTTGCACTGCAGCTCATCTCCATCACTGCCTGCTCCTCAGCCTCCCCTGGGAACGGGTCTGTGTCTCTGCTAACCTTGAAAAAACCAACTCAGCACAGGTTGTCCACGTTCATTTCACTGAGAATCAGGCAACACCAAACACAGATAATAGCCCCTTTATGTTGACTTGTGTTTTCCCACCTTGTAAACACCTTCTGAATTTATATTCCCATCATTCCTGCTATAATACTGTTCCCTAAGCCATAAAAAGAATAATTCTAAGCTTCTTGACAGCTAATATTTCTGTTGAATTATATTAATGCATTGTATGTCTGACCTCAATACTGATGCATCACAGCCTGATCCTACTCAGTGCTGAGTTCCTTCTGTGCCTTTTGCTGTGCCCTGATGGTGGTGGAAGATGAGGGTGCCCAGTAATCCAAAGCAGGAGTAAAGGCACAAAACAGAACTAAGATTCTCACTGTCACTGTAATGTAAAGGTGAGACACATGTTTGCAGGAGCTAAACTCTGCTGGGAAGGATTCCTGTAAGAAATGACATCCCCTTGGGATAGATATGAGCAAGAAAATAAAAAGCTTTACATCTTCATGCTGCTGTGGGCAAAAACAATGCTTGTGTGTGAGTTCTGTGTACTGTGTATTTCTGACTAGACACCAATGGTTCATATGCACAGCACGTTTGTTTGAGCAAAGTTTAGCTTTGGGTTTCTTTAGCTGTCCAATTAATTTTTATGTTAATCGTTGCATCTGGAAGAGCAACGTTTTCCATAACTTTGTGTCATTCACAGTACATGACAGCCATGAAGGCACTTGGAATCACAGTCTGCTTAAAGAGCAACAGACATCCATTAAAAACCCAACAATCATGAGCTATAAGCACACATGCACCTCCACACAGGCTGCATCACATCCATTTCTTCCAGACAGACAAGAGCCATCATGTACCTGAAACTATAATTTATACAAAAAACTCCATCCTAGTCTGGATTCACCTCAGTGCTCCTTGGATCAGAAAGGTCAAAATTCCTTCAGCAATAAAACCAGAGAGCTCTCTTGGCTGAGCTGATGTATATAATAGGCCCTGATTCTTGCTTCATTCATTTCCATGTAAAGATGTCTCTAAAAGCTTCTTGTGTTGTGTACTGGTCTGCAGTCCATGATTCTGGAGGAGCCAAAACAAAAACATCCTGGATTCTTTCCCCTTCCTTCTAAAGGATCTTAACACAAATCAGAGCTGTTTGAAGTAGCTTTTTTTTCTGGTTACTGCAGCTCTGACTGACAAAATCCTTGAGATAATGAGAAGCTCAGCCAGATGAGATTTCCAGCTGTGTTGGACACTGGGAAGGCTGGCTCTGCTCTGCACACTGCAAAGCTTGCCTACAAGGCTGGGGAGGCAGAGGCCAGCCTTCCCTGTCAGCTGCTGGGTGCACCCCAAATTCTGCAGGGGGGGAGCTGGTAATGAAGATTAAACCCTGCATGTTCTGCAATAAACTCCTGGGTCGTTTTCCTCATCATCTCACATTTGAAGTAACACCCAAATTGGGTCCCTGGGCAATTATTTGAAGCTGAAAGCTAAAGCCAAAGATTGACACATTTGGGTACTTCGGCGGAATTAATGGATTAACTCCCAGTCAAAACCACTTTAGCATTCTCCCTTCATAGTCTGCAAAGTTAAATTACTCTGGGCAGTGAGATAGAGCTACCAGCTTTAAAAAAACCAGAAACTCAGCTATAATTTTCTCAAGCCGCCAACGTGGAACGATAACATTTTTGCTCCCATAGCATTTCACGGTGGCATCTCTGTAAACCATGCAGGAGCTGCAAGGAGCTGAGGGACACAGGGTGTGTGTCAGGAGCTGCCACCAGCACAACCCATCACTGTCTGCATGGAGAAAAGGTTCAGAGGAGGGAGGGGCTGGGAGAAGAGATCCAACAGCTGGGAAAGGCAGTCAGACAGCATCGGACTGGGAACACGGCACTCGTTTCTGCCTGAGAGGGATGCTGGCTCTGGGAATGGACCCTCCATGGTCATACCATGGGTTTGCCAGCACCTGAGGCTGAAGTATTTTATTTTTACTTTGAACAGAGGTCACTGCAGCTTCTCCTAGAGAAAAGAGCATGATCTCAGGATGGGGATGCTCGTTCCTGAGCTACACAGGGACTTAGATCAAAGTCTTCACTGGCCTTAATCTGACCTTGGTGAGCAAGAAACACTTTGGGGACATACACTCTCCTATTTCCCCATTAACCCCAAGCACAGCAATGCCTACTGCCCGCTGCTGGCAAACTGAAGGGCCACAGCTTGATATTCAAAACAGACCTTTCAGCCTCAAATATCTGTGACTCCATGCTGGGAAGGAGAAACAAAGAGAAATTCTGTTCTTGCACCCGTGACAGCTCATGTAACTTCACATCAACAGTGGCACTCAGGCATGGTGTCCTGGGCATTACCATATGCAAGTTGACCAAAAGCAAGTCAAAGCAAGAAGGGAGTGAGCTGCAGTCTCTCTCATTTTGTCACAGACACCCCCTCATACACAGAAATTAAGCTTCATACTTGCATCCTACGGGTATCTTAGGCCAGAAACTTATCATCACCATCAGAAACCATTTGACTGGCAAATGCTTGCATATGTGGTTTAGGTGGAAAAAATGGTGCCCACTATCAGAATGAATTTCTGAGCATCTGACTCATGCAATATACTTTCTTTTAACATCTATCAAGCATTTTAAAATATGTTTGTCCCAATGCCTTCCCTTGTTCTGCTGAGTCTGGAGACTTCTGCTTGGATTATTTTTTCTTTTTCCTTGAATGCCCTGGATCACAGTAGCTGCATTTGTCTGCAGCACTATCTGCTGTCACTGCTTACTCACTGGGACCTTCAGCTGGGATGCAGAGTTTACGTCATTATTACGGTAGGTAAAACTTTAAGTGCTGCAATGTCAACTGCTGAAAATCACTAGAAGTTAAGTGCTCAGTTAAACATGTCCAGGTCTCTGAGTTTTGTTCCTCTAGGAATTGTGCAAGGCTTTGCTGTCCTGAAACAACACAGAGCAGCTGGGAATATACCTTGTACCTTGAGCCATATGTGTCCTATGATAGACAATGTGATCTTCAGACCTCTCCCTCTCCCAGGACCAGGAAGAGATATCCCATTTATTCCTCACATTATAGGAACAAGGATGTCAATGCTGACTAGTCTTGTACATCCTGGATATGAAAATTAGGTGGGTTTTTTAACACAAAGATAACTCCATTACAGTGCCTTATTTGCATGTGTGCTGAAGCAGTTTTGCATCATTCTACCAGCCAGAAACAGTCATATGTGCAATGCTGATACCCAGAACTCAGGTCTTGAAGGTTTTTCCTTGTAAAAGAAGTGTGTAAGGGTATCCCTGTCCACAATATGTCAGGGTAAAGCCAGCAGAAAAACACAGAGGGTTTTGGTTTGGTAGTTATATCTGGAAGTGCATCTCATGGAAGGAAAGAGAGGAAGGTGATGAGCAGGGAGAGGAGATACGGCTGAAAGTCTCCACTGGACACACTGTGGAGACATTGTGTCCTGCACTTTACTGAAAAGCTCATTTCAAGTTTTCCAGGCACCATGTTAGAAAATTAAGCTGTCAGATCTGCTTACAGGTAACATGCTAACCCATGAAAGACATTTTCTCTGTTCACTGGCACAGTGCATTTTAGCAAATCTTTTTTCTGTTATGCCCTCAACATTACTGTCAATCCTAGAATAAAAGCCCTCCTCCCTGTATGAGGTGTGGAGATCTGAGTCTCAAGGTGCTCTCAGTTGATAGGTAGTGATAGTGTTGCAGGTTTGAAAGATATCAAGGACCTACATCACAATTTCACAGCAGATCTCAGTCTCAAGTAGAGCAGAAATATGTTTAAAAAGGAGCACTTGTGACATTCAGCCTGGCTTCTGCTTGCCTGCCTGGTGTGCCTGTCTCTCCATGGAGTATACAAGAAGCCTGGGGCAGACTGCACTTCTCAGGTAGGTGTTTCAGATAGTAACAGCTGTGATCAATCCAGAATGCAGCTTTATGATGCTCTTTGTGAGCTGAGCACAGAAATTTATCCACCTCTCCACACCCCTGGGCATGGCTGTAGACACAGCAGGGCAGAAACCACTGTCATGGATTGTGTCTCTCTCTTAGCTTTAGCAGAGCCAGTTCGACATTTGTATGAGGCAGGAAAAGGTTTAACTTTTATCAGTGTACCACACCAAAATACATTTAGCTCAGCCTATCACTCTGCAGGTATGATTTTCTTTCATTTCAACAACTTGTACTGGAAATCCAGCAATTTTATCATTCCAAAGAAATTAAAATTACTGAGCCAATGTCCTCCTTCTTACCAGCAAGTTAATGAAATTAGACATCCCAAGCCATAATGAGCAAAGGGTTGACAATGAAGAACATAAAAGACATTTTGCCTGAAAGGATTTTGATGCCAAAGGGAGTAACTTGAGGAGCAGACTGGGTTGCAGGGAAATAAACTGAAATAATTGATTTGTTATCAGATTACTCTTTCTGCAGATTTTTTCCAAGATCTAACAAATGCTTGTGAATGTGTTGAATATCTAAGAGCTTTGAAGAAGTTTAGCATGAATAATTCTGCAAGTCACTTGCTTTTTGCTATTCTCTGTTTCAAAAGGGGAAAATAAGAAGAACATTGCAGCAAATCAGGGATGTCAGCATTTTGAAGGTAGGTCTTCCACTGGTGTGAAACAGTTGAGTCTCCTCTGGCTGCAGTGGGATCTGGGATGGGAGTGAGGCCACTTAGAAACAACTGACCAGCTGAAGTTTGTAATAACTGGGCAAAAGTAATGAATGTCTGCAGGGAAGAGCAGTCCATGGTGCCCTGGCCATGGCCAGCATCCACCTGGCAGAAGGCTGAAAGGGGATTCTTCTGTGGCACCAGGAACAGGTAGGAAGTGCTGGACAACTTTCAGATCCTGCCAGTGGCCTCCCTGCCCTCACTCCACATGCTGAGCTCCAGTAGAGATCCAGTTATGAGGTGATGCTTTCTCTGCTAATGGAAAAAGCTGTGAAGAAGGGTCCATCTACTTCGTTCTTTCAGTATAAATGTTTATCCTTAGAAAAGATTTCAAAGGAGTGGCACTGAGCACCATCAAGAATTTTGGACTCCTCTTACTCCTGATGTGACTTTTAAACTGGCTCAGGGTTGTCACCAGCACCAGGAAGCACAAACTCAAAGAGCCAGAGGTGGGGGACTGCTGGACCATTTTGCTGTGAAGATGTGATTCCTCTCAGGAGAATGTTTCAAGACCTTACATTAGGGATGTGCAGATTGGCTTATGAACAACCAGTGGACTTGGAAAAAACATAATTTTCACACAAAACTTGTAGAGCATTATTACTTTTAAGGGCTGTCAGCTTGGTTTTCTGGGTTTTCCGGGTTTTCCAGGTTTTCCTACTAGGAAAATAATCTTGAAAGGAAATGATGCTTTTTTCAACACATTTCTGCCTTGTACCTCTTTGGCTCAAGTGCCACAGCTGTTGAAATGTAGCTTGCAGAGAAGTACACAATGAACTGGGGGGACTGCTGGCTGATTTTAATTCCTGTAGGCACATGACTACCCTTGCACTCTAGGCTTTTATTCTTATCTGTCATTCTTTGCAGAGCTCTCTCTGCCAAGAAGTTTGTGCAGTGTGTTGGTGATATGTGAGCAGCTATTCAAAGGGAAAAAAAAAAACTATACTAAAAATTGATTTTGGAGAGCAAGCATCTGATTTTAGCCAGAGGATGACTTTGCTTACAGCTCCTACTGTCCATGAACATGATCCAAGACTTTCTGCATTTCTGCATCTCTAAATATGCCCAGTATGTGAGTGACTTGTTGACTGGGAGAAGGGTCAGTCCTTGGGATTTTCTCACAAGGACCTTTGTTTTAACAAATCGTGGTGTGCTCTACAGTAGCCTGCACCTGGAACATCCCAGGCAAATCTGAGTGAGGAACTGGTTAAAATTTATGTTTTGCACCACAAAAACATCCTGTAGGATATCCCTGTTCTGTGCTCAGCCATTGATGTAATTATAATCATTAGGTGGAACACACAAAGGGGTTATTAAATAGCTGTACTCTTTAAGTATGTACTAATTACATAAAGCACAGTACAAGGACAGCACAGAATGTCTCCTAGTAAGAGTAGCCTACATCTCTGGCATCCATCTAAATTAAAAATCTTCTCAAAATAATAACCTTAAGTAACTATGCACTTCAGAGGCAGCTGCAAAAGTGTTAGAACTAACTCAATCAACTAAATTATGTGTAGATGGCTCCATTTTTATTAGTGGTCTTCAATGTAGACAAATTTCAGTAGTACAGCAGCCACAACAAATGGATTACTACATTATCTATTATAATCTCTTTCTGTCAAAACATTTCTCTGACCCTAAAGACTAGCTTATAAACTAAAAAAACCCAAGCAAACAACAACAGCAGCAACAGAAAAGCAAGGAAGGAAAAAAAATCCCTGCTTAAAATTCCATTTCTTGGTTGGTTTTGCTGAAGATAAAAGATGCACTCCACACTGAAATACTTGAAAGTGCTGTGCAGGGGAAAGCAAAAGGCCATTTTTACCAGTCACTCTTTGGTAAAAGCACTCCAGGCAATTATGATGCCTGTAAATGCAATCTACTCCAAACACTGCTTGGATAAAAAATACATGGGAAACAGAAACCCACCATCAGCTTCTCATCTCTCTCTCTCTCAAATATAGGAGGAGGCTGCCGTGCCTCCTAACAGGAGAAAAGGATCAGTGTGAAAGAAACTCTCATTGGTTCAACAGCAAGGATGGGACAACAGCTGCTTGGACACAGCTGCCAGGTGAGGTCACCTGCAGCCAGGGATGGGGAGCTGTAAGGCCCAAGGCCCAGGAGTGACTCTGTGCCACAGTGGAGGGGTTGGATGTGCTCTGAAGAGATGTGCTGCAATGAGAGGCAGAATATAACTGAAGAGAATGAAGGCATAATGGGTCTGAAAAGTTTTAATTGAGATGAGAGAAGAAGCAAGATGCCTGCCAAACTTGGTAACGAAATTTAGCCTAATTTCAATGAACAGTTTCCTAATTCAGAAGCTGATCCCATAGTATAATATAGTGAAAATAATTGCCTTTAGTGGATAAAGGCTTTCAAGACAAGACAAACCACTCTGAAGCACTGAGAAGGACCCATGCTCAGCCACAGTAAAGGGATAGCATTTATTTTCATATCTTATGTCTGAAAGGCCAAATTTAACTCCAGAAGACTCAAGTGTGTCTCCAACTGTGCAGGGGATGCATGGGCACAGCCATGGTTTTTGACATGTAGTTATTCAGTGGTTCCAAGAGAAACTCATTTTGGATGTCCCAGAGAAGGGTCTGTGATGTAGAAAAGCAGCCACAGTTCAGTTCCCTGGGCACACATGTCCTTGTAATTGAAGATGACATAATCATCCCCGAATAAATAAATGTCTTATGGCTCATTCTGCACCTAATGAGGGGATTTCAGGATCTCTGCCTGGAAGCACATCTTTGCATACTCTGAAGTACATTCACTGCTGTTGCCTTCACACCTGCCACTGCCAGCTAAGGTCAAGGGCTTGAAGTTGTAAGTGAAAGCAGCCTGGGAAAAGCCCGTGCAGGAAGTAGGCTCCAGTCCTTGGTAGACCTGATATGTTGCATTTGCAAGTGCTTTGGTCTTGTTTATTTTCATAACACATCACTCCCTTGGAGCTGCCCATTATCCAGCACAACAGAAATGTGCCAAGAGTAAAGCAAGGTAGAAGCTGCTGTTTGGTTCAGGAAGACAGAGGAGCAGCAGAGGAAAGGGTGCAGGTCACGTTTCATAGAAAGGGTATGGAAGGATGAGGGGGAAAGAAAACCAAAGACACAGAACATCTATTGGGAATGGAGCCAGTTTTGCTGTGTGCCAATTGAGCATCCAGGACTATCTCTCTTGCAGTTCTACTTCAGAATCCCCAGAGTAGATGCACTCTGTGCTGAACATCATCAGATAAAATAATGGGGAGGTCCCAGGAGAAGACCTCTCCTGCTCTTGAATGCTTCTTTTCTCTCCAGGAATTTGTGGTGGGAAGGCCTCACCAGGGTAATGGAGAGTGGGTATGTCCAAGGACACCTCTGGACACGCTCCTGGGAGATGAGCAGGGCAGCTGTGACACCTCCTGACAGAGGTGAAAACTGAGCCTGGCTCCCTCCTCTCTTAGGAGAGAACAGTGTAAGAAAAGAAAGAAGATTCTTTCACCTCTGTAATGTTTCTATTTAAACAATCCCTGGTTAATTTTTTGAAGGGAAGTTTGGGGACACTTGCATATCAAATGTCAGGGTGTAAACTCCGTTTTCCTCATTGTCCCTTGGCTAGTTGCAGGTTGGCAGCTCTTGGCAGATCTCTTAGCTATCACACGTTGGGGACCACCCAGGGCCCCTAGTAGCTCTTATGAACCAGGATTTTTGATAACCAAATACCAAAAGGTGCATTAGGAACACATTTGTGGGATATGTGATGTGCAAATATTGCTCTGAAAGGGTTGGTTTTGTGCAGTTTCTCACTCTGTCTCCTCATAATTTCTGTTCTGATTTTTCCCAATCTCTGCACACACAGAACAGCAGATTCTCTTTGCCCAAAGCAGCAACACCTTCCTCTCAAAACAACCTTTTTCAGATCTCAATCTTAGTCACAAGACCACTTACTCTGAAGCTTGACCTATAAATAACATTATACAGAGATGAGGGTATATCCTCCAAAATAGGGGGTAAATGACTGGGGGTGAATTAGCAAGACCCTGGAGAGGGGCCCTTTGGTGCTGATCTCCATCTGTAAAATACAGATAATAACTCTTCCTGTATGGTACATCATAGGGTTGTTGTGATGGTTAATTAAAGCATTTAGAAAGTCTTTCAGCAGCATCTGTCTATAAATGTTAAAGGAGGCTGTACTTCTTCTTCTCCCATGGTTACCATCAATTGTTTTATTGATCTAGTCCATTACAGACTCAGGAAAATAATTGTTTATTGCAGTGAGAAATTCGAGTAGAAATATTTCTTTTCTCCTCACTACATTCAGAACTTGCTTCCACAGATGTTCTTTATCATCAAACATATTGACTTAAGTCTACAAAAAGCATCAGGAAAATACTGGATATCATTCCCCACTAACTAAAAGCCTTTCTGATCTTTCCATAACAACTCACGTGTTCAGTTTATTTGCATCTATTGGGACTTTCATATGAAACAACTTCAGCAGAAAAAATATCTTTGCTCTTCACTTATGGCTGGATGAAAAACTAGTTGATATCAAATGGAGGTTTCCCACTGCTCCACAGTGTTTTAAATTAGATTATTAATGTACTGCAAGCTGATGGTATATAAAAATCTCAAATGATTTCTCTGAGAGTTTGCATGCAAAGAGACTGAAAAATTTGTCCTCAGCATTTAAATGCTTTTAGAACAACTGAATCGATGTCAGGGTAGAGAAATGATTAATAGCAAAAGATAATTTAGCTACAAGCACTGTTAAATTTTCTTCCTCATTATATGAACATGTAAAAATCTAAAACATATTGTAGTAGCTCCATGTAAAAGCAGCATTTTTAAGATGTCAAAGTATCCTGGCAGTCCAATTATTATTTATAGAATCCTGAAAAATCCTATGTACTTACATTATATTTTTAATTAGTTCACAAATTAGGCAACAGTTGATAACATAACACTTAACATTTCAGAGAAAGCTCAGCAATAAACAGGTGCTTTGTTACTACACTCCCTTCTTTTTCAATTACAGGGAGAATAATGTTTTTACAAGGAATCAAACAAAGGTTAATTTGCAATTAGAATTTTGTGATGGGAAGAGGCTCTGTTGCTAAATTTTATGACTCACAAGTCCATCTCTGAGATGCAGAAAGGAAAGGGAGGTCAAAAAATACTCCACAGAGATGTTCAGATGCCTGTCCATTGAACAGCAGTTCCCAGCTCAAATTATGTTGAATTAATGAGGAGAGTGAAATGAAAATTTACCTATATAGAGACTAGGAGGAAAAGCAGATAGGAGTTTTCCATTCTTTGTAGAAATGGCAGACTGGGAGACCAGGGGAGTTGCCAAAAATTGCAGCCAAAATAGGCAGAGAACTCCTATCCCTTGGCTCCTAGCTTGGTGCCTCATTATACGATAAATTCTGATTTTATGTTCATTCTTCTCTGCTGCCACATGAATCACTGCAGTCTGGGTGGGGGTTTGAATTTACAGGATGGCATTAAACTTACAGAAATAGCCCATGGCCCCTTGCTGTGATGTACTGGAGGGAAGGAGGAGTGGATGAGAGCCTATATTCAGATATCTGCTGGAGGCCAGCTCTTCCTGCCCACCCCTGTACTAGCCACATTCTTGCCTGAGTGGCATCTGAATTGCCCTGCACATTTTTTGGGGGGGGTACTGAAGCTATACTCTGGTAGCTTCAGTTAAATAACATGGCAATAATGACTAATGCACAGCCATTCCAGAAAACAAGATGTGTGCAGGGGAAAGAGGGAGATTCTGCTTAGAGAGAAAGAGCCTAAAATAAATTAGGGTGTAGTAAAGGTCCAGGAACTGTTTGCAGTGGGGTTCTGTGGTCTACAGTGCCCTTGGCTGAGTTGATCCACCCTTCCCTGATCATCTGACAAGAGGACACCTCACTCTCTGCCAGGGCACTAACGAGAGGTGACCTCCAACCCTGCTTAGAAAGGAAAATAATCCTTGCTCCTCCTGGCAGACAGGGCACACCTCCTGCTGCTGCTGAAGTCATGTCTGGAGGCTGGCCTGGTGGGTGAGTTTAATGTGCAGGATACTGCCATGGCTAATGAGAGTGAGGCTCTTTCCTTTCTCCAGGAACAGGAATCCTGTGAGTGAAATGGCAGAGGGGCTTTATTTGAAGCTTTAGTCTTGTCTCTGTTCTGCCACCCAGGGCCAGAACCAGGATTGAGACTCTAATTAATCATCAATTTCCTTATCCTAAAATAATAACTGAATTGATCTGTAAGCCTTTCTTGCTATTCAGCTGCATGTTTTGAACTGAGATTTATTTATAAAGGCAAGGCTTACATTTACCTTGAGTGCAGCACAGGCAAATTTGGACGCTGATTTTATATTTTTTCTAACTAGCTCTTGAAATGGATGAACAAGAATGATTTGCAGATTTTGGCAATGTCACTGCCAGGTATGGCCACACAGTGATAAGCAAAGCAGTTAACCAGGATGAGAAAATGCAAATCTCAGCAATGGGAAGGTTCTGCCATGAAAAAGGAGTGTGCAAGTGTTCCAGATACCTCGGCTCAATTGTTATGAATATTTCTACATACCCTAAGTCATTGATATTCACCGTAAATCAGGAAAAAAATAGTACATGAAAAATAAAAATTCAAGTTTGTGTATATTGTCTGACTTTTAAGCTTGCAATAATCCTTTGGGTTTTACTCTTAAGCTGCTTGTAGTAATCATAAAGCTAAATTGTGCTTTAAAGTGAAATCTGGCAACTTCCAGTAAAACTTGATTTCAGGAGCTAAGGATCTAAAAGGCATTCCAATAACATCAGATTAATTTAAAAACTATTCTAAAATTGTTGAAGTTTACACCTGCAGTCTGACAAACTGGTACTTTCCAAGTCCTAAGCAGAAGGTGGGGAAGAAAACATAAAAACCAATCTGTACCCAGCTTGGAGCTTACACCCATCTACATCTTCCTTGCACCCTTTTTCAACTGGACAAGAAAAGAGCAGGATTTGGGGGTGACTTAATGGTGGCCTTCCAGTATGCAGAGGGAGCCTACAAAAAAGATGGAGAGAGGCTTTTTATGAGAGCCTGGAGTGACAGGACAAGGGGGATGGATTCAGACTGGAGGAGGGTAAGCTTGGATTGGATATTAGAAAGAAGTTCTTTACTGTGAGGATGGTGAGGCACTGGAACAGGCATCCCAGAGGAGCTGTGGTCACCCCATCCTTGGAAGTGTTCAGGGCCAGTTTGGATGGAGCTCTAAGCAAGCTGGTCTAGTGAAAGGTGTCCCTGCCCATGGCAGCGGGTTGGAATGAGATGATCTTTAATGTCCCTTCCAACCCAGGCCATTCTATATTCTATGAAGAGTACCCAAGCAATGTAAGATGCTTTGTTGTCCATGCATGTTTATCATTCTCCCTCCTGAATCCCAGCTGTGGGTTTTTCCTAGACATTTAAAGGAGGTAGGAAAATGGCTTCTGCTTGGATGTGTACTTAGGAGCTGAACAGGTATGATCAGCCTTGTGGCATAGTAAACTACCTGGTACCTTGTCAGTGACTGTTCATATTGGAAACTTGCATGCACTTTTGAGGTCACACACCACGGTGGAGTAGGGTTAAGCTAAGGCACCATCCAGCACTCCCAAGAAATGTACACCTTCCCAGAAGATGATCCCAGAAGTGGAACCACACCAGTCTCAGCTGACGTGAGACAACTTCTCTTCAGCTGCTCTGTGTTCAGACACTCCCTTGCTATTTAGCTTGTGCTCTCACTTGGTTTCAAACTCCATGAAGACATTTGGAGAAGTAGCTCTGGAGAAACCTAAGGCAAATCATGGAGTGGCCCAAATGCCAGGCCCTGCTCAGCAGAAGGCAGGATCATCCCTTGCCATGATCGATGGCCCTGGTGCCAGTGTGTGCTCTGGAGGGGTCATCACCACACAACACCTTAAATCGACCTGTCTTCCCTCACATTTAAAACTTCCCTTGATTAATGATGCTGAGAACCTGATATATGAGAATCAGCTAAGTTATGCATACAGATATCTGGGCAGATTAAATAACTAATCATCCTGTAATTAATAAAGACAGATACTGGCTTTTTCTGAACTTTCCCTCCTCCTCTTCTCACACAGACTTTCAAAAGGTTTTTGATAAAAATAACTACAGACACCAGCCACTAATCCTGCTTTCTGGGGGAGGGGGCCCCACTGCTTTATTAATATGGCAAAATCTGTGCATACATTTGAGCAGTAATGAGATCTCCAGGGCAAAGTATGACATCTGCTCCAGAACTTCTAAAATACAGGTTAACTTACACCAACCAAACCTCTTTGAAGCCAGGAGGTTTGATTTTCACTTGTAGACTTAGTGTAGTAGCGTCTGACAAGCATCCAGCCCTCAAAGGCCTTGCCATTACTTAGCTCCCGGTAAACGAGCCTATCAAGGCTCTTTATAAATAATACAACCAAATAATCTGTTGGCAGAGGAGCAGCTGAGTCCTTGGGCATCATCATGTGAGTGGTCACTTGCCCCAGAGGTGGCCATGACTGCAGGGATGGACCAAATGCTCTCAACATCATCATTATTTCCATTGTAGAAATCAAGAAACTCAAGCCCCTGAGGATAAGACAAATGGGTCTAATAGGAAAGGTAAAACTGAAGTTAGTTTGTTTTTTCAGAGATCAAGATACTTATTTCTCTTCTTTTCTGGTCAAACATTGCATTTCTTCATTCTT
>VZSR01001299.1:12188453-12261564 GCA_013398615.1 Brachypodius melanocephalos | reverse complement strand
TGGTCCCTTTGCACCTTCTTGTCAGAGCACATTCATTTGGGACCCTTCAGTTCAGGTCCTCATGGAATTAGAAATGGTCCTTAGGAGGAACACAGTGGAGGCCAAACTATTCCAAGTGTCTAACGTGAGTTCTGACACCAGTGCTCAACAGAACGTTTCACTTTTGTTAAACCAATTTATCTAAAGTGGTTTATCCTTGGAAAGGTTTACTGAGAACTCAATTACACCCTATCAGCATTTGCATGAGGAGATTTTGTACAGGACTCAGTTCTCCAAGCTGAAATAAAGATCATAATGAGCTCTCAGGGACAACAGTTGAGGCTGAGAAAATTCAGACTGCAAATGAGGATATCACCTTTTTTCTTGGTTCATTTTATTGGTAATTTTTTATGTAGTTAAGGAGACTGTTTGCTAACATCTACAACAGCCTACCAGGGGAATATAGTGACATATTGACCAGCTGCAGATTTCCAAGCAACTCTTTCAAAAAATACAAGCCACTTGCTTTTCAAAGGTTATGGACTTGATACAGAAATTACTGGATAATTTTCTGATGCAGAAGGCTACTAATGTTTTCTGGCCCTTGAAATCCATGAACTCATAAATTTGAATGAGATAAAGCAATTGAAAAACAAAGGCCACTAGGACAGAGAATGAGTCAGGTGCAGATGTGTCTTAGACAAATCAATTTATATTCCCTTGTCTGAAAGGCCCTTCCAACAAATTATTTAATGAGATTATCCTAAATCTTTTTCACAGAAGTCAGCCTTAAATCTGATTTTAGAGATTACCTGCTGCAATAATCCAGACATAATTCCTAAAATGCACTCAGGAATGCTGGGTCCAGTATAGGACACATTTAGGCTACAGATGAGCTGCAAATACCCCGAGAGGCCCCGCTCACTGGGAGACTCTGGGAAAAGGTACTGTGTGTTTTGCACACTTGCCAACCACAAAACAAATATATTAAAAAAAAAAAAAAGAGGAAAAAAAAAGGGAGAAAAATTAATGGAGCTTTATGGACATCATCAGGAATGCAGCAGGAAGTAATCAAGTACAAGATCACGTTGCTCATGTGACTGTTGCCATGACATTCAAAAAGCACTTAGTGTTATCATAGACTATGAATATTCTGTTGGCTGATTGATAGACTGTGGCTTTTTTTCCTTGTAAGCAAATGCAATGACAATATTAAACAATTACTGATAATGTCACCCAGCTGCTTTCCTGCTGCCTGGGTGACAGGAATTCTGAACTGCAGAAAAAACAAATTTATTAAAGGCTGGAGCATCAACCTCTGCTCGCTGGCGTTGCATTTGACCAGGCACAGCACAGCAGAAGGCTTCATTTACAGCAAATGAAAGAAACACATCCTCAGTAAACTTTACTGGGGCAAGTACCATGGGGCTTATTTAGCTCTGATTAGATCAATGAGGCTCTCTAAATACAGCAATTAAAAATACAATTGGTAGCAATGTAGCCTGCTTTAAGCGCCTGCATGCCTGAGAAGTTCATACAGGAATAAACTTGTTAAAGTACAAGTAAATAATTGGTAAATAATCAATATGCAAGGTACTTGGTAGCTTCACATGGAGCAATGATAAGGGCCAAATTTTCCTCAGCGAAGTGTTTCACCAGCCTGCTGCCAAGAGCCACTGCACAGGGCTTAATTTATTGGTTATTTACCAAATTGTGTCCATCTTTTCCCTTAATTATCCAGCAAGGACTATATGTCCCAGCATGCAATGTCTGACCACGAGCCAAGCAAAATTTTGGGCTTGGATCAAAGACTAAATGTTGGCTCCTGCTGCTGCTGGGTGTGATAGAGACACTGGAAGCACAATGGGAAGATCTGCAGTGGAGTTTGGTGTGAGATTTGGGATTGTAGCCTTTGGCCACAAACTTGACCTGGATCTGATGGCCAGGACTAAAATATCAGCACCTTATGAAACTACTCACTACACTGAGGACTTGGCAGATACCTCCACTATTTCATGCTTGAAACAGAGAGAGTTTTGGCTGCACTTCTGTGCCAAGGTTTTATTACTTGTCCCAGAAAAGAGAAATCCAGGTCACACTCCAGAGATGTAGAGAGGTCATCTCCTCCCACCACTTGTGCTGCTCCTCCTCACACGCATCAGGTTCTCAGGGTGAGAAGATCTGGTCCAAAGTGTGCAGTGTCTCAGTTTTATGGCTTGCAGGGGAGGTTAAAGGCTGTCTACTCTCTTGCTGTGAATCTTATTGCTACATGTGAAGTCAAAGCAAATATCTTTACACATGATAAAGATTCAACCCCTAAATTCATAGAGGTTATAGTCTCTCTAAACACTATAAAATTTCACAGAGATGAATATCCTGTTCATGGGCTTTTAAAGCATTTTATATCAGGGCTTTTATTTTATTTTACATTAATTTTTATAGGAGGGTTAAAGTAAACCTGTAGCAATAATAGCATTTTCTCTTAAATTTTACAACTCTTTGCCAATAAAAATTGGCATTTTGGTGTGTGCAGAGAGAAAAATATCAGAGGCTGACAAATTAGAGAAAATGTGAGAGGTTTCACAACAAAAACAGGCAGTAGCTTACCAGCTGGGTAAATCATGACATGTAAAAGATGATTTTGAAAATAGCATTTTGAATCCCAAAGTGCTCATGAATCAAGAGCAAAATGCTATATTACAATAATAATTATTGTATATATTGCTATATTACTATATATATTTTTTTTTAAAGGCAGATCTCATCTGAGAGATGAGTTCAGGGTGTAGATGAAGGGAAATTCAGGATATAGGACACAGAGAAATTATGTCCACATTTGCACACCACCTTCTAATAAAATGTTGGACAATGTCTGGAAGACAACAATGGGAATGATTATGGTTTAGAAAACATGACCAGTGAAGAAAGGTTAAGTGATGCAGGTTTCTGTGGTCCAGAAAAAGAAGCCTGAGGGGTTGTGAAACAGATTGTCATGGAAAGGTGTAAGATAGGGCAGGGATTAATTACAAGAGAAGGACAATCTGGTTTACTCTTCAGGGAGCAATGAAGTGGGCTCTTTAAGAGAACAGAACAGGTCAGAAGTGAAATCAGCATTTCCCAGTCCAGCACCATCAGTTCCCCATTAAACAAAATCTCTTTAAGAGTAAGACTAGATGAGCACTGGGATTTACCTGGAAGTCAAATCTCCTCTTTGAAATATTGAGAATAGTTTGTGCATACTCCTACAGTGAACAGTGCAAATATGCCTGTTTTCTGTCCAAGCCTGAGAGCCTTCCAAGCCTAATTTTTTAATAAATTTTATTATATATTGAAAGAGCTTGGCATAAGCTGTCTCCTGAGCAGTTTACAAACAGACAGAGCTTCAGAATATTCATTTGAAAGGTGTGTAGGTGGGCAGGTATTACAACTTCAGTGTAGAAAACGGGAGGGGGAGAGAAAAACATGGGTTAAGTGATTTCCCTAAGGCCAAGGAAGCAGCAAGCATGTCAGACAAGGTTCAACTACAAGCATTTCTGCATCCAGCAATCCTCAGAAGCCCACACCCACCCTTTCCATCTCAGAGCATCTACCTTTCAGGGATCACTTTTCATCTGGCTCTATTTTCATGCAGTTGCCTGGCAGCTTCCTTGTTTTTCCCTCCTGAGCACTTTTCTAGTCACCACATCAATAATTGCACAGCTTGAGTTTGTAGCTGCCTTATGACAGGTGAATACAGCTCCTCACCAGCCTCCAAACCCTTCTACCAAAGCTCTGCTGAGCTGCATAAAGCATAGGAGTAACCCAAGATTTTGTCCCAGTCAGCAAAACTCTGCCACCAATGGCACCATCAAACCTCCAGTAACAAGAGCTGGATTGGACTGGAGCAGAGTTTGCTTTCTTGCCTGGAATATGATCAGCACACGGCAAGAGTGCAGGTATCATTGCTCATTGATTGCCCAAACTGTTCCCCTAAACAAATGCCCAGGAAAAACCTCCTAGCCAGCTCAGAATGCCAGTTTCAGAGGGGAATGAGCAATCTTTAGGATTTGATCAGCTTTCATATGGCATTGGGATAATGTGAGGGCTGGTGTTCTGTGAGTTCTTGAGAAAGGAGGTTGCTTTCTCTGAGCACACCACAAACTCCTCTAAAGATGAGAGGTCTGCTTGCCAAAGCAGCAAACACAACAGTGGTACCACTTCAGATTGACAGCCATTACTCTTTTTTTTATCCCCTTCATTGTCTCTCAATTCACTTAGAAGGCATCCACAGCCTTGAGGGACTAGGAACAATCACATTTAGAACAGTACAGATGTAATAATTCTCCTTTTTTTCCTCACTGAGACTTGCTCATTCACCAAAATATCCTTCAGCTTTCTTCTGCCTTTCTACATAAGGTATGGAATACCCTAACATTGTGCAGGGTATTAATTAATAATACTCTCATAATCAGCTGGCTGGAGCACCCTGTCCTTACCACAGGTTCTTTTAGAATCAAGCCAGAAAATCCTTATGTCTTGTGTTGGAGGGTTGATGCCAAAGCATGGCTGACTCCTGTGTGGAATTACCTCGTGTTTGTGCAATAGCAGCAGCACAGGCCTTCCCGGGCAGCCCAGCCCTGTGAGCCCCAGCAGTCACAGATAATTTGTGCATATGCTGCCATTGGATGGGTGCCACACAATTAAGAGGACGCCCTCGAGGCATTAACATTCCTCATCTCGCAGTGAGGGCGGTGGGAGAAGGCAGCAGGAGTTTATGGGGTGTTATCCATGGGAGTGTGTTATTTCAACAGCATTTGTACAAATCTGTGAGGACGATTCAGAGCTGGGCAGGGAGCCAACACAAAGAGGTTTCTGAGGCCACAGTGGAAAACTCGGGAAGTCCCTGTTTGCTGGAAGAAGAGGGTGATGAGGCAGCACAGGAAACTCATGGTGCTGGACTGGAAAATGCTGATTTCACTTCTGACCTGTTCTGTCTGGGGTTACCCACACTCTTTAGAGTGTTTGTAACCTCTACTCCCAGAAAAAGGGCCATCAGCTAGATCCCTGTGAAGCCCTGACAACAAAAAAGGTATCGAGGTCTCCATCCCTCCTGAGGAAGAGCTGACACACTGAACAGCAAGGACACCAGTGTTCTTCAGGGCCTTGGTATCAAACAAAAGGATCTAAAAGTCCCAAAGGACCAGAGCCAAGATCTTGACATGACAAAGTCCTTTCCAGAGAGTTTCTGGGGTGCAGGGCCCCTGTGGGTGAGTTTCTTTGGGCTGTCACAGAGCCCCTGCCCCCAGGGATTCCATCAGCTGAATGCTCTGAGTTACTGCTGCAGCCTTAGGCTGGGAGAAGTCTGAGGCTGACATGCTCTAACCAATACATCTTGGAAGAAAGCAAATTGGAGAAGCTTTGACAGGAAAAATCTAAGCCAAATTTCCACCCTGTGTTGCTCTTACAGACCCAGTGAGTGCCATTACTGTCTGGCAGGAGGATCTTGGCTTCATGGTCCATCCCAACTGTGTCCAGACGGTCCATCCCTAGGACCACCTGGGAATGGAAAATGTCTGCCTTTGCAAGTCTGGCATGGGCAGGACTGTGTCTGTCCTCTTTATCAACACATTATAGAGAGGAAAGCACTTGGTGCCACTCCTCCCTGCCTCACTCCTACATTTAAAAAGCCACAAAATATATAGAATAAATGAATTAAAAATACTGCAGTTTCAGCTGCACTGATTTTGGGAGAATTACACTCTCTCCCACCAATAGTGTATTTATCCCCCAGTGCTAAAACGTGTATACTGAGGCTTCAGCACTGCTGGCTAATCGAGGAATGTTGCCATCATCATAAAAGGAAGAAAATCGATTCAAATCAAAACGCCACAAACAAACTATGACCTTATTCAAATCAGGAAAAAAAAAAAACAAAACAAACAACAAACCCCAATCCCAACCTCTAACAGCTGTGGCAGGATGCCAGAGAAGCTGAGAAGCCACGCAAGGTGCACAGCATTGATTACTGTGTAATAATGATTTCCCTTCAGCCCACAGACCCCACTGTATCCTTCATCCAGCATTCCAGAGCAGGTCTCTGAGCATCGTTGAGGCTTCAAAGGAACACACACCAGACCTCACTGGGGGCTGCAGGTTAAGTATTGCACTTAGGTTTTATGGAGCAGAAGAGTAGATAAATTCTGTCAAATCAATGTAAATGCCCAGCAATAATTTTTGCTTCTGAGAGTCTTTAAGTGCTTTTTTAGGGTGTGGAAATATTTCTGTGTTTTTCATTATGTGAATCGGCGTGAATCTCTCCTTGGTCTGGAGATTCAGTTTGGTTTGGTTTTGGTTTTGTTTGTTGAATTTACTGGTTATTTGCTGGAAATTAAGAGTTTCAAATAATTCCTTGTTCTTGGTCCTTATTCTGTGCTTTCTGGAGCATCACACAGACAAGGGAGTGGCCACACTCCTGGCTGAAGACAAACTGGCACAGTTCCTTCAAGAACAGTTCCCTCAAGGGTGGTGATAGAACACAAGTTTGAATCACTAACTCTCTGCCCTGCATCTCATCCCCTTTGGGTTGGTCTTTTCTCCACTGACACGAATTCTTTTACAACATACGTAATAGGTAATGCAGCTTTATTTCATCTCCCTGTTTGTTCTGGGGGTGATATCTCCCACGGAAGATTAATGATTTAGGCTGATTTAATTGTGTGCATATTCTCCATAGGTGAAAAAAGAAATGAAAAGAAAAAAAGAAAAGAAAAGAGAAAAAAAGAGAAGGGAAGGAAAAGGAAAGAAAAGAGAAGATAAAGAAACCCCTTCTCTTTTTCTGCCCAGACTGAAAAATATTATCTTCCCTAGAGTTTTGAGGTGTTTTTCTCCATTGATATTTGCTGTTTTCCAGTCCTTGATAGCCTTCTAAGCAATTTTACCATCTTTCCGTACATTGTGATGTTTTCATATTGTTCTGAGTCATTCCCACCAATAAGCCTGGGACTGAGCTGACTGTATGAGAAACTACAGTTTATCTCTACTGAGTTTGCCAGGAAAGACTCTGACCCTATGCTGTGTAGTCCCATTCACCTGCTTCTTCTGCCACCTTTCCCTTTTCTTCTTGCTCTATCCAGGAGAAAAGCCAGCTCACTTGGCAAAAGTGGTTTGTTATATCTGTGGGAGAGGTTTGAAATATGTGGGCTGATGTTTCCCCTTGCACTTGCTGAGGCACCAGAATGCTGTTACCACAAATTTAAAGGATGTTAAAAAACCCCTCAAACCCAGACATATGTGACAAAACTGTGGTCTAAGCCAAAACCAGAAAAAAAAGTACTTAGAACTTGTAAAGAGCTGGTTGGAAGTTAAAGAAATGCCAAAAAATATTTCTGTTAATTTTTTTCTTCTCAATCTACCTGACAGTCTACTTTAATAATAATGTAGTGTTTACTAACTAGAAATTTTTCACTCAACAAGAATGCAAAGATCATTAGTAAATGCACAAGAGTGATTTTAAGTAGGGTAACTACTGGCATATGCAGACACATACTTCTCAAAATGAGTTGCAACACCTAGTGAAAGTCACACCCATTTTATAAAGCTTTCTTTACCCCCCTGTCAAGTGGGGGTAAGTAATCAGATTCAGCTTTCATGTGGACAAAGACGTTTATTCCAGGCAGAGATGGCATATAGAGAGATGCAAATGAGAGGGCACGAATTCCCTCCCCTCCCTCAGCACATGGTTTTCCACAGTGCTGTGTTTTTGTTTGTGCATTCAGAAGCTGCCTGGCATTTCCATACAGTCAGTTCACACCTACTCCCACGGCTGCCTGCTTTGTCAGCCTGGGTTACTCCAAAAAGGTGCAAGGAGAAATGATTTACTGCAGTCACTTTATCTGGAATTCTTAGAGGGTATTTATAACATTAGCTTCAGTAAAAAAATAGCCAGGTGACAGCAGTCATATTATGCTTGCTGATATTATACAGTGCATTGGGTGGGTATCAGGGTGGAAGGTTAGAAAAGGCCAGGCATGAGTGGATGTTTCATGATGCAATTTTTAATTGCATGATCAGATGCTCGCTTCCCCCTAACCTCTGCACCCATATTTTCTTCTTCCTTGTGTGGGGTGGAGCTGCCTTAAGGATGAATCAGGGAAGGTGTCTGCTCTCTAAAGGGCTCCTTGGCATTTTTGGCAGACAGAAGGTGCACAAGGAAGGGAGCTGGGGAGTGCTGCAGAAGGTGAAGAAGTCTTTGGGTGAAGATGTTTGCTAATGAGTGACTCACATATCCCAAACTTTTACTAATGATCCCTGACATCTAAGCTTTATTTTTGGGTTTCTTAGAGCCACCCCTGGCACACGACTTGAAGAAAACCTGTGCTCTACCAGAAGCAAATGGTGAGGGACACAATGAACACAGAAAGTGCTGTATGATGTTAAGGATACAACAGTAGAGAAGTCAGAAAGAGCCCAAACTGAAAGAGACCTTTAATGATTCCTTCATGGCTCAATTCTACATCAGTTACATAGAGACAAACCAGAGCATGATTACAGGTTTTGATGAACTTTGATACTGTTGTAATTAATGTTTCAGAAAAAAATTAAATATACAAGAAAATTATACAAGAAAATGAATAATTCTGTTTTCAGGGCAATATTCAGTAAATAAGACCTAGGGTTATTCAGCAGGAAATGAGGAGAATACAAAATAAGGAATAGCTGCTCGTTACCTGAGCACTGTCCATCTTATGCAGGAGAGAAGAAGAAATCCATGAAAAAACCACATTTGTGGGAGTGCATTGTTAGGTGGGCTAGGGCTGCAGGAATATCCCTTGCTCCGGTATTTCCCAGCTTTGAATCTTGATGGTGTTCCCTCTTTAAAAAGCAGCTTTACAGGTGTGCATTTCACCACCCACATGCAGCTGGGACACAGGGTTTGGGCTGAAGGAGTTTCCATGGGAACAAGTGCTCCACCTCATCTCTGCCCCTCTACTCTTGCCTCCAGAACTCATCTCTTTAGTCCTGGCTGCCTCTTCTCAAACTCCTTTCTCCAGCCCTAACCTTCTGTCCATACCCTCCCCTCCCCCTAGACTGTTTATTCCAGCTCAGACTGTTTCTCTTCCAGTTGTCCCTCATTTTTCCAGGCTGCTGCAGGTGCCAGCAGGGATCCCAGGGATGCAACACAGGCTTCCTGTCCCACACACTGGGAGTCACCAGTTTAATAGAGACAAGAGCAGAGCCTGGATTAAAGCTCAGCTGAGCAGGTTCCAGCCTGGGTGTTTCTCAGGCATCCCTACCACGGTGCCATCAGTAGCAGAAGTACCACCCAAATTCCAGCGAGGGTGTGAGCATGGGGGCCCTGGTGCCATGGGGAGGTTTCTGATGTTATAAAGACACATTTAATCTCTCATCTCACCTGATCTCTCTCTAAAGACCACAATACATTATGGGAGGGGTTGTGCCAGCCCTAATGAGGCTAAATATTGCTTTATTTATGCCATATAATTATTTTGGCCTGTTCATGGAATATTTGCTGAAAAGATTAGTCTTATAAGTAATTAGTCTTTCTGGAAAAGCATATCAATGGTACCAGATAATACTCTAACTCCCTCTATCCAAAACAATTTAATCTCTCCTAAATGAAATCCATTTTTCTAAAGAAAAATTACTTCCACAGTATTATTCTGGACCTGGCCATGGAGAGATTCGACTTTAGATGAAGCAGTAATGATTTCACCTAACTTTGTATTTCAAGTCCTAAGCTACCAGAATTAATTGAGCGTGTAATTAAGGAAGGGTTTTCTTACCAATGTGATCATGCCTATAATTAAAATCTCACACAAATGTGTGTGTGTGTGTAAGAATAGGGCAGGGCAGAGAGGAGAAGAGACCAAAGTGTCTGACAGGTTTACATCAAAGGACCTGAGCTCCTGCAGCTCTGAGCCAGAGGGAGGGGAGGAAGGGAAGACAGGACTGCCTGATAACTGATTTGATATATTGTTTTTGACCTTCTGTCTTCAAAGCCCCAAGTGGTTTGAGTGCTGTCTACCCAGGAGATGTCTTCTACCTTTAATGTTCCTTCAGCACAGCCGAGCTCAGCAGGTGTTCGTGCTACTAAGAGCAGAAGAGTGATGATGATATCTGCCTGTTTTCAAAGGGACTGGAATGGGTTTGGCTGCTGCTTTGGGCTGTGCCTCATCCCTGCTGTGGCCCAGGGGACCCTATGTCATGTCCTGAGAGCCAGCACTTTCCTCTGGTGTTTGCTACATGGGAGAGCCATGAACAAGAATTTGTAGGGGAAAAAAAAAAAAGAAAAAAAAAAAAGGAGTGGTGCATTTTTACTGCTGATATTTATACTGCATTTACTACTAAATCAGCCTTAAATAGCTGTTCAGCCTATCATGTGGGACCCAAGGCAATGGCTCTGCCTCAGGACAGCTGCATTTGGGGAGATTTTCCTGTTCTGAACATGAGGAGATGTTGGGTGCTGGAAAGCTACAGCACTGCCACAACAGCTGAACTCCTGCACAGAATGAACAAGGGCTTTTCCCTAAAAAAACCCCAAACAAATCACTAAAATGGGAACTTGGAGCTTGAAAAGAAGAAGGGATTGAGTCTGGTCTGCCATGTATTGTGAAAATCCCTTCCTCATAGGATAACCAAGCCAAGGACCAAGACATCAAGGAAACACTGGTGTGGATGAATGTTGCATGAAAGAAGCCACCCTGAAAAGGGAAACTGCTCTCTCATTTGTTTGATATCTGCTGTGGTCAGGGAAACAGGACTTTGTACGTTAATATTGACTTTGTAATATGTTTCTAAATCCCATCAAAAAGACACCTGCATCTGTCCTCTGGTCTCCTCTGAAGTGGAGCAACCTGAAGGGCTTGGGATTTTTGTCCTGCTGGTTGAATTCCAAATGCGGTCAGAGTTTTGGTCTCACAGATTTGGAAGGGTTTGTATTGGGATGTAGATAAAGGAGGCATGCAGGGAAAGTTAAGGTCCATTAGGTGTGTGTTCTCAGGAGGAAAGCCCACACACCCAGCTGCAGACATATTTTCCATTTATTTAAATCCAGTAAAATACCATAAGAAATAGCTGACCATTACTAAAGTACGTGTTGAGGTTCTTAGAGCTGTGCTGGTATGCACTGGTTACGGATCAGACATCTTTTACGTGAAATATGCATCATGCAAGTGCTTTATTTCCTTCCATATACTCCCAAACATTAAACACATGCAGCCCCTACCAACACTGCCTTGAGAATGACCTAATATACCAGGCAGATGTGTAGGAGAGCTGTTTTCCTCCATAGATAACTACCAGGCTGGCATTTTAGGGCAACCATCATTTTTTGCTTCATAATCATCTCACTCATATCTTTCTGATTCTTTCAGCTTTCCCATATTTGCAGCAGTTAAGACTTTGTGACCTTCCCCAGGGAATGCAACCTGTGATTCACAGCTAAAGAGTGGGTGTCTCTGTCTGAGTTCTGCTTTTGAAAAGGGTGGCAAATTGCCTCGACAACAGCTGCCATTAAGTAAAATACTTAATGAAATGACTGGGAAAATGAGTGCTCACTGGTGTATTTTCTCTTCACTTCCTAAAAATGCCTGTGACCCACATACTGAGCTAGCAAGCTTTATGCTCTTAGTGCCATCATCATCAGCTTTCTTCCCTCCAGTCCGTGCCTTGCCACACAACATTTTAAACATTATTATTAATTATTATGTTGTTGTTATTGCTATGATTGCTATTTCATTTTTGTGCCTCTGTGGTCTTTGCCTAACACCACAGTGTGCTTTTCTGTGAGGTCTCATGGAAGCAAGGTCTTTTTGGCACTTTCAGGCAACCTCAGCCCCATGAAGGTTTAGGGAATCTAAGACTTTGCTGAGCATCTCTGCTACAGCCTGGGTTTGCACAGGCTGAGCAAGACACGGACAGCTGAGAGCAGAGTGCAGGATGGCTTGAGCTGGGACTTGGTGTCTGGACCCTGGGAGGTGAGCAGGGCACGTGGGAGCAGTTCCTATTTCCATCCCCTGAAAGGACCCAGTGGTATTTGATACGCAGTATGAGAGCTTTGGTCACCAAGGCAGGCTCCCGGTGATGTGGTCCCTATGCTGAGCTGGTGAAGGCAGAGAGGGGTTCAAACTGTCTGTGAAAGACAAAGCAATTCCAGCATTGTGATTATCCTGGTTCATCTCAGGAGCTGTCTGATGGTCATGGGAGAGCTCAGCAAGAGCTGAACGCACTCAGCCTGGTGTGCAGCCAAGGGTAGGTCCTAAGATAGTGGAGCCTGGACTCAGTTGTGCTCCTGAGGGTGCTGAGAATGGACAGCACCCCCCAGGCTCTGGATCATGGATATAATCTGGAAATACCAAAATCTGAACCACAATCCTCCCTCCTTAAAAACTGAGGAAAAATGCTCCTATTTCCTCCCAACCTTCAGTAGGGAGCATCTGGGGACTGGGATTGTGTTCTGATGATTCAGCACTAAGCACACAGGTCCCTGTGCTGGATTTTGAGCTCCCAGTGCTCTGCAATTCCCGTTAGGAGCGCAGTGTCCTGCCCAGGATACACAGAGCTTCCCCTCCCTGGACAGTAAATAACCCACCCTGCTGAGACTGGGCATGAGTGCAGGGCCCAGTCAGGCATGGAGCTCACTGCTCTGCTGCAAAGCACAGCCGGGGAGGAAAAATAACCTTTCAGTTTTATGTTCAGTGATATATTGTCTTTAAATCTGAATGGGTTTAGGAAATGTTACAGAACAGAAACTGCTCTGCTTTTCCAGAGGCATAATGTTATGGTACAGTTGTTCCAAAGCCAAACTCTGCTCTGAGTTATGCCCCTATATCATCTTTCCAAGGTATTTATAAAATTATGATTAACAGCAGCAGACATAGGACTTCATTATTTCTTGAACTGCCTTTCTTTTTAACTATCTACAAGCTCAGAGAATTACATACGGCCTCATTAACCTCTGTGTCCAACTGATAATAAGGCAGGGAAGGAGGTACCCCTTCAGCTGCTCGACAGCCTGTGCAGGAGCCCTGTGAAAAGGCTGCAGAGGGAACACCAACACTTCCCAATCCATGCTACAGGCTCTGTGTGCCTGTGGGTGATTGCACAGGAACCCGAAATGTTGTGGTTGTGTTTGTGTGCTCACTGCCCAGGTGAGGGTACTCCATCTGGGAGATCAGAAGCCCCAGAAATAAATGGCTTTGGAAATCCCACTCTGTAAGTGTCATTACCCCCGGTGTGTGTCTATTATGATGGGATACTTAAAGTAAGAGTGAAAAACACAGTTGTACCCAACAGGGATCTTAGGCTCCATAGGAGCAACGAGAATGCTTTTGGAGGGATGGGGGCAACTTTGGTCTTTTGGTATTTTTAAAAACACCAGGACTGGTTTCACAACATACGTAAAGGAATTATTCTGCCTCTTGGCTTCTACAAGAGTGCTCTAAAGTGATTTTAATATGCATAGCTGTCCAGACAGTGCAGAATCCTAACTTGAACTTCTGCAGGATAGTTTGTGAGATTAAGTTCAGAATCTGTTCAAATGTTTTGCTGCATTCAGCTGCACAAAACTCCTGCTTATATAAACTTTTCAGTGCCATCCAAAAAGGGTGAAAGACTAAAGCAATCCACAGATGTAACCCAGACTCCAGACTTTGCTTTCCCAGGGGTAACTTCTCATGATTTGCTCCCCAACAATCTCAAAGGCCAGCTGTCACAGCCTTTGCTATTTAGGATTCTCAGGGTATAGTGTACTTCCCAAAGTTTCTCTGCTTTGAGCCACTGTGAACTTTTCTAAGTAAGGCACAAGGACAACTTAACCATTCTTTATGAGAGATCCAAGCAGTCAAAAACTAAATGGCTTTGAAAGCAGAGCCAACAGGGTTTAACAAACCAACAGTAACTCCATGGGAGTTTGCTAATCCCCAAAATCTACAATAAACAGATAAAGTTAATAAGACTCAATAAATGAGAAACAGCCCCATTAGTGCTTAAAGAGCACTATCTAAATACTACACACTTTATTTACTGAGTTCCCTTGCTGAATTTGCTGTACACAGGAACACTAAAAATTCATTATCTTTGGAGGCAAAGCTTAGTAAATTTGACAGTAATTAATCTCCATTTACCCTCTGCGTGTGTTTCTGAACAGACGAAAAGTTCATTGAAAAAGTTCTTTCAGCTGCTCTGAAAGAGAAGCAGTGCTTTGATAAACAAGAAAGCACCAAACACAGGCTTCTGAAAGGGAAATAGAGCAGTAGCCAGTTCTGCGTGGTTTGAGCCAGGTGCTCATTGCAAATTCAGTAGCGTGCACTGGCAAGTGTCAGCAGCAGAGAAACTGAAATTACTGAAATTCTTATGCCAGTGTAATTTGCTGAAGGCGATGCACTGAGGGTTAAGGGAAATTGTGCATGTGTTGAGGATTATAAAACAAATTAAAATGGAGGCTAACAAAAGGAGTGCAATATTTATGCATTTGTTCATTCTTTTCACTTTGTGGTACTCAATCAACTTCACAGTCTCTTAAGGTGGCACGGGGACATTGCTATTGTGTACATTCATTTACCCTGAAAATGGGAGCTCAGACATCCTAGGCTACAGAATTTAGCTGGTTCTGGTAATCTTTATAAGTACCTCTATTAGCCTATCAAATATTTACAACCCACCCATTACTTCTGATCAAGTGAAATTTAATCATCGACACAAAAAATGCAGTAACTTTTCTGTTTAGTGCTTTCTACTTATCTGCTTCAATTTTGATATATCAGCCCGTTTTACCATGTATCCCTTCCCTGTCCCTAGAATTCCAGCATCTGTGCACCCTGGTTATACAAAAGCAGAAATGTTTTAATCACCCACAGCTTGCTGCAGTGGAGTCCATTACACTGTGTAATGTGCTTAGTGTTTAATACCCAATTTACCAAATATTTTAAAGAGTTTCTAAAGTACCCACTGTATGATCACCCAGCACAGCCCAGCAACCAACTGGGCTATTACCTAGTGGAATGAGAAACAAGTACTCTATGGAATATGCTCTTGGTTGCATATTCCCAGCCCTCTGCTGGCAAGCCCTGCCATGGAGCTGGTCGGAGAAGTGAGGGCATTGTGTCTGTGTCTCTGTCCAGTGTCTCAGCTCCAGCCCTCCAGCACAATAAACTGGACTTTTTCAGTCAAGATGTGCCCACCTGTCCCTCTGTCAGCTCTGTGTGGAGTGACAAGCTCTGTGAACAATAGGGACCAAAGAGCTGACAGTAATATCATTTTCAAGTGCCACCACGAGATTCACCCAAGCCCACCTGCAGGGATTTAGACCTCATTTTAATTCATTTGGCTATGAGATGCAGATGTAGGCTGTCCTGACCTGCTGGTGACAGACTGTGAGAAGTACCTGCAGAGTCAGCTCTTGCTCCTATTTACCCATGGAAACAGAGAAAATTGTTTGGCTTTAGTTTTCTGTCTAGATTTGAGCAGGCTAAATAGAGCTGCTTGGGACTCTAAGGATAAAATGGAGCCTTTATTTGAATTTCACTGTGGCAGGGAGATGTTTTCACACAGGTTCAAGTCTTGGAGCTCCCAGAAGCTCCAGGCTCTTTCCAGGAGGCTCTCTCAGAAATGACCAGAAGCTCACTGTCCTTCACATCACTGTGCAAATCAAAGGACAAAAAAACTTCTAACTAGCTTCCAACAGTTTCAGCCTTAGTGTAAAACAAGTGACAACAGATGGGATCAGACAGACGGGGGAATAGAGGAGGAAAATGAGGCAGTACCAGGGAGTGTGACAGGCAGGGGTCTCGGCACATTGGCAGCCTCGCTGTTGTCGAGTTTGGGTTTTTTTTGTGTAGTCATCACATATTAACGTTGTATTTGGGGAGTTAATAGATTTTACACTTGATTTTCTGGCAGGGAGTGGGGAGCCGCTGCCAGCCATGAAGCACTTTGAAAATAAGATTAGTTTTCCAATCTATTCAAGTGATCTATGCATTGTTATTTCTCTGAAAGGTAAAGGTGTAAGGGCCGAGTCCTGACCTTTATTTCAGAGTCTGTTGGAATATCTCCATCAGCTGCCACGGAGCTACTCCAGATTAACAGCAACGTAACACCAACGTCAGGATCTGGATCTTCCAGAGAATCCCGTTGATCTTACATCATTGCAATAGCTGATTTAAAATCACATTGGCTTGAGAAGCATTTCTCATACACAAAGGAGGTCAGAATCTCTCCCTTTCTCTAATATTAAGGCAAATTGTGATCCAAAGGATCGTGTCTATATTCCCAAGCCTACTCTTCTATAGGATCAATAAATTACCTGATAGTGTCAATTGAGATTACACTTTATGGATGGTGTTCTATAGGATTTACATCCCAGCTATGAAGCAGGTCAGATGAACAAACAGAATACCCAGTCCTGGACCACTTCCCTTACTCTACTCTGTCATTTTTATAGCTTCACACATGCTGCAGGTGCTGACACTACACATGCCTGACTGTAATCCACACATCAGCCTGAGAGCACACCAGTCCTGGGAGAGACTGCCTCCAGCAGTCGTTTCAAGCCTGGTTAGATGAGCAGAATGGAAACATCAGCTAGAGAGATGAAAGTTACCTTTTTTAATAATGGAAATGAGATGGAAATGTTGAGTAGCTGTTAGAGGTTTTCTCTATTATCTGATTTTTTAAAACCAATACGGAGAAATGCCTTACAAAGCCTAATATTAATGTATGTATTCTTAGTAATAAGAAATATGAATGGCTGGGTCTATGATCCCTTATAAATCTTTCATTCTAAAAACTGCCCATAGCATTGTTCTTAGTAATTGAGAGCTATATGAACTTGTCAGGTTCTTTTTTAAATTATCAACTTACTGTTCAAGACAAAAAATCCTGAATTGAAGTGGAAAAAAAATACTCCCCTGGAGAATTGAAGTGCAGACATTTCCTGGTAAATTATTTTTATTTAAATCACTTTTCTTGGTTTTAATATTGAAAAGACTTTAAATCATTGAAGAGCCTTTAATTTAGGATAGTGGATGGCAGGGATGTAATTGGGGAGACCAAACTAGCTGATCTGCTTCAGCACAGGGGCTGGACCAGACGATTTCTCAGAATTTTTTCAAGTCTGGCATTTATAGAAAGCAACTCTTCTCTGACTCTCTCTTCAAAACTGTTTGCATCTAAGGCGTACAAAGACACCCTGTTGCCAGCAAGAATTGCCACTGAATTCCAAATCTTCCAGTCTTGAGATACAATACAACAGAGTTGGATTGAATGTGGTGATGGACTGAAATCAGAAGGATTTACCTAAGGCAGTTACCACATGGGATGCAGGCAGTGACTAAATAAAATGCAATCAAGATTCAGTCTATCCCCCAGGACCACAAAGAAATAATGGCACGGCAAGAAATTTTACAAACTAAACTATCACTGTTTTTTCTCTGTCTCTCCCCTGCTGGAATTCAAGTTTCTTTAATAATGAGGATTACTGTCAAACCTTTAAACAGAGTTGAGAGTGTGAGAAGGCAGCAGACAAGTACAGCAATTCCTTAGCTCTGCACACTCACTCTCTGTTACAGCTTTCTGGTCTGGGTCCACAACAAGAGGTCTCCCACCCTGGCAGGGTATTTGGGCACAAAATCACCCACTTTGCTTGTCCATGCCCCCCTCGCTGCTGGAAACACCGTGCTGGGGTAGCCCAGCGTCCCCATCCGCCCTGTGCCGCAGGTATGCCTTCCCCGACTGGCTCCCGGGGGAGCAGCACAGACACACAGACACAATGAGAGCCTCCAACTGGAAATTCAAACAAAAATATGGCTGTCTACTCCAAAAGGCAAACTCATTTACAAAGGTCATCTCTGTCGAGGAAGAGTGATGCGTTGCTCCCCTCTTGGAGGCAACTGCTGTCGCTCCTCTCCCGAGTTACATTCACGATCATAGTTTTGAAAAAAAAAAAAAAAAAAAAGAAGAAAAAAAAAAGAGACAGAAAAGAAAAGAGACAAAAGCCCGGCAAGCCCCCTATTCAGAGAGCTAGCCCCGCAACTCCCCTTCCCCTCGCCGGGTAAATTGAGCTTCAAAAGACATTAACATCTTTCCCTACCTTCGTTCTCATCGGAGACAGAAGCCCTTCCATTTTGGCCCGATCCTCATGCCAATCCTCGTCCCCCAAGTTAGTATCTGGTGCCCGTCTCAAGCATCCCACACGAACAAGAAGAGCATGTCAGGGACCGCCAGCGACACCCTCCCTTCACGGGAGCGCAGCCAGCTGCCCGCCTGCCAACTCGCGATCCTCAGCCGCTCCTGGAGAGACCTTCCTCCCTGTGCCTCCTCTCTCGCTCTCTGTGCATAATCTGCCCGCAGCTATGTTTGTACCATCGCGGCTGACAAACGATCCCTGCCTTACGTAATGCATTCAGCACAGGACGGGCGATCCCGGCCCCGCTGGGCGGCAGCGCTGGCGGGGAAGGTGCGGGACCCTGCCCTGCCTATTGTCAGGGCAACGCTGATGCTCCGCCGCTCTCCCTGCTAGCGGGGAAAGCACCCGAGAAAACTTCGTCACCGCGGAAGATCGTGGATTCCCCCGGTGCTGACTTAAAAGGGTGTAATCCTCGTTCCAAGCCTCAGCCTAGGAGGTTTTCCCTGCTCGGGAAACGCCAACAGTTGGAGCATTTTCTGCTGGGCGCGTTTTGCTGTCAGCGAGTGACCAAACCCACGCTGAAAGGGAGTTCCTGTCAATTGTCAGCCGGGAATTCAGGGAGAGAAAGAAAGAAAGAAAAGCGCACTAAACAAAAGGAATATACTCCTGCAAAGTTGGTCAGCAAAAGATATTCCCTGAATGCGTTTCTATTAGCATTTTAAGTCAGATCAGAGCGTGCCTTTGTGGAGAATCCCCTGATTGCTCCTGCTTTATGCATTTTGTTTTCCATCATGAAGTGATGCTAGTACTGAAGCTCTTTCAGGGAAAAATCCAAGTAAAAAACGAGCTTCACACCTACAAACACACCAGTGTTCAGCCCACAGGACCAGACCAGACCAGTCCAAAGTAAAACCCTTTTGAAATGCCATCAAATGAGCACAGCTGCCCATTACTGCTCCAAAGGTCGGCTCCCCTGGGGGCCACCCAATTTCCTAACACAAACACAAAAGGAATTCCCTTCCTCAGCCCAGGGGGTAACCTTCCATGTTTCAGTATCCAATTGCTGTCCAAAAGCAAAATTAAAAACCCTGTTACACCACCAGAACTCGATTTTCAGTGTTAGAAAAAATCCCTGTCAGGCTGGTTAGAGCATATTACAGGTGGAAATTTCTAATGCCCTTTAACACCAACTCTTAGGTCCCAAAGCTACATGCTCAGGGACAGTCACTGTCTGATTCATGCACTGAGCTAGATCTGGTTAACTCCTGAAAATATCACATGTTCTCTGGATGATGATGGGGATTCACCTCAATTAGCTTTCACCATCTAAAATTCTGCTTTCTGGTCTGAGCCAGCCACTGAAGTTCTTGTAAAACCAAAAAGAGAGACCAGTTCCTTCTCAAAGTGATTGGCTGCTCAGACCAGGGACCATCTCTGACCCCATGTTGCCTTCATGCTCAGCTCAGGCTCCTGGAGGCTACACTGAGGAGGAGAAGGTGCAATGGAAAATGTTCATGGTGGTGTCATGGTGAGTTCATGGCATCCCAGGGTGCAAAGCCTGGGATGAACCCAGGGACTGACAAAACCTTGCCCTTCAATTCCCAGCAGAAGTGCTCCCAGACAGTGACACATATGAGGGTGTTCAACCCCACACATCTCTTTTCTTCTCTATCTCTTCAGTCCTTTCAACTATGTAGATATTGCAGTTTAATGTCATTTTTCTTATTATTCTTTATGGGATAAAAACAGGGAGATGAGGTGCCTCCTACAGTGATTAATATTAATTTCAAATATAATTAACTCTTCTCAGCCAAATTCAGGTTCTAATCAAACGTGAATGAATCTGATCATATCAAACTGAAGGCAGAGATAAGTGTTCTAGAGCTAAAGAGACTGTAGAATGCTGGCAGGCTCATCCATTTCTTGCTGGTTGTATATAAATGTGTTTTGCTGTTGGTATTTACAAGACTTTGAATAAATGGCAGCAGGAATCCCAGGCTCCAGTAAGACAAGGCCATTGTGATTTTTCTGCTGTACAGCATTGTGCCAGACTCTGATGAGAGGGTTACAAGCCCGTGCACCTGTGGAACATCATCTTGTCCAAATTGGCAGGGGAATTTGACTGTCCATAGCCTCAAGAGTAGCGTAAAGGGAGAGGAGCTTTTGAGTATTTTGGAGATGTCAGGTCAGGTGGTCAAGATTTAATGCAATATGATAATATGGATGATGCACCTACGGCAGTGTATGAACACCCACTTCTCTTAAAGCTCACCTCTGCTTTGAACTACACCACAGTGCCTCATGAGCTTCCCTGTGTTATCTCTGTTTACAAGCAAAAAAAAAAAAAAAAGGCACATTTCTCCTAAAGTCCAAAAGAGTAATTCAGTCTGAAACCAGAAAAGCAAGCTGGGGCCTTTCTGGTTCAGCAGCACTCAAAGCCTCTCTGATCTGAATGGATTGGGAATTGTGCTGATATTGCATGAGTCAGAGCAGAGCCCAGCTCAGCAGGATGAGCAGGAATGCTCAGCACCCGTGGCTGTGAGCCAGCAGTGAGTCTCCCTATCCAGGGAGGGCAGGCTGAGACCCCCAGCTGCATCCCAAGGATGCTCTTGGTCCCTGGGCAAGTTATCAGCTCCTGCATGGCATCACCATGAGCCGGAGCTGAAGTGGTGTGTGTGACAGGAAGTTCTGGTCACATCCACCTTCACCAGAGGGGCCAGGTGACCCAAGGGGTTCTGCCTGTGTGGAGTTTTGTCTTGGCTCCTTGGAAACCCTGGCAATTTCCTGTAAGAGCTGGTTGGGTATCAGTGGGTGGATGGGTATTGTGCATCACATCATCCTCCTCTCAAACTCCAGGCAGCAGGTTGGATTAGAGCTGAGCTAGCATCTAGGCAGATGCTCTGCTTCACCCTGTGCAGCCACCAGCCTGCCCTCCTTGTTCTGCAGGAGCAGGGTGAACACTCAGTGTGATCCAGACTGCTTGCAACCCCTCCTCTCACACTCAGAGCAGCAAATTTACAACTGTGGGAGCCAAGGAAGTTTATCTTCACTTTAAAATGAGAGCTTTGGTTGCTCTAGCTGGGGGAGCAGTGCCCCAAGAGCCTGTCAGCAGCGCCATGGTCTGACACCTCGTTCCTCTGCTGGGCTGTAACTCACAGCAATGCTCAAATTACTGCAGACTCGTTCTACAGCCTCTGCTCCACGATTTCAGATCAAAGGCACTGCAGAGGCAAAAGGAGCATGTGAACACTTGCATCCTCATTCTATTTCTGAAGAGGGGAGAAGAATTTGACTCAGATCCTGGGCACCTACACCCAGCATATCTCAGGCTCTCCACCTGTAGAAGAAGGGACCAACTTATCTAGTTTACACAGGTGTTGCAGAGGTTCATCCTGTCCTAGATTCAAACCACCATATCCTAGAGGATGGGAATATAATCACCTTTGGCTCCTTAACTAGTCATGGGAGTGAGAAACCCTGCAATCCCCTCATACATTATCATAATTTAAATGTCTGCTGGACTCTAGACAGCAGACCAAGGCAGATGTGTGCCTAGAACCTGGTATGTCCTGCCTGGCTTCAGCCTTGGAGCTCCATCTCTTTCTAGGCTCTGCTGACTACCTCGACTAACCTCCATGGGCCAGAAGGAGAGAAGAGATTCTCCTGATATTTAGCCAAGTAGATGTAAATGCCTGAATTTAACTGCCTGTCTCTAGAGTTAACCTCACCCTGAGAACCCAGTACTAGGAAAAATGGCCCCAAAATTCCTTATGTTCACTGTCAGACTACTGGCTGAGGCTCCTTGAAACAGCTGAACCCTGTGGTACGTGTTTGAGCCCTCGGTTTCCCTCTTGTTCACCCTTTGTGAGTGCATCCAGACTGGGATAAAATTCTGGAAGCTGAACACTTCCTAACCTTGGGGGTGGGGACGCTAGCACAGAGCCAAGTTGTGCTGCCTGTACCAGCCCTGAAAAACGGAGGGAATTTGGATTTGGACCGTCTCCACTGCTCTGTGATACAAAAAGTTGCCATCTCCTCCTGCCTTCCGCCCCCGGACCTGCCGTGACAGGGACAATGGATGCGGTGGCAGCGCAGCCTGCCCTGCCCCTGGCCGACCCCGGCACTGGCCATTTCATTCATCTAACAAAAGGTAGCATCGCCGTGTTGCCATGGGAACGCCCCGCCAGCTGAATGGCTACAGCATCCTGTAAGGGAGGGGAAAACATCCCAGTCACACGCCAGGGCTGTGCTGAAACGTATCTTATATTTAGAACAGGCGGTGCGGGGAATACTGATGAATATTTAACACTCGGAGTGCCTTTCATGCTTGGGGTTTTTTTTAGTTTTGTTGCATACTTCCCATAAGCACAACATTTGCTTCCAAATGGTTTGAATATTATTGCTACTGTGCTTCTCTCATCACTGCTTCTCCAGGTTTCCTTTGCTTTTCATGAAAGCAAACTTTTCGTGGGTTACCTGAAAAAGGGAAAGATTTGCTTATGCTCTGTAAGAACCAGTCTCTTTGAGGGCTTTCTTTTTTTCTCCACCTCATTAAAAAACACTTGCTTTCAACAATCAGTTTCCTGTGCTGCAGAAAAGAAATTAATTAATCAATCAACCAAACTTTCATTCACTCATTCAGGAATACACATCTGAAAATGTCCTGAAATTCTTTTCTTCTGTCCTTTTCCCCTAAATGGTGAGCAGTGAAAAAAGGGGATTTAATCACCCAAAAGTCCAAACTATCAACAGTTTTATGTGCTTTATTTTATGACGCATTTTTTAAAAAGCAAAGGTGCTGGACATGGTGGTGAGTCCCACCTGCTACTGTCCAGGCTGTGCAGGCAGATTTGGTACCTCCTGGTGATGAACAAGCTGATTCTTTTTTTTTGAGGATGGCAAAGGGAAGTGATAACAGCACTGGCTGGGGTGGCATGGGGAAGAGGTGCCCACCCTTGGGGGTGTAGCTCACAGCACTGCCAGCTTGGGGACTCCCATCTCCAAAGGTGCCAGGAGGATGCAGCCTGGCACAGACTGTGGGTTGTGCTGATGGCTGGGTGCATCCTCTCTGGGATGGCACTTCCTCTTCAGTCTCCTCTTTAGCTTTAGATTAAGTTATAAATAAGGTTAAAAATATGTGATGTATCAGCTCTTGTTCTGAAGCAATCTCCTGGCATATATAAAGCTTTGTTCTCAGAAAGGCCAGATTCTTAGCAAGGATTTTAGGAGTGAAATGTGCTCTTTTTACTAGGCTGTAGCAAGGCACTGGGCTCTTTTTTGAGCTTAACAGCCTTGGAAAAGCTGCTGGGATCCCAAAATCTTATCTACGTGCTTCCTGCTTGGTAGCACGCCAAGGCACCAAGGATGGAGGCGCAGTCCAGCCGGCAGCTTTGTCGGTGATGCAAGGGGAGGAGCAGTGCTGTACTGGGTGTGCTGCTTTGGCAGCGCTGAGAAACTGGAGCTGTGTTTATTTGTTGCTGGTTGTGGGGCGTATTTTCAAAATGGAGAAAGGTTTTCCTCTCCAAGGTTGCCAGTGCAGTCCTTTGAGATCTGCTCTGTGTGTTCAGAGGGAGAGGGACCTGCCTCTGAGGAGGGTAAGAGGGGACACACCCCTGCTCCTTGCAAGCTGTTCCACTGATGCAGCATTTGCATGAGTAAGTGCTTTCAGAATCATTTGCCACTTACCCCTACACGGCACCAATTCCAGTAAGGGCTAGAAACATGAGATGTTTTACTGGAGTTTGTCTTTAAGGCTCTAATGACCTGCTTTTTTTTCCCAGAAGAGTCAGGCTTTTTCCACAAAAGCAAAAGCAGGATGAGGAATAATAAAGTCTCGAGGTATTAATAAGATGGACTTAGCTGCCTTCCAAATCTGGATGGCAAACATAAAAAAGTCATATCTGAGGAGCACAGGTCACTGTACAAGTGTGAGAAGACTGGGTTACAGCAAAGCCAGTTCAGCACCCTGCCCTGCCTGGCAGGACCATCAGGGTCTGTCCGTCCTCCTCCAATAACTGAAAGGGATTTATCTCTACGACACATCAGTGATCTCAGCCATTGTTATCATGATTCCTGTTAAGCCAGTGTGGCAATTTAGGAACGAAAAGCTGCCTCTCTACACATAAATAAACCACCTCAGCAGAGATGGGGACTGCTGTGTTTGAAGAAGCAGATTCCCAGGATCAGGCTCTGGCTTGGTGGCTTGGGCAAGGCTCTGTCTACCCTATTTTTTCTTGTCTCCATGACCCTGGGTCACTGGGAGGATCTATAGATGATTTGAGGATCTACAGATGAAAAATGGGGGTTGTAGAGATGGGGCTCACTGACTCAAATTGAGGATTGCTGTGCAAAATCTCTGCCCCAACAGAGAAAATGGCCTCTGGTGGTCCTGTCTCCCAACCATGAGGCTGAGCATCCTTCTTAGTCTTCTGACAAAACATGTGCTAGAAATAGGAAGGGGCTTCCTTCCCTAAATAGCAACTGAGCTATATTTTCCTTTTGCTCCTAGGTATATTTGCTGTTCTGGAGGTTAGCAGTCAAAACACACACAAAGCCTTTCACTAGAGCATTAGGTCTATGTATGCAGTTTCAACAGTCAGATGATTTATTCATCCACTTCAGTAACCATTCAAACAGGGCATGAGGTAGAAAGCAACAAACACTGAGTGTTTGTGTTTGGTTTGCAAGAAGAAATCAACTGAACAGGATAACAGAAGCTTTTTTTCCCAATGTAAAAGACTCCAACCCCATCCCTGTCAATATCTCTGTCAAATTAAACACCATCTCCCAAAGCTACAACTCTGCTAAAGCACAGCTATTATGCTCTCAGTTAGAAACCTGATTATAGCCACCTCATGTCTGTAAAAACACAGCCTCTGATGCAAAGTGACTCCCAGATACTCTGCAAATGCTCATAAAGGCACTTGATGCTCCCTGGACACATCTCTGTGTGTGCTGGAAGAGGAGAGCAGCTCTCACAGGGCAGACAAGGCATTAAGAGAAAAGCAGCCATTTTTCTGAAAGTGCAATATTGTTACAAATGTGCAAATCCCGGACTGTGGTATTTTGGCCTGGGGAAGAGAAGAAAAGGAGGGAACGAACAGAAGGGCTCAGCATGAGGCAAAAATTGAAAACAGGGACAAGGGTAAAAAAGAGGTTGAGAAAGTACAAAATAATAATAATAATCACCATCATCATCAGGAGTTGCCCCAAAGGAGTCCTATAAAATATTATTTCTGCAGAGATTCTTTAATCTTTAAAGATTGGGTTCGTTTTGATGCAAATCAGAACCCCAACTGAAAAGAGCCATCAGAGACCCTCTCTTCTCCAGAGCAATTTTGATCCCTCTGAGTGTGAAGGCTGGGGCAGAATTTTGCAGTCTCAGAGGGAATATCTGCATGTAAAACACCCTGTAGGCAGGTGGATCCCCTGGATGACAGAGTCTGAGGTAGATCCTGCACTCCCCTTATTTGATGGAGTGTTTCATCAAGTGGAGGACATAATCAGATGCCAGAGCACAGGACCAAGGGAAACACGTGATACCGTTTTTCTTCATGATAATTCTACATTTTTTCATTTTAAATATTTTTATATTTGTTTGCTCATCCCTGATGAATCTCACTCTCTAGAACCAGAGAACTGCTTGAAACTCAGAGTCATCACTTTCACTTAGCTTTACCTTCTGGGGTAGGAGTCAGACTTCCCTTCCCTTTCATCTCAACTGGGGCTCCCATCACTCCTCCAATAAAAGCTGATGTTCATAGCATGTTGTCTTATGTTGTAGTGGATGTTTTTACCTATGCCCATGGCTGCTTCAGCAGCTGCCTGTGAGCCCCACTTTGGGTCACTGTCCTCTTAGTGCTCCAAGCCCCCCCGGTGATGCCCTTTGGCCACCCAGTTATTGGTCACTGCATGTTTTGGCTGTGAGTGTTTCTGACCAAGGTTTCACTGGCATTGGAAAGAAGACAAGAGCTAAAGCAAACCAGAGGTCCATTCAGCTCATTCAAACTCTTGGGCCTCTCAAACCCTTTCACAAAATTCCCAGATTCCGTTCCTTGGGGCAGGGGCTAATGGAACATTTATGCATCTCCCAGGATGTCAGTAAAGATATAAAATAAAGATGCCAGCACAGCATCCCCAGCAAGGCACAGGAGAGCTTCTACATATAATGAATATATATCATCAGCCTGTTTTCACCCTAAACAACCATCTCCACTTTCATAAAAGCCTCATTTGAATTAATATCCAATGCTGGATTTCATGGCACTGTTAGATGGTGTTAAAATTCAGGGACCTCAATCTTTCTTTATCTGGAAACAACAAGAAAACTCACCAAGACAGGTCAGAGGTGGGATTCATCTCAGCCAGCTTCAAATATCTACACTGAGACTGGCTCCAGCTTAGCTTAGTCCATTACCATTTCCTTATAGAAAATGGAATGAATTGGCACTCCTAAGGCTCAGTTCCCTTGACCTGTGCTAGGAAAAGGTGACATGTGGCCTTACTGCCTAAGAAAAATGTAATTTTTTGTGTGTTTCTTGTGCCACAATCCTGGCAGAAATAAGGATGACAAGCACCTCATTAAGGTTTCTGCTCATTATCCTAACACCCTGATTGCCTATCTGAAATACCTTGCATGCAATAAGAAAAGCAATCATTGTGATGATGGAGCTGAACTTTTTAAAATAATGATATGTGTTCTACAACATGTGTCAAATACCTGAAATCTGCCTGAAACCTTTCTTTGAGATATTTTCAAAAGTCACTGGACTTTGCAAAGTTCAATAAATTAAACAGTTAATTAACATTACACTGAAGTCTTAGCATCACCTGGATGTAATGACTGCTAGGCACCTAACTTTCCTCCAAATCTCCTGTAAAGTGTTTCCTCACCTGTTTTTCATCTGCTACTGCATTTGTGATGATATGACCACTTCTTAACTCTCCTTCCCTCTTTATCTTACTTTGCTCATTAAAAACAATTTAAGAGTCATCATCATTGTGCAAAGATACAGTTAAAGGTCTGGGGAAGGAATCTATTTAGTCAAGGAATGGGGCTTGTCTGCTATTGATCCAAAGGCAGTTGATGCTTGTCTTCTATGAGCCCTTACAGGAGTTATGCAGGTGTAACCCAAAGCATGTAACAGGTGAAAAGTCACCCACAGCATCCAGAGGGATGAAGTTCAGCCTTAGGAGTGGAGGACGGAGCTTTGATCACCCCAAAGAGCTGCAGCCGGGGCCGCTACAAACATTGATCTTCAAAGCATCAGCGGGATCGATGTGGCCAGTGCTGCTGTGCGGGTATTGATGCTGGGATAGCTAAAAATAAACCCAGCCACACGATGGGGGCTGTGGCATTTGTCCATGGGCAGTGGCCTGACTTGTACCTCAGGGCTGCCACATGTGTGGGACTAGAGCAGCTCCACACTTCATGCTCTGGACAGACCCACAAATCCTTGCTGAAGTTTTGGGCAATGGTGAGGGGCACTGGGTGCAGCGTAGTGGCTCATGTGGAGCATGACTGGCTGTGTGCCTCCACGGGAAAAGGGAACCCAGCTTGAGGGGGCAAAGGAGGGACCCAGGTCTGCTCTGTGCTCTGCCTTGTAATCCCTTGAGGGTTTAGGGCAAGTCACGTCTCAAACCCCTACACACTCAGGTTTATCACTATGGAAGTGGAGATAATCTATACCTCAGAGGAACATTGCATGGATAAGTCAATTAACCGTGAAATCACAGATGGAAGATGCAAAAGAAATGCACAGGATTAGTTTTGCAGATCAACCCTGCCAGGCACAAATACATTTTTAGATCCTCTTTCCCCCCCCGCACTAAAAAGCACCAGCAAGCTGCTCCTTATAGTCCTGCTTAACATATTAATGGGGCATCCCCACCAGCACCAGCTACATCTGTGGCCAACTGTGGAAAGGGGGGAGTGAGGCCACCTGTGCTCAGCACCCTTACCTGGGCAGCCCTTGGCCACTGCTTTGCCCTTGCCTGGCAAATGCTGCCTGTCCAAGGGAACAGCGGCCTCTCCTTGTCTGCCCCACAGACACCGACCTAATCCAGTCAGCCTTTAGGGTTTGGCTGCCACAGCTGACCTCTGCTGAGTTGCCATAGTTTCACCTTAAGGCACTTGCTAATTCCTGCAGGACCTCATGTAGATTTGGAAATCTATTAAAGGATGTTCTTCTAATTTCAATACACTTTAAAAACATCCTTGACAACATGTGCTTTGAAAAAAAATGTACAGAATATGTATTTCTTTTCTTTGAATCAGTGTCCTATAGACACAATTAAGCGGTCTTGATTTTAAAAGATCACTTAGAAACATCACTGGATTTATTAGCCACTGGTGATAACCATCTGGGAGGTAAAACTGTCTCACCCAAGGAAAACTCATCCTGTAGCACTGCAACCTCTAAGCACCAGTGTCAGACATGCAGTCTAGGATATCAGGGGATGACTTATTTAGCAGTAGTCCTTCCTCATCCTGTCCAAACCCAAATCCATTGGATTAGAAGAAGAACCCCAGGTAAAAGAAAAAAAAACATGCAGGGTAAAAAAGAGTAAAAGTGAATTAATGAGGTTTATGTTATCTGCCCTGTGAAGAGCAGTAAGTTACAGCAGAAAGAGCAAACACCCACAAGAAAGGGAAGACTTTGATCTGCTAGAGAAAATCTAACACAGGACTCCTGTTTCTGCTTGCAGTGTCATTTTCCAGATCATTGGTGAGAAGTAACTTACTGTATTTTGTTCTTTGCTTGGTTGTGTTTTGTTTTTTTTCTTTACATCAGTTTTTCTTATGTAGGCAAAGTCCTTAGGCACACTTGGGCTAGCAAAATAACGCTTTTGCTGGTAATCTATTTTGTTAAAAAACTTCAGTGAAGTACATTACACAAAGGCCTCTTTTGCCCTGGGCTGCCCAGCCCAGGAGGGTTGGGCTGTAGATCAAACCTTTATCAATAAGCCTTTAAGAATGCAGAATAGGCTATTGTGTAGATCAGCTGCTTTCTTGAGTTTCACATAGAAAAGAAAAATGTTTAACAGTCCTTATTGTAGCCTCAGGTATCTAAAGTTTCAGTATCACTACATCTAAAATACAGGGGCCAGATATTGCATTGGATAGATGTTGAAAAAGCCCACAGTGGCTGTGTGCTGAGCATATATTTAATAAATGCAGCTGCAGTAAGAAAATAGGAAAATATTTCAAAGTGAATAGAATGCAGACTGGCTTCATACCTACTTCTCTGTCTTAGTTTGTCGGCCACATTTCCAGCTGATGTGAATAGCCCCCTCTAATCCAAATGACATTAACTTACGACCTGATGGTGACATTTCCAGAGCAAATGTGCATTCTATCACTATTTCACATTTTGTTACAACGACAGGAGTGTGATTGTGGTCCAGAGAATGGAACATCCTCTTTTTTCTGGTGCTACATTTCTCAAAGCTCTGCCTGGGATCTGCTGGATTTAGAGCAGTGGGACAAAGGCTTTCTGGCCCCCAGGATAGCATTGCTATAGCTGGGGGGCTGAGCTGCGTGTGTGGTGACTTCTCACTCACTCTGGTTTAAGTGCAGCCTGTTCTGTTGAGCCATTGGCAACATCGCAGCCCAGAAAAATCTCCAAAAGGGAATTTGCTTTGCATGCTGTAACTATTGGTAGGAAATGCAAATGTGGACACCTTTGCAAATCTAATCCTCCATCCTCCCTCCTGCACACATTGCTTCCTGCTTCCTGCCAAAGCCTTCTTCCCTTTACTCTCTTCCCCAGGGCTTCAAAGAGAAAAATGTCTGGGCCAAGTCTGTGTATGGCCACCACTTTACCAGATCTGAGGATTTATCATGCTTGGCTTTTCTAGGCAGCAAAACCCTTGGTCCTGCCTTTACAGGGGTTGGGCTATGAAACAGTTCCTTGAACTGAAAGGTGCAAACTTGAGCAGAAATGGCAACACACCACATACTGAAACCTTTCAGAGGGATCCGTGTCTCCCACTGCAGTTGCTCTGCCTCCAGGATAGCTGCAAGGCTGACACTAATTTTCAGGCATTTCCAGCTTCGTTTTCTAAGCAACTTGCTTATGGCATTAAACACTGTTTGGTTTCAGAGCAAAGAGTCTTTCACTGAAGCATCCCATCCTCCCAAGGATTTTTCTCCCCCTTTCTCTCCTGTTGTGTTGGTACTTCAGTCATGCCAATAGGTGTTCTCTAAAATAATGGCCCCCTCATGTCATGAGGAGGGTTCTTTACACAAAAAGGTTTAAGAGGACAGGAAAATACATGGCTGATCATCTAGTGTCTCAAAAGGTGTTTGCCAGAAGCCAAATTATCAGATACATACATTAATCCTAATTGTGTATCACCTTCACTTGGAAAGCACCTATGGCCCAACTCTGCATATTTCAGCTCTTTTCTGTTGCCTTGTCTCCTGTGGATAAATAAGGATTGGCTGCAATTATGTGTTAAGGCAAGCTGAATAAAAAAAGCCCATCCCTCTAAAGAAATACATCATTAGTGTGGCAGAACTTTCATTATTTAAAAGCAACAGTTTTTTGCCCATAATTTTTCACAATCACATTAAAAAAAATCCCAACAAATTAAAACCTGCATATTTTCCTACATACAGGTATTGTTGAGACTGTCACACCTCATAAGAGCACAAAAAGACAGATGAAAGCACTGTGCTCATTTCTGAGCAGCTGGGAACGGCACTGAGAAAAGCACTGCAATTGAGATTAAGAGAGAGTCTTCACAGTGCAAGATAGCCCAGCTGCTTGGAAAATCAAATCTATTGAACATACAGATTTCATGCAACAAAACAATGCCTTGCTGATAAAGGAAAATAACAATGCTCAGGCAGAGTTCCACAGTCTTCGATTCAGTTTGGAGATAAGTGGGCAGTCCTACACTTTTCCTCTTTAGAAAAACCCAGAGTTAGCTTTCTAATTGTGACTATTCATTGCCTCTTTTTGCCAACTCTGAAAAATCAACTCGGAGGTTTTCATTTGATAATAACACACCCCACAATTTACTGGAAAGGGCACTTGCATGGGGAACCAGGATGTGCAGGTCTCATTCCTCACACTGGCTTTAAAAAAACTCCTTCAGCTCTCCTCCTCAGTCTTCCTATGGTGAAGAGACATCAGTGCCTTTGGGAAATGTTTTGACATCTCTAGAAGAAAAGTGTCGTATCACTACCCTATCATTTCCTTACTCAGAGCTGATTCATGCTAAGAAGTCAGGAATAGTAGGGCCTACAAAGCTGATCAAAAATGTTTTTCCCTCTAATGTAAGAAGTCCTGTTTCCTCTGAAAACTACTATCTGGGCCCAGATGTTTTAATTTTTTGAGAAAACTGGGTCTTGTTAATAATCTTTAAATCTTTAGCTAAAATCTGCTTTGCCACTGCAAAATGGGTTTTATGTGATCAATTTTGATCAGCTGTGGAACAGCGAGCTGCTCTGTTGGGATTTTAAATTTTCATTGCTATCCAAATGTAATGTTGTATCTCCTGTGAGGTTTTGGTCTAGGTAGGAGGTTGATTGGTCCCACTCATTCTCCATTCTCCTTTTTTGCACTGTGTAAACTGAACACAAAAACACTTTTCCAACACCAAGACCCAGCCCTCTCTCCTAGACTCAAGGAATACCTCAAACACTGGACAGGACATTACAAAACCCAGCTCTTTCTTTCCTTCAAGGCACCATATTTTCAGTAACCTTCTAGTAACCTCCGAATGTGTAGGATATTAATTGAGAAAAGCAATACTTCAGGAGTTTTCATTGGATGCAAAAGAAATATAATAGTCTTAATTCCTCTAAATGAAACCTTTTATTTATGCATGAAAAGATAGTTAATATGTTCTCTCTGATAGCCTTTTGTTATGTGTTTGGCATTGTAATAACTAACTAGTCATTCCTGCTCTGGTTTTTTGTTCTGGCCAGTTTTTTAATCAATGGCACAATACTTTACCTTTCACCAAATGCCTCTGGTTTCTTTGAGAGCCTTTGTAATAAAATTAATCAAAGCATTTGTAAACTCCACAGAAATCATTGTTGACTAGTTTTCTTTCAAGTCATTATTGTATTGGTGCTGAAGATTTCAGCCAGGCTGGGGGAAGGATATCATATTCCCTGAAATAGATTGTTTAACTTACAACTAAAGTCCCCTGCAAAAAGCTACCAAAGGTGCCACAGCTGGAGTTCCTCCCTGCTCCTGCTTAGACCAGCAATAATATATATTACAACTTGTAGCCTTGAAATTACCCTCTTGGGATGAATTCCTAGCACCACAAGCCCTTTCTTGAGAGGATATAATTAACCATGTTTTGATTCTCCCTCCCTTCTTCCAGGCAAATCTGGACTCCAGCCCTTACATCTTTGCCTTGGTATCCTCCAGCCCTTGTGAAAACGATGTGAGTTTTGGCCTTAATAACAAGCCATGTAAAATCTACATAATTGACCCCTTTTCTGAAAATATTTCAAAGCTTTCTCTTTAGTCTTTGAATATGCATGTGCAGAAGGGATGCCCTCATTTCAGCAGACCCCTGTTGCATACAGCAACCTTCTTGCTGCCATACAGAAAAAACAACCAGGGAGTTGTAAGAAATGGGGTTTTGCCTCCCAGATGCCCTAATTTTCTTTCCTGTGTGATTTTATGCAAAGGAGCTCAAACACTTTATTTCTGTGCCAGGCATCTGTGGCATTACTACAAATAATATAATCCAGATATCCATGGGATGTCAGGGTTGTGGGGTCCAGTGTTGAGGTCCATGGTGATCTTGGAGTCTTACATGAACGGTCTGAAGCAATTTTGCAGCAGTACCCCAGGCAGAAACCTTTCTATGGCTGCCTGCCTGGACAGGGAGATATCCCCAGCCAGCCTCAGAGGTGAGAGTTGGATCCTTTACCCAAAGAACTGAAATCTCCTCACCAGTAAATGGGAAGTGTTAAGGCACTTCTGCCTTAGTTCAAGCAGTAATGGCAACATGATAGTTTTCCATTGTGTGTCATTTGACTGATTTCAGTGCTAACTCCTGAGTTGTGAGCCCAGTTTAAAGTCCACTGAGTCCATAGCATATCTCCATTTATCCTGAGGGGACCTGAGGGTGGGGATCTGAAAAAGTAGGGGAGATGGTGTTTGGTATTGAGTTTGGGTTTGATTTTATTTTTAATTACTTATAAGCATTATAGCCTGATTGTGACCTCTTTTTTTTCTGCATCTAACCTTTCTTTTTCCCTGTAACATTTCAGTAGCATTCAGATGGCCACCTCTTCTGAACCATGGTTTGTTCACAACTTGCTTACATTGCTCTGTTCATTGTCCCCTTTCCTCTGCCAATTCATCTAAAGTTTTTAAAATTTTTCATTCAAATGCAAAGCATATAGTTCTTATCTGCCAAAAGGACTGAGAAAAAGGATGTTGGAAACAGACCTTTATTTCATATCTATGACTAAAACCTGCCTTACCCAGCTCCAGAGATGGACTTACACTTTTCCATCCTTTGGCTTCAGTCAGTCCTTCCACTTGTTAAGAGAGAGCTCCTCCAAGTCAATATTACTCACGTGTTTATTCAAAATCAATACTGCTTATTACAGCTTCTGCAATTGAGTCTCACTGTCACCCACTTAGCTCACAATCTTCCCAGCAGACTCCCAGCTTGCTGTGAAGTTGCAAGAGTGAAGAAAATAGAAAGTCAGACAGACACAGAGACATGCTGACATGGGATGTCACACAGGACAGACTGCCAAAAATTCCTTCATCTGCTTCTCCTTCCCTGTACTCAGAAACACATGACCAGAGAAGACACAGCCAAGATCTTTGAAATCTCTGTGTTACTCTCAGTTTCTGCTTCCCCTCCTGAAAAACAGAAGGCCACAAAGATGATCAGGGGGCTGAAGCACCCTTCCTGTGAAGACAGGCTGAGCGAGGGTGTTGTTCAGCCCAGAGAAGAGAAAGCTCCAGGGATACCTTCAGAGCACCTTTCAGTGCCAAAGGGGACTACAAGAGAGCTGAAGAGGGACTTTGGACAAGGGCATGTGGTGATAGGACAAGGATTAATGACCTTAAACTGAAAAAGGGTAGATTTAGATTGGATATTATGAAAAAAATTCTTTATGGTGAGGGTGGTGAGATGTTGAAACAGGCTGACCAGAGAAGTTGTGGATGCCACATCCCTGGAAGTGTTCAAGGCCAGTTTGAGTGGGCCTTTGAGCAACCCGGTGTAGTGGAAGGTATCTCTGCCCATGGCAGGGGTGTTGGACCAAGGGGATCTTTAAAGTCCCTTCCAACCCAAACTATCCTTTGATTCTATGATTCTAAATGATAACTCACACCTAGTTCTGGTCACAGCAAGGATCAGCCAGTGCTCAGGCAAAACCATCCCCCAAACAGTGTGCAGTGTTTTTATACCTTGACGCTGCCCCTGCTGAAGCAGATGGCAAGCTCCCATTGACTTTAATGAGGCCATAAAAAGCCCGTGGTGTGCATGCAATATGGAACAGCTCCTGTTTCAGCACAAGTGCCGTCAGCGTCACTTTTTCTTTTGTTTGCTCCACGGATTAAGAAAACCTCACTGACCCCCATGGAATCTTCAGCCTCCTGTGCAGAGAGCTGGAGAAGGATGGAGGCCAAATTCACAGCAAGAGCAGTGTCTTTTCTTGCATCTCTGCCATCCCTTAAGCTTCTCCTACCAAGCCCCAGAAAGAACAGGCGCTCAAGCGCCACAACTCGCAGGAGACACAAATCATTCAGGAGAGCCAGTTCCAGAGCAAGAGGGGCTGTGGGAGGATCTCAGGGCACTGAATTGTATAGCAGTGAAATGGCAGATGGTATTCAGTGCCTATTAGTGCAAAGAGAGTTGTGGAGGAGAAAATAAACCTACCTATATGTATGCAATACTGCTTTTAAATGGCTGATAGCAGTCATGAGAGGGATGCTGGAGACATTGGATAGTTTTCTGAAAGCATTGGGTCATACTAAGTCATGGTGAGAAAGACAAAATCAGTGTTAGGAAATCTAAGGGAAAAGGTTGAGAATAAAATACAGACTTCATTACTCCGCTGTAGAAAACTCTGTGCACTCTTATTTTGAAGACTCTGTGTTGTTCTGATGACTTCATCTTGAAAAAAATAGAGAAAAGAGACAGACAAGAGACAGAAATGACGACGATTTACAGGACTTCCACAAAATGGAGGAAATAAAATAGAGAATTTTTGGGCTTGGAAGAGTGTTGAAGGGAAGCAAAAGGTTTGAAAAATCACAAATAGGACAACAAAGAGGAATAGAAGAATTGTACTGGCTTGTTTCTCAGGCATGCAGCAATGTCTGATTTAAAATGGACCTTACACCATACTTTTCTTATGCTATGTCATTAAACTGAAACCTATTGCAAAAAGATACTCTGTAAGTGATTCAAAAGGAAATAGATTTAAAAACAAACAAACAAACAAACAAAACCCCTAAAAAACAAAACAAAAAGAAACCAAAAAAAACCCCAACAATTTTAGAGTGGTTAAGTCCTTCCATGGCTGATAAACACAAGGGCCCACCTGCAACTTTTAGCTTAGGAAAAGAAATTCATTCACTGCTGGATGATCTACATCCTTATTCCTCCCTGTCAGCTCCCAAGGTGGACCCTGGACTTTCTGGCTCTGCCCCACAGTTGTGGGGTGCCTCATACACCCACTGGTGTTACAGACCCTATCCCATGAGAGCAGCACAACTGCACAGCAGAGCTGTCTGTGATGGCAAAATAAAGCCTGCACAGAAATGCAGCCCTTGTCTCACAAACAGAGCTGCTGTTCCCCTGTATAAGCTGAGCTCTTGGCTCATGGCTGGCCCATGAAATAAGTGGTTTCTGTGGTTGTTTCCAGTGAAGACCCCTGCCCCTTGTGCCTGCAAAAGGCAGGAACTTTTGTTTGTAACCTTTCAGACTTTGAGACTCATTTTTCCATTGATTACCTTAAAAAACAGGGGCTATTTATACACATTACGGTCTATAACTGTCAGCCCTGTGACAAATCACCCACCCAGTGCCTTGTCAATGATGTGGAAAATAGTGGCCATATAAACAGATCAAATGAAGTGGAAGTTAGAGAGTACAATAGTGTCAGGCTACAGCCCTTGACCTTTAAAGGACAGAGGTCAAATCTGTCTGCACTGAGGAGTTAAAACGACTTGGGGAGTTCACCCTGGTACCCAGGGAGTGATGAACCAGAACATTTCCTTGGGATAGGTGCAGAGCTGGTAGAGGTAAAGCCTGGGGTGCATGTGAAGTTTTGCACCATGACTGTGGAAGCTCTAATTAGGGAAGACTCCAGTGGTGTCACCAGAACACCTGACCAGGAAGAAGGTAAAAGTGCTTATGGGGAAATGTGGATCTCTGGGAGATGTCACAGAGGACTAATTAGAGGTTTGTGGAGAAAAGCTGCTCCTGTCTGAGGCATGTTTCAGTCAGCAGATAGTGGGTAGCAGCACCCAGAACAGCCAGCAGCAGAGCCTCCTTTGCTGTTTGTTTTGCAGCAGTTTAGGTTTATGCAGTTCCTGTGGTGCACAGCAGAATGAAAAATCTTAGGCCAAGTCACTTCACTGCTACTTCACCTCTGTTTTTCTACAGAATGAAACACCCTTGTATATTGGGGAGAAATAGGTTATTTTCACACTAACAAAAGCAATGGCTTTTCCATCCCACCTGGGGGGCTGTCCTTCTTATTTATTTTTATTGACCCACTCTGCTTTTCCCATTTGAATTACAATTTGACAATTGCCATTAACTACACCTTTAACAGTTTCTCCTGGCTGCTGTCAACACATGAAAGTTAAATAGTGGGACAAGAAATTCATTAAAATCCATTGCATTTTTAAATCCTGGCAGGCTTTTTTTTGTGCAAGCCTACCAGCCCTCAATCATAACATTTTCACCTCTGGCAATTGATAAAAATGTATTTACTTGCGTGCTGTGCAGGGCTTGCTGTACCAGAGGTGAGGAGGTAGGAAAGAGACCTCTCCCACCTGTGCTGCTGCCTGGACACCACTGTTGCTTCCCTGGGGCAGCACCAAGCCTTGGCCGTGCTCTTCACTGGATGAACCATCAAGGGTGTAAAGGATCTCTGTATTCCCCAATTCTGAACCACCCAAGGGATCTCAGAAAACCCTGCACTACTGGAGCAGCTGAAGAACAAAAAATTTCATTTTCTGTATTCCAGCCTCTGAGAGGGTAAAGCACTTGTCCTTCTGCCTGACAGCAGCCCACCTGTTCTGCTCCACACTGTGAATAATCAGCGGCACGCGATGCGCTTTCGCTGTCGGGGATTAATGCTCTGCAGCCACGTGAGCTCAGGCTCAGCAGCCAGCTACAGCTGCTGCCCCACCTGAGTTGTCACCCCTGCTGACCACGTAGGAAGTTCACAGCCTCTGATGGTGGCCCAGGGGCACCCAGCAAACTGTTTTTCCAGTGATGGTGGAGTTGATCTTTGATGGCAGCACAGAGTGGCATTAAGCCATCTGGCTCTGCAGATGCAGTGGAGCAGAAAGGAGCCCCCCACAGTGCAGAAGGGCCCCATAGTTCAACATGGGGAGGGACCTCCTTTTATATGAGACCCTGACCAACTTTCCAGATCTTTGCCTCTGCCCCACCACTGCAGTGGGACACAGGGCCAAGTCCACAAACTTTCTCTTCTCCTAACTCCATCCAAAAGAAAGGGTCTGTCATCACCTGGCTCTGAAAAACCCCAAATCCTAATGCGCTCAGAAAAGATTTCAAACACCCACGACACAGCTTTCCCAAGTCCAGCCTGAAGGTGTGAGCTAGGCTTACCTGACCTAAAATAGTCATTAATGGAAGGATTTTTCTCATCTGAACTCAGACATGTCAAAATCAGGTGTCTAATTTTAAGATAGTCACCTCAAATTATACTTTCTTCTAGCCACAGGTGTCCAGAGGCCACTTGTCTGATTTTAGATGGCAATTTTGGGATGACATGAACCACGTGTTGGAGACACCTACTACTTTTCAACAACTATAGGGAGACAGGAGGGTGAATACCCCAGAATTAGATGTCTAATTTTAAAGTGTCCTGAATTACGTCAGGAAGATCACCTCCTGCCTCTATTGGCAGGGCTGAACTGCTTGGGCCAATGCTCAAGGAACATGAGCAGCACCAAACTGGGTGGTATCTGAAGGGAAGGACAGGAGTGCCCTGAGTGAGGTGAAGGGGAATCAAGCCTAAATAAATCATGGTGATGGAGTCAGACTATATAATCAAATATATTATATATTATATATAATCAAATGGGGTGCACTAGTCCAAGGCTCCTTCCAATAAATGCAACCACAAGATGACAGAGCAAGAGCGGATAATGAAGCAGAAGTCGCTAGGGATAATCAAAGGGTCATGGTCTTTTATTTCTTTCCACCTGTTCTTGCCAGTTTGCACCTATGTTGTCATCCATGGGTTTTGTAAAGAAATGATTTTATCTATTTGGAGGTTAACAAATAGTGTTAAAGGGATTTGGGGGAAAATGGGTAAAAATAAAGGAATTAATTACTTTCGGGTATTCAAGGCTAGGATTAAGGTGTGATTAGCCTTCAGTATATTGTGTCTTGCTTATAAAATCAATACATATTTCAACCTCAGCACCTTGGTGACCAGCAGTGGCACGTGTATGAAGAGCAGTGATCACTGTCAGCCTGACAATCTCTCCAGAGAGTGGGGAACAAGCCTCAACACCCCATTTCAAAAAGGGCTTGGCCACAGCCATGGAGCAAGTGGCTCTTATCACGAGCCAGAGTGAAGTGGGGCTCACAGGACTACATTAATCTACTCTCTCCCAATCAATTGCTTCAGTGAGATTATCACAAACATGATGGATTGGATCACTTAATCCAGTTAGACGGGAGCTCAGGCAATGGGTAAATAAGGGGAGCCAGGAGTCTGTGGCCTGTTCTGACCCAGAGCAGCAGCTGGTCAAGCTCTCAACGCCCTTCTTGACCTGCTCCTTGGGATTGACAGGGCTAACCAAACACATGCAAGTGACACAAGGGGTGTGCCATTGCAGGCAAAGTATTTGCCATCAGAAGGGAAGAGGGTGGGAACGGCACCAGTGGCTGTTTCTTCCTTGTGCACCCTTAAGAGTGAACAAAAGATTTCTCATCCATGAAAACAACAACAAAGAGGAAAAAAAGAGAAAGCTTGACAACACATTTAGCTATTCCTGTGAGATTTTCAGTGGTTTCAATACTGGGTACATGGCACATAGGGCTGGAAATGGCACCACTGGATTTTGGAGGGGGATGCAGCACAGCTGAGCTATGTTTAATGAGGGTGCTCTGGCACACTAGATCTGCACAGCAGCCAGTCTCTTGTCAACAAAATGCAGCCATTCCTGCCTTGTGCTGTTTGATATTAACCAGCACCGTTGCTTAAAATTTAACACCTGAATTAGAAAGATTTTGATCACTAATGGCTGCATGCAATGCTACACTCAGCATGAGCCATCAGACAGGCATCTTCATTTTGTGTACAGAAATGCTGCAGCTGGAAAAGGCAGCATTTGGGTAGGTTTTTTAAAAAGCTGAAATAATTCCACTCCCTACACTTGATAACACCAACAAAAAGTCTGCTGAATTTCCTCCCCCCACTTTTTCTAAGAAAGAAAAAAAAAGGATGCTCACAATGAGATAAAAGCGTGAGTGTGTTAACATAATATATGCAATTCATTATTGGCTGATCAATGATTAGATGTGGTATTTCACTCTAACCTCTTGCAAAGTTTTATTAGATAGGAGAATTAGTGCCTGGACTGGCAAACAGGGGAGGGTTGAGATCTAGAATCCTGTATATTTATACTGAGTAAGCAGACATCAAAGGATTCTCACGCAGGTTGTGGGTGAGGATTTTGTTTTGGGAGGGTGAGAACAAATCTTCCTTCAAAAGCTCAAAAATGCAGAGAAAAATTATGCATTTTGCTGACACCAAGCATGAAGTGCCGCAGTCAGAAAATGCAACCAGAGCCAAAAAAGGGTAAGAAATAGCAGAAATGAGTAGCAGAAGCCCATTCTCCTTGAATAATCACCACATATGTGGGCACGTTAATACACAAATGCACATTGAAATATATTTAGCTTACAGATGTTTTCAAAACTTTTAAAATAAATAACAGGTTTTTATAGTCTGGCAAACCCTGTATTTTGAAGTAATTAAGGCTGATTGCTTTCAGAGCAGCCTGTTAATAGGTTTTCCTTATTTATCAAGGGTCATTTAACATTTGCAGTGTAAAAAACATTTCTCCAAATCATCAAGCCACTTTCCATGAGCAAGCCTGATTAAATACATGACATGATGGGTCTCATACTGGATCTCTGTGGCTCACAGTGCTCTATTTACCCAGCAGTTTCCATCCCAAACACACAAGCAGCACGTCATTACGGGTTCCTTGAGCTGCCTTTCCCTTAAAGCTGCCCACATGGGGATTTTTCCCTTCTGAGGTTTTCAAAACTTGCTCAGGGCTGTTGTCTTACCTCTGTATAGAGGTGCTATAATTGCAGAGTCTTTGGGTAACATGAGCAAAAAACTTGGAGTCACTTCCATGAAACAAAACCTAGGATCTCCCTGGGGACCCCTCTCTCTAAATTTTGCCTGCAAGCCATCTCAGAGGAGCAATTCCACCCCTTCAGGACCTGAAGAAGCCAGTAACCAACCACTGGGTCCCTGCTGATCACACCCGAGGTTCATGGACCTCTCAGAGTATCCTTGGAAGATCAGCAAGAGCAAATTGCTGACCACTGGCAGAGCAGAGGTTGATCTGGACATGAAGAATTGCTAAATGTCCTGGTCTCTAGGGTGGTGAGGGACAGAGCTGTGCTCAGATCCACTGGAGTGACGTGATCAGAAGGGGCTGCACCATGTAGCTCCCCAAGAGCAGCCAGCCTGGAGGAAATAGGAAGCAGCTGTTTTGTGCAATTATTCTCTCACAATGCATGTATTGTAGGAGAGGGCATGGAGATGTGTGTTTCTGTGAAGAACCTCTCTTGTGAATAGGTAATCAGCAGTAATTAAAAACTCCAGACAGCTTCTTGGGGGGGAAATCCAAATCATACAGTGACAGAAATGTGAGTGAGACAATTTGCTTCCTCTCCCACAACCACAGCTTGTCTCTGACAATCTGGCAATACTGGCTGAAAAGTCATGTATGATCTTCAGTGGGTTTTGTCTGAAAACCACACAGAATTCTGGCTGTTTTCTGGAATCAACTCTCATCTTTAGTACCTTAATTTACCAGATCTGCTCTCCTCTATATTTTGATTGCATTTGTCAAGTGGAGAGCAAAAGTGTCAAAGGAAAACTAGGAAAAAACAGAGATAATGCCTGACTCTCAGGGTGGGCAGTAGATGAGTAGAAGATACAGAAGAATGAGACGAAACTAAACTAATTTCATACCATTTGGGAACTGCCAGCTTCCATCATTGTACTGCAAATCTTACAGCATTTGATTTTTTTTTACAAAAGCCCTAGAGAATATAAGCCTCACTTTTATAGACATAAATGCCTTGCTCTTGCAAAGAAAACAATGAAAATAAGCAAAAATATAAACACCAAACAAATAGAATGTAGCAAACAAACAGACTTAACCCGCACCCAACTCATCTCCTACCTACAATGATCTTCCCTTATAATGTATATGTGGAATAGACAGCTTGAATTATATGATAGCACAATTTAAATGGTAGCTTGGCTTTCTGTGGAAAGATGGTATTTATGGCAAACTTAACTTTTTCATCATTTTTGCATATGTGTTTAAGAAAGTTTGAGAATATTTATCCAGTTTGGTTAAAATGCCAAAGTCTGAAAGCCAAACCAACTGATGAAAGATACTCAGCTTTACAGTATGCAAAAACTAACCCAAAGAAACACAATCATGTTTTATTTAAAAGCACACACATACACACTCTGATGAATAACATGAGCTGAGTGAAAATCACTTACTCTTGCTACAACACACTGAACTCAAGGACTTGTGACGCAGTTGCCAATCCCTGGTTCTCAAGGACCATCTGCTCTTGAATCTCATCTCAAATGCTTGCAGACACATTTTTAGAACATGTACATTTACTAGTGCTTCCCTTACACACCTCTTGGAAACCCACAGTCCCAGAATGGCTGTATTTCTCTCTTAAAGGACAGGTAGAAATAGAAGTGTCATTAAGTTTCAGAGTTAAAATGCCCCCAGAGTTAAAGGGGTCAAACTGCCTCTTCCATGATACTGCCTCCCTCTTAGATGTGGGAACACGTGAGATCAAATCTCGTCCAGACAGTTTTCTTCATAAGGAGGCAGACACGGCATCTTTTAAAGAAAGATAATTCTTAGAGGACTGATGAGGTCACTAAAGAAATACTGACACAGTGCATTAACGAGGGCCAGTCTGATCTGACCTCTGCCTGAGCCATTGAATACTGTGGGATTGCTTTTAATATCGACTATTCTTCGGGGAGCAGGAGGTCACGAGCTACATGTTTCATATGGTGTGTGAGTGGTTTGTGGATGACTGATGCCTGCTGATCTTTGGGGCTGCATGGATCACTTGCAGTGAGAGGCACCATGTGTGATTAAAAATAACTCTGGGCTCACTCAGGATTGCTGTAGGGCAAAAGGTTATTAAACCTAGCTGAGTTCATAAGGAGATGATCCAGAGGCATTCAGAAGACTTGTTAGGGCAACTGAGATTGTGGGGTAGGGTCAAACATCATAAAGGGGCATCTTAAAATTGGTCAGATTACACTTGTGAGGATGCATCTACCTCGGACATAGCAAAGCATCCATGCAATAATCAGCCTTCTCCTTTTATTTCAGGAAAATCAGTGCATAGCTCTGATCTGGAAAATCCCTCCCAAACTGGGATGTTCATTTCATATGACTCTTAGTTTGTCTCAGCACTACATCTTGTAGGGCTCATCTTGCAAATCCTGTCCTTAATAATATTTAATGTCCATAACTTTAAGATTTATACTCCTATAAAACCCTGACAAAAGTCCATTCATTTACAGTATAATTAGGGGAAAAAACATATTTACAAACCAGATTACAGGAAACCTCTTTCCACCAGCCAGTAAATTTTACTCAGCAACACAAAAAGCCTAGGAAGTATTTTGAAATCACACCACTTGAAGGACCACAACTGCTATTGAATATTGTATGGTAGTGCTAAGACCTATACAACATCTGGAGTGGATGTATAGAGATGTTCATCCAATACCACATGAGCTGAAACTCCACAGCAGGCTGAAAGTGCTTCCAACAAACCAAGTCATCCACAGTGACCTTGGTCTTTTATCAGTCCATGTCTTATACCCCTTGGCTGACTACACAGCCAATGTCACAACCAGAGCAAAGGATGAAGCTCATGGGCTTTATCAATTGGGACAGCTGACCAAGGTTGTTTCTCCTACATTTGTTTTGACTCCCTGTTCATTTCTAGCCCATACTGGGGCTTTTCCTAAGTCCCTGAGTGACCTTATTCTCAGTGAGAGTTGTGGGACAAGCCCATATGATTAGTGATGCTCTATCAACTCTCATCTGTGAGGTTGTGACCCACCCAACTCTTGACAGATCCAGAAGAGGAGATTGCAGCCTCCCCAGCCAGCCTGAGGACCAGCAGCACAGGTATTGCCAAATGAAAGGAGCACAACCCTTGCAGCTCTGCCAGGCAGCACACACATGGAGCCATTCTTCTCTGCCCACACCAACCACTGCACCTTGGCGACAAGGAGTGTGTGTACAGTCATGTGTTATTTCACATGGGGAATGCTCTTTTGGACTGAATTTTCTGGTTTGTCTCAGCTGATGCATGGTTCACCTCGCAAAGTGGTGTTGAAGCACATGACCTAGGATCATTCCAGGTAAGCCCCAACTGAAATATGATGTAGAAGCATTGCAGGAACATGGCTAATGTGCTCCAAACAATGATGGACCAGATAGTTTATGGGATGTGGTTAAAACTTGCCTGGAATAAATGCCTGGAAACTGGTGCAGAAGAAAGGTCCTTGGCATCATCCATCTCACTTCACAGGCCTGCTGCTGTCAGGTCATACTGCTTTCTAAGGAAATACGGCCAAAGGCTTCAAACACTGTGACTCTACCATAAAACTCGTTTATTGGATGATGGGGTGACATTAGGAAATGGTCTGATTACAAGACAACTTTCCCCTTGTACAGAGAGGAGGATCCTACCTCTCTCAAGTCCAAACACAGATGCAATAATACAAGTAAAGCCTCTGTACGAACTCAGCCTAAGTGGTACATGAGAGATGCTTATGAGCTTAGTAGGACAGGGACCCCTAAGTCATAGGCTGGCAAATGCTAAACCATTTGTTACTGCATCTTCTCTGCTCTATTTTCCTCACTTATCATGGAAGTGGTGAACAATTGCCCCACCTTTTTTTGTTGTTGTTTTTTCTTTTTTTTTTTTCCTTTGCACAGCATTTGAAGTTGTCAAGGACTTTCCAGAGGTTTCAGAGGTCACATCAGACAATCAGGTCTAGTTGAAGTGCTCTTGAGTGACGAACATGATAGAAAATGCTGATTTCAATAACTGAAGAAGAATGGGCTGGTAAATAAGGTTTGGGGTAAAATATATGATAAGCCAAAGTTCATTATGGAGCTGAGAGCACTCCTGCCTCTGATACAGCTGAGACAGCTCCATACAGTCTGTTAGGGAATAGAGTAGGATAAGCAGAACATGAACTATATACAGCTCATATCAGGTATTTTATTTGATGAAGTATACAGCAAGATGGAATTCCCTGTATTTTAAACATATAATCTGTGGCCTTTCAGCTTTGTGCCTCATCTTTTTTAAAACCAGAAAGCATGGAATGAAAGTTTCCAACCTTTGCTCTTGAGGAATAAGCTTTCAGATGTGGAATTCCAAAATGCAGATGAAAAATATAAAATTAAAAAAAAAAAAAACCAAACCCAACAAAACACAACCTTTCTGTTACTATGGTTTTTAAGCCAATACCACTAGGGAAAGAAAATTACTCATGATTTTGACTGTAGGGATCTGTCAATCCACTATAACACAGAATTTAAATGAGCCTTTCCTCATACGATGCTTCATCTGTCTGAGTTGAAGCGCAGCTGACATACATGTGGGGTTGGACTCTGTATTGGTAAAAGCACAACTTGAATGCAATTGAGACCTGTAGAAAAATAAGAAAGGGGAAATTCAGGAGGAAGAATTCAATTTCACTTTGTCTGTGGCTCAGGTCTGACCTGAGGTGTCAAGCAGGCTGTGTAAGAGAATCCACAACAATTCAACAGACTCTCTATAGACAGAACAGGTCCACAGTGGAGAGAGACTGAAAAATTAATTCCATCCTCCTGTAAGAGGAGGCAAATGTCACTGAGTTAGGAAAAACAGGGTCATTACTGAGGACTCGCTGTACACAGTCTAATCTGTGCACATCAGGGCAAGAAACACAGACAGAGATTTATCAAGATCTTTCCTTCTCTCTGAGTAAGAACATGTTTTATAAACAAATGCACCTTGCATATACTGTTTAATTTAGATCCTGTCAGTTTTCTTATCACAACCCCTGCTTTCTTGTGGCTTTTAATGACGTCTTTTGTAAACTGCTTGGACGCCCTCTCCCAGGCTGAGCAGCTGCAGCATGTTGGCTGACTCCCCACCCCCAAGGATTGAGAAACAGAAAATGTACCTCTGTGGGGAGACCAAAATCTATGTGGGATTTCAGAGTGCCTTCTAGCAGTGCATCAGAGAATCACAGAATAGGGAACAGAATCACAGAATAGAATTGGGTTAGAAGGCACCTTTAAAAATCATTTGGTTCCAACCCCCCTGCCACGGCCAGGGAACCTTCCACTATTCCAGATAGCTCCAAGCCCTGTCCAAGCTGGCATGAACACTTCCAGGGATGAGGCACCCACAGTTTCTCTGGGCAACCTGTGCCAGAGCCTCAACACTCTCACAGAAATGAATTTCTTGCTAGTATCTAACCTAAACCTGCCCTCCCTCAGTTTAAAGCCATCCTATCTTCTTCCAGTTTAAAGCCATTCCCTCTTGTCCTGTCACTTCATTCCCTTGCCAAAAGCCCCTCTCCAGCTCCCTTGTAAATCCCCTTCAGGTCCTGGAAGGTGCTCCAAGGTCTCCTTCCCTTCTCCAGGCATCCTCAGTCCAGCTCTGGACATCCTTATGCCCAGGAGTGCTGTACCCATGTCCAAACCAGAGCCCAAGCCAGGGATCCCAAAGAGCAAACTACCCAGAGAAAAATCAAACATCAAATGCAGGGCTGGGAGGCTGAACTGGCTCCACCACCAGCCCACCACAGGCACCCAACTGCAGCAGCCTGCACCTCCCTCTGGAGACATCCAGAGGTACCTTCCTCTCTTTGCCAGCCAGTGGCACGGGGATCCTCAGCCCCACCTCCCAGGATTGAGTTGCTAGGCACTTAAATTATAGATACAAATTGGGACCTTAAATTAGGCAGGCTCAATCCCACACCTGGTACTTATATATTATGAAACAGCCTTTCATTATACGATCATGTAGTTTCTTTTTATTCTCCCTGAAGGATTGTTGCTTCATTTGGGATGCAGGATGGCCAATTGCTGGCAATGTATCATGGCTGGGTAACCTAGGAGGGTGATGCTCACAGAGTTGCTGAGTCTGAGAAGTGTGCAAAAAACGTGGCAGAAAGGTACAGGAAGAAAAAGAAGTGAGCTTAGGCTTAACACAAATGCAGACAGTTAAATGGAGAGCTGAAAAAGGGCTCCTGTCTCACACAAGTTCAAAATTGGGATGCCAGAATGTAAAGACAAGTCCCTGGAAAGTTCTGCTGTCTGGTAGTTCAAACACTCCTTCCCTCCCCTGAATGTAGCAGTCACTCTTTCAGTATAAGCCTGGATTTTAACTTTGCTGGTAATGCTGAAATACTGCCAAACAAAGAAAAAAAATCAGCTCCCAATGCAAAAGTTATTAATCTGAAAATGTCACCAATGGCTATTTCAGCCACTTACATATTCCCTCTGGAAATTTCTCTATGAAATTTCTCTACAAAAAATCATCTTTTTCCCACAAAACCCCCAAATTTCTCTAAGAAATTTTCTCATAGTTTTTCTGACCATGACACACGTCCTTACTGATGTTAAGTTTTCCTGGTCAGGTATTGTTGGACACCCTGAGAGAGACCTGGGCTCTGCCCCTTCCTCTGCCACTGCTTGGCACCAGGCACCTCACTTAATCTGCAACCCTCACCTTTCTCCAGGCTAAAGTCAAGAGGAAATCCTGGAATTAGGTCTCGAATAACACTGTATACTGAAGTCTGTCTTGGTAGTGTTTCAATTTTATACTGTGTTCTGTAATGCTTTGAAAAGTCAAGTTCTAGGTGTTTCCAATAATGTAGCTAAATTGAGTGGACATTTTTGACCTTATAATCTCTTGTACTGCAGCTCCTCATCTGTAAAATGGTGGTAAAAGCATCTTCTCTTCTCACAGAGTTGTTTATAAAACTGACATTTGTGAAGGTCCCTGATAATATATAGTGAGGAGAACATTAAAAGCACCCATGAGGCAATTTATAATTCTGCCTTCAAAGCAGTATTTCAGTAGTACTCAGTAATAGTGTGCAGCACTTTATACATGTTTTTTTTTTGGTTGCAATTCATATTTGATTTTTCGGTGTCAGTCAAACAAGAAAGTATAAAAGTTTTTCTTAGTGACATCTTTCTATATTCAAATGAGAACCAAACTAGCAAGGAAATTACATGATTCTAATTATGCTTTGTGCATATAAATCAGCTGTGAAATAATTTGAAACTCTTGTGTGTTTGGGATCTTTATCAATGAGGCAGAATAATTACCAACAAACCTCCATTAGGCTTCACTTTAAAAAGAAATGGTTATTAAATATGAACACAATTCTGCACTTCAAAGTCAAAATGACTCCTTTGTGGACTGGGCAGATATCAAGGCTTGTATGCGTCAGTGTGCATATCTCCAAAAAAATTAAATTATAATTATTTAGCATTTAAAATAGGAATTCCCCCTTTACTTTTTATCAGGGCAAGAGATTGCTGTGACCTAGAAACAAAGTTAAGCTTGATCAAATGCAACATGGCAGTCAAATAGCCAGTCTAAATGCAATGTCAATAAACATAAAACAAGCATTGATAAAATTCTCAATAATGCAGATTCTCAATAAACATAGAATATTTTATTCTCCCAAGTAGCAAACCATGTATAGATCAAGCAATAAAAGACTCCAGTTTCTCTCTTCGATCTGGTCCAGTGAACACTGATAATAGATCTTGCAAGACAGGCTGAAAAATGTCTATTGCTGAACATCAGCAACAAAATATTAAATTAAAAGTTCCCATAAACAGATCTGAAAGGTAAATATTGTCCCCTTGCAGAGCTCTGTTCAAGAAATAAACTCACTACCCTTTTCAAAGAAGGCAAATGCAAATAGCCTACTCCTGATTTTACACTTGATGAAACAACTACCTGGGGGTGAAGCCACTTGCCCCAGCTTGGTCAGGGAGCTCCCTCAGTGCTGTACACCTTTGTTTGTGTGTGTTGGCCATAGTCCACAGTGGGTCACCCCACAGTGTCCCCACATAGTGACAAAAGTGCCCATCACTGCTGGGAGACACTGCAAGACCTGCTCCTGCAAGATCTGCTCCCTGTGGGCACGTGCAGCCAGGCACCAGACAGAAGTTTTAATAGTGTTTTAATCTGATTCCCTCTGAAGGTCTTATAATTAGTCACCCATTTCAAAGATGAGCAATAGAACCCCCAAAAGCAGTGCAGATGAGGTGGCACTCAAGGGCAAATCTTGCTCCTGCCTTTGGGAAAGGACAGTCCCTGTGGTTTCTCCAGGCTCACAGCAGCAGCACCAAGGCTGGGCTCTGCAGAGGGATTTGCTGTCCTGGAAAGACAAAGCTGCAGCTGCAGGACACTCATTGCTTCAGGGACATCAGCGAGAGGACCTGGGTGTGCTGCTGGCTCAGAGAGCCGGGCATCTCTCTGGGAAAGCGTTGCCACAGCTCCCTCTGCGGGGCCTGCCCTCCGATGGTTAAAGCATCCTCCCTTCTCATCCTGTGTGCCCAGAAGCAGAGAGAAGCTGGGCAGGGGTCCAGAGAATGCTGGATGTGGGGGTTCATAGGAAGATACATGCGTGCAGACCCCTGTGATGTCCCTGGGAAAAAAAAGTACATTTGAAGGATAATAACATCTGGTCCTGTCAGGTTCTAGGGTTTATCACTTGGTGAGGAATAAGCAGCTCACTTTCAGGATGGAACCTGTTTATAGCAAGCAGGGAAGGGTGACTTGGAAAAATGTTTAACCCTTTCACTTAACTTATCACTCAAATAATTATTCAGCATCTTTCTCCCCACAAGAGCAGTTTGATCCCTCCTGGCCTGCTGGGGAGGCAGCTGCCACATCTTGGCCCTGGAAGGCTTGGGACAAATCCAGCCCTTGTTCCAAACACAAACCGTGCTACATATGCAGAAATCAGTATTTCACTGCACATCTGGGGGCTCCTCTTCAAACTCAAGTCACCTTATGACCTTAACATGCCCTTTTATGTGCCACAACCATCTCCTGCTCTCACCTGCAATGATGAGTTCAGCTGAACCCCTATATTGCAGATATATGACTGCTCCAGCTCCCATGAGGGAAAATCTCCCCAAAACCGCCTTGGGGTGTTTTCAGAGGCCAAGCAGCATGGATGGCTGCAAACAGAGCTTCTCATCAGAACTGTCTGGATGTTAAAAGGAAGATTACAACACCAGGATTTTTTTTTTTTTATGAGATTATTGTTCAGCTCTGATAATAAAAATATGCCTCATTGCCCACTGTGGAGTTGTTCATTCAAAATATCATGCTCATGCTTCCTATGGAAGAGAACCTAGCTATTGTAAAGGTGGAAAACGGAAGCAGTTATAAATGTATATTTGAAATCAAATACATGTGCAGGTCAACATTTCCTTGTAGACAAACTCCACCTCATATTCCCCAGCCATCCCTGCACATCCATTTGAAGGGATGGGAGAAAGACAGGACACATTGTCAAGCTAAAGCCACCAGAGCCAGGATGTCACCTTTCTGCTGCAGTGTGATGTGTGCATCCGAGGAATCCAAGGTGGGCCCATTCTCTTCAGATCAAACTATCCCCCATTGGTGTGGTGAGAAACTTGCTGTGCAGACACACTCCACAGCCTCCCACAGCAGTGACAGCTCTGCCACTGCCTGTGGCCCCACTCCTGTGACACATGCCAGCTCAGCCAGCCCAGCAGACAAGAAGGGATTCAGTGCAGACAGCCTCAAACAGCCTCGTGCCCCAGGCACCCTCACCCTCTGCGGGGATGCTGGGTCTCCCGAGGACACAGATGCTGGATGCTGGACGTTGGATGCTGGGTGCTGGATTATTGGGATTCCCAATACCTCTGAGGGTGGAGCCCTTGCAGAGAAATGGCTTAAACCAATTAGTGAGATGGCATGATCGAATGTGTCTTGAAAAATCAAAATGGTTTTAATAATGAAAGAAAATAATACAAACATAAAGAGCAAAGCTGAGTACAGTACAGGGACAGGTCTCATATACCTGCTACAACACCCTGAAAATGCCCCGAGCTTCTTTATTGTCTCTCTTTAGTACTCAATAGTTCAGGTGGGCTATTTGGCCCCTGGCCCAATGAAATCAGCCACAGGCCTTGAGCTACGCTCTCCGAGCCCAATCAATGCTCTGTGCTGGCACTGAGCCAATCACTGTCAGGACAGCAAAGAAGTTTCTGGGTCCTTTACCTTATAAGAAATACAAGGGGTGAGTCTCAAACCTTTCCCTATATGGAAAATACTTGCTTGGGTGCGGGGTGCTCCACTACACTGGATGCTGGATGCTGTCTCAGCCTCTCCTGCTGTGACACACACTGGCCTGACAGGGCTCCCTCTGAAGCTCAGCACACAGGTGATCTCTGCACAGTTAAGCTTCCAAGACTTTCAGTTCAGAGGTATCGTAACATTTCCTAATGCAAAGGAGCCTTGCTGCTCTGACACTTGCAACACTTCCATTTCAAGCAGTTAATTTCATTACTGAACCTAGCCCAAGGGTCTTCTCGTCTGTATTCTCTGCCGTGTGAGGATTGATCTGAGATCTACCTTCCTATCTTCTAGTAAATGTAATTGAGGTTTGAAACAACCAGGTTTAGCCTATTTAGAAGCATTAATGTTCTGTGAGGATGGAAGCTCCATTACTTTAACATCCCGTGGCTGAAATTCCCTTGTAGCTGTTTATCGACCTATAAAGATGTGACATAAATGCCTCCTCGACATGAAGGAAATGGTGAGGCAGGTATGACATTTCTCTCCCAGGCAGCTATTGCAGCTTCAATTATCTTATCTGCAGGAAAAGTGGCTACAGAAATCTAATCACTGCTTCATTTGCTTATGGCCAGCCAAAACCAGACCACTCAGCAACTGTACCTGGCACTCTGTCCCTGAACACTCCCTCATCAGGGGCTGGAAGTGATTATCAGATGTGCTACTAACCTTTGCACCATTAAGAAGGGAAGGTTGCATGGCCATCTCTGGCAAACTGGTATAATTTTCTAACCAAGAAACTCTAATACAAAAGAAAACATTTGGGGAAAAATCCACACCACCACTGCCACCAAAACCACTGGCCCTAGAAGGTCAAAAATGTTTCTTTTGGACCTGAATTAACTTGCAATCTAATACACCATACAAGCCCTGACATGAACTCAGAGATTATATTGATCAGCCAAATTGGAAAGGGTAATAGAAACAGGGGAATTAACATTTGGGCAGTAGTTAAAGCAAAGAGCTGTAGGAGAAAGCAGAGACATAGAGAGACACACTCCCTCCCCCTTACATATTCCTCTTCTAATTACATTTAGCTAATCCGTTCAATTAACATTGATGAATTTTATGATGAAAAGCATAATGAATCCATTAAACACAAAACAAGTATTGGCATAAATCCTTTTCACCCCAGGAAGTGAATTATATCAGAAGAGCTACAGTAATTTACTAATAAAGTGATCTAATGATGAAAAAGAGCCATTCATTTTGTGGCCAGTTAAGATCCAGGCTGGCAGGGGCTGGATCCTCTGGATCAGATGGTGATGCTGAGGGACTTGCTCCACTACCAAGCTGCAGCAATTGGAAGCAGAATTGGGCCAATCACACATGTCACTAGCTGCTACATAATAATAATAATAATAATAATAATAATAATAATAATAATAATAATAATAATAATAATAATAATAATAATAATAATACACAGACACTGTTAGGATTTTTCATCTCCCCACTCCTGCTAGACTCTTCTATAAAAAGCCAATTTGTTAAGCAGTTAGTCACTGCTTTATAATTCATAGACTCTCACGAAAGTTTTAATGAGAAATCACAAAAGCAGAGAGAGGCAAGTAGGGGCTGAGGCAACTATTTATAAGGCAGCGAACATCCTGCTAGAACAGTCTCATCTTGTGACGTGTGCATTACATTTCCATCATGTGCATGCTAAATTTATATGTCATGCATTCCCTTAACAAGACTATTCACACAACTATGATAAATAGGGCCATAATCTGTGGCGATTTCCATCCTTCTGTATGCCAGCAGGAGTCTCCTAGCAACTGTTGTTAGGGGCAACGCCAGCATCCAGCATCTTTCCGTGGAATTCTGCAGCAACCAAGCTTCCACCGGCTCACAATGGAGGCTCCAGCTACACCTCAGAGAAAACAGAGCCTCCCTTCCCCCCTTCCACAAATCCACACTACCGAGAGACACTCACTACACAGAGAGTGAGGCTCAGCAATTATCAGAAATTATCAATTTAGCAGCGTCCAAGTGGCCATTCTGGACACGATGTGCCTCTCTTCTCTTTTCACACTGCAAGGCTATCAGCTCGTTCTCCAAGATCACAACAGCCTTGTCCTCTCCCCAGCCTGCTTAAAATTCACGACAATGTCTTTAAATGAGGCTGGGGAACCTCTGTAATGTGCTACAAAGAAATCCCTTTACTAGTCCCCTGTTGAGATGTGTCAGGGATGCACTTCCAGAGCCATGTGCCATGTGTCTGCCTGTAAGGTTACAGCCATGATCTTAACGCTCCTTTCATGTTTTATTCTGACTGTAGCCTAATGCCATCTAATTGCTGAGCATCCCCCACAAGAGGAGTTGCTATAATTCATCTGTTTTTCCAGGATGGCATTTTTATTTTCAGTGGGAACACAGAGAGTTCTTCTGCATCAGGACTCTTCAGATCATGCCAGAATGCTGAAGGGTCTTCTGGATTAAAGGAGGAAAAAACCCAAACAGGTAAAGTCCAACCAAAAAAGTGATGAGGGTTTTATGCCAATCAAGCCAAAGTGTGTTTTGAGCACCGCCAGCTTTAATGATGACATCTGTGATATGGGCTAAGAAGGGCATTGGGCTGCCTCTTCCCTGGGGATTATATGAATATTTCATCTCAAATCAATTACTGAGTTGCTATTCCCACTGCTCCCCTTAAGGCTGTCAGCTAACTCACTTTAAACCTCCTATTCTGAGGCAGTTGACATCTCAGCCTTAAAGTAAATCCAAAAACCACATATACAAAGCCCTCTCTGGTCTGAAATTTGGCATCAGAAGGGCTTACCCTGAAATGACATCACAAACTTTTCTTCTTTTAAAAAATCCCCAGCAATTTTCACACATACCTTTTCCCTCATTTGCATTTAAATTACTTCATTAGGTGCTGTGCCATTTTCCTTGTGTTTTATTTGTCTCCCAGGAATAATTTCTTCACTCTCTCTTTCAAACTTGCGAATTTGGCAAGTTTCACCCAAGCTCCATGTTGGAGCAATATTTAGATTCAAACCAAAAGAGCCAGGACTGTCAAAGTTGTGGGCAACATTCTCTTCATTGTAAGCAGTTGCACAGCTGTCAGATCAGTACAAGAGATGAAATATTATTTGCCATAATACTTAGGCACCACTGGTTGATTTATGGATCTTATGTCAGATTTAGATTTGAATTTCCTTGTTCATCCTACAGTTGAATCATTGTCTTGTTGCTCCCTCCCATGAGAACTGGTCAGGGATTCCAAGCTTATATTTTCCTTTATAAGACAAGGAATTATTCTGCTCTGCTTGGAATTAGCATCACTTGCTCAGCCTCATTTGATTAGATACCCTTCTGTATCTCCCAGCCTTCAGTCCTGATCAGATCCTTAGGATACAGCAGTAAATATAAAATCCCCTCTTCACAGCTTTCAGAGACTTTTTTGGCAAGGAAATTTCTCAACCAGTTTTAGAGCCTTGTAACAGATTCTATGGACTAAGCCTGAGCCAGTTCCTAGACCCTTACTCATAGTCAGGGAAACAAAGGAGAGCCACCACTGACCCTTGGGATGAGTTGGATTTAAAGGGAAATGGTGGGGCCTTCTGACATTCAGGTGTCAAAATTTAGACAAAACTCTCAGCCTTTACTGCTAAAAGGAAAAGTAAGACTATGAAGCAGAAGAAGAAGGAAAAAATCTCAGCTGTATTGCGACATTCCTCAAGCAATTTCATGTCAGACACAGCCACCTGGAAAATGGGCAAGTCCTTCTTTTCTTACAGAGCTTTGCTTCACTTAAGAATCCCAAGTCTTTTGGGATGTCTCTGTACATCCCATCCCTGGACAGATCTCCCCTGGAAAGGATTTCCACATAATGTTCTCACAGGCCCTTGGGCTGAGCTCAGCCCCTCACAGTAGCACAGGCCCCTGTGCAAAGGAGGGAATTACCCAAGAAAAAACATATTGCTACAGCAGGATACTAAAAAACATCAAAGTGTGAGGTGATGGGAATAGCAGAAGCAGTGCATTAACCCCTTTTCTCCTGAACACCACAAGCAAGTGAAAGGAGCAGGGAAAGGCATGGCCTGCACTTCAGAGAGGTCCAATACCTGGTTATTTATAGGATGATCACAGATTTGTTCAGCCTTAACTGCAAGGCAATTCAAGCTCTGTGAAAAGAGTGCGGTGGAAAAAAGGAAAAAACCTCAAGAAGAGAGAGAGGAGTGAAAAAGGAAAAAATAAAAGTAGATTTAAGAAAGACTACAGTTCATGAAAAAATATCTCTTATCAACACAACGACATGGTGAAAGACAGAGATAATAAATGGCAAAGGAGCTCAGCATAGAGAGAGGCATTTAACCAACTTTGCAGTCTGGTGCCCTGCCTCAGTTGGGTGAGACTGCTTCATCCCAGCATCCAGGTCACAGAACCTTGTCTTTGGATGTCAACAGGATCCTCAGGGTTTTTAAATTTCATTTACTTTTAATTGCTCTTGGCAATTAGGAATACCTGCAGATTGAATTAAACTTTAAGGATGGTTCCTCTGATGTTTCATAAGTTTGAGAAGACAGTAATTAATAAGCAAATATTAGACTTGCAAGTGCCCTCAGTGCTAACTGCTACCACTTCTTTGGTATCTTTTTAATGTGGATGTTCATTTTATAAGACCATGCACACTCACAGATATATTTGAATTTCTGCATTGGACATGAAAAAGCAGTGTTCAGGAAAATCCTGGGTGTAGGTTTGCATTAGCTGTAGAACAGATACAATTTCTTTTGTGACTGGAACTAATACAATCTGCAAGAAAATCAATGCAGGTTCACAGGGAAATAACCAGACAGTTAGCAGAGCGTAGTGCAGTCTAACAGAGACATGCTCTGCTAACACTGAAACATGCTCAGTAGTCATGCTTTTGATCTTGCTTCCTTCATATTACAGCCAAGCCTTCCAGACTACCAGGAGTGCATCACACAGCTTCCAAACATATCAATCTTGCACTCAGTTTTGCTGTCTGCTCTGGTATTTGCATTATGAAGACTGATCTGATTATTCAGTGTTGGTTCCAGAAGTGAGTGCTCTCCACGCTCACTTGGATTATCAATGTGAAAAACATAGTGGCAGGACTAGAGACTAATTATTTTTAAATGGATTTTTTTTTTCACTTTTACAAAGGTGCTGGCTCTATTTACTCCATGCCTCTGATCAAAGATGCATTAAAACATCTTCCTATCTGCAAATGAGAACTTCATTCAGGCATGGTGTTTGTGTGAGAGTCCTAGTGCTTCTTTTTCTGCTCATTTCTAATGCAGTATTGAGTTTTTTGTTTTTCTTGCTTGGGCATTTTTAAATTTTATTTTATTTTTTTTTATTTTTATTTTTAAAAAGGCTCTAAGGCAATCATGCTTTATGATGTAAAATCTGTATGGATGGAGGAAAAACTATCAGGTCCTAAATCATCAGGGCAATGCTAAAAGAAATTTATGTCCCAGAGGAGTATAAAAAAAAGGTGAAAATAAATAGGGAAGGAATTACACAATTTATTTATATACACCATTGCAGAGCTCAACACAGTGCTGGAAAGATGTAAAAATGAAGCAATACTCAGAGAGGAAAAAAAAATTGACAAAAAAAATTGTACCCAGGAAAAAAAAAATTGACACAAGGGGATTCCCTTTGCGTGTGGGGCCATGTGGCTGTTGGTGTGAAAAGCCCAGAAACAGAAAATGCATCACTTTCAAAATGCTTATATTTGTGGTAATCTGTAAAACACAACATGTGAAAATCTGCTGCTTTGCTTGGTGAATGAAGAAGCAACAGCAGACATTTGGTATAAATGGATACTTGCAGGTCAGCAATAGTTTTTGCCTAGGACTACCATAGATATATACATTATTAAGGTGTTGTCCCCCTCTCAGCCGGAAAACCCTTTCCAGCTTGCTAATGGTTTTCTTGGGATTTATAATCCAGGCTGAAATTTTCATTCTGGATGATTATTCCTTTCTCCTCCTAAATTCAGGCAAAACCTGGAGTTGTTTATTATAGTAAGATTGTTAGGCAGTGAGGGAGGTGAAGACATTTTTCAACACTTGCAGCAATCTGCAGAACTGCACAAACCTCAGGCCATGTGGCAACTACTTGAAAGTCATCAAGCATCATCTGTGCACCATAATCACACTGCAGAGTTTGCTCTCCCATGGAAAACTGCCCACTTAGCTAAACTGTGAATGTTTGCAAAAAAATTAAAACATTTGCCTGGCACAGGCTTCCTATGGGGTCACTGCTGGCTTTGGGCACAGCCCTGCTCTGGTGTGGGGTTCTCCAGGGGCTGCAGGGGGATCTCCGCTCTGGGACCTGGAGAACCCTGCCACTCCTTCTGCTCTGGCCTGGGTGTCTGCAGGGCTGCTCCTTTCTCATATTCTCACTGCCCAGTCCAGCTGCAGTTACTTTTCCTCCTTCTTAGCTATGTTATGCCTGAGCAGCTGTCTCTGTTGCTGATGGGCTCAGCTTTGGCCAGTGTTGGGTTCATCTTGGAGCTGGCTGACTTTGGCTCTTTTGGACATCGGGGAAGCTTCCAGCAGCCTCTCACAGAAGCCACCCCTGTAGCCCCCTGCTACCAAAACCTTGCCACACAGACCCAGCACAGAAGCAAACACCCCCAGGGCAGTGTGACAGCAGGACACAACCATGCAGGCTGGTTGCTGCAGTTGCACAAAGAAGCTTGAAGAATTTCCTAATTTCCTAAGTGAGTGGCTGTGCTGCTTAATATTATTAATTCCTTTTTCCCTCCTAATTGCTTTATTAAAAGTCAAAGAGCAATGAAGTTTCTTGAGGCAACAGGAAAATCTCTCAGCAAGATCTCCCAGGATTTGCTGCAGGAAGCTGTATTTAATACTGTGATTGCTGATGTGTGATAGCGGGTCAAGAGCAGGGCAAGGATCAGTGAATGTGAGTCCTGGTGCAGAGGACTTGCTGCCATGTGCCTGTGCTGCACATGTGGGGTCTGGGACAGCTGGCAGCAGCAGACTCCAGCAGGCATTTGATGGTGTGGTTGGACCATAATATCCACTCAACCCAAAGCTCTTTGGCTTGGTGAGACAAAGCCACAGCAACAAGGGCTGTTCAAAAGGGATCCCATGTTAGGCCCTCAGCAGTCACATCCCTGTAGCACCAAGGGATGGGTCTGTTTGGATTTCTCAAAAGCAAACCATGAGAGGTTTCTTTAACTATGAAGCATGAGTGAAGAAACACTTGGCAAGATTTGTACAAGACATGAGTGGAGGCTAACACAGAAACCCAACTCTCCTTATCCCTTAAGGTCTCACTACCAAGGAGCAGAGTGGAGGAGCCCTTTTCCTGTGAGAGCAGAACATGGCAGGCTCATCAATTCCTTGTAGGAACAAGAACTGCAGTGAAGATGAAGCTGGCATCGAACACTGTAATAGCACACAGTATGTCAAAATAAAACCACTGAGTTTTTTTCCCTCCAGTTGGAACTACAGTTGAATAAGCAGTTTGTAAAGTAAAAAAAAGACAAGAACTGAGGTCCATCAGACCTCACCAGAGCAGTCTGCTCCAGGCTATTTGGATTATGGACACTGCATAGCAGGTTCACTGTCAGCTATGCATCCTCTCAGGCTTGATACACACATGAGCAAGTGGTCAGTATGCAGATATCTTCTGTCATCTTTCTGATTTTGGGCACCAACCATGATCAGTAGTGATGTATTGAGAGCATGTAGATTTCCCTGGGAGTGCAGAAGTGTCAGATTTGAGTCCCAAACAGCATAAATTTACTCTCACAGAATTACCTGGGAAAACTTTAAACTAGGGACAGATGGAAGATGATATCAGCAAGGCCAGTTGCATAAATGTCTGCCAGGTCTATAACTGGGAGAGATTTATGTCTCCCGTGAGATCCCACAGTTTCATTATTATCAGTACAAAACTGGTCAGCACCAGCCAGTCAAGCTTTGAACTTGACCTGTATTACACCTTTCACAGCAGAGCAGCCAAAACCTTCAACCAGCAACACCTGGGCTTGTAGGAAAGGCAAAAGGAACTGATTTTAGTTCTTACCTAGGGGAATCTAAAGCAAATAAAAATCACAAGCCCAATAAACAAACGGGTACAGGAGAAGGCAGATACAGGTGTCCTTTATTTGCCACAGTATTTTGGGTAATCCCGCTTGCACAGCTAAAACTGCAGCCTGGAGATGGTGGCAGCTGCTGATTTGGGTCACCAACCTGGAAGCCTTCACCCCCAAGGAAAGAAACAAAACCTCTGTGACACAGCCCCAGTCTCCTTGCCAACAGTATAGACAGGAGCACAGCTGTGCTGAAGGGTCTCATCCTGTTGGTCACAGCCTCGCTGCTTGGTGAGAGCCTGGATGGGGATCCAGGCAGCTCCTGCCATCAGAGGAGCTCACAACAAACACACACATCTGTCTCCCTGGCTGAGGCTGTAAATTTTGTCATGAAATACAGATGACCTTTAGCAAATGTGTCTTCTCTGTATCCATAACATCAGTCACAGCAAACCTCTGTTGGGTTGTGGGATCGTGTTGGGCTCCAGCTATTACAGTAATAAATGTGATTAATTGCAGCTATAAAAAGCAATTTCATTCTGGCTGCTAACTTCATGAAAGAAAAAAAAATTAAATAAACCAAAGAATGAACTGCAGTATGACATTTTTACATCCATGTTGGTTTATCTTCTGGCTTTGGACTGTGACTCTGATGGCTTGTGATGGGAATGACATTTGCTTTTGCATGGTCAGAATTTGCCATCACTGCTCTGCAGGACAGAGGTGCCACAGGTACTTTCCTTTACAAGGAGGAGGGAGCTGCTGCATCTCTGCAAGACTGTTTTAGCCATTAGTAAATATTGGTGACCTAAACATTTTGTTATGTACAAGAGCGACAGGAGTCCTTTGCCAAATTATGTAAAAGTCAACCTTGCAACTTCAGGTGATGGGCAGGAGTTGCATGGGCAGGGCTGAAATTAATCCTGAATTTACTTCATCTAAAACACAGGCTTTTTAGAGGAGTATGTTGCTGAGGCTCAGAGTATATAATGCCATGAATGTACATCTGATAGGAACTGCTTGGAGAACACAGCCCTCTGTAAAGTCCAGTTGCCAGAAAACTTCAACTAAACTGTACATCAAACATATAATTTGCTATTTTCTTTTCTTTGTAGCCTTTTAATCATCAGCAGAACATGCTTTATCTCTTTGATCATCTTGAAGTATTCACTTAACAGAAATGATTTTACTCAAATGTTTTTTGATTTAGCAGAAAATGCTGTAACAATATCCAGTGGCTGAAAGCTGAGGCTTGCAAGATAAATCAAGATGCATATTTTTAACAAGCATAATTATCTATTGGAGCAATTTGCCCAAGGATGAAGTGGCTTTTCTAATACCTGTGGCCTTTAAATAGCATTTGATTTTTCTGAAGGATTTGACACTTTAATGTCCAAAGTTCAGAGTGAAGATAGGATCTAGAAGCTAATGTTTATGGGTTATGATGGAGTAATTTCCCATGACCTATGTGTCTTTTCACTGAAAACAGAATTTTCCCCATGCTTTTTGCAATTTTTATAGCTTCATTTACCAAATCCTGTACTGCATTCTCTTAACTTTCCAAACAAAGCTATATTTACCATGTCTTAAATTAAAGGGAAACTTCAATAGATACTTCATACAAATATTCACAGCTGCATAAATCAACTCAAAGAGAAGATTGGGTGTTTATCAGCAAGAAAACATAAGCAGTAGGAGTGTGCTTTGTACCTTCATTTCTTTGTGCTTCTCTTGTAAAACATTAAGGATGTCCTAGGATGTGAAGTAATTAGGCAGATAGTTTATTACAGCCAAGTAAATGCCACACACTCCTTCCTCTCTGGACAGCTTGTAACTCACCATTTATTTCTTCACTACAATGGGTTTATCTGCTAAAGCTGCATTGCTCTGATATGGAAGTTGTAAAAATATTTAAATACCAGAATTTATTCTGATTCTGGTTCTTTGAGTCAAGGGAGTTGAAGGCAGCCTGTGCCTCCCCAGCCTGGAGCTTTGGGGTGTACTCAGCCCTGCACACAGCCCCCAGCTCCAGTAAGAGGGGTCCCGCACTTTTGCCCCATCCCACACTGATCCCTTTTCTCTCTCATCCTTGTGTTGACAGTCCTGAAGGGTTTTCAAAACCTTCAAGAATGTCACATCTCTTCAACGAAAGAGCTCAAAGTCTATGGAAATAATTAATCATCCTTAGGGAAAGGGGTTTATTTTAGCAGTAATTTTGCCCCATAAAAAAAGACCTTTAAAAATAAAAAAAACCCTAAAACTCCAAAAGAAGCAAAGAACTAATTCAAGGGGTCTTTCAAATTACTGTAGTCCAAAATGTGGGGGTTTTTTATGTAGACTTTCCCATCTCATTGCCCCAAGTGCTTAGAAATTCAAAACCAATGTGCCAAGGTGCCTTCCTATTTTCATGCTTTCCCGTGGCCCTGTTTTAGGCTGTGCTGCCATTACCTATGGTTGTCAGCCTGTGAGCATTAAAAACTCAACTCCAAGCACAGAATGACCCATTCTTCACAGTCTATGAGAACTAATGCATTACATCCCTACAGTAAAACAACCTTATTATAACAGCTGGATTGTGGTCTTGTCTTTTTATCTCAGTCTCCTCAGGGTAATTGAGAAGTGGAGTCAATTAAGATAGATGTTGAGTTTGGACCCTGTTTATATCAGAGTGACCTCACACTTCAATTATTTATCCGTATTATCACAGTATTTAGGAGCAGCTGGCATGGAGCAGCTGCCATACTGCTACAACACCAGGAAGACTCCTTTCTTGTGTCTTTCCTCAGTTCAAGGATTTACAGCCTGAGACAGACAGACAGACAGACAGAGTGGAGGAAGCAAGAGACAGATAAGCCATTTTCCAGCAATGAGCTGCCAGAATTGCCAGCTGTCCTGTGTCACAGGTCCCCCTTCACCTGGCACTGCCTGGTCAGACCCCAAGGCACGCAGAATCTCTGCATCCCATCTCCATCAGGCACAGCCACTTCCTCCAAAACAGTTTGATGAACTGCCATGGCTTTTTGCCAGTGGAATGAGAGCTTTGGAAATGTCAGAGCTGGAGGCTGCTGCTTCTCATTATGAAAAGCAAGGACATCGCTTCCTGAGCCTCCAACGCACCTGTACCTGAGGTGTCCCTCCTGCAGCCAGGGGATGTGAGGGCTGCTCTCCACCCCCTGCCACAGACTGTGCCAGTGCCACCTCTCTGCTGCCAGGAGCAAGGGCTGTGGAGAATCAGTGAAGGACACCTGGGACAGATCTGGGATCTCCATCGCTCTTCAGGCAGCAAAGAGGATAAGTAAGGCAGGGAGGATGATGAGGAAAAGCAGGGAAGATGAGGTCAGGTTCATCTTTAATCTCAACCATGCAGCCTGAGCTGGAAGAAGCAGCCAAGCCGTGCTCTTTCCAAACCCAGACATGAACAAATCTCTGTAGGAAGTGCATTTGTTTCTCTTGTTCCATGGGGGATGGTGAGCACAAAGCAAGTGTATATATTAGTGTATATATGAATATTTCTCCCTCACTCTCCAGACAGCTGAAGTGGAACACACTAAGAATTTCTGTGTTAAAGTCCCTGTAAAGTGTCAGTCACTGCTTGCAAAAGGTCACTGTCACTGAAGCAGTTGGTTGGATCCCCTGTGTGGCTGTGCTGCTCTGCATGGAGAGAAGTTCCAGCCACAAAAAAGAAGGAATTGCACTTTCCAAGGGCTTTCCAATCCAGAACTGCTTGTCATTTTCCTTGTCGATACCTGCCTTTGCAATTTACTCCACACAGGATCACTGTCAGCCTCATTTTCTTTGCTTTTACATCCATGCAACTGGGAAAACAGCTTCAGTATAAAAGGCAACTGTGTAAAGACAATAGAAAGGCTACTAAGGGCAAGAGCAGGCTTTGAATAGGCTCCACCTTAGAAACCTTTCTGGCAGTGTTGTTGGAATGTTGCTGCATTTATTTTTTTCAAAGATTTATTTTTCCCATCCAATTTATTCTACCTGAATTCTGATCAGGTTGTGCTTGCTCTAATGCAAACTAATAAGGACGATTTCAGTCTCTGTAGCAGAACAATTTGGCAGCAGGGGACAGGGCAGGTTTCTCTGACAGATGCAAATATTTACACCAGACAGCAAACATGTCACAGGGTCGAGCAGCAGAGCAGCTGCCATACCAGCATAAAGCCACATAATGTTCTCTTTGGCTCCAGGTTCACATAATTGATTGAATCAGCAGATAATCAGTTACACTAAACACCCACTAAATCTTCTCTTTGTCAGCGAAGATGCAGCTTCTTATTGAGAGGAGCATTTGAAGGATGAGACAAAGCTATTTCCCAGAGTCATGTGTAAACACAAATGTCATTATTTAAAATGGGCATTGCACACATTTAAACCAGCCCCTTTGGCCTGTGGCACCAGCCAGGGTACTCATAGCTCAATTTTCTCCACAAATTTCATTGAAGAGAAGAAAATTTTGTAGCACAAGGTTGGAAAAGGATGTTCCCAGCTGAGACTCCTGATCCAAACTGGCTGCCTGGGCTCTCTGTTCCTTAATGGAAATGGGAGTGTTTAGGTCATGAACCACCTCGTCCTATTTTAGCTAAATTGGGATGAGATGAGTCAGGTCCTCAAAACATCTGTTTCTCTCCTCTGGTAATACAAGGTGTTGAGACAAATAGCACACATGCAAGCACATATACTGTAGAGACTACACAGGGTCAGATGTTTTCCCTGCTCAGCATCCAAATGAGCCTCCCCAGGCACTGATAACGAAAACCTACCAAGCTACCAGCTTTGTTCAGAATACTGAGCTTTTGTAGAAATCTGTCTTCCTTCTTAACTCATTTTCCAAGTCTTCCAAGTCTCATCCCACCTGGTTGTCCAAGTTTCTGCTCTTATCTAGCCCACATTTCTGCTAAAAAATATCACCCCATACTAAAGCCCTAAATGTATTTGATAAGCCTTCATCCTGGGTTACATATCCCCAAGAATTCATTCCTGCCATGTTGTCCATAGCAACACCTGTTGATATGTCAGGGAAAAAAAAATTAATTTTCATTGTTGTTTCTCTTTCCTGACAGCTGCCAAGCAGCAGACAACTTGTGGTCCTGTGATATGAGATTCCTAGAGCACAAAACAGTATTTAAGAGACATCTGAAAGACTTTGAAGAATCTTATAACACACAGAAAACATATGTTAACAACCAGCCCAAGTCTTAGTGTAACAGTGATGAATCCAGACCAGTTTATAAAAGGCTGTACAAACACCTGGCTTCAGCAGTTTTGCTCTGACACTTTTTGGGAGATGCCTCCTCAGAAGAATGCATTGAGTCAAATGCCACTTTTGGGGTGCTCCCTGACAAAGACATTACATTACTTCCAGTTCTAGAGCTTACTTAAATGCTGGGATTTTGTTTCACCTCCTGAAATAAGTCTGCCCAAATAGTAAAAACAGAGCACAGAAAACTTCAAAATGAACAGACTTCTGAAAAGGAAGGATTGGTGAGAGGACTGTGGGATTCTTCAAGGTTGGAGAAGGGTGCTGAATTTGAACTTTGAATGCTGATCAAGGAGATCACATCCATGCACAGCCATGCACTTGTACCCATAAGCTTTTCTTTATATTCATACATACACCCCAGTTTTCACTCCTCTTCAATGTTTATTTGTCCCCGTCTGTTGAAGAGAAATATTCCTCTGAAAGCCAGTAATTGTGTGAACTCAAATGGAAGGAAAAGGGCACAAGAGACTGATACTTTGCAAGTTCACAGATAACAGGAGGCCTAAAGGTTGCTTTGAACCTGTATCTCTGTCTCCACCAGTGTTTACCTTACTGCAAAATCCCCTGCAGTAAGAAAAATACACTGAGATCAGCTGAGGGCATTTCAATGATGCTGAGGCAAACCTGTGTTTAGAGTTTTGAGGACAGCTTTGCAGGATGCTGTTCCCCTTTAAAATACAACAGCCTGCCCATTTTTGATGGCAGTTTTCATACTTGGACAGGTAAGGGACGAAAATCAATCCAAACTGCGCAGTCCCTTGTGGTACTTCAGTGGGAGAGAGTGGCAGTTGATGCTGGCCCACGTTTTCCTTTTGCTGCCTAATCATTTGAGTGTTTCCAGTAAGAACAACAGTGTAAAAGGGCACCACGCTGAAAAAAAGATAAACTCCAGAGTTTAAACATAAACAAGTCACAAGCAAAGGGGTTTATTTCAAATTCACAGAGAGGTAAATGAAAGGGACAAAATCTGCCTTTATGCAATATCTTCACATCTCTCTCAGGTGTAAAACCCCAGTGACTTCAATGGAGTTGCACCAGGGATAGATTTGGTCCCATGTATTTGCCTTAAAGGGTTTCTCTGCCCCAAAGAAACAGGCTATCCTTGGGGAAGTGATAACAGGTCTGATGTGCACAGTGGGTGAGGGCTGATACCTTGCTGTATGAATGAACCAAGTAACATGATGTGTGAAAGGTGCTGGAGAGAACTCTGGAAGAGGCAGGTTTGCAGAGGGATGTTCCATTTCATAGGAGCACTTTGCATTTAACATCAGTTGAGAGCTACTCACATTACCTGCCTCACTATTCCTCCTGCACCTGGAGATGAAACAAGGACACCTAAAATTGAACAGTCTGGGGTTCAAATTATTCCAACTTCTGCTCCAGGTCTGCTCCTGGGGGGAGGCTGAGACCCCACTGGGACCACAGAGCTGGTGAGAGCATCAAGTAAAGCCAGACTTCCAATGTTTTTCCAGAGGAATTTGATTGCCCACTCACTTTCTCCGTGTCGTTGCCCACCTTTCACATGCTCATCTTTTTCTGCTGGTAAGTGAAGTTATTTCACTTAACAAAGTTCTTCTTACTTGTTTTGGTTTTTCCCTTTTGGGCTGTTCAAGACACAGAAGGCAGTTCTGGTTTTCAGTTCCAGAACTTGGTGTTTAAGGATTTGCTGAGAGCTTTTGTTACAGTTGACCAAGGTATTTTAGGGGAAATGGTAAAGGCAAATGTGTTATGTGTATTTTGCAGCACACAGAAGCTGCAATTGGGATTTGTGTGTACAGGACCCATGCAGAGGAGAGAGCAACTCTATATGCAACAGGCTTGCAAAATAAGCTGAGAAAGGTCAATTAATACTAACAAATGCTGAGAAAAAGGAAACAACTGATGTAAATTAGACAAAGACCATACAGGCATCCAGTAGCAGAAACAGGATGCAAGCCCCATTCCTGCATCCTCAGCACAAGATCATCCCTTTTCCAGCAGGATCCTCAGATAAAGCATTGCTGATCCTGTAGCTCTGTCCAGAATTGCAAGTCTAGTGACAAACCACAGAACTGCAAACAACTGTACTGCCAAAAGCAATCTCCTGGTGAGTCCAGATCTGAAGTTCATCAGATGGTATCAGATAATAGAAGGAAAAAGATATTTCTTGCTGGGAAAGAAAAATGTATTTTAGACTGAGTGCTTTAGAAATAAAGAAACCAACAGTATAGCAGAAGTAGGATTTGAGTATTGAGTTTAGACTCTGAATATGTAAAATTGCCTTCCAGGAGAATTAAAGCTGGGGTGTTTTTTCCACTTCACTTTCTAAGGGTCTTTTGACTCCATTACACTGCTTGGAAAGAGGGTAAGTCATTACTCAGTTCAAAATGAAAACCACAGGTGAAAGAAGGAAAACAATTAGAAATCTACACTTATTTCCTTACTATATTAAGAAGTGAAAGAGTTGTGCAAAGTGATGCATCTAAATCTGTTTGAAGAATAGGATCAACAATGACAAAATGAGAGGTGAGAGGAGAGATAACACCCAGGCAAAACAAAAAAAATGGTTTGCACAGTGATTACCTGGTGATAACACAGCAAGTTGAATTAAATTGTTGCTGCCCCTCTAAAAAATACCTTTGTCTCCATAAAAACATTGAACTGCCTTAATGGTATTGATTTCAGCAGAAGTGTACAAGCCCACCAATGTGGAGACACTTATGTTGCTGTTAAGAGGTTTTATTTCAAAAGCAGGAATCTGAAAAGGAGAATAAGTAACTTTCCTGTATAGATACATTTGGTCTGGAGATTATATTGGTATCAAGATTTAGGTTAAGCTTCTCTTATCCAAAAAAAGAGAGAATGAGAGAGAGAGAGAGAGAGAGAAAGAAAAAGCCAACCAAAAGTAGTCAAAGCACTATCCAAAAAAAAAGTTAAACTGCTACAGAATTAGGACTAAATACAGACTTTAAATTTAAAAAAAAATCTTGCTTTGTCAATTCCACAAGCACGAAGTTTTCAAATTATGCTAATTCAAGAGGAAATCTATTTTCCATCTAGGTGTTCCAGTGGGAATCTCACAGCTCTTGACCAAAATCTCTGCTGATGTAGCAGCCACACCAACTGCTGGTTGCCTATATTTACACCTGGAAATGGCACCCTTCTGTTTAGAAGAGACTTTAAAGACTGATTTCAAGAAGGAAGATATTCCTTGCTTTCCAGATGAACAGATTAGGCACCCCCATTTTAACTCAGTCTTTTCCTTTGGCTTTGTGCTGTATCTGTCACTCATGCAAGGGGTTAGTCCCATCAGCTGATGAAGACTGCTGGTGAAAGCCAAATCTGTCTGTAAGAGAACAACAGCTGGGCCAGGCTCCAGCACCTTTAGAGAAGGAGGTTAGTGCTTAAAAAGTCAGAGCATATCATTGAAACTTGGGAAAAATAAAATAAAGAGTACCTCCCTGAACCAAAATCTTATTTTCATCCCAAGAACTACTAAACTGTTTCATAAGACTCTGTAGGATTATACAAGAATGATTCAGAATACATCCCAGGGACACTTCCTTGCAAATAAATAAGCCAGATGAACACGCTGTGCCACACTCCAATTCATAAGGAGAACCAGAGGGCAGACTGTAAACAGGAGGAAATTGCAAGGAGGCCAATAAAATGCAATTGTGATCTCATGCCATCAGCTGGACTAGGCAATAGGGATAAATAAAGTCACAGACTTCTCCCATATTTATGGTTCCTTATTGTTGTGGAGCTCTCCTCAGAACAAAAACGGCTCTGGGAGGGAGGTGGCCGTGCTCCTCTCGAATGGCAATGTTTAAGAAAGGAGAACCATATGGTTTTCAGTGGGCTCAATTGTGGCAGCCAGGAAACTAATCCACAGATTTATTGGAGCTGGCATACGTAACAGAGTGGCAATGTTCCTTTCATTTGCTGCCAAGAAACCCTCTGTGGTGCAGAGCTTTACCTTGAGCAGCAATTGCTTACTGGGCATATGGGCCTTATTTCTGCAAATGGGAGTGGAAGAGAGTCAATTTGCAAATCAAATTGGAATTCTCTTCCCCCTGCTGCTCCAATTTACTATGCAGACTTTATTCATAGTTAAAGGAGACTGGGTTTCTGCCTCTTTTTTTTTTTCCTTCTTGAACTTGTTCTGTTGATTCAGGACATTCAAATGGGAAGAATATGATAAGGAGAGAACAGACCATTTAAACCCTTGTCACTGACAAGATAGAAGTTATTGCACTAAGTATTTTACCTAATAACCCACTTCCTGGAAGACCCCAAGCTATTATCATTAGAGTTCATGACATCCTGATTTTTCTTGAAAAGGTCATATGGAAATGAGGAATGGCAGATCAGAGTCAGTAATCTCTCTAAAGTATATATAATCATCTGTTAGATAGATTTTTTTATTTTGATGGTGAAGCACTATTAAAAAAATCTCAAGTATGCTTTGGGTATATTCATAGAAGGGTTTTTAGAGTTCCCATGGGCTTACTTGGAAAAAGGTATCAAAAGCTTGACTTCTGAAGAGAGACAATGTGGCAGGGGGTGATTGATAGATGAACTGCCAACCCTTACAAGTGCAAATGGAAATATGATCAGGGTTTGGAATCAGCCCCATTCACCTGGGGAACAGGCAAGGCTGCATCTGAGGTCTGTAGCAAGACAGAGAATTTCAGGGGAGACATGCTACAGCAATGTTAAATGTTTCAAAGATTTCCTATCAGCTAGTGCTACAGACATTAAAAAAAATATATAATTTATCTGGGAGGCTATACCTGAAAACGGTGTTATCTCCTTTTTTTTTTTTTTTTGTTAGATAGAGTGCTGTTTTCTTTACTTCAGCAAAAGTAGAGGATAACAAAGGAAACTGGGAATTGTTAAGATCAGCCATCGATCATACCACAAACCCATTGTGTTCAGTGTGCTGGGTACCAGACACAGCAGAGAAAGGCAGGAATGCCCATTCACTGGCAATTCTATAATACACCTCTGCCAACCTTATCTTTGAGCCCAATTTCCAAGGAGATGTGTCTAGGAACATCAGAGAATCCAGTAACAGCAACGACTTATGAATAGAACAGCTCCACCAGCTCATGATGATAAGCAGTAGAGGTCTGCAACGAATTAGTGGAATAAATCATTATGATTTTAAAGGTTAACACTTGCCATCTTTCTCTGCAGAATGATTCCTCTGTGAAATTAAACACTGCTCTCAACACAAAACTATTATTGAAGAAGTTAAATTGTCTTTTGAAGATTATGTTAAATCTGAAGATGGCATTCAAATCAATAAAGTATGAGTTCGAAGCAGTCAACAAAGACAGGCCAACCTACAGGGACTCACACAGGTCACGCAAGCCTGCTGTGACCTTATTTCAATACATCTCTTATAAAATGGGTCAACAGTGCTTCTCTTCAGCAAGTGACTCAGATACCCACAGTTCCTTCCTTTCATTACTCGTTACAGGTAAAAACCTATAAATGTATAGTGTGATCTGAATGCAGAGAAATAAAAAATTGATCATATTTATATATATATATAGCATATATATTAACAAACAAAGAGGAGTGTTGAGGAGTTCAGTGTTCAAGCAGGTGTAAAGGAGTGCTTTGATTTTCATCTGCTAAAGCTTTATCATTCAGCATATGTAACAATACAGAAGTAATTGCAGAGAAATACCCTGGGTTTCATTCTCTTCCTTGTGAAGAACTGATTTTGGGCTGACACCACAGCAGAAGCCAGTTCCCATTTGTGTGACAGGGAGTGAGAAAGAAGAGAGATGAATTTTCATACCTGAAGAGTCTCATTACTGTGTTGAATTGCCCATAGGTAAAACTGTGTATATTTTTCGTTCTGCTTAGTGAAGAGGCAATAAAGCACATATATGCGTGTACAGCAATGAAAAATTAATTACATGCAAATAATTCCCTATTTTACAGCCCTAACATATTGCTTTGGTACAGTTGGCAGTAAAAATTCCTCACTTTGAAATAAGCATCTACACACACACAAATATATTAGTCCATATATTTGCACCATTGAACTAAAGTGCCATAAAGGAAGAATTCTATCATCCAGCTCCTGAAATGAACATCTCTTTGACCACATAACTGATTTTATTTGAAGAGGTATTTTTTGAAAACAAGTATCAATAACAGTCATAAGCCATGTGTGCCTGAATTTGTCTGCAATTTCTACTATGAACATTAAAAACACTGAATGATAAATAAAAATCAGATAGGTGTCAAAATAACTCTGATTATCGTGCAGAAAAGGGAAGAAGAAAATAGTTATATCTGTACCACATCACTGAAAAGCAGCACATGAGCAAACACTGGCCTACAGCAGCCTTAATACCAGGTCCTCATCTGAAAGATGGACAAAGCCAGTCTGATAAATCCACAATAAAAAGGGTCTCTATTCACTAGTGAGAGAAGATAAAAATGTTGCCACATGTCCTTTGAAATTGCTTCTAGGATGATGTGGACAGACAAGAAACCATCACATTCCCAAGTGTCAGTTCATGAACCAATCAATTAAATAATTAGAAATTCAAAACCTGTTTCTACACAAAATAAGATCACCATCTAATGAAAGGAAGAAATTGCCTTGCACATGTACCTGGTAAGGGTCTGATTCACTCTGCTATAAAATTCTCTTTAAAAGAGCCTGTCCTACCCCTTCCCTGCCAACACCTGGGGTGAAGGAACACTCCCCTTCCTTTTATATGCTGCAATAAAGGAATGCCATTTACTGCCCATGTCTGGCCATTGACTCCAGGACCAGGAGTTGGGCTTGGTGATCCTTGTGGGCCCTTTCCAACTCAGGACATCCATGATTCTATGACCGTAGCAGGATTCCTGCTGCCCACACCACTCCTGTGTGTGATTCCACTCTGTCTGCTGAGAAGTCCATCAGCCTTGGAGAATATTGAGTTACTGGGAATGCCCTGTCCCAGTACCCGAAAATGAGGGTCTGGGGCTTATATATGGGCAGTGTCACCACTGCCTGGATATAAGGTTTCCATCAGGACTGGACATTAGTGAGATGAAGAGAGTGCTCAGCTCCAGCACTGCCTCTTGCATTGGTAATCACTCATCTGCAAAACCCCAGGGACTTCACATTTAAGCAGGCATGGCATTATTCCAGCATACACAGCTATAAATTGCTTCTGCTAACTATTATCTTACAAACAGCTAAGCAAAGAATATTTAGTGTCAAAGGCACAAAATACATTATTTTAATTCCAATCTTTAGTACTCTCAAAAGATGTACTGCTCTTTGAAATGTTACAGTAAGCAGTTTGGTTTGCAGCAAAAAGAAAAAGAATTGATATTTCATGTAAACAGGTCTTTTTAAAAAAAGGGGCTCAAGTTTCAATCTTTTAAAATTAAAGATACTTGCAAAAAATCAAATCAGAACAGAACAAGGAAAAAAAAAAAACCCACAAGAAAACCAAAAAACCCTCAAGCTTCCAAAAGCTTTCTCTCCACTGCTTACTCCATGTTTAAAACGAAACAGCTTAGTTCTGTCCACAGGATCTGCATTTCACTCTGTCAATATAAGAAAACACTTCCTCAGAGTAGCCTGCAAAGATGTCTTCCATTGCTGGTTGTAATCCATAATCAAAATGAATGACAGATCACACAGCAGGAATTTTGTTTGCAAATCTCTGAAATCGGTGAATGTATCTTAACACCTCTCATCTGTATCACTTTGTCCCCAGACCTATTTGCTTGTTACAAACAGGCCTGAACACCCTGATTTAACGGATTGCTGAGCTCTCCTGCTCACTTCCCTGTTCATTAATCTTCATAAAATAATCTGGCAATGAAAATTGCTGGAGTTCTCCCCGTACTACCTGCTGCACGCTGGGCTCCAGTGAATAAATGGAGAATATCTAACATGTGGAGAGAAAGGTTTAACTCTCTATTCTTTTATGCACTGGAATGTCTCCAGCCTCTGTCCCTATGGAATGTAAAGCTCTGTATAGACTGATTTGCTATGCAGGGCACACTCAGCAGGACCAGCTGAAGGCACGTTGTGGAGGAGTTAAAACAATAAAGTAAGTTACAGGTAGCACATTTATGCTGTGTGGCATAAATCAACCCCTGCCACAGGGTGAAATTCTGCTTTTTCTAGGAAATAGTTGTATTAAACACATTTCCAAAGGGATTCTCAAAACCTATTAATTTTAGGCCAATGAAAAGAGTATTTCACGCAGGCTTTTGCCGCAGCAAAGTCACGTGCAGACTGCAAAGCTTCGTTTGGACGAGCTTTCAAGCTTGTTCTGTGATGCATTTGACATGGAGAGTTTCACTCCAGCTTCCATAGGAAGCTCAGAAGGAATCAGATCACCTCACTTTGGGTCTCACATCTCAGAGAGGCAGAATTGCCCATGCAAGCCCCAGAAAGATGCTCTTGAAAAGGAGCCACAGTACCAGAACAGCACTCAGCAGGCTGCCAAAGTTGGCCCTGTCACCTTGTCACCTCAGCTCATTAGAGGACAGGGTGTTTAAGGTGGGACAATCCCAAAAATCATACCCTGTGCCTGAGAGTGTTGTCTAAACACTTTTTGAACTCTGTCAGGCTTGGTGCTGTGACCACTTCCCTGGGGAGCCTCTTCCAAACACCCTCTGGCTGAAGAAGCTTTTCCTAAAATCCAGCCTAAACCACCCTACTTCCTGCTGTTCCAGATCACCACAGAGAAGAGATCAGTGCCTGCCCCTCTGCTTCAGTTCATGAGCCTGAAATACTCAGATTAGGCCAGTAAAATGTGGCAACACTAGA
>VZSR01001299.1:12148039-12188353 GCA_013398615.1 Brachypodius melanocephalos | reverse complement strand
TTTTGTCCTGGTTTACAGAGAGCAGTCTTCACAAGCTCAGTCAGATACAGATTTTTTCACACAGGAAATATTGCTCTGGGACGTAAATTCTATCGACTCTCCGTATTGACAGGAGGTAACAAGAGACTTGAAAAAGCACTGACTAGCAGCTCCTATCTCAAGAGAAATTACATATTGAACTATACTGGACATGTCCTAGATGGTAGGGAGACAAAGACAACTTGCCTGCTATCCATCAGACCACTCACACATGGAAATGGCTGTGATTTATCTTCCCTTTTAACTAGAAATACAACTTCAAATTCATTTCACCCTAAAAAAGCACATAAAACGGCTGACCTGTGCCCCAAAGCTCTGTGTCTGTTTGTAAAGGGAAGCCAGAGAGGCTTGTTCAGGTGGAGACAACTCAGACTGGGCAGAGTAGAAAGGCTGAGACTTCTCCAAGCACTACAAAACACAACAGCTCTGGTGCAGCATGAATGGCATGAGTGAGAAGAGCAAAAGAGAGCAGAGGGAAAAGAACAAATGCAATCAAAACTGCCCCTTCCTTGAACATGGAACAAAAAGGTTTCATTCTTACAGCTTTTCTATGAACTGCTTTAATATGAAATTGCTGATCAATAATAACATCACAGGAAACAAGATCTTTCCTACCGGTGCTCATTGTGGAAGGTGATATAAAGTCATTCAGTTTGCTTTTGTCAACATAGATCTTACATCTGCACCCATGCTGAAATCCAGACATCCTGTGGTTTTAACTCTTCATGATAAACAAAGCTGGGATTCCCCTGCTTGTTCAGGGCAGATCTTGGGCTCATTGATACGGGGACATTTTGCATTTCAAAGCCTTTTGCAATTTTTTTTGTTGTTGTCGCCTTTTAAATAGATCATAAGAAACAAATAACTATCATATTCCTGGCTATTATTCCCTCCCAACGTTTCCTCCCTCTAAAGCCCACATTTATTCTGCACCTTCTTCAGGGTACACCTCGCCTGTTTGAACAAATTTAATTAGCAAATGTCAATAAGTATAGATGTGCTCACTGCAATAATGCATAAGCATTGTGTTTCCCTTGGAGCATTTTTGTGCTTGGTATGAGGAGAATAAAAAAGTTTTATTCTCTTAAATGTGAAGATTTTGGGAATGAATCCATTAAAAATGGATAAATTACAGGATACATGAATTTTTTCTTTCTAGGAAAACAGTTTTATGAAATTTGTCTACTTCAGTCTTGATATTTTTTTATTGTCAAGAACATGTGTAATTTTACACTCGAATTAGCAGAGCATTTAGCTTCTATGGCTGTGCTGAGACCAGACCAACAACAAGAATTTTTGGAGGGACCTGCACGTGGGAGAAGTAGTTACTGTGTTTTTTCCCCCATCCTGTGAAGCAACAGAAATTCAAAGTGTAGAACAGAACAACAGAGATGACAGAAGAAAAGGACTTACAAAAAAAGGAAACAAAAGCAGACACACAAAGCTCTGAGCAGAAGAGAGAGGAAACAAGATATTTTGCAGCTAAAGGATAGATTGGAGAGGACTGTACTTGGGGTTCAAACTGAGAGATGCACACACAAAAAGCTGCTGTGCCACCAAAGAGGATCCAACAGAAACTGCCCCATGGAGAAAGGAGGGGAAGTCAATGGAACATGTGAAAACTTTCTCTCTCCAGATCCAGACTCTCCTGTGCCTATGCTAAGTAAAAAAGAGGGGTGGTTTTGGAGTCCTGTGGAAGCAATGGCAAGCACAGCGCAGCAATCTCTGCATGAACACTTGTAGCGTGTTCTGGAAGATTTTTTTTTTTGCAACTCAGATTAGCAGTGACTACTCAACCAGATCTCATTGCCACCTTTTATGAACAGATGATGACAGAGGGTATCTACCCCCTGAAAACACAATGTCCCCACATGTCAAATAATGCACTACATTGGGCTATTTACAATTCTTTCTTTTCATCCATTCAGCACCCATCAGAGCCTTGGAGTAGATGGAGGAGGTTAACAAGCTGCCAGACAGGTTTGTCTCTGGGCTTGGACTAAAGTAAGCAGAGCCCCAGATGGGTGAATTGTGCATTTGTGATGCTCTAGTAACAAAAACACCAGCAAGTGCCTTGTCCCCAAAGCAAGGCTTGGGTATTCCATGTTCTGAGTCTGGGGGAGAAAAAAAGCAAAGGCTGAGGCTATGAATGAGAGCTGTATTTCAACAAAAGCTCTTTGATATCAAATATCACAGACCAGGGGAAATAAAATATGTTTTAAAAGAGAGAAAAGGACATGGCAGGGAGGGCAGAAGAGAGCAGGGTAAGAGGTGAAGTGAATTTTACGACTGAAAATCATCTTTAAGGGACTTCCCTGACCTGCCATTTATTAGGCAGCATGAGGCAGGGCAACAGAACCTGCTCCTGCTGCTTTCACCTACACCCACTGCCCAGGGAATGCACCTCATATCAAAGGTTGTTGGAAAATGCCAAATTCCCCTTCAAGAGAGGCCACTGAGTTTCAGGAGTATATCAGCAGCATGGAGCCAGTTCAGACCTTCTCAGAGGGGCCCTAATCCTCCTCCTGAGATCTGATGCACTGTCTCTTGGACTGTGGCCTGCATATTTCATCCTTGCTGCTTTAGAACAAGTATTGCAGCAGCAGCACAGCCCTTCATTGAGCTGAGGAACCTTAGAGACATTTTGTCCATTGCACAGATCAGAAAATGCTTTCTCCAGTAAAAAAAAAGATTGATTTGGCACTAAAACTGCAGCACCTCACCCTTCAAACAACAGCCTGAAGCTGCACCCCATCTATGCCTTCATCCCTGACCTGGATTTATTGTGGTTAAGGTGATCAAAAGTGCCACAGGTTGTCCTGTGATTTGCAGAATTTTTCAGATGAAAAACTGAAAAAACACCCAAATTTCTTCTCTTCACTTATTGATAGGGACAGGAGATCAGAATATGGTCACTTTACATTCATAAAGAAATAAAAACAAAATCAGGAGTCCCCCAAGAAATGCCCCTACCAATATTGTTAATCTCTCCCATAGGTCATAGCAAAGTCTGGACTCATTTATTGTATTTAGTGTATTTATTTATTTTTCCTGTTCATTACTAGTATCCAGGCAAGCTTGTTCACTTTCAAGATCAAAAATCAGCTAAGTAGAGGAGAAACACTTATTAAATTAAAGCACAGCATTTGAGAGTTTGGCAGAAAACTCAGGTGTTTGCAAAAAAGGAAGTTGTATTTTCATATATTTTCTGAATAAAAATTACTCATTATTCTAGTTGAATGTTGTCAACTTTGGTATTTCCTGCAATCTTGCAATCAAAATTGGGTTGTTTTTTTCCTCCTCTACTAAAATCCAAGAATTTTTGCCGTAGTTGTCAGAAGGCTCTCTTTCTCAGTGAGAAATCATCTCTTAGTTCCATAAGTAACAAGGTCAGAAGTCTTGTCAGGTGCTTATCAAGACAGTTGCATAAGATGCAAAGTACTTATGCTGCAGTATGGTAGCTGAGGACATGAATTAAATTCTTGAAGGGGAAAAAATTACACTTTGAAATTGCAGCAATGATTTACTCAAGTTGTCTATAAATTAAGACACCTTCTCGCAATGCACAAATAGAACAAATCTGTTAACAAGTGTTAAAAATTAATAAAGAGAGGAGAGGAGATCAAAGCTAAGGTGGATGCTTCAGAAAACTGTCAAGGCATCGACAGAAGAAATCTTTCAGCTTTAGTTCATAAGAGGAGACCGGAAAAGCATTTCCCCTTTGGTGGAATGAAATGGCTTTAAATCAAACAGAAGAGAATCTGAAATGAAATGTGTATGAAGAAAGTAGCCTTTTAGTTCTCCTTCTGGGGAAAACTTGCTTGACCTGAAATCAAAAGTTGTAAACTGATGACTCATTTCCTCACCCAAACTCATAGAATCATAGAATAGTTTGGGTTTGAAGGGATGTCAAAGACGATCTCTTTCCAAGCCCTCTGCCATGGTCAGGGGCACCTTCCACTAGACCAGGTTGTTTAAAGCCCCATCCCAGTTGGCCTCAAACTTTCAGAGATGGGGCATTTGCAACTGCTCTGGGAAACCTCTTCCAGTGTTTTTCCATAGTGAATAAATTCTTGCTAATACCCAGCCTAAACCTGTCTTCTTTCAGCTCAAAGCCATTCTGCCTTGTCCTATCACTGCATACCTTTGTAAATAGCCCAGCCCTCCTGCAGACCCTCTTTAGATGCTGGGAGGTGCTCCAAGTTCTCCCCAAAGCCTTCTTTTCTCTAGGCTGAACAGCCCCAACGGTCTGAGTCTTTTCTCATAATAAATTCTTTAAACCAAGATGCATCCACTTCCATGCAGAACATGCTGCAGAATTACCCCACCAGGATCACATGATTTTGGAAAGAAGCTGTTCTACCTGCACATCCCACTGTCTAGGCTCCTCAAAGCAGATTTTGCTGTGTTCATTGCAAAATAATCTTTGTGCCACAGAGTGGCTGCGTGTTTGTTATTACTCATCTTGATTTATTTGGATCATGACACTGTTGGGTGATGGGTGCCGTGAGCCATCCACTAACATCCCATCCTTTTGCTGGAAAAAGTTCCATTCATGGCAATTTTAAAGAGAGTGGCTCAGCTCAAAAATTCTAGGAGACAAGGACTGACCATGGCCACAAAATATTTTGAATGGTCCTCAGAAGCAGAGTGAGGAATCCTTCATACCTTCAAAGCCTATCTCCAACAACCCTCAGAAATACAAGGATGTGAAAAAAAACCCTGGACATTGCAACTCCATGTCATGTAACACCAAACACAGAGAGACATCTTGGTGACAACTGTGGAGACCTCCGAGATTTTATCTTGCTCAGATGGAGATTAATGCAGAGCTCAAACACACTCACAGTCCCACTGAAGTCCACATGTTTGAAGTCTGAGCTTCAATAAAAGCGTCTCAGGTGCCCATCTAAGGTAGCCATCTGGGCTCACAGTCTAGCTGGAGAGAATCAGACGTCCCCATTGGGAAGTTTATCCCATTTTTAGACAAATGGCTAAAACAGTGAATCAGTCTCCCTCTCTTACTCTCCCCCTCCCATAGGCAGATTCCTCCAACAAATTGAAGTTTTAACTACAAAAAAGCCTGACTCTGGAAGAGATGAATCTCACCCCACACAAACTGCTTGCCCAAGGTCACATAAGCAGGTAATTGCAAAGACCCAAATTTTGAGTTTAGCTCAGGCATTTCTTCGTCACTGTTCCCTGGCAACAAGATAGGACACAGAGCTTGCATTTCCCCCTGCAGCCTGTGCATGCACAGCTAGCAGAGACCCACGCAGCCTGTGACAAGCCTTGCAGTACACAGACAAGCTAGAGAAAGATAAGGGCAGGTCACAGAACATATCTATAATTGCTTCAAGGGGAAAAAGAAAAGTAAAAAAGAAAAAAAGTTGGTTCATCTAAATCTTTCACAGCTGTCAGTACAGCAGCTAGATTTTATTTTAGGTCCATCCTGCCAACAAGTATCATTTTGGTTTCTGTGAGCAGAATGAAGATAATTAAGCTTCCAAAAACCCAGTATTTGGTAAAAATAGCCATGGCTTTACTTAGCAGCATACAGTATTTTGAAAGAAATTCTTCAGCTTCCATCTTCCAGCCAAAGGGCAGGATTTTTTTCATTTTTTCTACCTGAGTTATAGGCTTCTCTCTATTTTGAGACTGCTGGAGAAAAGCAAAGGACAGGGAGCTAAGGTTTGTCCAACATCTTTCAAGATGTACTGAGGAAGTAAGAGTTACCGTCTCTCTCCATGTAAGCACCAGAATATACCACACTGCCCGTGTCTCTTGGACAGTTTGACACACTCTAGTTCCCCTGAACCACTTCTGATTTACACCAGCACTAAAAAGGGAGGGGGAGAGGGAAGTCAGACATCGTAAATCTTTTCCCTGAATGACATTTTGAAGGGCTCATACATCACTTTGAAACTAAGGTCTAGAATCACAATACAGATGACCTGAAGAATGGCTTATATGCCCCAAAGCCTCTTCTCCTTCCCTCAGATATCATTTGCTACAGTAGAAGACATTAACTCTTCCTGCAAAGCTGGTATCAATGGACTCACAAAGGCATTTAGAAGCCAAAGTGCCATTGACTGCAAGGCTAACACCTCCAGGATATTTACTTAATACAGCAGGCTAATGTCAAAGGGACAATATTTCCATGAGTTATACAGCAATTTAGCAGCCTGTTTTTCTTTGAGCTACAAGGGCATACAGTTTCTAAATCATTTGTGAAAGCATCAGCCTTTTTAGTTCATTATTTATACAGCATAAAAGAAGCGAGCTGGCAGTCCATGATCTGGCCCTGCAAAGACACAGCTGTGAGCATGAAGAGTGATGTTTCTTGTCACCCACCCAGAGGCTCTGCCAGGGCCCCTGAGCAAGGGACAAGACAAAGCTGTGTTTTACTCAGTGCAGGGTATCCCCATTTCCCACTGTCTTGGAGGCAGAGTAATAAAACAGGTGTAATTCCATCTTGCCCTAGCACATGCTTTTTCATACAATATCAGGTTTTCTGCCCATTTGCCACCCACATCTTCCCTGCAGCTGACAGCTCATACTGAGCAGAAAGTGAAGGCAACACCTCAGCAAAGTGGATTCTCCAGATCTCCTTTTCCCAGCTTGAGACACTCGTGTGAGTACCACTGGGCTGCAGTAAAGCTGTTGAGCATCTTACTCAGAATCACACCCAGCAGCACTGTTAAACCTCAGGTTTGAATATGCTTTGGGACAGAATTCAAAATCTTCTTTAGGCTGAGGCTTTGGCATCCAGACAGGTCATATGGATACCATTATGGCAAAACAGAAATATGCAGAACTTCTTTCAACAGAACACAACATAAAGCAGTGCAGTAATAATGTCCCATTTTAATGAGTTAATGGTGGAGAAAGAGCTTCCAGTCTGGTAATCTTATCAATGAGAGGATCTGTGTCACCTAAGATTACAATCCACAGCACAGGACTGAGCATCTAATTGTCTGAGATTCCCATCATGGCCTTTGAAGTCTGGTCAACAGAGTTTAGGGTGCAATTCATCCAGTCAAACCTTGGTTGCACTGATGAGAGTCTATATTTGAATAGCTCTATTTTCACTGTAAAGGGATCCTAGACTCACTTAGATTTATATTCTATCAGCATTGCAGTAATTCAGACAATTTCCAGCCAAGTGTTCCAAGCAGCTAAAGCCTGATCTGTTACTTTGTAAAGAAAAGAATTAGACTTATGCAGCTTGAGTGGCCCAGTGTACCATAAAGGTGAAGAAAATGTTAAGTCCTCAACTAGAGCAGACCTCAACTACATAAGCACAAATGGATTAAACATCAGGAAAATCCTCCAGCTCACAAACACCTCGCCATGACCACCAGACAGCGCAGCAATATATTCCCACACAAGCACTGAAACTTGTGGGGTTGAAATGAGGCTGGAAGTATCCATTATCCCTGACTCAGACAGGAGGCTGACACACTATACCTGACCAGATGGCATATGCAAACTCAGGGGTTCTATCAAGTGATGGTGATAAAACCACTGATCTGCTGGTGACAACTTTATTGGTCCTTTAAATTGCATTAGCCATTACCCTACTGAAATATAAAAGCTGATAGTTTCAGCTCCAACACAACACACCATGATACAGTAATTCAGAGACTGAAAGCATAACTAATTATAGACTGGATTTTTCAGCAGATGCATTGGCTTGAGACAATATTTCAAGGCAGGTATGGGCAGTTACAAAACACTTCCAGAAACCTGAACAAAGACTTTTGCAGAGGATTATAAAACTAAGTCTTTGAAGAGCAGAAGTAGCATGTTAGCTGTGTCCTGTCCTCAAACCATATTACTACCTTGTCACTTACTTAGCAATGGATTAAAGTGCTTTGTCCTGGAATCCTATTAGTGGCTCACACCAATGCAACACAAATTCTGTGTCTTGGAGGTGCAGTGGTGCAGCTCTGTCCTACTTGTAGCATTGGCAGAGGTGGCAGGAAAAAAATGGTTTAAAAACTACAATGAAGTTAGAACAGCTCAGCACAACTTTTAAAGCATGTGGCCTGCTACATTTTTTCCTACCACATGTTTTCTTGTTACTTATTGTCTCTGTTTTAAAAGCTAATAAACACACCCAGGTCTGAAATTGTTAATAATGCCAGGAGAGAGAGTAGTGAAGGTAACTTGTAGATGTTCACCAAGGCTGGGTTGTGTCTTTGGATACAAGCTCCATCTATTCTTCCCAGAGATAGGTTAGCATTCAGCTGCCCTGCTCTAGTGGGGGACTAAGCCTTAGAAAAATCACTTCATCCACTACTTTGTCTCTTAGGTGTAAATTGCATCCTTTTCCCCCACATTCTCTGATTTCCAATCTCACTCACTCCTACACAGAGTAGAATGAGAAAACACTGGAAAGGCTGTCTTTATTCCCTAAGTCTAACCTGTGGCAGACCCCCCTGTGTGGTTGCACAGGACCAGGATACAATCCTGTCCTGAGTTATTACAAGGATTTAAAGGTATGTATCAATACTGATCTGTCAGAATGGTCCTGGTATCTTGTCCTAGCCCCAAGGAGGCAAATTTAAGCATCAGCCCAGACTGCAAGGCAAGGCTGGCACAGAAACGCACCCACAGAACCACCAGTGCCTGGGCAAACGTGAATTAGAGCCAGCTAATTCATACCTTGTAAGATGCCCTCAAAACTTGTGGGTTTATGGTTAAGAGCAAGTCTGAGGATTCTCAACTCCTCTTTTACCAGGCAGTAACTCTCTGAACACAGCCCATGTGCACACACACAGGGGTGTAGATCCATTTGAGCTGCCCTTTGGAACTTTACAGCTGCTTCTCCAGTGGTGGTCTTGTGGTCCTGGGTCACAGGCACCTGACAAAAGTGAATGGATACCTTGGATATCTTAAGGCATTTCAAGTGGGTCTAGATGCCTATGGCCAGGTTGCTGACTCTCACCCACTGCACATTAATCATGCCATCAGTGGGGTTCAGTTCTGCCTACAGATGTTGCCTCCTGCTTGGAGCACCTCTCATGTCCACTGTCTAAATCCCCACAGTGGTAACATAAAGCTGTGCTGCACATACAGGTATCCTAATGGAGTGTCTGGAACTGTGAGTCGCCTCTTAGAAGACATGAGTCCCAGTCTCAGTGACTTATAGGGATCTCTGACAACTGATCTTTCCCTCTTCTTTAAATTTTTGTATCCTGCAGAAGCAGATATACTTTGAGGTTGGCCAAACATGCAGTCATTTTTTCCCCCAGTTGTTTACACTCTCTTTAAATAACATTAAATCTAATGCAAACAGAGGTGTGTCCAGGTGGTCCGAGATGTTTTTGCTTACGGAACTGTTCAAATCAATCCATATATTGCAGCTGCTGCACAGCAAGTGCATCTGCAGCAGGCTGGCAGCTCACTGACCATGCACATTGAGAGCCACAGGCACATCCACCTACAAATCCAAACCAGGTCCTTTTCCAAGGATGCCTCAAGAAGAACAGAAGGGTGACGTCCTTCACATCTCAGCATGTCAATTCCTCCAAAACAGGGTAAACTCTTTCCAATACTAAAGAAAAACAGCACCTTTCCTATGGCAAAATGGAACATCTTGCTGGCTGTCACTACAATATGCATCTTACTAAGGTTGCCTATGAATCCCAACTCCTTTGAGAGTTTCTGTATAAAAACCCTGCTTAAAAACACTGAAGAAATGTTACTCTGCATTTCTTGCTTCCACTGCTGTTATTATTTCTCTGATTTGTATTGCCAAGATAGTTTTTTAAAAAGGGCCCCAAGAATCATGTCAATCCTGATGGTGTTTTCTATCTGCAGACACCCTGATTACTATTTAATTTTAGCCAGAAAATAGTTTATACATTACCTTTCTCAGTATCATTGTGTAAGAGTCAAAGCAGACAATTTTTTTTAACTTGGCTGTCTGCCATGACAACTTTCCCAATCCAGTTTCCATTTATTAATATTTATTATTGCAGTTTTTTAGCCTTTTCACAGCAAAATATAGTATTACAAAGAGATTGAAAGTGTCACATGAGACAAAGGAAACATTATGAAGTGCAAAACGTCTCTGAATTTCCAAGCAAAATTCTGTATCCTACATAGCACAAAACTGATGCAGTTGCATTTCTCAAGTAATAGCATCAGTACTTAAAGTCCCAAGTGTCATCTTTTTATTTCATCTGTAGAATATTGTTTGTAGAGGTTCTAAAGAAGAGCAACTGGGGATAAACCTTTCCTCTGTTTGTCTAATAATATAAACTTCAAATAGGCTGGACCTTACTGAATAATCGAGACCTGCTGATCAGGCTTGTTGAGCTTTTTCTCAGCTTTCTAAAATTCACATTCTTTATCTCAATGAAATTTCTTCTCTTCCTAATTATTCACTGGGCCATCATCTTTGTATGCACGTACCCACACATCAGACTGGCCAGGTTCCTTGTAAACCAGAGACATGATGAAGTCTGAGGACACATTTTGGATAGATGACATATTTATGACCAGTAAATTCTGGAGTTACCAGTCAGACACTCGATTGCCTAAATTAATTGTAAGGCCAAACTGCATTGCTGTACTGATGCTGAGCCTCTTACTCCAGGAAGAAATGCTGGAACTAAGACAGTGCTGCAAGTGCAGTTTGTGTTCCTGTAGGATCAAACCTCTACAAAAACCTGTCAGGAGGAGATCAGGAACTAAACCTAGACATCACCAAGGTTGGATCCAACTCTCTTCGATTTAACCCAGATCTCTACATTCCCTTTATGGTGAATGAAAGTGACGTGGATACTTCAAAGCCAAAACAAGTCCAGTTTTAGTGACTTTATCCAAAACAGTTCAGTGCCCTAGACACAGCAATTTTCCTTTCATGGCTTTCACTGGAAAGTAGATGATCAGACCAGATGAATTCAACCCTGTGAACAATTTCCCTACACAGAGTCAAGTGATGTTTCATTGTCTAAAAAAGAAATTGAAGGGGGAAAAAAAAGTTCTTTTGGTTTTTTTTGCCCCTTGCATCAAGTTCTGAGGAACTTTTTCTATGTTGGGGGCTTGGCATCTTGTCTTTCAGGCTCATAGGGTGTCTGGTAGCAAGGATGGGTAACAAAGGTAATTCACATCAGAAATTTATAGGTGGAAAACTTGCTCCAGGAATGAGTTTTTTTGAGGTGTGAAATGGCCATGCTGATCTTGTAACATGAGTAAATAACAAAAATCTGTGACAACCATGCAGTAAAATTCAAGACAGGAGTTCATGACTAAATGTGCATGCTTATTGTTTACTCTAAGTTATAATTCTGTTTAAAAATTAAAGTCTATCTCATTAGCTGGTAAATCATATATCATTTCCACCTAATTTATGAGTCCTGAGGTGTTTGGACAGGGCTTAACATGACCAAAAAAATGCAATATGCAACATCCTTTCATTTGCTTTTGGTGTGGTACATGAAATAGTCTCTTTATTTTAGAAAGCTTTTTCTTCATGAATCAACATCATTAGCAATCAAAGAAACAGCTATGAGCATTAAATGCAAATGTTTGAACTTCTATAATTTGCATATCATTAATAAGCAGGCTGGCAGAGTATGGTCATAAAGCTGACTTTGAAAGTTCCCACTGCTGTTATAGACTGAGTCATGGTAGCAACAGTGAGAGCCTCAATTCCAACTAATTAATGGTTTGAGGGAGCCAGGAGTCCAATCTTCCATGGTGAGTGTCAGCTTGGGGTACACTCATCGTGGGGTGAACCTTTGCTCACACAGGTCTTCCCTGGTAAGGAGGCAGAGTTTGAATCCAGTGCAGCAAGATCTCCCTTTTTTGGCTTTATGTTCATCTTTGTGCACGGGTCAGTTGCCTTTATTTCTCCTCTCTCTCATTATTTAATTAGTGGTCTGCCAAAACACCTGGAACACTGGAGATGGCAAAGTGGTCCTGCAAAAAGGACATTGAGCCCTTTTACAAAACCATGAATATTCTGAAGAGTCAAGGAGACTGCCCAAGGGCATATAGAAAATACATGCCAGTACTTGAAAACAGGTCCTCAAAATTCAAGTCTAGTATCCAGAAGATTAAAAAGCAAGGAGTAAGATTGGGGAGCTGTCATTGAACTATTGGTATATTGCCTTGGGGAAGCCAAAGTAAAATACCTCAAAGAATGCAGAGACAGAGGCAAAAAAAAAAAAAAAAAAAAAATCAAGCATCAGATCAGATAAAGTTGGTTAGCCCAGATAGTCAGGTTTGCTATGCCCAAACTTCATTATCTGGATGGTAATTTTCATTGTCTCAGTGAGTCCCAATAATTGACAGCCTGATATGAACCAAACTGACAGCTGGAAAAAATAATTCTGATCTCTTTGATTAAAAATAATCGTTAATGCAGAGGTGAAAGACTTCATCAGGTGGGAAGGGCTGATGACCCAGAGAACACAGAGGAGAAGGCCAAGGCAGAGAAGTGCAGAGCAGCCTCTCCCTGCTCTCCCAGCAGGTGCAGCGGGGACACAACTGTGGCTCACAGGCAAGCACAGCAACTCTGCCAGATATTGCAATCTATAGCTCACTGACCCCAAATGATTACTACACTCCTCTCACGCATTCAGTAATTTTCTGTCCTGATTCAGCGGGATTCAAGTGGGCAACATGATAGGATCTAAACTCTTTAGCCCTGCTGGAAAAAAAAGAGTAAAATGGTGTAATCACAGCCCCCTGCTTCCCCTCTGTATTTTTTTTAATGTAGTGTTGGAGAGTTTGTTTTAAAACCTTCTTTAGATCTGGCCACAGGTGTAGGCATATCACTGGTGCATTGTGAAATGGCCTCATCATTAAGAGATTAATTTTGAGACAACATCCAAACCAACCTACAGACTTGTGCCCCAGCTCAGCAAGGTGCTGAGAGACAGGCTGAGCCCTTGGGACACTCTGGGGCTCCCACAATTTGCAGAAGCCCTAAAATCTCTGCTGCAGTCAAGCAATTATTATTACATTAAAACAAAGAGTTTTCTTCAAAGACAATAAACCCACAAAAGAACCAGGAGTCACAGGAATCTGCACAGCCAAAATTTTGCTGTTTTAAAGCCATTGCCTCTTGTTCTACGACTACATATCCTTGTAAGAAGTTCCTCTCCAGGTATCTTGTTGGCTCCAAAATTTATGGCTTGATTTGATTTATTTCAATCAATAAATTGTTCTTAACCAATGGATTTTCTCACTTTTACCCTTCCAATTGTCTTCCCAGTCCTACTGGGAAGAAGCAAGTGAGTGGCTGTGTGGGGTTGAGTTGTTGGCTGGGGTTAAGCCATGACAGCCCTCTAGGCTTGCTGGTCTTCCCATCTGTTCCAGCATGATCCCACAGGTATCATTCAGCTGCCAGGCTACAGCCACCACCATCCTTCAAGCCAGCCCCTCAGCCTAGCCAAGGCCAGGAAGTGGCAGTGAACAGATTTTTAATTGTTCAAAGATGCCCTGCATGGAGCAAAGTTTTATATAAAAATATTTCATACAGGCAATTTTCAAGTATGTTGCTACTCTTTACTGACTCTGCTCTATCCAGAAAGTGTCACCTATACTGGCCACTAGCAATTATGAAAATAATACTGGTCTCTTCCTGACCCAAGGTTGATGGTTTATTTGCAGTTTAATATTATCTGCTGTTTTTACTGCAGGCAGCAGCCTTCTCTGTGGTTGAGACTGCAAACCAGATGAGTTTTAACTCTATTCAGCTACACAAACACATGCACACATTCCTCCAGTAGTCAGCAACAAAAGCAAAACAGGATCAACTTCTATAAGTATCAAACATAGCCTGCATACCCAAGGTACATAAAAATGCTTGGCACAGTTCAAAAATTTATAGCAACCCTTCTAGTGCAAGATGCATCACAGCAAAATCTTGATTTGACTAAGTGTTTGATATTCTTACGCAGCCATTACTGCTAACAGGATTCATAAGTCACATTCCTTTAACATATGCAACTTTAAAGGGGACCATTCACTTTGTATTTAAATCTTCCCATAAATTTCCCCAGAGGAAAACCTGCAATGGAGCAGTCATCCTTACCAGCCAAGGGAGACAAATGTCCAATTTACAGTGATCTAAAAGATTTGGACTCAAGGATGAGAAGGAAATAGTAATTTTTTACTATACTTGCAAACTTTCTGTTAGAATAAAGTTCCTGCCTCTAACAAGAGCCCAGGTGCCACAGGTGTGCAAACACAGCAGGAGGATAATACAGAGGTGCATAATCGTGGGTGAGGGAATCAGGTTTAGATTATCCCAGCTGATTATTGGGATGTGGAAGGGAGATCGCAGTGAATTCCTAGCAGGAGGAGCAGATCCACCTATCACTGTCAGTGATGCCTCATCCTGTGCTAAAAACTTAGGTATACCTTCAAAATATGACATTTCTGGGTTTTTCTGATAGCTGCATGGATAGCGCAGTGGGGAATGATAAAACCACCTTAACTGTTGGATCTGAAGCAGCTGAGGTTACTGTTCTTCAGCTGACACCCAGGAGTTAAATCTCATCTGCTGCAAAGCCAAGGAAAATCAATTCACACAGACTGTCAAGGAAGAGCATTGAGAGCAGAAGGGGAGCATCCACATGGCAAGAGACTGCATCTCAGCTGGGGTGAAGGTAACACCTAACTGGCCTGATCCCTTGGATGCCAAAAATCATCCCACAGAATCCTGTTCCAATTCCCTACAAGCTTAATTTTCAGCTACAGTTATCTTCACTTCTGTCCTGTGAAGGATTTTCTCCCCACAACTAAAACAGATTATTTTTAAGAAAGACAGGGACCAGCTAGGACAAGTAAGCAATCGATTTCTACTTCTCACCAAAGCCCTTCAAACTCCTATGAGAAAACTCTGATGGGAAACCTTCCCCAAAACTAGGGAACAGAATGTTAATGTGCAGAGGTGAAAATAAAATGTGTTTCAGCTGTGGCCTGTGTCTTGAGACATGTTGCATTAGATTTTAGATGAGAATATTGACAAAACCCAACTTAACCCAAAGAGGGATTTAAAGATCTAATAGTACCTCTCTTGTACTCATCAATTTAGAACTCAGTACAGCTTGTACTTGATGCTTACCAGCAGGACACCTTCAGATAATTTGATTCTGGCAGTAAGACAACCCTATTCCTAATCACTGCAGACTCCTCCACCAGATGTTGTGCTCTGGGAGCCCTTGCTGTGGTTTCTCACGATGTGGTGCCTTTGTACTCTCTGCAGCTCATATCTGCCACGCACAGCTCCACAGGACAAAAATTAAGACACTTTATTGTGAAGCTTTGAACACTTCTCTGAGGGGAAGCTGCCTTCTTATTTAGACTGACAGGACCAGAACTGAATTGAACTGTAGCAGAAGAGGAGAGAAAACTCGTTTCTTCCCACAAGGAGGTCCTTCCAGCCCACTGCCTGGAGAACTAGGCACTTGTCCCCTAAGGTGAATGACATACTTTTGGATGGCCAATGGGAATCACAACCTGCAGTTGGTTAGCACATAAAATAAACTCAGCAGTGCTGCAGAGGGCCAAAAAAAACTTTAAAGGCTTCTGATGAATGTGCATTGTCAATTGCATGTGATGTCTTCAGAGGAATGAGGTGTCACCAGAGCTGCTGATGGGCAGCTGCTGTTTGGAGAGCTGGTAGGGTGCCATTAACCTGCCAAACATCCCAACACACACGGCTTTGTGTGAGATTTTGCACCAAAGACAGAAATCACCATCACTGGCTCTCCTCAGCCTGCAGGGATGTGAGCTCCCAGGAGGGCCTCATATGGAGGTTTCCCAGAGCACATCCCCCTTTCCTACAGGACCACAGGGAAAGGAAGGATCCACAAGGCAAATCTTTCTGCTTTTCCTAAGTCTCCTGGCTTGGGAAGCACCCAGCTGGGTGACAGGAGTCCTGTGTTCTACAGGCCTGCTCCAAGGATGAGTTCTCCTCTTTTCCTATCACCTGCTCTACACAAACACAAATGTGCTGCAGGAGCTGCAACCAGCACCCCTCTGAATTCCCATCCCCAAATGGGTACTTGCAGCTCTCTCCTCCACTGCCATAGTCTCTTAGTATTTCATGCTACTGAAAAGAAAGCAATTTTGTGTATTCAAGTAATTTTTAGGAATGGAAAACCTGGTAAGTAACCAGTGAAGTTTAATTTTGACCTTTTCATTTGCATAAAAATCTTAATTTTTCTTTGGAGTTTCATTTTGAAGCATGTGAATTAAACAGAATAGAATACTCATTTTGTTGACACTTTGTGTTAAAAGGAACTGAGCAACTCATCCAGTCAGTGACAAACATGCAGAACCAATTTCTCTATGGCTGATTTATTTATATGTAGTGCAGTGCAATTAAGAGAATAAGCCACACTTCATCCAAGAGGGTAGCAGTAAGACAGTGGTATTGCTGAGTTAGCACAGGGAAGTGCTCAGCCTACTATTCACAAGATCAGGGATCCCATTTTCATGCTGCCTTTGTACCTGTGCAAGTTTCAGCTCTGTTTAATCACAGTCCAGCCTACTCTACATACCCTTCTCCATCATAGTGTTTCCTAATTTCTTGTGTGCTTAACCTAAGCACTCCCCTACATCTGCTGTGAGCCTGCAACCTCTCCTTCAGGAGTGAACTTTTCAGTAGGTATAAGACAAACCCGAAAATTAATCCTTATGCAATAAACATAGCCAAAAGCTTGTTACATGAATGACAGAAAGACACCGGAAATAAAATTTTAAAATAAAGTCCTCAACAACACAAGAGCAACAGTCTGAAATGTCTTTCCTTCACATCTTGTCATCTCTCCATGATGAAGAGCACAGTTAGACCTCAACAAGAAGAAACATGGGTAAAATTACCCAGACACCATACTGTAGCTGGATTTCTGTTGGTGTTAATCCCAGAGCACCCATCAAGGCTGTAGCTAAATGATTCGTGGAGAAAAGCAGTTCCTCTCCCTCCTACAAATGTTCAACAGCATTAACATAGTCAAATTCTCCTGCATTGTCTCCCCAGTTCTCTCTAACTTGGTGCATTCCTGCAGACAGCCACAGAGATGTGAAAGAAAACTTGAACAGAACCAGATGGATCTGTCATAGTCGAGACAGCCACTGCACTCAAAGTGCTTCAGTAAAAACTTCAGAGGGCTTCAAGTATCAGGACTTCGTTATGCAAAAAGTCTTTCATACCTTTTCTATGTGCAGCTCCACACAGCTCTGGCTCTTTCTCTTCTTCTCTTTTCCTTCTGCAGTTCCAGCTCACTGCTTCCTGTCCCTTGCACAGCCACCCATCCCTGGTACAGTGGCTCACCTTATCTGTCCCTTGACCGACCTCCTGTCCCTTTGTCCTTGCAGCACAGCCAGCAAACCTCAACTTCTTCATAGCATGGCTAGCCAGACTCCAACTCTTTATCACACCCTTAGCCTTGAGGGCAAGGCTGTTCCCACTCTTCGGTGATTAACACAGCTGCAAGGTATCAGCTGCAAGATTGTCTTTAGCACTATCTCTATCGACATGGATCTGCAGTGCACTGCACCTCATTTGCTTGGATTTGACTCCACCTGCCCTCCCCAAACCGTCCTCTGCATCCCCTGTGCTTTCCTCCTGCTGCACCCTCAGGTCCTTGCTTGGTCCTTTGCCCAGGCTGCCATAGGAGTGACACTCTGTAACCACCAGCAGGATGTCCTTTATCTACAGCTACACTGCTACTGTCAGAGACACTGAAATATGAGAGCAAACGGTCAGCCTTGGGAAAACACAAGGGATCCTTCTGGATTACACTGGGTACAGCCAACACCTCACAAAAAAAAAAAGGAGCAAGTTGCACCAAAATAGGCCTTGGTTTCTCTGGGTGCTCAGAGAGCTGACCCTTCCTGGGAGCCAGGCACGGGCTTAAGAAAAGATCACTCAAAATGTCACTTGCAGCAAGGCCAGATTCAGGTTCTCTATCACCAATTTTTCTTTCCTTTGAAGCCAAATGCAAAGCCCTGGACAATCATTGCCACTTCATAGTGAGTTTAACTAATGTGCTTAAAAGCCACTGTTGTCAAAAAGAAGGGCAGCAATATAAAATAGAGCCACTAACCTCCTGCCACTGGGGTGATTGGTCACATTTTGCTTTTGTTTCAGTGTGAGCAAATTCAGGTCTAGAGTATTCTCAAAAGAAGAACCTTAGAAACCAGTCATACGGTAAAATTAACACCTGCTGATTGATCAAGATTTTAGTGATTGAATTTTGAACTGGAAAGACAGTGCAAAAAAAAAAAAAAAAAAAAGAAAAGAAAAAGTAGCATATCTCTGCTTTCACATCAGCTCAGCATTCACTACTCTGTTTTCTATCTCTGTTTTTTATTAAGTAGTCTTTGCCCTAGAGAAAATAGTTCTTTTGATGTTACAGTTGACCTTTTGGTTTTACTCTACATAAAATTTTTCCCCTGAAGAAGGTTTCTATCTCTGCAAAAAAGGAGGTGAAAATAAAACAACTCTCTTTTTTCATTCCTAGCTACAACCTGCATTGGAATCAGTGTACAAAGGTAATCAGATTTTGCATCAGCACTTTACATTTTCCCAACATGCTCTCCTATATTAAAACATGATCCTATGGGAATAAGCCACTGCTTTTGAAAACTTGTTTTTTACTTACTCACTAGATTTCTGTAAGATTTTAGCTCAGCTATCTGCAAATTATCTTTAATGAATCCATCTCATGAGTATTGAGGATGGTAGTGATATTTCTGTTAGGAACACGTGAGGAGGAAAATTCTCACATGGGTATTCAGGATCATACTGTATAAACAATTACAGCATTCAGTGTCTGCAGAAAATCAAGAGGCAAATCAGCAGTGAATATCAATTATACATCTGCTGCATCACAGAGGCAGATGGCACTTTAATTGTACACCCGAAACATTATGGACAATTTTCCCCAACCCAGCCTCATTGAAATAGTGGCTTTAGCACCTAAAAATATCAAGAGAGGGTATGTGTGCAATGACTCATCTAAGAACTCATTTCAGTTTGAAGATAAATATTCCACCAGTAAACCAATAACAATCTTCAAGATGCATAGCTCATATGCGGCAAACGTGCTGTCTTGATCTAGGTGAAAACTTTTATTGATGAAAAGCAATGGGGCGACTGAACAGCTCACAGCACTCAGCTCAGAGTGTGAAATTGTCAAAGAGTTTGAAGATCAATGAGACAAATTCTTTTGATTGCATCTGTAGAAATTGGAAATGTCATGGAGATAAGTAGAATAATATAGATTTACACTCTATTCCCTGCATGATCCTAAGAGCAGAAAACTCAAATCCTTCTCCCTCAGACAGGAATGGTTTTGTGCAATGAGGGAAGTTTCATGGAACTTAAACAGACTCAACTACAGCTACTGACCATGGAAAATCAATTGACATCAGCCTGCATATGAAAGAATGACACTGACTACCCAGAGACTGTTGTGCTAATGCCCAAATACCAAATGTGCTGTGAATGCTTACTTAATTAAAGATTATTAAAAATTAAAACTGACTCTTAAAAGAAATTACTATATTATTCAATTTGCAAAAGCTTTGGCAATTAAGCCACCCCTTCTTTATTATAGTTGGTGATGCAGATTTCAAATAGGATTTGTTTCTTACTCCCATCATGTAAAAAACTGCTGGGGTTTTCAATTTGTCTGCATGGTTATACAGTCTTAAAATATGCAGTAACTCTGCAATCACTTTACGTTTCATCATGCCAATGGATAGCACTCATCTTCTCCTCTCTCCCCCAAATATATTCATGGTTAGCCACAGCAGACACATTTTATTTGCAATGTGAGCATGTATGCATTTTCTTGGAAGAAGTTTAGGAAGCTAATCTTAAAACCTGTATTTGGAAGGGGTAATCCCTAAACAGAGTCAATTCAAACAGGAACATTCTAAACAGGGTCCATGTCCAAGAAACCAAACACCTCTGGACTTCACAGCTAAGGTTTAATTCCTACTGGTGCATCAAAGCTTTCACAGAAACTTCACATGGATGATTCTTGATTTAGATCTTCAAATTTAAGTGAGACATCCAAAATTCAGAAACTCCCTAAACTGACCTAAACCCTGCCTGACCAAAGAAGTCTAACAGCACAGCTTTGATGGAAGAACAGCTCAAAACATTCCCACTATATAAAAACGTTTGTGTTGGAACCAATGTAAGCATCATGGTTTTATTATTTCTTCCAAGACAGTGAATGATATTAGATCCAGAGGAAGAGAGTTGAAGAAGGGCATTCCATCAGCAGGGGACTCTGAACAAGTAAGCCTTTTCTTATATAAGGATGGTAAAGCATGTTAACAAAAGAAATCTCTGTATTGATCAAAAGGGCAAAATAGATCTCTTCATATTCTTCATTTAACTCCTGACTCCAAACCAAAATTTTAAAGTGGGGAAGAAAAAAATGGGACTCTGCTAGGAACATCAGCAGATTACAAAACTCCCCCACTCTCTTTCTTTTGCCATCACTGTATCTTCTGCAGCCTGTAATTTTGTCTATTTAGAGCTGAAGTGCTTCCTCACAGCGTCATTAGAGCCAGCAGTCTCATAATATTGATTCAAGGACTTTGGTTTGTGCAAAACACTCACCCCATTTTAAGCACATGATTAGAGGAAACAGCATTCAACATAAAACTGTTTAACTTTTTAAAGGCGGTAAATAAGTGCTATTGTTACCAATGTCTTGTTAAAGCAAAGTACTAAAAAATGTTTCTCGCAATTTTTTCGTTCCATTAGCACTTTGTCTTGAACAACAACAACAAAAAGGAATTTTCAACTACACCAGGACAGGAAATAAATTAATCCTCACAACTGTGAGGTTTTTTTAATTTCAGTTTTCAGCAGCAATATCATTCTGCTGCTCTGGGGACTCTGATCTTCAGAGCAGTTTGAGAGACAGCACAAACACAAATCTCCCCATATTTCCTTCTTGATCTGGGAATTGGAAGCCCTTCCAGAGATGACAGGATAAGCAAAAGAAAGGCTGTTTTACAGGAGAAGGCTGATTTTTGTCCATCACCGATACCTTGGAAACCCAAACCAAAGCAGAGATATCAGGACACAAACACCACTGGCTCCACCTGGTGCAACAACTTCCCCATTTGCCCCACGGGCACCCACCCAGAGTCTGTGCCTTGATGCTGAAGAAGCCAACACAAGAGATCTGGTGGATTCACTCGGTCATTGTCCCTCCCCCTGGGACTGACAGCACAAACCTGTGTCAATCTTTTGGGAAGGCCAAAAGATTTCAGGCCACATAAAGCTAAATGAGCAACCTCTCAAACATTCCATGATTTCTGTTTTTTCAAAAGCGGGCAAACTCTAACTCCCTGAAAATGAATGTAAATGCAGACTAATTGGGAACAGCCTTTGCACCCAAATCTCTGAAATGAGACCAGAACAAGGAAAATGGGTTCTTGAAAAGCTCATGCCAAGTCTTTTCTATTACAATAGCTTATATAGCAGCTGTAATAATGACCTTCACTAGACATTTCCTTGAGTACTAACGACCTGGGGTTAATGGCCCGAGGCACAGTTATATGCAGTCAACTATTGCAGCCAGCAATTAATTACCAGGAAATACAATGTGCTCTGACCACTACGGCTCAATTAGCCTCATATTATTAAAAAATGAAAAATTTGTCAGTCTTATTTACTGTGAAGGTGTCCTGGATTTTATTTTAGTATATTAGACTAAAAAACCCCTTGAACCTATATTAAGCCAAACATATGTTCTACAACACTCCTCCATTAACTTTGTGCAAATTATGGGGAGCCAAAGCCGAGTGTCTTGCAATATGAGGATTATCACAGCCTGCCCATAGACAGAAAAATATCGTGGAGCAAGGCTCTGTGTGAATTCTGCTTCTGCACTAGAAAAGCCTCCCTAAAAATAATTTTCATCTCTCTGGTGGTTGTAAATGGATTGAGAGAAGGGAGAACAGTGAGGGACACACTGCAGAGAAGATCACCTCCACTGGCAAGAGGTGGGCAGTGTGTGCTGGAGTAAGGATAGAAAGGGGAAGGACTATCCTACTTTTAGCAAATTTAGCAGTGCCCCAATATCCCTGCAACAGATCTACAAAGATATTGGGGTAGATTGTTTTTGCACCCAGGTTTGTGCTCTCCCAGTTTATGTTCATTCATTACATTTTATTGTTCCAGCAAAGCTTTTGCAAAATGCCCTGAAAACCAAGCACTGTGGGCTCAAGTGCCATTGCTCCTGGTCAGTTGTTTGTATTTCAGCACTATCACTAGGTTTTTGGGGACCTGAAAAGCTAAGGCCAGGCACTACATTTAGCTCTAGGAGTTGCTGGCTTTAATTTGGGAATTACCAGCTTCAATCCCATGAAGGATGCAAAAAGCTGATCAGATTGTGCCTGTAGATCGACTTCTCTAAATATGTTTCTGGCATTCACTGTGGCTTTTGTTTCCATGAAATATAGACACTCTGTGGGTGTCTTTGTACACCTAGGAGGCTTCTCAAGGAACACTGGTATCTCAGAGCCTTCCATCAAAACTTGGTCTCACGCACTGCTGCTGGACAAGTGCATGCTAACAGGGCTCAGAGCAGGACTCCCTAATATGATAAGACCCTTCAAAAAAGCAAGCAGTAACTTTGATCACATGCTTTGAGAGCTGCAGTTTCAGGCCAGCACAAGAATTCATTTAAACAAGAAAATTCATATCTCTTGAAATGCATGATGGGTTCAGCTAAGTTTGATCCTCGGTGCCATTAAAACCTCTTTGTGAAATGGCCGATTTCAGTGCACTTCTGCAAGTTTCTCTGCTTGCTGATAGTTAAAAGCAGAAAGAATTAAGACATGTGTGGGTAAAATGTACATGTCTGTCTGAAGGAGCACAGGGAGGTGTTTACCCAAGGTTTGCCAGTGATGGCAAAGCCAGAAACACACATTCCCTGGCAGCCTTTGTGGTGGTTTTGGAGAGCTGGGAACAGTGTGCTGGCTGGTAAAAGCCCAAACCTCCATCCAGTCTCTCTGATTGACCCTCCCCAACCAGATTTTAGTGGGGGGGTCAGCCACCAACTGTGGTGACTCTTGTTTTCAGCAAGACACTTGACACAAAGCAGCCATCCCTGGTGCTGGCAGGACCGGCCAGCTGAGCCCAGCAGCTTTAGGTGCCACACCACAAAAATCTGCATTTTCATGGGGTGTGCTGAGGAAGGATCCACATGGGACTTCTGTATATCTCTGAGCCCTGATGTGCTAACCACATTAGCCTGCCAGCAGGCTGGGTCATTGCCATGCTGAGAAATTGTGAGTACAGTAATTACAGAAGTATGACATTCATAACCAGAAGGCGAAGAATGGGAAAAAATTGCAATTTCCCAATGTCACAAGTCCCTCTTGTGTATTAATAGCTATTCATAACCTTGCATCTTTACTGGGGCAATTATAGCATTTTTAACATTTCAGTTTAGTTTAGGAATATCTGTCAAGTTTTCCAATGCATTTTATTTTTGAAAAGCCAAAGTGATATGATTCTTTTATATATTGTCAAAAGGAGTTGACTTATTTTGAATCTTTTCAACTTGTTAGTATGTTACTTTCCTACTAATTGCAGAAATGCTCCAATTAATCATAATGATCATTTACTCAAGTGCCCATTAATTCTCTTCTACACATAGCAATGCTCTATAGCATTGGAAAAAAAATAGAATCAATGACCATATCTCTGATGAGATAATTTTATCAGTCATTCAGAATAAATGGCTGGAATACAAAGCAAAAGCCATGTACATAATAATAATTTAAAAAAGAGATAAACCAGTAATTCCTCTTATTTCTTTTCTAAGGCATAATAATAAATGTGAGAATTCAGATGTGCAAACATTATGGTCTGCTTCTTCAATGACAGCTCAAGCAGAGGGACAGGGAAAAGAAAATTGATGGCACGCACTAGAGCAGAATAGAAGGATAACAATTTTATAGTCGTGCAGCTCAGATGGCTAAAAGGTGACATCCACCACAGGGAAGCCAAGAGTAATCCCGGGGAGTGTTTAATCTCATTTAGCTGAATTAAATCACTGTGTTTGAAGACTTACTGCAAGTTTACAAAGGCAAATAGTAAAGTTCAGAAATAATTCGGTGCTACAGGGTAAATCATCAACAAGAAATGGCTAAATTCCCAGTCCACAGTAGCATGCAGCCGCACGGCACCAAGCAGGAATTTGCTACTCTCATCCCATCCTCTAAAAGAACAACCAGCACAGCTCAGCTACTGCTGCTCGTGAAGCCCATTAGCAAATTACTGCCTGGCTGGAGCAAGGACAGAGCCAGGGAGGAAGGGAGATTCCTGCCAGCACGGATCCTCCCCAGCGACCTCCGGGTGCCGTGGCGCATTATCATCTCCCGCCCAGGCCTTGTGGCAAGGCCGCGGGTGGAGCCCGCACACCTGCACGGTGCAAATATCTGTGAAAACAGCACGGAGGGAGCCACATAATCACCTCCCCTCGCTGTGCAAGTGTCCCCACAGACCTCATTTTGGCCATGAAGCTGAAGAGGGCCAGCTGTCAGCGGGCTCCTGGGGGAAGGCGTTATCCATTCCCAGCGCGGTCGGTGTGTATCGGTCACGCACGGTGACACCTCACCCTGCCTCAGCTTCAGCTGGGAGCTGCGTTAACCTCCCCACCACGCCACGGAAAGCAATGAGTGGGTTTTGTTTTCCTGGAAAGCATGTGCCAAGCGTTGACCTTCCAGGGCAGCGGGGTCTGCAGACGAGGAGGTTTGAATGTCAAGGGGCTTTTGCACGCTGTCAACGCAGAAATAATTCAAGCCTGAGATGAGAGAGGCAGAAAATGACCTCATCCTTCCTCTGTAACCTTGCTGCTCCCAAAGGTTTTAATACGATCCTCCGAGCTGAGCTGTGCTGCTGCAATCTGTCGAGAGGTTTGAGGGGCACAGAACACAGCTTTATGGGGGGAGGGGGCAGTCCTAGGTCTAAACGGGGCTTGGAAGCTCTAAATCATTTTAGTTACCAAATTTGTCTTCACAAGGGCAGACTTCAGACATAAAACGTAGCAGTTAAACATATGAAATAATTTATGGAATATCTGGAATGTTGTCAAGACCAACACCTCAGAAGCCAACCAAGCAGGGCAGGGCCCTCATAGGGTTTAGTAAGGATACAGTTAAATCTTGGAGTGTGTTTTAACAGTAATTCTGTAGAGTTCATTGCTACACTACAGAAAAATTATCAGATCAAGGAGATTCACACTGTTTTGAGTACTCCAGTGTATCTTTGAGAGATGGAAGGATGATTCAGGAAAGCCCTCTTAAAGAGGAGGGCTGGAATTGCATCAGAAATCTGGGATTTTCAGTGGACAATGACACTCAGATGCCAGTTATTTCTGACACAGTTTAGAAACAGAGCAGTTTTCACATCTTTCTCTTGCAGGTGTCTGCCTCCCAGTAGAATAAGGGAACACCAAGGTCAGCAGCCTCGATACTGCACTGGCCACCCAATCTCTCCCTTTTCACCCTGGGCATTGTGAACACCACAGACTGAATTAAGACTACAAATTCTCTGCTGGCCTTTTTCTCCTTGAACTATAGAGATAACCAAGTCCCATGTAATAAAGGTCACTTAGGAAATATCTTCTTAGGAAATGCACTTCTATTCCAGCCCCAGCTTGGATGCAACTCAGACCCAAAATAATGAATTCCACCACATGAAAGCATCACACAGACCCCTGAAATTAATGATGTTCCTCCAAGCACCAAGCAATTACCATGAATTTACAAGTGTATTTATTTTCTAATCTTATATTGTTATTTCTTCAAGGAAAGTATTTGTTTATATAGATCAGAAAGAGTAAAGTTGGATTATAAGTAGGGAAAAACTTCATTTTGATGGAGAGGGTGAGAGCAGCTAGCTGAAGCCAGAAGCTGGAGCTTTACTGCAGAGAACTGTGCTTCTCTTTCCTACCATTTCAAGATCATTTGAGATTAATTGGTGAACATTGAGCTGTATATGTTGCTCATTGGAACCTCTGTTGCCACTTAACACAGATTAATTAGTGCTAGTGTTATGACCTAGAACAGTTTGAAAGTCAAGTCCCTAAGATGTATTTTCATGAGATGCAGTAATGCTGTCTCAGGAAACACCAGGTATTGTAACTTATTGGGCTGTTAAAATATGTGCAATGAATATGTCTGCAGCTTTAAAATTTTACAATATACTAATAAGATAGACATAAAAACCTACTGGTATCACTCCCATCAGTATTAATGATCTTAACACAGCAGGTGTTATCAGTCCTAACAAGACATGGTATTTGCTATTTCATGCTTAGATGCTCCCCTGTCTTGATTCCTGGAAGCTGAGGAAGCTCTGTTTAAATGGTTTGATAATGCTACAGGCAGAGTCACTTTGAAAACAGTTCTGCCCAATTTTCTTCATGCCGAACCAGACAACATCCCTCATCTCCTGTGATTTCTGGAGCAAGGTAAAGGAGTCCTGCAGACGAGGCACATTCCAGAGTCATTTGCAGTACAAGATATTTACCAGAGTGGACAAGTTGCAGTTATATTTGCAGACTGCAGTCTTTGTATGAAAACAATACCTTTATTTTAGGAAAATATATGTTTAAGACTGAAATTATCCTTCATTGAGCCTTTTCCCTGGTCTGGGAGGAAAAAAAAAAAAGAAGAAATAATCACTATAAACAGGGGGAAAAACCACACCAGAGTACTGAACTGGCTAGAAAACAATATAAATAAAAAATTCAATTTAGATTAATTAATTGTATAGCACTTTTTTTTTTTCACTAAAGAGAGGTGGGATCTGTCCATCCAAGACTGAAAGTGTAATGAGATGATGGCTGCATGAGCAATGTGCAGCTGGGAGCTGCTCTGGGCCACACCAACACCATGTCCTGGGCAGCACATACCGGACACAGGTAAGTCATGAGCTGTCAGCACAGCTGGCACCCTGAAGTGCCACCTGGTCCCCTGAGCAGCTCTCTGCTGGGGTATACTGGTGCTAGATATCCATGTCCTATGAATGGTCCTTCTGTAGGAAAGAAACCCCACATCCCAGGAGTGTCCATCTTTCATCATCGACCAGAAACAATTTTGGGATGAGCAAACTCCTGATTTGGATCACTCACTCAGGGTATTAAATTCCAGGAAAGGCAATTAATGGCTTGGTTTCTTTATTTGCAGCACAAAGTGCTCTGAGGTACCCCATTGAGAAGGAGATATTTTCAGACTATGATGCAGCACTGCCAAATGCTGCTGCTGATTATGTCTCATGAAAAGTGGATGGTTGAATGCACATTCTGCATCCTATTGCAGGGGAAATGCAGTACTGAAATACTTCTCCCTGCTGAAAGAAAACTCTCTCACTGGAGAATTCTCATTGAGGTATTAAAATCTACTTCTGTGGACTTCCCAAAGACATCTAATCTTTGAATCTCTGGAGGGTAGCACTTTTAGAAGAGATGCCATTATAGCTGCTAATTGTGGGATGAATTATGCAAGAATTTATTATTGATTCAAGGGTAGCCTGCTCAGACATGTAATCAAAGCCAAGGCAGAGCAGAGGGGAAAGGATGATGTTTCTGTAGTTAACTAAGCTGATTCACAACCCAAGAAAAACCCAAGGCAAAAGAAGCAGTTTGCAAAGCGGAGCATTTTCTGTAGCAAATCACCTTTTCCACACCCATAACCAACCTCTAGTACCAGACCATCCTGGAGCAGAGCCCACTGTTAGATGAATCCAGAACTCAGAAATACATCTCCACCCCTACCACCCCCCAGCCATCCACAGGGTCAAAGGCAGGAACCCCTCTGGCTGTGGACCCCCAACCCAGCCTATCCCCATGGATCTGTACCCAAGGTGAAGAGACCCAAGGAGCCCTGGTTACAGACCAGAGCTGTAGAAACACCCAACACACCTAAAAATAACAACGGGGCAAGGCCATGTAGCCACAGAAAGCCACATTTTAGAAGAGAAAATGTGCTGACAGCTTGGCACTGCACTGAAGTTTGACAAGGTCTGTTCAAGGAGTACAGAGATTGAGGAAAGAGAGGTTTAACTGGAGGATTCAGAGGGTACTGAACCTAAAAGCATACAGAGCCCAAACGATGACACAGGGGTTACGGTCACTCATCAATTTATTTTTGGAAGAGAAATTAGAAAGAGGTCGTTTAGAAAGTCAGGAAGGCCGGAGGTAAGCAAGAGGAAATAAAATGAGCTTGCACAGCAAGTCAGTCACTGACAAATATAAAACAAGCCATGCGGAGGTTTAATAGCGTGTTTAGCATTTTGAGTAATGGACATAAAATTTGCTTTTCTCAACTTGACCTTTGTTAACAACCTTAGGCACAGCAGGGCTCTTATCCTGCAGCATTCCCTTCACTAAACTCATCATCTGTCTGAGTGCTAGAGACCATTTCCTAATGTAATCAAAAGAGAGATCAGTTGTAATGACAATAATTATATAAATATGTATATAATGCCTATGTATCTATGCATTCTCACGCACATGTTCACACACACACATGACACTTATAACAACTCTCCAGTGGAAATGTTACAGTGACATTTAGGTAGAAAAACATCCAGTAGAGATCTTACATTAAAACCATCTCTGATGCTGCTGCACAGAAAATGGCAACAGAAGTACCAGAGACGGAAAAAAAATAAAATCAGTAATACTAAGCAACTCTGTAATACCCCACCAAAAGGGTTTATTTTAATTGCAGCAGGACACTGGCATGTTTCTAGAGTCAGCCACGTGTTCTGCTAAATAATCTTCTTTAAAATATTATAAATATGCAGAACTTTCAGAAGTAGGTCAGTGGCTCAACATGTTGTAGCAAATAGCTCAGATAAATACCAGTCATTACCCTGTGGTCTGCAGTCAGTAGGAGATCTGACACACTCTGCAGCAAGGCGAATTCACTGCATTAGAGGACCATTCCCCAAGTGATACCACAGCTGAGTCTGGTCAGAGCTAACATGCTTCCCAACCAGCAGAGAAATCAAGCTCCCCCTCTCATCTTTCAAGTTGTCTCACAATCAGCAAGGGCAAAAGCAGGGGCACGTGAGAATTCAAGACACAGATTTAATGAACAAAATGAAATCTGCTCAGGATAAACCCTGAACGCAAGTGCCGGCTCTGCCGGAAAGGTGACTTCAAAATCCTGCCTTGAGCATTCGTCCAGATGTGCTAAAACCCATCGTGGGAGGAATGTCTCTATGCAAGCCTCAGATGAGCCTTTTGCAAAGTTCCCTGGGACCTGTAAAAGCCAAGCACCGGCTCACACAAAATCCTCCTGTGGATTTGGAGCCCTGAATCCATGCGGTGCAGCTCCCCTCGCCCACCCCCCCTTCCCAAATGGATTTCAGCAAGCACTTACCATCAGCAAGCTCAGAGCAGATTCGGGAGCACGCTGCACAGCCATCTCCTCTCTTCCCACATACAAATCCTCCCCACGACTTGGTCAGCCCTGGCCCTCCGTCACAGCAAAGCATCCACAGAGCCCACAGCGAACTGCAGGGAGAGAAACCCCAAATCAGGGTCGGAGAGCATTTGCAAGAGGAGGAGAGGATGGATGAGGGGGTGGGGAGGAGAGGAGGGAAGGAAATAACCTTCACAGCCAGGGAAAGAAGCTTAAGCTAGGCCAAATTTTACACTAGAGAGAAGAGGAAAATGAAACAGAGAGCCGGCTGGAGAAACAAGATATCGGGAACTGCAGGATATTTAAAGCTCAGGCGCACGCCACCACAGAAAGCAGCAGCAGCAGCATAAGACATGTATCAAACACCTACATGACAGGTTAGGTCCAAGCCATCCTCCCCCTGGCCCAGCTCGCGGACTGTAATTAATTGCTCTTAATTGCCACGGTTCTTACTCCACCTAAATAAATCCTAGGTAGCAGAGAAGTGCCGTGCCCCTGACTCTGCATCTTCCTCCCTGCCCTGGTGATGCTAGCGCAGAAGCAACGTCAAATATCGCCACGTACCGCTTCCAACAGGGTCAGTCAAAGCTCTCCTCTCTCCTCGCCAAGCCCTGCTCGCCTGCTCGGCACAGCAGACGCCTGCACAGCACAGACATCAGCAATGAGAGCAGCCAGAGCCAGGAAGCACCCGGTGCTCACTTGAGAGCAACAATTACCTTTATCACATTCGAGAGAGAGCTGGGTTACTCACTGACCCTTTTCACCTCACCCCTCCACCCCTAAAGAAAGCCTCTTCCTCCCTCTCCTCCTCCCCTCCAAATGGACTCAGCTCCCCATGGAGCTAACACACTTCCCAGAAACATGTAATTACACAGGCTGTTGTGTTAGCGCTCTGATCACGCTGCCTGTACCGCATGGAGACGGCAGGCAGGCAGGCAGCCCCCCTTCCCTGCCTTTCCAAGGAGATTCGTGCTGCCATTCCCCGCCGGGCTCCCGCTGCTCCGGGGGGCCGCAGACGGCTAATCGTGAAAATGGGGCCGCTTAAGGCGCAGAGACAAATTAGCCCTGAAAATAAGCCTCTTGTTTAAACGTTAGGTGTAAATGGAAGATGGCTCTCGAAAGCCTTTGAAAATAAACAGAGCATCCTGCTAGGAAGGCCGGTCCTCTAAAGCAGGTGTGCCCTGACAGACCTGTCAGACCCCTGTTTTGTGGGGCTCAGAAGCCTCCTGGATTTCAGTGTGTGTGATTTCAACACTCATATCACCCCTCTGAAAAAGCAGAATTTTGGCTTCATTTCCTAAAATGTTAGGCTCCGTCTAATGACAATGTCTGTTCATCTTCCAACTCCCACGTGCACACTCCCCTCCCTCCCCCCTCCATGATTTTGGAACCCAATTAAAAGTTTCATACAAATTCAGCCAGAGTTGAATTCTCTGACACATGTCATTCCTGCAACTTTTATAGAAATTGGCACCAGGATAGAAAAGAGAATCAAATTACTGTCTCCATGAAGGCAGCAGAAATCCTTCCCTGTGTTCTGGAAGTTACATCTGGCAGGTCAGCTCTGGCATGTACAGCTCTGGAGTACTTGTTTGCCCAAACTCTCTTGATCATCTTTCACCTTGTTTTAGCAAAGGGAGCACAGCAACCTGGGGGATTGCAGACATTGCCCTAGGAAGGTCATCCAGGACATCTGTGGCAGAGCCATACCTCCCCCTTCCTATGGGGCATGTGACAGATAGAGAAACTTGGTTTGTCTCATTTAAATCCACAGGTCGGTGAAATCCACTCCCCTCCCCAGAAGCTGCATCACCTGGGTGGTGATGGCAAGGGCTTCCCTCTGCCAGCACATTTTCCACAGAGAGGTGTTTGAAGGGAAAGCCACTTGTGCACAAAAGGGTCACCTCTCAAGAGGTAGTCTAAACTCACTCATGGACACACAAGAGGGCATTTTCTGGGATCCTCTCTCCTTGGTTTTGGGTCACAGACATCAACACTCAAGGAAAGCCCCTTGTCCTACACCTGGAGGTGGCATTTACTGATTTCTTTCTGAGACCTGACTTTTTTCCCTGCAGTGAATGCAGCTCCTGTGATCTCACATGTTCCAGCAGCTATGCTTGTCACCACTCCTTGTGTGTAAGTCATCTCCACTGAGAGAGAACAGGGGCCCAAGTTCCTTAAATTCACAAAGGTACCCAAGCATCAGAGAGCTCTGCCCTTCAGCCAGTTGCTTCAACCCACCAAAGAGCTGAGACAGTTTTGAGGTGTTTTTTAATCACAGGGCCCATTGTGGCTGTCTGCAGTGGGTCACCCTTTCCTCACAACCATCTGAAACTCCAAGCTGTCACACAATGTGATCTGCTCCCACCCTCTGAAGAGATTTGTCTTCAGTCCCTGAGAGTAGAGAAGCAAGGAGTAGAGAAACGGGTCACTTAAGTGTCTCTTGAAAGGTGAAAATATGCACAATAAAAGATTAAGGTAAGTTTTAAAACACATCTCATAATGTCTCAAGGCATCAGATGTTAAAATATGTAACTAAACCTATTTCAGCAGCACCATGACAAATACCCCAAAGCTATTACATTTCCCCCTACACTAACCAAATCTGAAGTTCTGTGAGAAGAGGACTGCAGAAATGACGTGTTCGGTAGCTCTCAACTTTGACGAGGTTTCTCCTTTGCCAAAAGATTTTAAGGAAACAGCCTATTCCTACATTTTTGGACTCAACTTAAATGAAGAATCTGGAAGTGGGGATGGTTCTTCCATCTCTAGCTCCTGAATTCATTCCACAGTTGAGCAGGGTAAAATTCATCAAACACCAGAAGCTAAGTTATGATTTGTGGTGTCCTTGAGAAAATTCTAGGTTTTTCCTGAGCTCAGAGTAATGATCATCTGTAGGGAGCAATCTGCATACAAGTATATGATCTATGGCTTCGAGGTATATTTGCAAACTTACCTACAGCTACCTAGCCATTTTCTACTATTTACATGAATAAATTTTGTAGTACAAGAGGAAAAATGTAGATCGTTGTTCATTGCAGGTTGTCAAGAGACAAGAAGAAAAAAATTTTAAAGGAACTTATTGGATAGACAGGTAAAACTGCAGACTTATGGTTTTGTTTCAAGGCCTAAAACTATGACATTGAGGCCACACTTTGAGTGCTGTGCTCAATTCTGGGTCCATGAACTCAGGAAGGACATTGAGGTACTGGAGGGGGTTCACAGAAGGGCAATGGAGCTGGAGAAGGGTTTGGAGCATGAGTCCTGTGAGGAGCAGCCAGGGGAGTTGGGTTTGTTTATCCTGGAGAAAAGGAGGCTCAGGCTGACCTTCTTGCTCTCTATAACTCCCTGACAGGAGGGTGTAGCCAGGTGGGGGTCAGGCTCTGCTCCTGGCTAACCAGAGATAGGACAAGAGGACATAGCCTCGAGGTGCATCAGGGGAGGTTTATATTGAACACTAGGAAGAATTTCTTCACAGAAAGGTTGATCAAACATGGGAAGATGCTACCCAGGGAGGTGGTGGAGTCACCATCCCTGAAGGTGTTTAAGGAAACCTGGACATGGCACTCGGTGCCATGGTCTGGTTGACAGGGTGGTGTTCAGTCATAGGTTGGGCTTGATGATCTCAGAGGTCTTTTCCAACCTCATTGATTCTGTGTTTCTCTGCTCCATGATTCTGAGACTTTAGCAAAAGAATTGATTAGATGCCTTCTTTTTCTCCTCCTGTATTTCAAGATAAATAGCTCCTACAATTGGTCAACACAGTAACTGCTTACAATCACTCGAAGGAAAAATATTACAGCAAACTGTGGATTAATAGGAAAATTGATACCAGTAAGAAGACACGAAGCACTTGCAGATTGGTTTATATATAGACACATCCTCCAATTCCAGTGTTATCACTGGTAGAACTTTGACAGGGGTAAATAAGCACACATATGCAATATCATGGTGGGTCACATTTGTTAGAGCTGGTGGTTGCTGGGCAGATAGTTTGAGGTTCTGGTAATGCAATGTGGTAGGAAAATCCTCTGCTAGAAGCACATTATGCTGTTCATGGATATCCAGAAACTGATAGGCACTTGCTGTCCTCAACAGGAGACCAAGAAGAAGGTGTTACTAAAGGTATGAAAAGGCAAGACAGAGTTCAGAGGTAAATGCAAGACTTGATTCCATCTGGTACAGAACTTACATTTCTTATAACTTCCTGGGTTTTTTTCTTCTCTCTTTTAATCAGCAAATAGAAGCTCTATTTTTCAGTGAAAGTAAATTTCTCAAGTACTGCTGCCATATTTGTTTAACCACTCAAAGTCAAAGTTGTCCCTCCAGTCAGCTGTGACATTTGTGAGAGAACAAAATCCCGTTATGAATTTTGATTTGCCTTCTTGCATCACAGATGTGTGTTTGAGTGAAATGTTGTCTAGTTATATGACAAGTGCCAGGAGGCCACTTGTTTCAGCAAAGGCATATATGGAAAAATATATTTTATCAAGAGGATTTAAGGCCTTTACCTCAATTTATGAGGAGTTAATAAAGCAAGTCCTGCCACTGTTTTGACATGAAAATAGTACATTAAGGTTGAGGATGCCACCATAGGCAATGACGTGACCAGAATCACACTCATTGATAAGACAATTACAAATCCAACAAATCAATGGGGAGCCCAACAAGCACTGGAACTTGAGATATATCGAAGTTCATGCCATGCTTGTAAATATTTAACCTTAAATTTAAAGAACTATGAGCTTTCAGTGGTGTGAAAGTAATGCATAATTTAAGTGTATGAAAAGCTGTCTGAGTCTATTGAATTTCCTTTACCCATTCATGTGTTCCTTATGCATCTAAACTATTTACTGGAAGTTCAATGATTATTTTCAAGTATGTGTTAGTCACAGATATCAAATTAGTGTGATGAATGGCCATTGCAGAAGTGCTTCTGCTTTAATCCACAAAGGAGGAACCACTTCATACAACAACCTGCAAGAAAGGAACAAAGCTAGAACTCTGAGGTGCTTAACCAAGCTATAGAGAATTACACACACACAAAAAATACTCATATAATTCAAACAGACAAATGTGAGGACCTACATTCTGCTTGTAGCATATCCCCAAAGAAGATAAAAGCCTGATGCCAACAAATAAATTATTCATTGTGAATTATTCACTCGGCTTTAAAAAAGATCTGGAAGGAACTTACCGAATTTGCTTTTCTCCCCACCTTCCTATGCTCCCTTCCATCAACCCAATTGCTCTAAAAGTCTCTTGTCATGGCCCACAAACAGATTCCAGCAGGGCTAGGATGGTTCCTTCTGAAAACTCTCTTAGAAGCTTTTGGTAATTATAAATGCAGTGATGACTCTCCAGGCTGCCAAAGAAATACCAAATAGGAAGAGAAATGTCATTCCTGGAGCTAGCAGACTACCAAATGAAGCCACCATGGGTAGCTATCTGAGGGGGAAGGTCTCTGGTCAGCCTCCTCCTCCACTGCCACTCTCTCTTTAGGGTGAACTTAGTGAAGGGTTCCCTTTCAAGTGTTAGAGAAAATGTTTTCTTTCTTCCCTCAGTGAGAAGGTATTACAGAAAATATTGTTAGAAATCTACCCAGGTTACCTAGAATATGACACTGGCTAGGAGAAGGATTGATTTCAAACTCATCTCTAATTTGCTGATTGGCACACTTCCCTTGCCTTGCTTTTTCTGGCAACTAAGAAAATAGTGCTGCTCATGAGTGATATAAACCAGAGGCTCTGGCTCCATCCAAGTGCTGAAAGCTTCCCTGATTGAACCTCTGAATCATTTGTCTGTAGAGCTGTGCAAGCAACCCACGGGCTGCTCATTGCTAAGCAGTCTCATTCTCCAGATGACTTATGTCTGAACACTAATTAGCTTTGACAAACCCTGCTTTGGAATAGGAAGAGTCCTGGAAATATCATTTATTGTATGGACAAGACTGAGACTGCACAAAACTTTCCTGATATACCACCATAGCTAGAGGCAGAGACATTTCTTGGGCCCTCTGAAGACACTTGTTCATGATGGTGACTGTCACTGGAGTACAAAAATCCTCACAAAAAATTGCACAAGTGTGAGGGTGATACCTGGCAAAACAAGAATACCAGACCAGAGTCCCCTTGCAGAAGGTGCCTGGGCTGGGAGGAGAATTGAGGCTTCTTGTCACCTCTATGCCAACCACGAGGCAATGCCCAGCCTTTCAAGAAAATGCCCACTTTCAAGAAACCTCAAAAGGCCAGAAAAAGCTCTCGTAGGTATGAGAACTGGAGTGCCCAGAGAGGTAAGCCATTAGTAAGGATTCTGGTTTACAGCAGCAGACCATGTTCACATATGAGAAATATGAGTGGGAAATGGGGTGGCTTCCCATCATCAGCAGTGAATGGACTTTGAGCTGACCCCCTGCCCTTGCACAGGACCATCTGTCACAGTGCTACTGCCCCTCTCAGCTTTGAGATGAGGCTGGCCTACTTTCTTCTGCCTCTCAACATGAGAAAGGCTCCTGTCTTCCAGGTTTCCCCTTCAGTCTGTGCAAGATTTCAGGAATCTGGTAGCTTGCACTCGATATTTGGCAGCTGAGCTCTGGCCAGAGGGAGCTGACACCCAGCAGCACCTCTTGCATCTCCCATCCATCAGTACCACACTTCTGTTCTGAGCTCAGCAGGGACTGGACATGGACATGAGCTACTGCTGTGCTAAACAGGGAAGGTTCAACCAGACGTGGCATCCCCCATCTCCCATTCCCCAGTACATCCCCACTCAGTTATCACATCCCATACCCAGCAAGCCAGGAGAGGAGGCCAGTTCCCAGAGAAATTCCAAACTCCCTCTACTTCATGAAACAGCCCGTGGCATTTAAACCCCTGGCAAGAAAATATGTAGATTAAAGAAAAACCTAGCGTTAAAATATCCAGAAAGCTGACTCCTATGTTCTTCCAGCCTATATTCTATTTAATTTAGCATGCGAGAACTTAACACTAATGGTGCACTGGGACAATCCTAATTTAAAAAACCCTGAAGGTTAATAACTAGAAAAATAAACATGTCGTAACTCGAAGTATGACTTAATAGCGGCGCAGTAATTAACATTCAATAACCATCTTACTCAATTTGAAAGGTCTGGGTTTCATATTATGATTGTTTAATATTAATTTGACATTTACAAGATTATGGCCTCAGCAGACTCAGATATCATGAGTCCAGCTGAACAGAGGGTGTGGAGTCTGCAAATGTGCATCTCTGCTGCAGTTACATTTGTTTCCTGGAAATGCATTCCTCAGGGCTGTTGCATCATCTGTTGTGATCTACTTGTGCTATTTGACCTAATGTGCACCTGTGCAAGTGAATTTAGTGAAATAAAGCAGCACTTTTCAACCAATTCAGTCTTTTTCTTTATATTATAGTATTCATTTAAAAGAGCCTGAGGCAGGTGATCTCTTGTCAAGGCTAGTCCTTCTACAGTCAGGCTCTGTGTAGCTGTGATTAAAAACTCCCCAGATTTTGTTTTATTGTACATTTTTAACTTCCAATCTACACTGATTGATAACTAGTGCTTAATTTTTGTGCTGACAATATATTTCACTGAAGTAGCTCTGGCTCCTAATGACTTAGCTCTAGATGCATTTGAGATAGCCAAATTTCTGAGCTTTTGTTTTGCCCTCTATGAATTTTCCAGCAGCCTGCTGAGGAAAAGACTGTCTCTTTTCATTAGAAACCCTTTGCTACCCACAGCAGCTAGGATTTACCTTCCCTGAACAGCACTGACCAACAGCATCTACATTATTTCAGATGAGACCTGACACTTTTGCTACACTATTTCTACAGATCACGCAATCTCCTCTTTCTCTGGGAAAGATGTGTGCATATAAAAACCCTTTTTATACTCAGTTCGTCTCATTATGCACTCAATCAGCTCTTAAATATGTTTTCAGGGTAATATATTGCAGCCATCTTTATCGCCACCAAAGACTGGTCTTAAAAAAATATCACGATACAAGCAGGGATAAGTGCTTCTCTACAGGACTATAAATAAGTGGCTAGGGATTATGGAGAGTCTGGGAATTCCAATCTTTACCCCGTGCACTGTCCTTGGGTCTGAAAAGTGTAGTTTCAAAACTTCTTTAGTAAAAACCTCAGCACATCAAGTGGACCAGTTTTCAATGCCTGGAAAGTGGGGGTTTGAAGTCTCTAAACTTTGAACTCAAGCCCTGTGGTTCCTTTCAGGGCAGCAATGTAAGTGTTGCCTCCATCCTCAGGGACAGTCTGTGGTGCAACAAGGAGCTCTATTTCCATTTTTTCAAGCCCACCTGTATCCCCCTGTGAAACTTCTTTGTTCTCCTCACTGAGCCTCTGCCTTTCAGCCTCAGAGCAGCTTCTGCACAGTGTGGACTTCATTCTGCTGTTGTTAAGTAAAGTGGCTTCTGCTGCACCGTGCTTTAGGGCAGACAGTCAGACAAGTTAAATCAAATAATATGTACCTGAACGCAAGTGTCACTGGGAGCTGTCTGTTCTCAGCTTCTGTCCTCAGACCAGGAGTCACCTAACCTAGTAAAAACAATTTATGAGTAAAGACATCCAGCCAAAGATAACTCATTAGAGCTTCCTCATCAGTCAATGGATTGACACGTGCAGCTCCAGAGGGTGGGTTACACACCCTATTAATCTTCAAATGGGATGACTATTCTCTGGAGAGTCTGGGCTCTCTCCATTGGCTACTGCAGAATCCTAAATGACCATTTTAACATTGTCAGCAAATTTCAGCTTGAGCATTAGTGCTGGGAGCTGCCCTCAATTGCCAGCGTTGCTGGTTGTACATGCTGGGAGATCAGGAAGCACCACTGCAGTGCTGTGTGTGCTTTTGAGGGTGCATGCAAACAACAGGCACAGGTCCTGGAGGCTCCTGACTACTCAGGGTGCTTCCCCTTGTTTACTGTTTCCTTTAGCCACCACTTGAGATAAACCCAGGAGACAAATGTGATTATGGGGAAGTTTCCCTCAGAAAAACAAGAAAACCATACCAAGAGTGGCTAGGATGGGATATGCAAAGAGGTTTGTCATCCCCCTTGGGCTGAGGAATAAAAATAGCACAGGCTAAAAATGTAACATCTACTCTTGATCTGTCAAAGCTATTTGTTTGTACCACAGCTGCATCTTGGATTTCCATCAGAGATGTAGCTGACCCTGTAGTGTTAGACATTGTGCATATACCTTACCAGACCTGGGAGGACCTTTCACTTCTGAGCAAAGTGTGGGCTCAGGGAAGAGGAAAGTGATGAATACTTTCACAACCTGTTCACCTGGCTTCCAGCACTGTAACCTCCCAAACTACCACAGCTATTTCAGCAGTGACTGCTGTGGCATGACCCAGGTAAGACGCATTGCTCACTCTGAGGGGTTGACAATCCATAATGAGATAAAAGAAACACTGGTTTAAGATGGAAAAATAATCACACTCACAGCAGTAATATGCAAAGGGTTTTTGCATGTAGAATATTTACAGCAGTCAGTATGCTGGTGCTTGCCAGAGGGAGTTATTGGAGCGTTAAGAGTTTATCATTCAGTTGCTGTTTCATAATGTAGTCAGGGTAACAATGACATATTGAACAGAAGTAAAATTTGAAATAAAAAGGAAAATTAGTTTTATTCATTTCTGAATTACTGCTACAAGTTACTAATTTATAGGACCAGTAATAAAACCAGAACTGTGTTCACAAGGTAACATCTACAGTTCCAGAGGAGCATGGCCATTAATAAACAGAAGTGAGTGCAGAATTTTAAGTACCCTTCCTTAGTCCAGAAATATGTTCTGTGAAAACCTCACATAAAGGAGCAAGCAATTCAGCTCAGCCCATTAATTGCCTTAAATATCATGGCTGGTAATCTGCAAATTAGATTATAAAACTTCATTTCATATAAACAAATGCCAAGATGGATTGCATCTTCTTTCTTGGCAATTAGTTTGCAGAATAGTTACTGCATTTTATGTTTAACAGTATTAAAGAGCCAACAGTGATTTCACAGTAAAGCAGCTTCATAATGAATATTGGTTTTATAAATTGGTTTTATGAAAGACTAAGTCCAGTCTTTTATGGTTGCCCATCTAACTCAATTGTGAAAGACACTTTTATTCTCCACTTGATCTAATCAAGTTCTCTCTACAACACCTCTGGGCACCAGGCCAATATAGGGACATTACATGTCCAGTTTTCCACAGATGTGGGGTTTTTTTCCTATGTTCCTATTTTTTTTTTTTTTCCCCTGGCCAGGAGGAAAGGAAGAGCTAAACGTATTTAAATGTTGTTCTAGACCACAGCAATTGACAGGTGGGTCCACAGACTCAGCACCCCTTCAGATCTGTGGGTGTGAAGGCAGTGACACGGGTCTGTGTACAGACCTAGTCCTCACCACTTCTCATCTGTTGGTTGTGAGTGTGGTGCCACACCTAAAGAAATTCATCTCTTTTTTAAGACACCAAGTTTAAACCCTTGGAGAAACTGTTACTTGTGTCAGTCTGCAGCTGGGAAGGTAGCTGCCCAGCCCTCCTCAGGTTATTAAGAGAAACACTGACTTTTCCCAATCCCTGGGTTGGGCTTTGCCATTAAAGCAGTTTATCAAGCTTCTCTTCCTCACTGTCTCTCAGCCATCAGTCACTGCCGCTAGCTCAGGCACAGGACAGAGGTGACAGCCATTAGGTGTGAGCATAGCACTGTGACGGCCCCAGAGGGCCCCACATCTCAAACCACATGAGCACAAGGGACAATACGATGTGTTTAAGCTCTCCCCAAAAGCTCCCTCTCCTTCTCCTCAGAG
>VZSR01001299.1:12115014-12147939 GCA_013398615.1 Brachypodius melanocephalos | reverse complement strand
GCATCCAACCAGTCTGAAGTGATAAAAGGAGGCTGCAATCCAAAAGGCCCTGATGGGCTCAGGCCAGGCTCTTTTAGAAACCCAGAAAGTGGAGGAAGGTACGGATGATAAATACACAAAAGAGAATTGCCTTATTCATGCATCAGGAGGCTGGAACACCCCCAGACAGTGTGGGACACTGCAGACTGATGGCACAGTGGGCCAAGGGAGCGAGTTCAAACTCTAGTGACTCTGTGTTGACCCAGATGATTTGTCTGCTAAGCCACCCATGGACACTTCCCTTTGCCCTGCAGAGCCTGTGTGCATCACCTCCCAGGTGGAATTCCAGGGGATCCTTCTGAATTTCAAGACCCACAGAATAGCAAGTGTATCTCTAGTCTTTATCATTCCAGAGAAGTAGCTCGTATTTTGTCTGTGAGGTACAGCAGAGGCTTTTCTTTAGAAGACATCTTCTTGTACATTAATAGAATGTGTTCTGGGTGGTACCTCCCACTGAGTTTCAATAAAACATTTAACACCAACAACAGGGTAGAGATGGAAGGGCTTCCCTGCACCCTCCTAAATCAAAAACTTGCTGATGGCACACTTGGCTCCACACACACATGTAACATCAATGCTTTATAGTGTCATTCTGTTGCATTTTTGTTTCCTTAATTTTCCAGATTTAATGCACTTTCTTCCCCCTGCCCCACATCAGACACAGATGGTTAAATCCTGGCTGCCTTGCACCAGCAGTTTAAACATGCCATTTCACTTACACGGGCAGCTGAAAAAACACACTTCACTCCTCCAAAGCAAATACATGTGAAATAATATTTTACTCTGCATTTTCAGCTACACTGGGTGTCTAAATTAGAGTCTGCTGAGCTCAATACATTTACCTACTGAAATTAAGAAGGATTTAAATCAGATTCTCACTGAGAAAATAAATTCCAGCTCTTCTAGGTACACACAGATAGCTGCTAGCTCAGAGATGTGCATTTCACTTTGAGAGCCTTCCCTTGGATGAAGCAAATGCCTGCTAATTTCCACAAGATGTTGCCACTTGGTGAAGTACATGCTTGAGCTGAGGGCAATGCTGTTTATGTGACATTGCACAGTCCCTGTGCTACAACGTCTGAGTGCTCAGATATGCAGAGGCCATGCTGAGATGGAATATTCAGACCATGAATTTTGCACCATTATCACAACTTGACAGCTCTCGTGTCCCCAGTGTCCTCAGCAGCATGTGGAGTGGCACAGGTAGGAGTGTGGAAGAGAGGTGCCTTTAGAGTGGTCGTTAACAAAACACAGAGTCAAAGCTTAAAAAAAAATGAGTGTTAGCTTGGGTCTGTGTCACCAGGGAATGACACTCCATTTGCATGACTAATACATGGGGTTTTTAGAAGAGAACAGGAATATTTATCACTGCATTTCCTTGAGATCCTAAGGAATAGTACCTCAACACAGTCTCTCCAAGGATCTGTGCTGTGGCTCAGGACTCCATGATCAGAAATGCCCGTGCTCACCTTCTCAGTGGAGATTGACACCGCTGCTCTTGTGTTCTACATATCCCTGAGGGCCCCACTCTCCTCCTGGTCCATATGATGCATGAGACCATCAGGCTAAATCCAGAGTCATGGTGAATATCCTGATCCACCCAACTCCCCCTAACCGGAGCATATCTCCAGCCCCTCAGGGCAGATGCATCCTGATTACCCTGCTTGGGTTTAGTGACAGAGTCACTCTTGGCCAGTACTGCCTGTTAATCCAAGCAGACAGTGCACCAGTCAGGGATGGCTACATTTGGTCTTCCCCTCATTGAACTCCTCATGGCTCCTTGGAGGAGCCACCAAAGAGATAAGATGTCATGGGAGTCCCATCTAGGTGTAACAGACCTATTTTCATAACCTGTTTGAAACCCTAAAAATTAAACAACCAAAACCACACACCAAGTTCAAGGGGTTTAATTACACTTTCCTTGGCCATTGGGTTTAACTGCCCATGACAAACTGGATATCCTTGGGAAGGAAGAGCCAAGCCCAGCATCTGGAAATCAAAAAGCAAGCAGCTGAAATTCATCCACAAAGCCTACATCTCCTCTCTCCTGGGCAGGGAAATGCTAATATTCTGTAACCCACTCAGCTACTTCCTTCAGGGTATTAGATTTTCCATACAAAGATAGTATTGGGAACATACACCAAAACAAAGCTGTTTTCCAAGGCCAACAGATGATGTACACTCCCCTGATATCTCTCATTAGGACTCTTCCTTCTTTCCCAGAAACCACCCCAGTTAGCTCCCTCCACCCCCCTTATTCCTTCATTTGAAATCTTCAAAGGATGTTTCTGTGGATCAGTCTCATCTGGGACACTCCTTAAAAAGCAGGGGTGCAGCTCTGTCCAAACACCACCAATGCACCAGAGATCAACAAGAGACAGGTAAAGTCAATGAAGAGAGTCAGGAACTTTTCTGCTTTGCATCAGCAAACAAATTGGACCAAGAAGGGACATTGTTTCAAGCTAAATACAAATGAATTCCCACTCTACCCTGATGGAATAAATAAAGATAAATGTGTTTTGTTTGGGGAAAAAAAATTATTGTTGAATTTTATTTGAAAAAAAATTAATTATTATGAAAAGATTACTTTCGACTGACGTTGACCTAAAATGCTCTTTCTACTTCTAAATGTAATCAAACAGGAAATCAAAAAAGTCAATTATAGGCTAAGCCTCATGAGTGACACACACAGAAACAGGTGATTGAACTTCAGCATCACAGTTTGCCTTTCCTTCCTCCCTTTCTTCAGAGAGACAAAGAACACTGACTGTCTTCATTAAAATACAATTAAATATACCAATTCTGCTGATGCAAATCTTTCCAAGTGTTTTGAGTAATTTGAGGAAGTCTGCTTAGAAGTATGTGACCTTTTACAGTGCTAGATCTAAGCAAAATGAAAACAGTTTTTTTTTTACAGTCAATCAGAACAGCTCCTGGTGAATTAGATAATGACAATTTCCTTTAAAATGTCAGATTAACTTACAATCAATTTAGGGCTCCTAGCTTTCTTTATGACTCAAGTGTTCTTAGGAAAGTTTTTATCCACACATCATGTTTAATGCTATGTTTACTGCAAATGGCATAAATAAAAGCCTGTATAGCTCAGATTAGGCAGTGATGTTTGTGAAACAATAATGTGATGTATTTCTTTCATGTTCTGGGAATACATCAAGGAAGCAATTTGTAGCCTCAATATTACCAATGGCTGAGTGATTGCTGCATCAGGGTAAGTGCTGTGTGCCTTTTCACAAATAATGAGCCAGAATGTCTTTATTGCTTTGCTAATTAATACAAAGTTTAGTTTAGGGCTTTAGCTTAGCTAAAGATGTCATGTTTTTCTTTAGCACAGGAGTGCCTGAGCTTCCCTTATTGAGTTGTAAAGAGAGGAATATAATTTCTACAGCTTTTCAAGGATACTCTATGGAAATCAATAGCTTGGGTAAAATCTTCTGTTTTGTTTTATCAGAGACTGTGAAATGCTAGAAGTAAAATGGGGGGTCATGTCATTGCTATTGCTATTAGAGCCATTTAATAAGACCAACAAAAAACCTTCACAAGAACAAAAGAAAGCAAAAATATCAGAAAGGAGAAGACAAAGAAAAATCAGATAGAAATACATAAAAGAAAATTTGACAACACTTTTTTCAAAAGAGCGAAAAAAATCATTGAAAGAACAAAGGGTGAAAAGAGATTTTAGCCAAAAAACTAAATAGATTTTGACTGTTATTCTATCAAGAAGCTCCCTTTGAAATCAGTGGTACCACTCTGAGCTCAGCTGACTCCAGCATGGTTTGAAGGAGTTATAACAACCTAGGTGTTTGTGTGTGCCAGAGAAGTAATAACAGCAACACAAAGAAAAACAAAATGAACTCTAGGAGATCAATAAAATGTAACCCTTTGACCCTGCAGATGATCACTATCCATTTTTTAGTTGGGTGATAAAATCAGTACAGTATAAGGTTTTAATCTGGCCATTATGGCTATCTTACATCTGTGAACTTGAGCAATAATTTGCCACATGGATCTATGTTTAAAGGTAGATATGGTACCTCTAGAGAAGAAGCCAAATTCCCAATTGGTATTAAAACTGGCTTTGGCAAGATTAACATTTGTACTCAAACTGTTACAGTTCTCAAATCTTATCTCAGGCAAAGAGAGGGCTCTGTCTTTTCTGCTATAGAAAGCAAAAGAAAAAAGAAAAAAATGCAAGATAACAAGCAATGGAGCAGATGGAGTAAATTTTCAGAGCTCTGTGTGGGAGTCAAGCATTCAGATCCCATTAACTAATATTGGAGTTGGAGGATCAGACTCCTACACACCAGGCTTCAAAAACAACAGGTTCACATTTCTCCAGCTTCATTCTTACGTGTCCCTGACGCCATTCTGGCTCCTCTCTGCCAGGCTGACATTTACACAACAGCACAGGACCAAATGTGCCTTTACACCCGGGGCAGGGCTCCTCATCCAGCTAATAGAAATGGAAATATGGAAGAATAAATCTGAGTTTATGTATAGACCACATGTGCTTATGGTGTGGTATGAAAAAGGATGAATAATGTGCAGTGGCTTCATCCCACAACCAAAACAGCCATACAGAATCAGTATTTTGGTAAAAAAAACAGATCTAACATTCATACTTTACTGCTTTAGGACACATGAAGGGTGAAAAGCAGGTAGATACACACATTACAGGTGTGCAGTGCAGTTCCAAGATCTCTTTCATAATGTCTGGCTGTACACACCAACCTTGCAACCCCTGAACCATGAGAAAGGCACTGTTCAGGTTGGTGCAGAGGCCTCTGTGAGTAAATGCATCTTTACCAACCAACCTCCTGCACAAGAGCAGCTGACAGGCACAGCTGTTCCCATTTGCACCCATTTCCTACATGCTGGTGATGTGCAAGAGCCCCACACACTCAGCTGGGATGAGCACGTTGTCCAGGAGTTGTCTCCTCCCCTGGGTCATCTCCACAATGTTCTGTTTTGTAACTAAACATTCTCTTCTGCAAAATCAGGTTCTCTGTCCCTGATAGCTGTAGGAAACATCTCAAGCTCCACTGTGTTTTATCACGGTAGCTTTATTTTTAACTGACTTTAATCACCCAATTATTAGGAGTGACACAGCACTTACACCCTATCATTGCAATCTAATTAATTTCTGATCCCATAAATCATTCTTGTACATCAAGTATGTAGTATCTATGGGCTGAATCTCTTATTTGCTCCACAGGGACACTCAGCAGCATCAGTTAAGTGCAAATGCAGTAGAGAAGGAGAACAAAGCAGTTCCTGAAGAGGACGTAGAGGGGCTGTCTTCCTTCCCTCCTGCAAAGCCTAAAACACTGCAGATGGGCAGCAAAGGCTCAATTGCCTGATTGCTACTCAGGGCACCCCAAAACACTGCACCTCCCACAGAGATCTGGGGAAAGCAGGAAGGCACCTGGGATTGCTGTTTATTGTTATTTCCCCATTTCTCTGCATGTAGGGGATTCAGCAAAGCTGACACAGGCTCAGATTTTGGTGACCTGCAGCACGGGGTTGTGACACATCTCAGAGCCAGGTGTGAGCCTCCAGCTGGTGCTCCTCAGTCTGAGCTAGGATGGGACCTGGGCTCACACCTTTAGCAAGACACACTTGCAACAGCATCCTCAGAAGTAATGTCTTTGGGTAACACCTTAGAAGTCTTTGAGCAGCATCTTAGAAGTCCTGCAAAGTCCTGCCACCAGCAGGACTGTACAAATACAAACCTGCACATGATTTGGGGAAGTCTGTTGTAGGAGACATCATGGGGACACTCTCAGGCTCCTTCCCCATCTCAAAGGCTTTTCTGGACAGCTCTGGTTATCAGAAGAAACTTCTTCCTCTTCCTGACCACAGAGGGGCTGTGTATGAACGATGTCTTGTCACTTCACATGCAACCAGGAATCTCCTTTGACTTTTATTCAGATAAAGTGAAAAGTATATTTATTTACACACCTAAAAATAAAAACAAACCAACAAACCCAATTATAATTATCAATTCTCATGAAAGACATAGATTAAAGAAATGAAAGAACATACTTGAGTCTGGTCATAGGGAGGTTAATTCTGCCTGGTCTCTCTGTTTCTCTCTCCCAGAGCATCCCAACTGCAGAAACCATCCCAACACACCCTTTGTCAGGTCTCCAGTCTGAGCTTCATCCTTCAGAGCACCTGTTTCTGGTAGATTTTACACTAGATTTTACAGATAATTTCCTTTTTAGAGCCCTCAGGAGCATCTGGCCAGATTTACTCCTTCCTGTTTAAAGATATTTATTTTTAATGTCTTCAGAAGGAAAAGACTTGTGTCTTTAATAACAACAAGAATTGCTCCACTTGTTTGGAGATGCCAGCACAGCCTTGGTAGTGCAGATGTCACATCCTTGACAGTCCTGGACTCTGGGAGGAAAAATTTCCACTCCCTCCTCTCTGTATGAAGTATATCCATGTTCTGAACCTTATTTTTGTATTCATCTGCACCATAACAAACACAGTGTCAACATTTAAATGCAATGACAAAGGCACCTGACTACAAATATTCTTTTAAGACTGTGGGAGTGGTCAATAATCCCTGTATCAGAACATGGGCAGTGGAAATGAGGAGGGTGTCCTGACTCAGCCTGGTAAGCAAATGGCTGTGGGGTTCACCAGGAGCTGTGTTTCCAACATTGCTCCAGAGGGACGTGGGCTGTGAGCTCATCCCTGGAGGAAGATGGTCACCTGAAGTTGCAAGAAGAGCACAAACAGCAGGCAGGAAACCCTGCTGAGGAGCGGGGCTGAAACACTGCTCTGTGCACTGCCTCCCCACAGCCTCAGCCTGCAGCTTTACAGATGTGGGGCCAAGAACATCCATCAGTCCCTGCACCACTGTAGAGCAGCTCAGGGCCTCCTGTGTCAGCCCACAGAGGCTGTGCTGCTGCAAACTTGCTCACTCCAGTCACATCCAATGAAATATGATGGTCTCGGTGAAATTTATTTTGCTTCCCTTGACTGGCTGATCAGTGCTTCCAGCAAATGTGACAGCTTCAACCATCATCAATTACTGCTTTCACTATGCAGTGACTCTTGCTGTGCCACACTTTTTATTACAGAGACCTTTGAAATCTGCTGTATTTAAAATTGGTAGAACTAAACCAGGAAAGTTCAAAGTAATTCCCCTTTTCAAATCAGTCTCCTACTAAAAATATTGCGCCTCAACAATAGGAACCCAACAAAAGTCTCACCTGATGTGGGAATTCTTCTTCACAAAGCTGGCAGCCTGTCTGTTGCAGAGCTATTCTTGGGAATGCAAGGCCATTTTCCACATCATTTTGTTCTTTATGGCTCTGGGTTCACTGCTGAGCAGAGTGAGGCCACCAGAGCAAGTTCATTGCCTGCAGAAATACCCAAGCCTGGTGGTGTCTGTGGAGAATCATTCTCCTGTTGCCTGGGTCCCTCCACAGCAGGTCCTGATGCTGCTGCTCACAAGGGCAGAGGTTTAGTGAGATGACTCAGTATGACCAGGCTGTCAGGCAGGGTGTCAGTGAGAACACAGAGCTGCAGCTCCATCCTGCATTCCAGAGGGAAGGGCTGGCAGTGTTCCATCTCCCCACCATGCAGAAAGACCCACCAGGCAGGGTCACCTTCTCAGGAAGGAGAACAAATCCTTTGCCGCGAGCATTGCACTGAGGTAAGAGACAATTGAAGGGCTGATTTCCCCCAGGCTGTGTCTGAGGGACTTGGACATTTCTCCCTTCTCCACATCTCCATTCTAGAAACAACCACTGCAACTAACTGTGTTGGCAAGGCCAGCGAATGTGCCAAGGATGAGGCAAATCAGAGGGTAGAAAAATCCCTCTGAGATGATGCTATGCTCCCAGGCATCATCTGCCATCACAATTGCTATGTGGGAAGCAAAAGAGTTTCACTCTTGGGAAATAAATATTTCTTCACTTCAAATAAACAAAAAAAAAAAAAAAATCAATGAAAACATGAAGTTGGAATATATATGGAGATCAGAATCCTCAGCTGTCAGGCTGAGCTCATTAGGTTTCAAAAAAGCTGAGCTCCATTTCTGGCAGTCACTGAGAGAGGAGAATGTTGTTTTCCTGCCCTGTGCCTCAGTTTCTCCTCCTGTGAAATGAAGCCAATGATATGGATTTCTTACAAGATCTACTGGTGAAAAATCTGACATAAGAGCTGGTACTCATTGTTTTTCCCCATCCAAACACAAGCTGTAGTGCTTTTTCCAAATATCCTTAGCAATGAAGAAAATATCATCCTGTTCCACGAGTGTAGTTCTGTATAAAAGCATTTCATGCCACTTTTTCTTCAGGGTGATCCAAAGCATTGGGGTCTTTTTGAGGGATGTGGTTTTTCCTACTTAATAATTTCCTGTTTAAGGATTCTTCACAGCAGCATTAAGTGTTATATTTCCCTGTATGCAATAAAGAGCTACCAGCTACTTTCATTTCATTTCTTAGTAGGAGGAGCAAAATAAAACCCAGCAAGGAATCTCCATCAGGCAGGAAGGACACTGTGTGTCACAGCTCTCAGCAGCTGAGCAAAACTGGCAGCTGCCTCCAACTTGCTGGCTGCCTCCCAGCAAAAGAAGGGCAGCCCACAACACTCCCCATGCAAGGCAAAAAAAAAAAATGAGAAGAGGGGCACAAAAAATTATTCTACAGTGTCTCATTCAGCTCATGAAAGATGCAGATGAGGAAACTAGAAGCTGTAGCACTCCCCATGGAAGTGTCTTTTACTGGCATTATCCACAGGTCACACCTAGATCAGTACCTGCACCTTCAGGGATACTGAATGCTATCATTAAGGATGGTGTTAAGTTTTGCACCTGGGAATATCAGTAATTAGGCAAACTCAAACTTTGGGATGCTCAGGGACCCAAACTAAGTTCAAGTTGCCACTTTCTGCCATAGTATGTTACAAGAAAAGCACCCAGATGACTCTTTTCCTGCTGCATGCAGAGCAGAAAACCCTGCATGGCTCCCAGGGCTTCAACTTGTCCACAAGTCTTCATAAAAACTAATCACAGTGCAATATTATTCCTCTTGTCAACAGATCGGGAGGAATTGACAGAACCTGGTTTAACTCTTTAACTCTGCCAGGGGTAATAAGTTCTCTCATGCATTAAATTAAAAATGACACTTGAAAATAAGTACATTATGGACCAAATACAGCACACAAATGGGGGGCAAAGATTTAAACTGCTGCCTGGTGGAGAATTGACAGTGAAGCAATAAGCATCTCATTATCCAGAATTTCTCTGAGCACATCCACCAAGAGGGCTTTTTGCATATAGATGCATTTGCTGTGGGCAAATGCCTGCTATCAGCCTGGACAAACACAACTGTTTATTTTCCATTGTAACAATGTCTGAGCTAAAAAAACTGCCAGGGGCTCCTGATGGTGGGCAAACTCAGGACAAGGCTGTCCCTGCTCAACCTCAGCCCCATCATTCCTGCCTTGCAGCCCAGAGTCTCTTGGCAAAACTCTTCTTCCCTTCTGCTACCATCTGACAAGCAAGGCAAAACTCTGATCTGATAAGACACACTTACATGGTAGGATGGCATAGGAGAAGGAATAACATTATTAAAACCCATTTTTCTTTGTAAGTGGAATGATTCCTTCCAGAGAGAAGGAAATTTCTTTACAAGCCTTGGGTTCGATAGTTTTGAGTTGTGCCACCTTGTTCCACTGGCTGGGGTGTCTCTTTCCCTTGCAGCAGTGTCCTCTGTGCAATTTTATACACAGACACACACCTCTATTCTCTCCTGGTGCTGGAGCATGTACCCAATCTGTGGGTTTTGGGCCTCTCAATTAAAAAAAAAATGAGTTGATTCCCTTGACAGTCAATGGAGACTTATAGGAATTCAAAAGGGAGAATTCACCCAGTCTTTCTGAATAAAATTAATTAAACAATTTAATTAAATGTAATTTTAAAAATGAAGCATTTCTTACAAGCTGACTCACTCCAGATTTTTCCAGGTTGCCAAACAGTGGTAGGAAGGAAGACTGCAATAGAAAAAAGTGCTGGCAGTCGAGCCAGCTGGCTCAGGGTTAGTCATCATTTTTGCAGCCATCTCAACTTAGGCCACAGGAACCCCCCACATAAGTTATGATTTTAAGTGAGAAGACACCTCAGAAGCGAAATGCTGGGTGAAGAACATGTGAGGTGCTCAGGGCCATTAAAATGAGCTGAAAAGTGGGAGGTAAAGGGAGATGTGATGTGGTGAAGGCTCAAGTTTGCCAAACACTGAGAGCCAGGGGCTGGAGTTGGGAGCGTTCAAGGCCCAGCTTGCACAGTGAGGCTGGCAGCTGTGACAGCTGACAGAGGTCTTTATTTACCTTCCATGGCAGGATATAGATGTGCTGAATTGCCTGGGCACCGAGGGCAGAGCAAACCCCTGCAGGCAGGTGTGTGAGAGTGGATCCAAACAGCCCCAGCTAAATGCTGGCTCTGTGCTGTGCCCATCTGTTCCAGGAGGAGAAGGAAATAAACCCCAACAAGTCATTCTTGCAATTGCTGTTGGTTTGAAACCTTCCAATAATAGCTTCAAACGTTGCATGCCCTTTGAGAAACAGGCACAATTGCTAAAAGGCTGCAAACTGATTACACAAATTCTGTTGAAAATCTACTCTCTGGGGGAGGATATTGAAAATTTTTACTGAAAATGTGTTCTCTATTAAGTGGTGGAGATTTGTAAAATAAAATTGTTATTGATTGGATGGTCTTTCAGCTCAATGAGGAATATAAAAGGAATTATCTTAATGAAAGCAATCCTAATTAAAGCCCCCATTACACTGAGGTTGCAGGGAGATATTGAGACATTTCCTTAGACCAAATGCCCACTGAAAGTGGGAGAGGAACGTATATGAGGGTTTTTTGGGTCAGACCCTGCACATAATGTTAGGTGTGTGAACATGCCCGTTTCTAGAAGAAATAAAGACACTTATTTGCAGTTATTGAAGGATAGGATTTTTTTTTAAAAAAATGTAATCAGGGTCTGGACTCTGGGTTTGGAAGTGTCCTCCTGAGACTTCCTGTAAAAAATAAAACATGATAAAACATGGAAAGAGGAAAGGCAACAAAAGCAAAGTTCTGATCCATGCTTAAATGCCAAACTAAGCAAGCCCTGCTTGAGGCTTGTTTTCATCTCCTTCTCCAAGTCCTACTGGCAGGGCAGTGAATGTTTAAGACAAAGCAATGAGTGGTTCCACTCATTTTGCCAAAGTGCTCTGCAAACTGAGTCCTCTCACTCTAGAAACCGAGGGGGGCACTGCACTGCCCCTCTCTCAGCTGTATCATCATTTTTGCCAAACTGATTCCCACTCCTTCTAGCAGAGCATCCCTGGTGTCTGGTGCTCCAGGCTGCCACAGCCCCATCCCATGGGCTGATCCAGAGGGACCCACTGGCAGCTTGAGGAGCTGGTGGAACATGGCTGTGCAAGAACTCCCTGAGAGGGACCCTCACCTTCTGTGGCTGAAGGGGAGAAATCAAAATGATCAAAATCCATCTCTTCTCAGCAGCTCCTGTGTGCTGTATCTCAGCTCACTGATGCCGTGCAGGGCTCCCTCCAACAATGCCTCAGGTGCAAACAAAATTCTCAGAAATCCTTTCCTGGATTACTCAGAGACATTCATATTCATTAGGAGTTATCAGCACGAAAGCAAGGCTCACATTAATTAAATATCTTTGGCATTTGGGAATTGAGGAGTTTGGTCTTGTTTTGTTTAAGTTTGCTTATTTATTAGAAGTATTAACTTATTCTGACCTAACTTTCTCTGAATGTTTTTCCCAGTTACAGGAGTACAGGCTGATAAGCTACGTAGTTGAAAATGCATCCGGAAAGATGAAAAAGGAGTAAAATGCTGTACACAAAAACTCCAACCTCCATTTCTTAAAGCTTCTCTTAAGGCATCAAATGAGAAAAACCTGGGGGAAATTTTTCCCCCTTGACTCTTTCTCAAGAAATCTTAGTACCAAGGATGCTAATTAACTTTGCATCTAAATGAATCGTTTCCACTACCAAAATAATTTATATAAATATAACTATTCCCATTTCTTTAGAAATCTGTTCACAGTGTTAAAACTGAGATGGATGCACTGGACCCCCGCAACCAAAGCAGCAGAAGTTTGACAGTCTCCACAGGAGGTAAAGATCTCAGCCTTTTCAGGCATATGTTGGGATTTTTGGGGTGCCAGGCACAGGGCCAGGAGTTGGACTCAATGATCCTAATGGATCCTTTCCAACTCAGCAAGCTCTAAGATTCTATGATTCTATGAGTAACATTCAGGTCAAAAACTCCTCCAGGAAACCCACAAAGGGGCAGAGTGACCCAGTGAGCATCAAAGCACATGAGCCTGGAACACTGATCATGCATTTGACACATGAGCAGCAGTGATTTTTCCAAGACTCATTTGTCAGGGAACAAAGAAAGCTGTGGGTACAAGGAGTCTCATACCCTTCCCAGAGTATGCAATCTGACTGTGACTCAACCATTTTATCCCATAAATATGAGAGCCTGAGAGAGCTTTCTATGAGATTTCCCTTCCTGGCAGTGTGGCGTTGATCTCCCCTAGAGCTGAGACACCCCTCAAAGTTGTCCTTTGAGGCAGAAAGATCTTTGGATAACAACATCTCTTTGGATAAGTCCGGTTCAAGCTCTATCTGAGTTTCAACTGGACTGCAGGCTGGTGACTCTTGAGCTGGGACATCTCTCAAGGTTTGATATTCTTTACCTGAGCCTGAGAGATCCTTCCTTTCCTTTCTTATTCACAACACACTCTCAGAAAGCTGCTGATAGCCTGTCAGATCAGTGCTAATAAAATCTATGTAAGTTAATTCCTTTAGACATAAACCATTGTCCAGGTCTGAGACTGAGATTCAACCTAAGCTCCATCAGGAGTTTCAGAAAGAAAGGGTGGTCACTGTGAACCTCGTGGCCCAACAGGAAGGTCTAACTCACCCTTTTGTACCTCTGGCCTCTACATAAGTCACTCTAAATTGATTCCAACTTGATTTTCCTTTGTATTTTCTATCCTTATATTAACTGACACTGTGAATCTTGCCATCAAACTCTGTGAAGTCACACTTTGATAAATTTATATAAAAAACATTTTGCCAGTGCCTTTGGTGTTGATTTTTTGAGGGACCCTGAATCTCTCATCTATGACAAACACACCTGGCAGTTAACAGCATTGCAGTCGGGGCAGTGAATCCCCTCACAGACCTGCTGTAAAAAAAGTGATGTCTAAAACCATCATTTTCATGAAATTTCATTGCCTGTTTTTCGTTGGGTTTTTTTTTAAAGCATTGCTCTTCTTTGTTGCTTAACACAATACCATTACCTAGATGGCCTGCAGGGTCCCATTTCAGCAATAATCCTGCAGTGGCTGCACCCTGGCATTGATTTATGCTTGCATATTTGTAAGAAAGAAAACCTTTCTATTGCAACAGTTTCCTTCCTCACTGAAGGGCAGAAAAAAACAGCTAAATCATTTCAAAAGCATGAAGCAATTTGTAACAGGTGGTGTTTTACTGATATGAAACAACTGCTCTAATGGGGAATAAATTACTAAAATATTAACCATTGTGCAGCTTTCCTTCACAAAGAAACCACTGCAGAAATCTTTTGTGCAGAAAAAGGCTCAAGCCTTCCTCGTCAGTGAGGTCACACTTCTGTCATTATAATCCTTAATCTCATGCAGCCTGGAAGGGTGGGGAATTTGAGACAAGGGCTGAGTCTTACACTTAAAGGTAACAAAATGATATAGAGAAAACCTCCTGATACTGAGGAAGAGACGTCCACAGCAGATGAAGGGAGGTGAGTGGGAAAGAATAAACCTTTCTCAATCCCAAAAGGAATAGCAGAAGATTTGGACCATGGAAAATCACTGCTTTTTCCCTACTCTTTTTTACACTCATACCTATTTCTGCTGCTCCTATACTAACACCACATTACACTTTCCTCTAAGCCATGAGAGTTACAGATGTTTTATACATATATTCATAATGAGGTGGAATTTTTATTAAACTTGTCTGTAGAAGCTATTGTGGAGCTTGAATTTTATTTACTACAGTATAATAAATTTCTGAAGCAGTGGTGACACCATGGTAACAATATTGCTAATGTAATTATTCCTGCCTCAAAAATAGAGTCAAGTCTTTGTTACATGTAGAACTGCTATACAATAATTGAATACAGTTCTTCTAAGCAGGAGGTGAGGAACAAAAAATACACTTCTCCATGGCAATTTGAATCAGTAATTATTTTCAGAACTCAATGGGAGGAATTACCCATTCCCACCCCTATTCTTCTGTTTGGTTGTTTTCCCTAAAATAACAACACTGAATGGAGAGGTTTTGAATGAGGCATCCTAGCAGTTCAGGAGTGACATGGCTTGTTCAGGCATGTGCACATATTTAGGGAATATTACCTTCTGTGAATACAAATTTTTGCAGCACTAATCAAATAAAACCTTTTTTTTTAAGTTTACATTTTGACATTGTGTGGCAAATTTTTGGAATATAACAAGAGAGAAGGACAACCTTACTCATACACTATGGTGAAGGGTAGCTCCTTAGATACACTGCCAAATTTAACCTTCACATGGAAATACTTTATAAAATTTTATAAGGCTTCTTATCAGTTCTGGGAGAAAGGTGTGGATGAGGAAGATCCATGAAATATCACACAAAATATTTTTATCTGTAAAACAAAAAATACCAACACGATATTTAGAAGTCAGTGGAGATGTTTTACTGTCCTCATTATGTCAGTATAACACATATCTCTGCTCCTGTGATATAAAGGAGGCATGAATAAATGGGCACATGAGCCCCTCAAGAAACATGATCTTTATAAGCATGCATTTACAAATGCAGCTACTAAATGAAGTCTGGAGCAACTGTGATATACATTGAGGTGGCTCAGCTGAAACTGATTAAACTCCACTACAATCTGCACCAGAAGATGCATCTCTCTCATGCATTTTGCTAATGAGAAGAGAGAAGTCTTTCTGAAATTACCCATGCTAACATTCAGTTTCCTTGTTTACTTTCTCCTGTACAGAGAGAAGTCATTTGATGGAGTGGAATGGAAAATCTCATGGAAAAGGGGCTGCCTGTGGATTTCATAATGTTCTGTGCACGTTCACTGGACTGAGGCCTTGGAAACAGTAGGAAAACAAAAATATCTTTAAGGACTGTGATTAGAGGAAAAAGCTGTATTGCATGTGGCAGTATCTTAGTCCCTTGAGTGTGGCAAAGGAATGGGGTGCATTTTAGAAGGTGTATGCAGTGGTCACCTTTGTCCACATCCTTCATAAAAACTACTGAGTATTTGGCATGGAAACCCATGGAAATACAGTCTGGAAACACCTGAAAGGAGGCAATAAAGGGATCTCTATCAAAGGAGACTACTTTTTCCAAATGCCCATTGCAGTCAACAGCATTGCTCGCAAGCTTAATATTAAACATGCGTTAAAGTGCTTTGCTGGACAGAGGCCAGATGGCTCCATGCTTTACAAAACTGAGCTCTCACCAAGGCTTCACTGGGGTCTGGCCATCCTTCAGCATGGTTGTCTTGGCCTTATCTCACAGTGGGCCTCTAGAAACCAAATGCAGACCTACCTCTCATTTATGTTGGTTCAGAAATGACCCTTTGCTGTTGTGATCATGGATCCCCTAAAAATTGATACGACAAATAGATATGAGTCATGTGTTTGTTAAGAGGGTATTAATTTGGAGCTATTTCAGCTGCTAATTCAGTTGTCAGACACTGCAGAGGCCGAATTGCAGGTGCAGTAATGGGGCACTGCAGTTCTCTCTGCAATGTGTTTGGTGGGTTGAGGTTCTGTTTCAAAAAGAGGAGGCAATTGAAGCATAAAGCTCCCTATGGGTGGACAATGCAAATAGTGAGCACAGAAGTTCTTCCAGGCCTGCCAGCAGAAATCTCCATCTTTGGATCCAGATTAGCACAGTTTCTTGAGCCTAGCAGGTCTCTATTTCTCACAAGAACTGAGCACATCCTCATTTTTGCTTATTGAAACACATCGTGTGATGTCCATCCTCCTGTCTTTCACTCCATGGCCAGCCTGGGCTCTAGGAGGCTCCCAGTAAGTGTGTGTGACAGAGAAAACCCATGTCTTTGATGAAATGACCCCAAAGACAGGGTCAGAGCACTGTGAGCTCCACCCTCCTGCAGAGTCAGCAAAGGATGTCAGTCTCTGGGGCAGAGAGCAGCATCCAAGGCCAACCAGGAGCAACACTCAGCAACAGGACATCGGCCTGGGGCTGACAAGGCAGGGGTGTTCCTGGGTTTTGTTTCATGTGGAACATATAAAAGGTGCTGAGCACTGACAATCATCCCAGAACTTTCTTTTTTCAGACAGATGTGCTAATTGCCAAGCTGAGATTTTGTTAATACTCTTTGATCCTTTGCTTTTTCAGTGCCCAAGCAGATGGAGACACTAGATTTCTTTTATTCAGATCACAGCTGATGAACTGCAGCAAGGCTGCAGTCGAGGTGATATTGAGTATGGTTTCCTGTACCTAACCAGAAGATAAAATTTCAGGAGTTCAAGTGCAGGTGAAGGGAAATGAGTGCCTTACATGACACTTTGTACCGAGAAAAAAAAGAAGGGTTAAATAAAGGGTTGTTTTCAGCTGAAATTAAAAAAGAATATTACTGTTTCTTACCTTAAAACCTTGTCCTTTTATTTCCAACCCTGTTGCTGGGGTGATTCAGACAAGGGCTGTCTGATGATGAAGATAAGGAGAGATGTGATGATGGGTCTGTAGAGTGATATATACTTTATTGTCAGGCTGGGTGCAGTGTGAAGTCAATAAATCTCATAGCTATTGATCATGCTGGAAAAGGAAATTAATGCAGACATGGCTTGTTTTTGCAATATGATAGGTATGTCTTCACATCATCACCTGACAGCCTCCAGCTGTTTGTTCTTGTCTGAGTTGGCTGGGAGGCAGTTATCCAAAATCTCAATAAATAATAAAAATCAGTGATGACCTTTGTGAAATTACAGAGTCATAATCAAAGTGTTGAGAGAGGCTGCTGGGAAGTGACTTACAGGATCCTTATTGTTCGACATGGCATATCAAATGAAGTTGGAATAAGCACAGTTAGAAGGGCTTCAGCTCCAGCTGTCCATCTGAGCTCTGCTTCAAAATATCTACAGAGCACCCTAAGTTCATCAATTCAAATTCATTCTGGTCATAATTATAAATCATAGCAGTATCCCACTCCTACCAAATCTCACACTGATCAGCGGTTTTATTCACAAGCAGAATTATAGATACCAAAGTCTGCTGCGGGCATAAAGTTTGTGAGTCTCTTCCTTTATTTTGTTCAGGGTTCTTTTATTTAAAATATTACAGATATTATAATAAAGTTCCTTACTGTTTTCACACTTTGGTAGATTCCTCCAGTAATCCATCTCTAGCTATGTCAGTTAAAAACCCACAAAACTTAATCAGATGGAAGTAGTTTGTTTTTCAAAGGAAGAAATTCTCCCTGTACTGCAGTGCATTATGAATTTTCCAGCCCTGGCAGATCGACAGAATGATATTTGAGTCACAGTGAGAAATGGAGTTGCATGGTTGGATGAAAGCAGTAAAAACAATCAAGTGCCTTGCTGAGGATGTGGTGCTGCTACTCTGCTGGCTCCAGCTCCCCAGGAATTACTATCAGTTTTACTGCATCAAATGAAGGAAGACACTTCGGAAAAACCACTGAGCAGAAAAGTCTCAACTCTGCATAGAATTCTGGACTTCTTTGGTAGGTAATTTAGGCCAAAAAAATTCTTGTTCCAATCTTTTGGTATACTAGCTTGCAGTTTCTGGTTGGTGTCACACAATCTGTATGGAATCAGCATATCCACACTCAGACCAAACCAAAACCAGCACATGTTTGTACCAGTGCTTGGTGTTTCTCTTGCTGATGCTTACAGCAGTGGAGATGGGATTAGTAAAGCCAGCAGTGATAAAGGACACAGTTACTGCTCTTTGCAATCTCCCTGCTGCCACAAGGTAGGAGTTGTGATCCCTTTTATCTGCTTTCACAGACCTGACAAGTCTCACGCCTGCAGTGGTTCTCTGCAGATGTGTGCTCGTCCCACAGCCTGTCCTGCCCTTGGGTGACCAGGCACTTGTCAGAGATAGGAAATACAAGCCATCAGGATTTGCTTTTCTTGGAGCAGGGAATCTGCTTCCCAGTGCTGCCTGTGGCTTCATGAAGTGCTACAGACAGGGGAGTTGGGCTGGAGTCATCATGTGCCGATAATTCTCATTTACAGCCTTTGTAACAAGCTTTAATCTTTTCTAAACAGCTCTCTATGGCTCCAAAGGGACACATCTGAATAGCCCTAATAGGTTGTCATCATTTCACTAATGGGGGTTTATTGCCTGACTTATGGACAGACCTAATTCCACTTCTCATCACTGCCCTCCAGAAAGTGAAGGGCTGCTTCATCCTTCCCCCTGCCCATGTCCCTCTGCCAAGAGGGATCATTATGCTGACCTTAGGAGGGACTTCAGATGAAGAACCAAATTCCCTTCCACAGTTTAACTAAGCAGAGGACTTTGACCTTCAAAGATTTTGGTAGAAATGGGCGGGAGGAGGATTGAAATCTTTCCCTGATCCATGCAGTATTTCTATTATTTTCTTCAGTACCACTCCAGAACCATACGAAAGCCATCTGCAATGTGATAGCTTTTCATTAGGAGCAGACACACAATGACAGGAGGCACAATGAGAGGATAAAGCTCTTTAAAAAGCACTCTGGGTGGCTGCTGTACACAGAGATTCCACAGAGAGGGTGGACTGGGCTCTTGAGCAAGTCTCCCTTGAAAATTTGCTCCCTATTTCCTGCAGGTCACAAATAGCTGGAAATCTTTCACTAGCATAATTTCTAGCTACTGTTGTGTCTGTGCCTATTTTCTGTATTTTTTAAAGAACCTTCCATAGGAAGAGACACCAACATTTTTTGGCATTAGGGAACAAAAATATTTTCAGGCTTCAGCTGCCAAAACCTCAATTCAGGGCTCCAAGAGAGCACATCTGCTGCAGGATGATTTAGGACTGTGGCTAATATTGGACCAGTGAAGACACCCCTTTGCATCAGACTTCTTTGCTGCTAACTCTCCAAGTACCTACAAGAGAGGTTTTATCCCGTTTCTCCATGGATACTTCAAGGAAGGTGTTGGCAGGTTGAGAACATGAGTTCTTGTTTCTATTGGCAAAGATATAGGTGAGACAGGACGCTCTGCCTGGAATGGGTTAAAAAAAAAACTTGGGAAATGCCCTATTTTGCAAGGCTGTCAGTGGTGAACTGAGGGGGAATCATGCAGCTGCTCTTGGTGTTGAATTATGCTAAAACCAGTGTGACTCATCAACCCCAAAGTTAAACATCCTGATAGTGAGGCAAAATGTGGCAGATATGGTAAAATATCCTTATCTAAAAAAGCTGAGCTGACACAGCTGGCCTGGTGACATATGACTGACAGGAAAACACTTTAAAGTATAAAAATCCAGTCCCAACTTTAAACAGCAGGTTCTTCTAACATACCCATCTTGGAGTGTGTGTGGAGATTCTCCCTTGAGTGGGGACACCCCTCAAGGTTGCTGCTCAAAGCTGAGTAAAAGAGATTTGCCCACAGTTGTTGGTATGGGTAACATCAATCTCTACTTAATAATTGGGGGTTTTTTGCTTGCCATGATACAATTGCTTTGACACATACACTAGACTACACCAGTAGTTTTTAGCTTCTATACTGTGTAGCAAGTAATCCTACTTCAGCTATTTTCATCTGATCATTTATCATAATAAATCATTCATTTTTTCCATAAATCTATCTGGTGTGGCATCCTTAATCCTGAGGGACAAAGCTGTACAAAATGTTGTTCACACTTCTTAAATCCATTAGATTTAAGACGTTGTCTAAGCCTGGGGCTCAGATTGGATCCAGGCACATCCAGAGAGCTCCACGAGGCCTTTAGAGAGCAAGGGGGGACCTTTCCCCACCTCATGACTCAACAGGAGGGCTTCTCTAATAAACTTTGTCTGAAGCTCCCACTCCACCCACAAATGGGTAGGCACAGCAAAACCCAGCTTGGTCCCCAGACTGAATCTTTGATTGCTCTTTACTTTAGGGGATGTGACTTATCCCTCAAGCTAAAGCTGGAACTACATTGCATTTCTAGTCAAGAAAAGAGAAAAGGTGGGAACACTGCAAACATTAATAAATGGAAAGGCCGTGGGTGTTTGCCAGTGTTTCAATGGCAGCACACTTCTCAGCAGGCACTAATTGACCCAGTTTTTCAGCATCATGTGACAGGCTAAATTATCCTGAAAAGAGAGCCCTGGCCTCACACCTTCTGCTGGAAGAGCAGTCCTACATCGAGCCCACATCCTGGCCTGAGTTCACCAGGGGCTCTTACAAAAGCACAAACATATTAATGTTAAACAATGCTAATGCACTTACGTTAACCCACCAGCGGGGATCAGCTCTGGGAAAGTGAATCCAGAGCACGAGCTGTAATTACCAAGCCTTGCCTACGCCTCTGATTATCCCAGCTCAAGCCATTCTCTTGGCTTCCACCTGTAATTTTCCCCCAGGTTTCCCAGCTCTGTCTTTTGTAGCAAGAATGTGATAGAGGCAGGGGAGCTGGCCTGGGGAAGCTGAAGTTACCCTGCATCCACCCTTATGAGCCAAAATTGGTTTTGCTCCCAGTTCCACAAGCCCGTAGTTTTAGTTCACTGATGTCATGGTTTTTTTACTCAGTGTGCTGTGGAGTGTTGTGTTTGATTGCTGGAAAAGTGCATCTATTTTCTTTAATACCCCATCCACATAACACATGTATCAGTAAAGAATGCAATTTCACCATAAAATCTATGTGTTTCATTATGTGCTCCCTATGATCTATGTATTCTATCATGAAATGTTGCCCTCTGTTTGCTACTTCATGTTACATTTCTCAGGAGGTTATCTTGACTTTCATGTGGCTTCTATACTAGATTATTTTTTATGTCCACATAACCTTTTAAGACATACATGGTTTTTGTTACAGGTACAAAGCGAGTTAGGTTCACATATTGCAGGTTTTATTAGTGCTCACAGAGAGGTCTCATTACCCTGAAAAAAACAATAATACCTGCTTTAAGGCAAGACTTTATCTTTTCAATGGCCATAGAGTTTCCTATTGTCTGCAGGGTAATTTTTTCCCCCCTTTTGGTACTAAAACAGGAAATGTGCAGTGAAAAAATGGTCTGTTCTTTATTGACTTCACACATCCTTTTCCAAATCATTTCAAGGGTGGCAAACCATTGCAAAGGCAGACTTCACATCGATAGTGGGAGCAGCATGTCAGATAGACAGCAGTCCTGAGACTTCGCTGCTGAAAAATCAATTCTGGTCCATTGGAGTCAAGAGCCTACAAAGGTATAAATGAGGGAAGCAACTGACCTATTTTCTAAGCAGAGCTTTTCTAACATGACTAATTAATTGGCTGGTGGACACCCTTTGAAATCACAGCCCTTTGTTTCCCTTCACCTTGTCCCAGTTTCAGACTCTTACACCACCACCACCACCAAAGTCACAACAGCTAAAATGGGAGCAAGGAAGCGTAAACTCCACAACACAGGCATGGATGTGTTGGCCAAGGAGAGACACAATTTCCTTGGCACTGCATAAAGGTGTGACCAAACCTGGCTTCCTCAGCTCTGTGCACTGAGTAACACCATGCCCTGGGTAATGAAAGGTGATGCCCACACATAACTTGTGTGATAGTGGACAGACCCTTTTTACGAAGAGCTCATAAACAATCTTTCTGTCTGACAGGTGATTTCATGGAGCAAAAGCATTCTGGCCAGAGTGGAATTGCAATGTGGGAAGTTGGCAAAGTGTTTGAACCCGTGATGTGTAGACATTGTATGTATTATTTCCATCCTGGTAGTTCTTTAGAGTTTTAATTCTTATCTGAGAGGAGAGCTCCGCTACATCAGCCACTTTGTAGTTACCAGAAAGAGAAATGCATCCAGGGGGCAATCCAGGCCTAATGGAAGGGTAATTTCCTCTGGAACTGTCTCAGCAGGGAGCAGATCTCAACGGCATTTAGGAAATGTCATTAATCAAGTGCAATTATTCTGATCCACTTTCCTCAAAGTCAAACATGGAACATGGGGTAAAATTAATGACCCAGAACAGAAGTTTCCAGTCTAGGTCCTGTCAGCAAAGGGTGGAATCCTGTTACATAATGCAGGCATCTACATTGCACCCGGGTTTTAGGTACCAGGTAGGCTGTTATTCTAATTTAAGTGTCCATATACTTTTGATAAGGGGAACCCAAAACCTCTGGAATCATACAAGAAAAATGCTTGGCTCTTCGATCTCTGTCTCTCCACTTTCCTTGGCTTCCTAGGCCATGCAGGTTTTCTCTTATGGCAACAGGATCAGGCTGTGGGATGAGTGATCTGTGTTGTGCAGTGTCTAATGACTAAAGCCAGATTTAAGAGTTAGGCAAAGCAGGTTTGATTCTCATCTATCCAAAACTTTTGACTTTCAGCAAGGCTTTTTTTTTTATCCCTTCTGCATCCCAGTCTCTTGTTAGTACAGTAGAAATTATATTTGTCAAACTCAGAGGATTGTTTTTGGGTAGAAGCACTATTTGTGAGATGCTCACGCATCATTCTGAGAAGCTCCACAAAGTTTATATGGGAAAGTTCCCTATTTCCAGTGAAAGGGAATTGTAGATTTAATTTTTAGTTGAGGCATAAATACACTGAATTTCATTTAATGAATGAAAAAGATGTGAAGAAATTCAAAACTGCTACACTGCATACTGAAAGCCCATTTTTTAAAAAGATAGTGAGAGTGCATATGTGAAAAGGGGCAGAGTTGGGATTAACCAAGTTATCCTCATTTTGCCACTTATTAACTCCTGGGCTCGGGGTTAAGCTTGCCTGCTCTGGTAAGTGGAAGAGCTTTTTCATGCATGTTAATAAGAAACACCTTTTATTTTTCTCTTTCTTTGCATGAAATTCCTACCAATATGAATTGGACTCAGTGAAAAAAAAACCAGGAAGAGTATGAGGAAGATAAAGAGGAAAGGGCAAGGACAAGAGGAGAAGAAGAAAGAGAAGGGGAAGGAATTCTGGTATTCAAATATTAACTTTCGGTCATGGAATTTAAAAACTGAACTGTATTTACAGTTCCCTTGGCATAAGAAGTACCTGGTACCCCTGATTTTCCCTTGCCTTTCACCTTATACCCTTCCTGCACAACCATGGAAATATTCTTATTCTCCCAAGATGTTTCATGTTCATTTCATAGGAATCACTTTCTAGAAAAGATGGAGAAATAGATTAAGAACAGGATTAAGAACAGGATCCACATCTCCTGGATGATGCTTCCCTGCAGAAAGAGTTCAGCCCTTAAAAACATTCATAACCAAAATACTGCCAGCAGTTGAAACTTCATATTGCTGAAAATGCCTTTTGCACAAAATTCCTATCATGTATTTACAAAACCTCTGCCCCTGCTACATAATAAGAGACTACAAATTACAGATGAATGCAGCTGTATTTCATTATTAATTGTTACATGTTCCCAAGCTGTTCAGTCTCATGGTCTGCTGATCATGCCTGACCCACAAATGGAACTCTGCAGCACAATAAAATTTCACACACTCTCAGTGTCCTTTCTAATTAGTGGATGAGTCATGCCCTATATCTGCAGAGCAGAACTGCACTTCCTTTTCTAGGAGCATCTATGGATCAGCGTGCAGAGGTCAATTCAGGCTGCATTGCACACAATTTCAGGGAGGATCAGCAGATTGGGGGAGCTGAGTTTTATGCCAGTACTGCTGGCACCTCCACAAGTCTGGGTTTGGAGATGAATCCTTCAAAATCTGGTTTGGGATTTGATTTCATCTTGTGATGTTTGGTACTCCTGGGAGGCTTGGGTGAGCCTCAGGCTGACTCTGTGCCTGTCCTTTTGTTTGAGTGTGGCAGTAAAGCTGGAAGGGGCTGCAGGGATGCTGTTTCTGGAGGTGCTGTGCAGGCATCGCCACAAAATGGGTTGTGATGTACAAATGCTACCCCAGCTAAAGGGCCCTCTGCTGACAGCCAGGCTCACTCTGCCACTCAAAGGCTCCCTGTCAAACAGTTCCAGAGCTCAGGAAAAAGAATAGACTAGTTTAAATGGGGTCATTAAGTCACTTGGCCAAATTCCTACCCCAGGCATTTATCCTATATGTCTCTTCCAATTCCATAGCACAATTGTTAATTGAGAGCTGGATTTTGCCTGAGAGTAATGCAAATCTCACCACGCTGAGCTCTCTGAACCACAGGGGAACTTGTAAATCTCAAATGGTGATGGGTGCCAAAATGACCCTTTCCCTACATCCTGGGGAATTACCTCCATGCTCATGGCATAGATTTACCTCCCTGGACAACATAATGCATAGGAAGTCAGGAATCTCCCATTAAATTACTCCAGCAAAAGCCAAACTGCCTCCTATAGCAAAACCTTGCAGCTGGATCTCACCTGATAACTGGTGAGAAGAGCTGATGTGTGTCTGTCCAGCTGGCTGTCCTTCCTTCCTCTGCAGCTGCTGAATCACCCCCTCAGCCCACCCATGGCTTGGAGGAGAGTGGCAAGGGCACAGCAGAAAGGAAAAATAGCCCGAGGTGATGGATTCACTCCAGCTTTATCTGAATTGCTGGACAACAGAAGGTAAATTTTCCAAGTTTTCCAAAGAAAGGGACAATTCTTGAGAGCAGCATCAGCTGAACACAAACACCACCACTCCACTGGGTGACTGAATTTTACTGTTGGCCACTCCCCAAACCCCAAGCTCTGTGAGAGCTCATAAACCACCTTCTTCTGGACAGAGGTCTAGGACTACCCAGTGGCTTTGTTTTTTTGGCCAAATGGATGGCCTGCCCATTGCAAAACTTTCCTGCAACTTCAAAGAGCACAGCTGTTTTGCTCTGAAGTTACTTGAATCTATTATCCCTGGGTCATCCCATGGACATAATTATCTCAGAAATACACACGTTGGCATACTGAGGGTATGCAAAGAGAGATGGAAATTAGGCTGCCTAGGATTTTAATGGCACTAACATAAATTAAAATGATATTTTTCTATCAGTCCTTTTCCTTCTGCATTATTTTTTTTTTCTATTAGATGTCTTCTGAAATTAAATCTCAATTTAGTTGTGTTTCTCTCAGTTCAGTAAATTTCCCTGGCGGAATTGCTGTACTCATTATTATCAGCAAGTGTAGGCTGAAAGAATGAGAATGAAAGGAAAATACCTGTAATGCATGCATGAGACTGAGCTGAGCTCTCACACAAGGTTTAAGTTTAAGGTTACCAAGTACTGTCCTCACCATGATGGGCCATAAAGAGAACCACAGAATGGTTTGGGTTGGAAGAAACCTTAAAAATCATGTAGTTCTAACCCCCTGCCGTGGGCAGGGACACATTCCACTAGAGAAGGTTGCTCAAAGCCCTGTCCAGCCTGGCCTTGAGCACAAACAGGGCACAAATCACAGAATATCCTGTAGCCTGTGCAGTTTCTGTGCCTGCTGGCTGGACAGATAGGACAGCAAGATATGGGGATCTTGCCGTGGAAAGACAATATTTGGGGTCTCCACTCATCTGAGTCACTGTCTATCCTTGCTCTTCTCATCTCAGAACTTCCTGGGAATGGCCTGATTCATATAAATATAAATAAATGCCTTAGAAAGCCATCTCTATATGATTTAGAGTTATATACAAGGAGTGACCCACATCAGTGCTGTCTGCATCTCCTGCTAGTGAGAGATTCCCATGGGGATTTTCTTAATGTCATCAAGGGGAAAAAAAGAAAAAAAAAGAAAAAAAAAAGAGAGAGAAAATCCATAAATGTTTTCAGATGACATGGGCTAAAATTCTTTACTAAGGCACCCACATAGGACAACTACCCATCTTCTCTTACACAAGAATTGTGTCTTACACAATTACAAGTTCTTTGATAATATCACAGGGAAACAGCTGGTTCCCGTAATGAAGAGGGACAAACAAACCAAAATAGAGTTAATTACACTGTGGTAGATCTAGGGCTGCAGTGATTCAGGTATGCCACATTTAGATAGGCAGTCCTCAAAATAATGCCTGGAAGAAATCATCTCTTGATGCTTCTGGCATGTAGAAAAAACCCAACCAAACCCTGCTGTCCCAACACCCCACTCACAAATTAGGTACATCAGGTCACCAGGTTCAGCACATAGAAACTCTGTAGGATGGATAATCCCCCCATAATTAATACCAATACTAATGTTTTAATACCACAGCAATTCTACGAAGACTGGGGAAATGTGCAGAATTTGGTATAAATTCAGAAAATCCTTTCAAAAATACCTCAATGAAATAAATTGGAATTCACTTCCCAATGCCACAGGACAGAGCCAGTAGCCACAGCTGCCTTCTGATAATTGGTAGCAGTTAATGAGGCAAGTCCACTAATAAGTCAATCATTTCCCACTTTAAATTTTCTGTCCAGCATCAAAGGGCTGAAAAAACAGCTCAGGTACTTCTGTCTGCCCCAAAGGACTTTCTACTCTCATTTCTGGTTGAAGGAGTGATTTTGTGTAGGGAAGGCTTGCATGGACCCACTGCTGCACTTGCAAATCAATCAGACTCTTATCTAAAGGCTAAAGGGGGTTGAAATTAATTTTCCCCTTTATGAGAAAAAGGTTGACACAAGTCCCTCGTTTTTCTAATGAAATAATAACCCTACCACATCCCACCAGGAGCTGTGAGGCATAATAGGCATTTTAAGGTAATTAGTTATTCTGGCAGCCAGGACCATCTGTGTGTGAGAAATCAGCATCACATGGAGTGAGTTTTGAAAGTCCCCAGGAACTTTCTCCCACCCACCCTGGGGTCACTGCACCTCTGGGAGGGTTCTGACCTCAGCTTCCACACCAGCCCCTCCACCTGTCAGAAAGCTGCTGTTACAGCCTTGCTTTTCTCTTCCAACTCAACCAAGAGCAGTTGCCTTTGCCTCTCTATATCCTAACCATCCTTGTGTCCCTCTCTTTGACCTTCTCCAGTTCATAATAAATGCTTTTCTTGGTGTAGAAATACAAGGCTCCTCCAGCTAGCCCAGATGTCACACCAGAGCTGCCACACAATTGTGTGCTTGAGAGATAGTTTAAGCTATTTCATCAGCTTCTGACTGTATTAGCTATATGTGTGTCTATTTTAATCTTCTTAAGGCATGTAATTTGGACACCTGGCTTTACAGATGGTCAGACAGTAAAAAATATAAAAATATTCTTGGTGCATCTGTTTAAACATTTGCAAAATGACATCTCCTTAAAACTTATAGCCTATGCAGTTAATTGCTAATGTCCCAAAGGTATAATAATTTCCAAAGGCACCACACAGTCAGGGGTACAACTTTCTTTGTGCTGCACTTCCCTGCAGGAGAAAACCAAGCTGGCTCAAAGAGCTCAGCCAAAATAGTTTGCAAACTGGGCTACACAAATTGCAGAAGACACAGAAGAGGGAAATGGAATATGTTGCTCACCAAAATTGTCAGCTGAAGACTCAGAAATAAGACTCACAGATCACTCTTCTGTAGGCCTCCCCTTTTCCTTTTGCCCATCTACAAGGGTTAATTGGGTCATCTGGAATGACATTCACAGAAGGCCTCTGAAGTCTTCAGCTTTTGCAAGAATTATGAAATATGAAGCAGCCAATTTCTGATTTAATTAATTTTCATTTTCTCCCTCAGGTATGTTTCTGCTGTGGATTCCTTCCCAGTACTGTGTTTGTGCAAGGGCCAATGCTGAACACCACAATGCTCCCCTAAACTCCTGTATTTTGAAATTAATGGGGAAAACACGTTCCTGGATTAATTCTATACACATAAATAAAGGCAATATTGCTGACCTTCAAAACGATACTTTCCTATTGGCACAGCAGCCTGTGAGGCTGAAAGGGATTTCAAAGTTCAGCAGGAAAGAATCAGCACCAAAAGCCATCAAGTGGAAGTTTGGCACTGCCTGTAGGAGCACAGGGCAGAGGGACCCCTGCACTCACAGGCTGAAGACAGAGTTTGCTCTGATGGGCAATGGTGCCCCATGGTCTCATTCAAAGGTTTGAAATTTTCTCTCTCTTCCTTTATTAATTTTGTATTTGACAACCAGCTGAAGCCAAAGCCTGACACAGGATCACTGTGTATCAGTAGCAGGGCTGTGCAGCTCTCTCCTGTGCCTGTCTGGATGATAAGCCAGTCAGTTGTCCCTTGGCATATTCAAGGAGCCTGCTATTTATAGCACAGGAGTCCCCCCCATCCCCTCTTCACATAATCTCTTCATCCCCTGAGGAAGTCTGACATATTTAATCTAAACTCGTGCTTTTTCCATACAGGGGAGAGTTCAAATGCAGATGGCTGCTCAGATGTGTATGGTCTGCTGGTGTTCCAAGGGTGTGAGTTAATAATTTTCCTACATCTCCTGACATTCATTCTCCTTTTACACAGGTCCCACTCATTGCAGTTACTGCTGCCCCTGCATGGTGAATTGTCCTGTCTCCTTGTACCAGGAGCCCAGCAATAATTAGAAAATCAGCTTTAAACAGTAGCAGCTCTTACAAACAAGTGTCAGACTGGGAGAGACCTGCTCAGCCTGGTGTATTTTAATAACCCACTCTCCTACCCGTGGCACCTGCTATTGAAATTCAACCAGTTTAATGGGAAAGCAAACCAGAGGCAGGATGAGGAGGGACCAGAGAAACAAATCTCTTTAATATAGAAAATAAAGCTTTTGATATTGTGACACCAAATGGATTATCCAGGAGGATGTGCTGAAAGGAAACAAGCATCTCCCCATTCAATATTTATATATCCCTAGATAACAGCCTTCATTGAGATGGATTTGTCAGAGTTACAGCACTGAGCATCCTTTTATGGTTAGTTTCTCAATTTTATGCCTAACAATAAATGGCAGCAATGCTTTCTATTAGAAATAGAACAACAGCTGGATTTGGCATGAAGTTCAAAACCTGATTCCAAAAATGGCAGCAATTTATGAAGCTTTGACAAAAATACATAAATGCAATAAGAAAACATTGATTCTTCTGACTTCTGCTCCACAGGTTTGACACGTGCACTTATGGCTCAATATAAATGAATAATAACAACAGTAAGAAAGATTCATTTCCTTAACTCCTTTCAGACTTCACCTATGAAACTCTGCATGGCATTTTCTTACCTCCATTACTGTTCAGATTCCCTCGCATTAATCTTTCTTTTAATACTCCTGGTTAGATTGCAACATCTCCAGAGGTTGCAGCAGCTCAAGGCTTCACTGTAAATAAATGGGATCTATTTGTTCTGATGACAACAGATACAGTCCCAAACTGAAGAGTTAATGACATAACAGGTGAGACAGAAGTAGTCAAACATATACAGCATGAGAACATCTCCTATTGTTGTATTCTGCTTTAATCCCTCATTTCTCTCTTTTATTCGTCATTCCAGGGATGGACGGGATGTATTCCCATTGTCTGTGTACAAGATCAATGTCAGCACAGTTCAGACCTTATTTTAAAGCAGAGCTCTTTGGGAAGCTCCTCATGGCCACTGCTCCTGACAGAAGTGTTAAATCTTAGATTTGGACCAACGCTGAGCATCCACCCAGGCACAGCTCATGAGGGCTGGCATCAATCTCATCATCACAGATTCACCTGGACAAGAATCTGTTTGCTCCACAAATGAGATGTGAGATAATACTGACCAGACCTGCTGAAAAGAATCTCTGCTTTTTGTACCAACAGTTTGCTTTGAATTAAAATTTTGGAGTTACAGGAATTTGCGTTGTTTTTCCAGTGAGGTTTAAACACTTTACCCTGAGTGAGAACTTCTGATCACTTAAAGAAAAATGAGTTTCCACACTTCTCCAGATCAAAGGAGGAAGCTCAGTGCAGTGAGTTTATGCACAGAAGCCAAATCAGGGAAATACAGTCTAAACTCCTTGTCTTTTTTTTTTTTTCTTTCTTTCTTTTTTTTTTTTTTATCCTCATAGCTCTTGGGCCTCTTTGATGTTTCTGTAAGGGCAGAGATGTTACAGCATTAGAGTTCAGATTCTTGGTCTGGAAATCAAAAGGACTTCAGAAAAACTGGGATTTGCCATGACTTGTGTTGAATTGGAGACTGCACAGAAACAATGGTCCATTGGATGTTCTTGATCAGTGCTGAAACTGGGGAAGTCCATAGACATTCCCAGGAGAATTAATTAAAAAGAGGCTAAAAAGCCCTTTTCCAACCACAGTTAAAGAGTTTAGAATAAAGTCTTGTCTTTTTAAACTAGAAATTATACTCTTAAAGCTTGCATTTTATTAAAAAGTCTTTCAAATACTGGAAAATTGGCATAAAAGAATGAATAAATTAAATGCCTAAGAGGAGAGAAGATTTTTAGGGTTTTTTTTTTTGAAGTACCAATATACTAAACACAAGTATTGCCACCAGGCTTAGGATTTCTGCCTTGTTTTGATGTGTGATTCCATTAATTATCTTTTATACACCTCAGGGGGAAATTACTCAGAAAAAGCCTTTGATGGAATGACATTGTATCCCTACTTTTTTAATAAATGTTGAAAAAAAAGTTTATAATATGCATCAGAGATCGCTGAGTCACTCCCCAATTGCAAATTTGTTAATACGTGAAGTTGCAAAAATAAAGGGCATTTTTTTATGACAAGCACGACAAAAGTACTTCAAGATTTCTTTATATGCATGTAGAGAAGTGAACTAGGCAGGGGGAAATCCTGGTCACTCTCTTCCTTTGTGAATTACCATCACCTACTGCAGAATGTCACCACAGAGCCAGAGGTGAACGATGCCTTAAGGTTCAGCTTTCTTGTTTTTCAGATTCTGTGCTGCCTAGGGGTGCAGTTCTGAGACTCACACTAAGTGTTAGTGAGCTCTTCACAGAGTAGGGAGACAAAACAAATCCTTTTCTAGATGGAGACCAATGAAAATGAGTACAACTTTCAGGCCCAAAAGCACAAAGAGTGGTGGACTGGAGGGAGGAACAAGAAGGATGGGACTCCACAACCTGAAGCTGGAATTGGACAATTAAACCCCAATATGCAAATGGACCAAAACTCATAAAAGTGTGAGACTTCATCCATTTTGTGACCACTTTAAGTCCACCTTAGGTGTAGCCCTGGTCAGGCTCTTGTCCTGCCCAAGGTGTACCCCTAAAGACCTTTTAATAAATATCTGCTTTATTCTCTAGCTCTGTCTAATCTCTGCTCTAGGTCAGCCTTCCCAAGGCATCATGAAAACTGTGCCGTGTCTTGTCCTCTTTGCTGCTGTCCAGTGTTTGCTCACTGCTCCCTGTTCCCAGGGAAGGGAGGGGAGAACAGGAGCCCAGCTTGGCATGGAGCTGCTGGCTGTTTCTGGGCTCAGTCTGAAGTTGTCCTCCCCCATTTCAGAGCCAGTCTATTGATTTCAGGCAGAACCTGGGTGTTACCAGCAAAGTGCTTTGAGCTCCTCCGAGTGAAAATACTTCTGGAGTGCATAAAATTATTGCATTGACTTTTGAGGGCAGATGACAGTGAAAATCTATGTTTTAAACCATGATTTTAGAAAGGGGGAGAGAGAGAGAACAACAGCAGCTGACAGCTATGTTAATCATACCACTTGCAGCAACAGGGGTTTTTCCAAAGCATCAGGTCTTTGTGTATGTTTCTGATGGACCAGTCTACTCATTGGTATTCTGGAGGGGCTCTACAGGAATTCAACTCATATTTCTTCCATCAACACGTTTTTTCAGCAACTTCTTAGCATGTCTGACGTATTATGAATGTATTGTGGAATCAAAAATGTATCAGGAGTGAGACATAGACTCCTGACGCTTGCCATATAAACTGAAGGTGTTTTACTCTCACAAGAATCCCAGCATCCTTTCGAGCAATGTCACTCATAAGAAAAGAGAACGCTCTACCTTCCCTACCAAGCCTTTTAAATATCAAATATAGCACTTAAACATGTAATTAATTTCCTCTCAGTGCCAGTAGCTCATATAAGCCTTCTTTCAATTAGAAAAATGTATTATTTTGCTATAGTAATGAGGTTTGCAGTGCTGCAAATAAGAACACAATAAAATCTTGGTTCCATTCAGTTCTATTTCCATATCACCACTTTCTACAGAGCTGAACCCCAGGAAGACCATGGACTTTTCCTCTATCAATTTTTATGGGGAAATAAAGCTTTTAAAGCAAATTTGCTCTGTGCTTTTCATGGAAATAAAATTACTTTTTCTTAGAACTTAGTAAATTTCCTACTGAAAAACCTGTATGTTATCAACATGCCCTCACAGATTAGGGAGCTGCAGGAATGAAAGTTGGAGTTAAATGTGATTGCCTGGGTAAAATCTCTTTACAGAAATGCTGAATATACTGGCTTTATAATGCAGTAGCATCTTCATAAATCCAAAGCATTTTTAAGATAGGCTTCCTTTGCTACAAGGTCTTGTTTGGATCTTGCTGTCTAGTGATTACAGATTTTTGTGCAGCTTGAAGAAATGTCTTTGGCTTGCTCAGAGAAAAATTGTTGTCAGTGTTTCAGGCTTAGTTTGAACAAAATTTCCTTTGTGATGGGATCCATCCCTGGAGGAGGCTGTGCACTGAGTGTTTCAAAGGCAAGCTGGATGGAGGAGGCTGGACCTGCATCAGCTGGAGAGGTGACTTAGCTTAGCACTTCAGCCTAAACTGAGGGCTCAGTCTTCCACTTACCCCAGTCTTACCATGTTCAGGGAGTCAATAATGCCCAGAGAGCTCTACCTGTGTGT
>VZSR01001299.1:11996247-12114914 GCA_013398615.1 Brachypodius melanocephalos | reverse complement strand
ACTTGGAGCCTCTCACTTGTTTTGCTTCTCAAACCACAACACTGTGCCAGGGCATTTCATTTCCCCACCTGCATATTTGGTTCCTCTGAGTGATAAAACCTTGGGGCTGATAAAAGTCTCCATAGGCTCCTGCAGCAATGAGGGCTAAGAGAACATTCTTTAATGTGGCCTGCTGAAATGGATGCTGAATATTTTTATGGCAGATAATGCTGGATGTTAAGAGAGGAGATAGGAAACTGAGTGTTCCTTACCTCCACAGGGCTCCAAAGCACCAGCAGCACAGTCACCTCCAAGCCTCTCAACACCTCTGGGGCATCATGTCTAATACTCCAGGATGGATGTATTTGCCATGGATCTGTCCAGCTTGTTTCCAAACCCAGTTTAACTTTGGATACCCCAATAACTTTCGCAATTGCCACAGTTTCGGTGCTGTTTTGAGAATATTTATTTCCATTGCTCATTTAGGTGACCCCTGAGCACTGTGCAATAAAAACATAAGGTGGATGCAGGAGTCAAGGCCAAAGGAGAGTCTGTGAGTTTTCCATGGAAGAGGACAAGGGTAGGACATTCAGAGGGTTCTAAGCCACCCGAGTACTTTCCCCAGACCCAGAAATATGAAACTTAAAGGCTTCCTGACTCTAACTCAGTGTTTTTGTATTAAACTGTTTTTAAGGATTTTTTTTCCCATTGACTTGTTTAATATCTCTTTGAACCCTTGAAAATTTTCAAGATCATCCTGTGGCAAGCAGTCTTATAATTAAATCTATGCTGTGTGAAAAAGCAGCTCAGTCCCTGCAGTGCATTTTGCTGCTGCTCACTCTTACAGCAGTGGTTTGGTTTTTCATGTGTCCTTCAGCTTGCTTTCAAAAGCCTGGAACCTGCAGGTCCCTTTTGGTGCAATGCTTGCCACCCAAAGAAAAAACAGCTGTGCCTCAGGCACCTTCATTTTTCCACTGGGACACTACAGCTTTGCTCACTCCTCTGGCCCCACAGACACCTCTCTACCAGCTAAGAACACTCAATTATTCTGTACCCTAAACACACCTAAAGAGCTCTGACACACCTGTGGTGGATGATTTCTCTCTACAAAAGTCATGCCTTTTCCCCTGATATATCTGTATTTGTGTCCATTGATTATTTTATTTTATAGCTTTAAATTATTTTCCTGGTGTGGAAGTCAAATACACTCATCAGATACACTACCAAACAAATATTTGCACTGGTATAGCAAATAGCAATTTCAGTCCAAGTAATAGTTCTCTGGATCCCCTCGAGTCCTTTTTAATGTAGAGCTGATTTTTAACAGAATTTCTCTGCTTTATCGCTGCTGTAACCAGTGATGGGTTACACACTGCTGCAGGTAGTTTGGCAATTTGCTATTGGAATTCCTTTAAACTGAAAACTTCCTTTGGCTCTCTTCCATCCACATACCCTTCAGAAGGACTGCACACCAGGAACCTGGGGCTCACTGAAGGTGAGCCTGTGCAAATTGCAGGGTCCTTTCTGGTTCTAGACAGAGTCAGTGGTGGCAGAGCCTGTGTGTCCTCCAAAAGGAACCCAACCTATGCACACCAAGCCCAGGATGAAAACCAGTGCAAATCCTGCACGGGGGCTGCTGCTGGGGAATTCAGTTCCAAACCTCACCAAGGTTTGGAAGCAAATGGCTAAGGATGTTGAAGCTTTAGACTACGTGTTTTTGGAAGAAGAGTTTCAACTTCACCAAAGCAAAGCTCTGATCCTTGCTGGGGTCTCTCCATGCTGCTTTGGTACACCTCACAATCTTGAAAATGCCTCTATGTCCTTTGGAAGCAATGCACATGTCCAGTTTTGATTCTGTTTATGTAAACTAAAATAGGAATAACTCAATTTCCAGGCCCCAGAAAGGGCTACTGGATCCCCATCCATGTGGCTGGAGGTTTTAGGAGCTTTCTTAAACTGCTTGCAGAAACATTCTCAAAACTCCTGCCTTTCAACAAGCCCTTGCACAGTGTCTCCTTTATCCTGCCCAGCACAGTGTGAGCCCACAGGGTGTCTGTCCCTCCCATGCCCTCCCTGTCTGGAAGCTGCTCCTGGTGTGTGGCCTCTCCTTTGTTGGCTGGGAAAGGCAATGGTCACAGCCTGCAGAAATGGCTTTGGGAAGGAAGCTGGAGAGACAGCAGGGCACAGCCCTGTCTCCCTGCCCAGCAGCACAGCCTGGGCAGCAGCACTGGGAGGAGGCAGAAGCCCCAGCTCCCTTCTCAGCTTTGTTCTTCACCAGGGCCTGTGTCCCCTGCAGCTGTGGCCATCTGGGTGGCCCTGGGCTCTCTGAGCTGTGGAGGGAGAGGTGGGCTCAGCCCATGGGCCAGGATGAGTCCTCTTGGGTGGATGTCAGGAGTTTCCTATTCCTCTCTTTTGACCAGGCAGGAGGCTTGGGGCAGCAGATCAGCTGGCAGACTCTGGAAACCCAAACAGGAACATGATTGGAAGCAGACTTTTTTCAGATCTTTGTTGTCCCTGCAGATGGGGATGTTTACAGGCAGACTAAACAGAGCTGCAGTTTCCTCAGGGAGCATCCAGGGAAGAGGGACATGTGTGCCACCATCTATCATTAAACCCTTCACACCAGGGGCACATAGGATACAGCTCTGAAGGGCTGCATTTGGCCCCTTTAGCCACTGGATTAAACTCCATTTGCTATCTTTTCAATCATCCCTGGCTGCAGCCAGCAAGGCAGGGTACCACAAGCCTCACTCATCTCTCTGCATGGAAATGATAGCCAATCACACAGGAAATAACTGGACCTGCACATGTGGAAAGGATCACATTGGGTTGTACCACCAACCCTGCCCTCTCCTAATTTAAAGTGTCCAATTACTTCCGAATTAATGTTCCAAATCTTTATTTGATTGTGCAGTGTGTGGGAGCCAGATATTCATACATCCATTTTTGTGTCTCTTCACCCCAAGGAAATCAGTCTCTGTGTGTACCAGACACTTGGATATTGTCTGGGGTCACAAGGATGCCACACACTGACCCCTTCCTCTCCTTTGGAGAAAGGCCCTGGTCAGGGGACAGTCCTGACAATCACCCAAGGACAAAGCAGCTCTGAGCCTCCCTCAGAGCCCACAGCACACCAGAGTCCTCTAAGAGCAGGGCATTTGCAGATAACAAACAGGTGAGGGGGAAAGGGAGTGTAATGAGGGGAGGAGGTGTATGTGGGGGGAAAAGCAAGCAGCAGTGCTCATTAGAGACACAGGGAAATGCTGCCTTTCAGACCTGCTTCTTTCCCTTTTGCTCCCTCCACTCTGCAGACAGATGAGATACCCACGGCGCACGCAGCGCAGGCGTGCTTCCTCAATTATTAATGGGAGATGCTTTGTTTTATTTAATGCCGTGGTTTTGATTAGTTTGTTCTCCAGGGATGAGCTTTTTCTTCTCCCCTCCCTCGGCTCCCTGTTTCCTCCTCCTTTCTTTGATCTACCTCCAATCCATTATTTTTTTCCCCCCACAGGAATGATGCTGCTTTTGCCACCAGGTGCTTTGCTCACCCGGGCTCAGGTGAGTCAGGCAGGCACAAAGGACCATCCACTGCCAGAGCCCCTGCTTGGGAGAGAGTGAGCCTTGCTAGAAAATAATGAGAACTGGCAGCTCTGATGATCCAAAGCCGAGAAACATATGCCTGGGCTGCCTCTTTCATCTCTGTAATTGGGTTTTTCTAGTCCTGTCAATTAGGGCCTCTTTCCTCTTCCTGCTGGCCCGGTGAGTCTCCTTTCTCAGTGTGAGTGTCTGAATGGCTGATCACAGGGGTGGCCCTGGGGTAACTGGCACCGCGGTGATGCACAGAGGAAGGTTTGTACAGCATCACAGGAGCCCCCTGGAAAATCCTACAGTTACTTTGACACAAGAGGGAGGACTATTTATGCCGGAGAAAAAGGACACCTCTGGGCTCAAGGAAGGGCAGGTCCTCTTTCCTCTTATCTCCAGAACAGCCTGGGTGCTACAAAGACAAGGCAATGGTTTTTTTCCTACTTCCAGTTCCAGCTGTGAAGTTTATTTCCAGTGGAACATTTACAAAGGGTTACTCTCAGTTACAGCAAAGCCCTCTGCTCCTGCACAGATGGTCAGAGAGTGACTTGAAGTAGGCAGCATCAGTTCTGGGAGAGCAGTGTCTGCAGGGGATGACTCCTTACCTCCCCTCCCTCTGACCTTGCACCTTTTCTCAAACCCTGGCCTTGACACCTGGGGCTGCAGGCAGCAGGACAGAGCCAGGGGAGTCTGCTGCAATCCAGCCTGGACAACCTGTCTCCTAGAGGGAAAATGTCAAACTCAACAGCTCAGGAGCTGGTGAAAAAGGTGAGGGCTAAATTTTGAATCCTGCCAAATAATGAATAGCTCATCTCATTGTTGAGCAGGACAAAACCTTCTTGGCTTTTCTTTCCAACACAAACAGCAGCTCATTTCAAAGGGGAATGCAAGGCTGGGAACTGCAGCTGTCAGGCTGGGGGCAGTGACTCTGTGTCAGCAGTCACCCCCGTGGTCACAGCACAGTCACCAGTCTACACGAGCTGGAAAACACTGAGAATTTTTTCCATGAAGTGGATTTGAAGATAATTTTTTTCTCATAAAAAGAAAAGAGGCAAAAGCTATTAATTTTGAAAATACTTTGAATTTCACGTGGCTTAAAACAACCTTCCCCCCCTCCAATTTTTATTGTAAAGGCAAAGTGAAAAAAATATATTATTTTTAGTTTTTCTTGGCAACTGCAAAACAAGATTCAAAAAGGGTTACTTGGACATCAGTGTATGCAAAAATTCCAGTTATAAATACAGCTGCAGAAAGCTGATAAAACCCTTCCTTCCTCTTGCTCTCTCCTTGTACTTTTTGATCCAGTGTTTGGAATTCTGTTGAGAGTACCTGATATTCTGTGATTCAGGGTAGATGTGAGCAGCCAGACAGCAGCTGCTCCAGGACCATCCTGGACTCTGCATTTCAAACCTGTTTGCAGATATGGATCCAGCTGCATCCAAACCCTCTGCAGCCTTCCAGTTGGAAGGATACTGATTTTCCAGAGAATCTATATTACTACTGATCACAGATACTGCAGCTTAAGCTCTTCTCTCTTAACCATACACAGTGGAGTTGCAAATTAGACTTAAAAGATTGCTTTTTGTCTGTCTATCTATCTATCTATCTATCTATCTATCTATCTATCTATCTATCTATCTATCTAATCTATCTGTCTCTGTATCTATATCTATATATCTGCATGAATTTTCCTGCCAGGCAGTTCCCAAAAGGGACACATGGGGTAAGTGGCTGTGCATGTCTGTTCATGCAGGAACATGAGCCACATGCTCTTTATCCTTCACCAGTTTTTCACCTGAAAAAGAAAAATACTGCAGTGACCAAGTACTGTCATATTTCATACAATACTCATCTTTGCACAGCCAAATGGGTTTATCTGAGTAGCTGTCAGCAGCAGACATCTGGGGGTAGTTATACATCAGCCTTGCTGTTTAAAAAAGAAATAAAATGTGGTCAGATTTGGAGAAGACAAATTATTTCACAAGGCTCAACACCAATTAAACGTGCATTTCATTTCCATGTGATGCATTGCAGGTGTCTGAGGGGGCTGTCTCCTGTCTGTGCACAGGATTCCCAGGATCTGCTCCCTGCACAAGCAGTCAGGGAGATGCAGCAGAGGAACACAGGTGCCCCCCCAGAGCTCTGCTCTGAGCACACCTGCGGGGCTGGGATGGTTTTCCAGCCATTCCTGGGCTCTGTGAAGGAGAAGCACCATTTGGAGGCCATGGGAAAGGGGCTTCCCAGAATCAAGAGTGGAGTAATTAACGCTCCTGAAGAGTGAGCTCCAAGGAGTCTGACTGAGAATGGAGATGCACTGATGTGTCTGCTTAATCAGGGCAGGGTAATGAACACACCCACAGAGCCTGCAAGGATCAAATCCCACTCGGATGCTGTGACTGAAATTACACCAGACTCTGTTGAATATTGAGGAATTATTCTAATTTAAGACAAAGTGCCCTACCTGCAGGGGACTGACACCTCTCCAAATCTCACGGGAGCAGGTGAAAATGAGAGAAGAAAACTGAAACCACACCTGAAGTTTTCCTGTGTCACACAACATATAGTTAAGATAAAATCTTCAAAGCTGTATCAAGGTAAATATGCTGCTGTTCTTGCTGGCCACTCTTCCTAGCCACCAGGAACCCAAAGAGCAAGCCATAAAATCAGCTTTTAACCTGGACCTCTGTATCTGTCAGAGGACAGTGGCCTGAACAATAAGCTCAGCCTTAAAGCTCCAGCTGGTCTCATGCTGCCAACCCATTCATCATAAAGTGATGGTCTGCATAATTGTTTTTGAAGAACTGGCAACAAAACAGGCTATGTAATTTTAAACTTTAGCCCTGAATGCTCTTTAATAATAAATAAAGGCAGAATTTTAAGTTTTGGGCCTTTAAATAGTTTACACTTTTAAAAACAAATACAGTATTTGTATAATGCTTTACATTTGCTGCCCCTCCTAAGGTTTCTCATTTATTTCCTCTTCTTCCATCATCTCAATTACCACAGAAAGTGGATAAATGCCAGTGAAGACAGACGCAGCTCAGGACACCTCTGAATGCCCAGGAGGAAGGTGGGTCCCTGGGGGCAGGAGCCTGAGTTCAATGCAAATTTCAGGCAAAGCAGAGGAGGGAGCAGCACCTGCCTCTTTCACACTCCAGAGAATGATCTAATTGCTGGCTATTAGTCCTCTTATATGGCTCAAAAACCTGTCTGTGTCTCTTACTAAACCTTAACCCAGGACATAATCACTGGGAGTTAGAATTAGATTCTGAAATTATTTGGCGCTGTAAAACTGACAATAGGCAAAGTCAGCGGAAGAAATCTGACCCTGTTCTTTATCTCGTAGATTTGTTGCCTACAGGAAGCACAGTGACACAGCTTAAGCTTGTTTGGGCACAACAGGCTCAGGATTTTTGGCCTCAATTTTCAGGCACCTCAGATTCTGCTTTGGCAAGTAGACCTGTTATACAGAAGGGTCACTGGTACTCCAGAAAGGCAAACATCAGAATTTCAGAATTACATTCCTGCTTCTCAAGGCTGTGATGCTTTTCTAAGAAGCATCCCCAGGTGCTCAGGTCACAACGTGCTCTCTTCTAGCCAGTCTCAAAGAGCTCCCTTGATCTCACTTGTCTGAGTGCAGACCCTAAACAAATTCTGACCCCTAGGAACCACCTTCAGCCAAATGAAGGAGGTCAAAACCACAGAACATATAGCTTTTGTAGAAATTAAGAGCTTTGCCATCTCCTTCAACCTCCACCAACTCTTGCTGAATAATACTCCATGTGCTATAGCCATAAAGAACAGCAGAGAGGTTGATTTCCCGCTGTAGCTCTTTTTTTAAAAAACAATCTTCTTTCCAGCTTGTCTGAAACCCTCTGATCTGCTCCAGTACTCCCTGACAGCTCCAGCAGGTTGGTGGCAGGAGAAGGAGCCCCGTGAGGAGCAGCTGCTCCCGGTGAGTCCCACTCGTGCTGGGAGCTGTGCCTGGGATGGGCAGCAGATGTCTGAGCACAGCCAGGTGCTGAGCCAGGAGCCTGTGTCACAATCCCATGGCCAGGCTGGCTCCTCTCCACCTGCCCTCCATTCTGTGCTCCCTTGAGAGGAGGATTCCTCCTTCATCCTGAATAAACACGGGGAGGTCACGCTGTGCTGGTGGCAGGAGTTAAATGCAGCTCTGCTGTTCCATAACTGAGAAATGTGCACTCACAGGAGGCAGCAGGGAAGGAATGGCTTTGAAGTTTAGCTTCAGTGCATCCCTCTGGGCTTTTCTGGTTTCCTTTTTTCCACTCACACTCGTTTTTTGCTTTTTAAATATATGTATTTTAAATGGCTGTGTAAATAAGTGAGGATCTGGGAGAGGATCTGCCACAGCACAGAAAGGAAAGAAGTTTTTGTGCACCAGACAAAGAAATAAAACATGAGGACGTGGTACAGCCCCTTCCCTTGGTAGCAGTCATTAATAAACCAGGCTGGAGCAGTGGATGCTCACACCTTTCCATGCTGCCTTTCTCTGCACCATCGTGTGTTTGCTACTTGCAGCTTCTAATTCAAAATTTTCTCTTACTTAAAAGCCCCAGGGGGGGAAACATCAAAAAAGGAAAAACCTCCAACTTGCTACCAATCCCAAGTTCAGGGGGAAGCCACCCAAAACCCTTCCAGTCCTTCCTGTGAGCTATGGGGTGAAACAGAAAGCATTCCTCTAGGAGTCCAGGTAGTTAATAGATACTCTGCAGTAATTTGTCATAAAAGCAAAAGAAGCAGGAAAAAAAAAAAAAACCAGTGAAAGAGGAGGGAAGAGGTTCTTGCTCTAATTCCATAAGATTATATTTGTTTTCTAACTGAATTAAAAATCAAAGCAGAATATATTGTCTTCAAATAAAAGCAATTTTTTTTAAAAGTTGCTTTTCTAGATTTGTGGGCATTTTAAAAAAATCAAAACAAATGAAAAGAAAGTGTTAATTTGCTTAAAACGAACTGAGCAATGTGTGGCTGAGATCAGGCACATCACTTACTCTTTTATATCTTCTCCTTTCAGGCTGGAGACCAGAGAAGGAAAAAAAATACTCATTAGATGATGAACAGCAAATCAGAACTGCTTCAACACTGGAGCTCAACACATTCTGAGAGATTTTAAGGTCATCTTGCTAGACAGAAAAGGAAATGATTACAGGAAATATTACACTTCATGCTTCTGCAGCTGGATTAAGTGTTTTATTACTTACCACTGAGGACACTTCTGTTTGACACAAATATATTTGTAAGAGTATTTTATTAAATTACAGCAAACATCTGAATTCAGAGTGGGGCTATTGAGAAGCTAAATGTAAGAAGAATTGACATTACAGTGTCTCAGCAGCAGTAAAGCTGTAATCAGTGCTGACAGATATTACTCATGTGCTTTAGGCTCAACAAGAAGCTGTTCAGATACCACCACGGAGGAGAAAAGTGTGAATTATCAGGAGTTCCCTAGGAACACAGCACCAGGGAGAAAGGCTCTCCAGAGACACTTCTCCCTATTTTTCACCAACAGCTCTACAACACTGAGGGCTGTATGTAAATAACTGGCAAATCCTTTGGTATTCAGAAGGATTTGGCATATTTGTTAATAGTTCTGCCTCCTGACCATACATGACTGCATAGACAGCTTACCCATCATTTTCAGTGTCTGGCCCTTCAAGCTGTAGACAAATTATAGGCAGAAAATGAAACTATCCCACTGAGTGTTTTTCAGGCAAATTTTTAAGGCTCGTTTCATGAATTTTGTAATTACCGTTTGATTTTTTTTTTTTTGAGTGTTTGGAAACAGCAATTTTAGATCCTTGATTTTGCTACTTCTGGCAGGAGAATTAGATTAGGAAGGGCTGGTTGCTGGTGCCTGCTGTGCCCTAAGACACCTTGCAACAGCTTGGCAGGACCAAATCCCATGTCAGGGCAGCTGAAGGGCAGCAACCCATTCTTTCTTTCTTCCTTGCACATGGGAGGCAGGAAGAGAGGTATAAAACAGTATCAACAGTGAGATCCTCTTATTTAAGTAATTGTTAATTCCAGGCCAGAAGGAAATTCTATTCAGCAACAATTAAACCAGTGTTCTGTAACAATGTGGATGCAATATGATCCTTTATTTTTTTGTTTGGTTTGGTTTGGTTTTGGTTTTTGTTAGCTGTCACATGAGAACTGCTGTGCAGGGAACATTTTTCACATCTCCAATAACTAAGAGGCATTTTCAAAGGGTTAAAGGCCTCTTGCTCATCACAGGACAATGAATTTCCCAGAGGAACATTCTTAGGCTTATTCCTTATTCCTTTCACTCTGCTTTGTAGTCCTGGGAGTCATTAGTGCACAGGTACATCTCAAGACATTTTTGCAATACCTTAGGAATTGCACAACTGAGATTACTTCCTCTCTCCTGCATGCAAATCATCCCTAAAAGCGTTTTCCTGGAAAACAATTCCTTACATTCTTTCCCAAGGGTATGTGCTCTTTTATTTGTCAGGGATCAAAATGCTTATGTGGCAATGCATGAGGAGATATTTAAACCCAGAGCACTTTGAGGTGGCAGCAGCTTTATCTTTGCTTCATTTTTTCTCATTCTTTTCCCCATTCATCTGCTGAGCCAGAAGCTCAGGAAAAAAAAAAAAAAACAACCCACATTTCAATGGTTGTTCAATGCCTTAATGTGCTGAAACCAGCCAGTTTCTCTGCAAAATTCACTTAGGCATCAGCTGCTTACCTGTAACTTCTTCTTGCAGAGAGCTCCATCCCATGCAGGTCAGCAGGGCAGGATCACCCTCAGATATCTGCAGCACTTCTGCTGAAGTCTTTTGACCACAAGAAGATTGTTCTTTAAGTCTCCAGCCTGTAATGAGCAGAAGGTGTCAGATGTATGAAACAAGATATTATGCAGTTGCTCCTAATTAAAAAATCCTCATGAAGTATCCAAATCCCTCAAGGATTTCCAGGGAACAAACCCAAGTGAGGACCCTCACTCAATTGCATCTCTCTGAAGACAGACAAAGGCAGTCTTTCCCAAAGTTAAATGTCCTGGGTGGTGATGTTGGATGCATGCTCATGTTGCAGGGATTTTGTCAGGAATTAAAAGCCAAGACCCAGGTAGGTCACTGATAAATTGCAGTTTGGCCATTCACATCAGGACTGAGATTTACATAATCAGGCAAGAGGCAAGAGCTTTGGTGACCAACATACAGAGCATTTCAAAGTCTCCAATAGTTTATGAGTTCAGACAGACCAGCAGCTCTTTGGGTTGTGCCAGAGCAGAGGGAGCTGCTCCATTCACTAACTCCACAGGGAGTCCTTCCTCCAGACTCTGTTTTGCTGCTCCACAAAAATAAAACAGTCACAGTTTAGGTGGGATTTCTAGTTCCTGAAATCCTGGTGGGATTTCTAGTCCTAGCTGAGTGATAAAATCCTGCATTGTTTTTTTTTTCCTGGTGTTAGTGATCCTGAGACAAAGCCACTGGAAATGATAGCACCATGTAGAGAAGTTCAAGGGTCTAATGCAACAAAGGACCTGTGTGTTCAGCTCTTTTTCTCCTTTACAGGAGAAAAGTCTCATTCTTTTTTAGTTTCCTCTCTGGAGAGAGCTTTATTTAAAATTCTGTTTGTATATCCTCTTTTTTTTCTTTAGTGCCTTTGGGCCTTGAGGAGTCTGGAAGCTCAAGAATTCAAACTTCAAGGAGGTTGTTTAGAAAAGAATCTTCAGTGTGCTACAGCATTTTGTAAACCCCAGATGCAGGCTGGTCCCTTTGATTATTCATACATGCCATTCAGGCTCTGCCTCTGTCGAACATTTTTTATTTCCACACTATTGGATGAAAAATTCCCCATCCAGCAGTTGCCTTGTGAAGCAGAAAATGCTAATGTTTGTGTCTATTGCAATGTACCTCTGGCAGGAAAAACAGAGGCTCTGTGCAGGGAAATCTTAGTGTTGTCAACCCCTCCTTTTCAGGTAGAATATGCACCTATGTCATATTTTTATATAAACACTGCAGGTTGGTCTCAGCAGAGAACAAAGAGCTTAAATTTATGGCTTGCCTGACTGTGGTTGTCCCCTGCAGCTCATTTGACTATTCATCATGCTCCACACCATCAGCCCTTCATACAGCTGAGGATGTCACATATCAGAGGATAAACCCTTTGGTCATGTCATAAATTTAACATTATACATTAAATATCTGTATTATTATAATACTGACATAAGATGTTTTATATGTATTAAATTTTTAGAACTCTGTACAAAGAGATTTTGACTGCCATGTCCTCCTCAGGGTGTAGCTCCAGTAATTATACAATATTCCTGTCATAATGGACCAGAGTTTCAACTGGTTCAAAAGCCAAAATCGATGTCACACGACCACAACAGCTCTGCCAGTTCACACCATGATGGGCTGGCAGCACCTTCCTCCTCTTCATCCCTTGTCCAGCTCTCCAGGGATGGAGCCCCAGCTCAGCTTTACCTGTAGCCTTGGGCAGCACAGCTCATCAGGCAGGGGAAGGAGGTTTGGCCCTTGCTGGGCTTGGAAAGTTTGGGCTCCACAGACAGCATGGAGGTCTCCACCAGGAATATTTTCTTGGCTTGGGCTGCCATATAATTCCAGCTGTCCCCATTTTTACTCCCCAGGCAACCCTGGGAAGGGGTTTACCTGAGGTGACGTTTCCCACTGGCATTTAAAATGAGACCAGACACCAATGTTCAGGCAACTAAAATCTGCTGATGCCCTTACCTAAGTAAGCCCAAAAGAAGAACCCAGAAAAACAAGAGAGGCACCCAGCTGAAGGGTGAGGAATGGGGTGAGGCACTGGAACAGGATGGTCTGAGAGGCAGTGAAACCTTCTCCTTGTAGATTGTGGAATCACAGAATATCCTGCAACAGAATGGACCCAGAGGGATCACTGAGTCCACTGACACAATAAAAACTCAGCTGGAGGAGGGTGTGAGTGACCTCTCCTAAGCTGGCCCCTACTTTAGGGTGCATCAGAGACATCCAGAGGTCCCTTCCAACCTGGATTATGCTACCAACTCAGGCTAACAGATGGGATGAGGCCCACAGGACAGACAAATAAGATTGGGGTTGCCAGCAAAAGGTCTTGCTCTTGACCCTCCCAAAGACATGGAGAGAGAGATTTGCATCTCAGCCAGGGTCATGTTATGGTTTGATTTTCCAGAGAGGAAACACAGCTTGAGAACAAATGTATTTATTTGATTTTCATTAACTAGGCACGAAAATAACCCGTGTCAGCTGAACTCTCCTCATGCTTTTCAGTTTTACAGATTTTTCTCAGAAAGCTTCCAAAATTTAGAAATATTCCCAGGCAACCTTCCAAAATTCAGAAAGCAGAGAATATTGAACGCTATTTCCCTTCTTCTAGACTCCTTCATTAATTTTAATCAGCAGGGAATATATTTTCAAAGTGGCACTTAGAGGCAGACACATCATGTTAAAAAGTAAGGGTATTTCCATCCCTAAATCACCATGACCAGCATTAAATCATACCTGAAGGCAGCTCACTATTCTGCCCAGGCACAGAGCAAGGCAGAGGGAAAACTGGGAAACTCTGGGTGCCAGAACAAGCCAGAGGATTTTCTGCTTGAGGAATCCACATTCTTTGCACATGGCTAGGAAGGATCCCAGGAGCAGGATCCCCATCCCTGGGACCTGCGTCTCACAGGAGCTCTGTGTAATCTTCTTTTTGCTGCCTGCTCCCTCGAGCACCCACTCCACAGAGCATCAGAGTCTCTGTTTCTTAACACAGGGTGAAAGCAGAGATGTTAACTCCACAGGTCTACACCTACATGATCAATACATCAGCCAAAATGGCATCTCAATCCGTATCTTCTCACTCCACAGAGAAGATGTCAGGTTAATTGGTGCTCTGGATTTGTGTTCGCACGCTGCATCTTTGTTTTAATTACCCTCATTAATTTTCACCTTCTAAGCTTACAAAGAGCAGTGAGAAACCCAGATATTCACTCCCATTTTTCATGCACCTTCATTTCTTTCCATTCTGGGTACACAACACATCGACACCAGAACCTTTGGTAGCAGGAGGTAAGACCCAGGCACAAATGCATTTATTGTGTTGAGTTCCTGCTGAGTTCAGTGGGATGTTCAGGGTCTCACCAGGAGCAAAGAGCTGCAAAGGCTGGCTGAATTGGAGCCCTCAGGAGGAGGCCAGGACCACACAGTGAGCTAGAAAATACTCCAAGAATAAAATCCAGGAGCTTCCCGGCTCTTTGTTCCCCATTCAAGACACAGGATCGGGCTTCCTCTCTCCACTGACTTCATGTAAGAGCACTAAGGGATGGCACAGGAGCCCACATGCATGATTTGGGGATGGCCTGTGCATCTCTGTGCATTCACAGTCACTGATGTCCCAGGTAACCAACACAGAAAAGATTTGAGGAGAGGGATGTGACAAATCTGAACATACCTAATTGAGAGAAAATAAAACTGCACAATTAACTGGCTTGAAAGCTAAGATTAAAAATAATTAAACACACAGGTCACAGTATTATCTGCTACAGTGGTATGTGATGAAAACAATGAACTTCAGGGAATGTGACATTGCAGATTTTCAAGAGTACTAACAACTTTGAATGAGGCTCAACACCACGTTTCCTCAACCCTCCTTACAAAAAAAAAAAAAAGAATGTTAAAGCACATTAAAAGGAACACTTAATTTTTTACAGAAGAAACTGTTAAAGTGGCCCTTCGTGACCCAAAGCCACTCATTAAAGCTTTTTTTTACCACAAAGGAAAAGAACAAACTACACATACGAGATGACCCAAACAGCTGCCTCTACTTTGCTTTCTTTAATGAGTTATCCTGAGGCAGTTTCCCCCTGGCACAGACGCAAAACCTCACACTGCACAAGCTCTGCTCACTGTGGGCTCCAGCCACATTTAAACACAGTGCAGAGTCCTGGAGCTCCTCCTGAGCAGAGCACCCTCTGCAAACAACTCCAGCACCACTCCCAGCACCTCCTGGAAAACTCTGACATTCACATGCCTGTAAATGCAAACATCTCTGAACTTAAATATCAGCCAAGATATTTCTGAACTGCCTTCGGTGCTCTTTCCATGAGATAACCCCCACCTCAAAAGGGATGAAACACAAAAATCAGTCAGTTGTGGCTGGAAGAAGGCTCAAGCATGTCTGCTAGTGCCCTCCTTCCCACATTTGAGATAATCATGGCATTTTGAAGACAATGAGTGATTTTTTAAACTTCCTTGGCTGAATACTGGCCTTTATGAAGACGGCTGCTTTGAGGGAGCTGCACTTTACTGAACAGCATCATTAAACTATGCAGGCATTTTCTTAGATGATTTCCTCTTATTTGGAAGCTTAGCTATTCCAAATATCTTCAATTTTATATTTGCTTCAGTTTAGGGATGTCATCATTGCTGCATATTAACTCACTGGTGAAAAAACCCAATTACAAACTCAGCCAGAATGAAATGCAGCAGATAGGACTAAAATCTTTAGGAATTAGAATAACCACTGATAAAAAAGCCATTATCTTTTCCTGAATGCTTGGTTGCACAAATCCAACTCAAGGTGAGAACAAACAAATTTTGGAGAACTTCTTTGGCATAAACTTGTTGACAAGGGCTTTTCAGAAGCATTGCTCAGGTCTGAAATCTTGCAGCAAGAGGATGAAAAAGACATTCAAGCTACTGAGCCTTAATTCCCTCTCAAGCTGCTCTATGCACAACCCTATGTACCAGGATGACTTAAAAGCAGGGAATGGAAAAAATACATGGACTGAGAAAACCACAACTTAATGCAGCCTGGCAAGGTTGAAATGCCCTTGAAATGGCACATGGAAAGCCAGGATCCCTCACACATTCCTATTTGGATGGGATCAATGAAAGAATGATGCTTTCCCTGGAGAAAATAGGGGATGCAGGATCTCTGGTACCAAAGTGATCTGCTACTGGAACTTCTTCCATTTTACTGGATAACTCAGGTCAAGGACTGCCTTCTGTGGGCATGCCAGGTCACTGCTGGGCCAGCTGCTCTTGTCCCTGTCTCTGGAGCATCTCCACACTGAGGAAGGCAGTCCAGCACCACTGGGGGTGGATATTAGGCTGGGGAGCAGCAGGTTCCTCAGCCAAGTTGGAGAAAAGAATAACATCTGGGCCTGTTTTTGGGATTGCACAGCCTGGACCTGCCGTGGAGGTTTCAGCTGAGCCTGCAAAGAGTGCAGGCAAAAAAAAGGGCAGCTGGGAGTCTCCATTCATGGAGCAAACCTCTCTTTGGTAGGAGAACCCATAACATTTACCAGCTTCATTAAAGATATCCTCACTGCTGCCTTGAGGATGGAGAGCTCAGCACAAAGGGGCACTGTCCCCTGGGGTCACAGGAAGAACATATGTTTCCTCCTGATGGAAGAGTGGCAGTAGCAGCTCAGATTTGTCTGGAGCCTTTTCCCAATTATCAAAACCAGGTTGTGTGAAAAGCCCATCTGGACACCCAGCCAAAAACACCTAAAAGTCATTTTAAAAAAGAACAGATCAGTAGCTTTGGAGTAAGGGAGCTCTTGAACCCAGAAATCCAGGATGAACTGAAAGAACAGGTTTTTTAATCCAAAGCTCCAAATATAAAGAAGTAAAATTATATTGCAGTTGAGGCCACAACCCCCCTCCCCAAAATTAACAGTAGAGGGTATGTAGCTCCAGCTGCAGCCAAGAGTGCAAAAACAGTTCACTGCTAAAAGGAGCACAAATCACCGTGACTATTCTAAAGAGCTTTCCAATTTGCTGGGTTTGAAGTGATTTCACTGCAGTTAGTGAGGGTGAGATATAAATGCCAAGGGGCTGGAGAATTTAAAAATGCACACAAAGGTACTTTTAGGGAACAAACACTCAGCAGGTCTCTTTGGCCATGTACCTTGCTTGTCAAACAAAAAATGCTGGAGGAGAACAACTCCTCAACCTCACCAGCCCACTCACTAGAGGAAGCTGCACTATTTGTTTTGTGAAACCCCCAGATTTCCTCTGGCCTTCAGCCTAGGAATGGAAAATGGAAAATGTTACAGGCAAAGCAACAGCTTGAGCTGTCCTGAGGTGAAAAGATGGCAGAGGATATAGGATCATTCAGGTTGGAAAGGACCTTTAACATCATTGAATCCAAATGTTAAACCAGCATTGGCAAGTCCACCAGTAAACCATGTCACCAAGTGTCACATCTACATGTCCATTCAATGCCTCCAGGGATGGTGACACTTCCCTGCACAGCTTGTTGCAGTGCTGGGAAACCCTTCTAGTAAAGAAATTTTTCCTGATACCTGATCTACGCCTTCCCTAGTGCAACTTGAGGCCATTTCCTCCTGTTCTATACCTGGAAGAAGAGCCTGACCCCCACCTGGCTATAACCTCCTTCCAGAGAGTTGTAGTGATAGGATCACCCCTTGAGCCTTCTTTTCTTCATTCTCCACTCCTTTGGCTGCTCCCCATCAGAGTTGTGCTGCAGACCCTTCCCCAGCTCCACTGCCCTTCTCTGGACACACTCCAGCCCCTCAATGCCCTTCCTGAACTGAGGGACCCAGAACAGGGCACAGCACTCGAGGTGTGGTTCCTGATGTCCCTCCAGTCTGGCATTATACCAAGAGGCTGTCCTAGGTTTTTTTTCAGCAGAGAGGTTAGAAATCCTTGTGGTCAGCCCCGGGGCAGTAGCTTGCCCAAGGAAAGAGCAGCAAAGGTGCAGCTCAGCATGAGGAGCCTTTTGCCACACACTCTGTCAGAGAGGAACTCACCATTTCCATCTGTGTCCTCCAGCCTGCTGCTGCCAGCCCAGAAAGGCTTGGAGAAAGCAGTTTTAACTGGAGCTCATGATCCAGGGTGGAAAAGCCACCATGAATGTCAGCTAGCAGGGCCCTCAAGGGTGGCAGGACGTGTTTCCCTGCTCCCTGCAGGATCAGCAAACTCTCCCCACAGCATCCTTGCAGTAACAGGGAGGTTTTGCACAGCACCAGTGGGTCCTCCCTGGGCTGGATGTGTGGCTCAGGTCACAGGGCAGAGACACTCTGAGACTCTAGAAGAAAATTCTTTCCCCGGCACCTCTGTGCAAGACACACCTTCCAGCTTTCAGACCAGACCAGGATACAACCCTGGGCACATCTTTTCCACTGTATTTCAAGCAATTCTCCCCATTTCCATTCATAATTTAATCTGCATGGGGTTTACAGGACAAAAAAGTGGTGTTTCATCTCAGAGGGTATGTGGGACCGTCAACGTGGTTCAGCTAGAGGGCTGCAAAGCATGCACAGAGGGGAAAGGAGGAACCTGGGGGGTGCAGAGGGCCAGCAGCCCCCCAAAGGGAGCAATCTCCCCCTTGCAGGCAGATGGCAAAGGCTTGAGGAAGAAGAGAGTGTGTTCACACCTAGGGAGATGATTTGGATGCAGACAGGGAAATGTGGCAGGGTCTGGCCGATTTGGCTGGGCTGCTGCTCGTTGTTATAGCAACAGGAGGAGTCTGCTGCCAGCGAGGATGGAGCCGAGGATGGGGGACATTTTTAGAAAGCAGAGTTTGAATGGGTAGAGAGAGAGGGAAGTTGTAGGTATGGAAACCAGGATGGCAAACACAGGCAGATGAGTGGGATTTGTGGGAATGGAGGATTCTCCCCACCTGCATTCTGATGGTCCCATTGCACTCCCCTGGGGCAGAGGGAGGGTCTGGCTGGGGTATCTCTCCTGCTGGGAAGGGCTGCCAGGCCACAGAGGGCACATCAGTGCTCTCTGGGGTGACAACATGATGAACTCCACTGCTGGTGGTGTAGGTGATGGAAGGGGGCAGAGGGAGGATAGCACAGGGATGTGCCTGCTAATGGAATTGCAGCAGGAGCTAAATCCTCTGCAATGACCCCAGACTCCAACAGTGGTGGCTGTCACCACAAAAAGCAAAGGACCAGCTACTGGAGAAGGCTTTTCCAAACACAACCCTGGGACATTCGGGCTCATCACTTCTCCAGCCTCTCCTAAGAACACCTTGGCTCTCTGCAGGGATCTGCTGGTGGAGACTCCAAAACAGCCATCACAGTTCTCTCCATGGAAAACCATCAGCTTTAACACAGGACACCAAACACCCCTGTGTGAATCCAGCTCCTGAGTTACTGAGGTCTTGAAACACACTCAATCAAGGCCTTTAAACACGGCGAATCAGCGATGGCTTAGCGGAAGCGTTAATGACATTTGCAGAGAAAAGTTACGAAATAATAACGCATTTCCCCAAGAAAACACCAGTCATTCAATCTCGACAGCTCAGTGCTTTTAGAGGAAAGGTTCGGAGGGGGAAGGAAACCCCTCGATCGGGCTCGGCTTTGCCCAGGAGAGGGCAGCAGGCGGCAGGAGCTGAGCGCGGCTGCGGAGGATCCGCGCTGCATCCCGGCCCGGCGGAGGATCCGCGCTGCATCCCGGCCCGGCGGAGGATCCGCGCTGCATCCCGGCCCGGCGGCTGCGCTGGGTGAGGACAGGGGGAGGGAGGAAACGCCTGCACGGCAAATCCTTCAGAGGCTTTTTATGGCTCTAAGGAGGGCAAGTTGAATTTGCTCACGCATTGCTTCTGTGTATTTTAGTCTTCTTGCTAATCACAGAATGGCTTGGGTTGGAAGGGCATTTAATGATCACCTAGCTCCAACCGCTGCCACAGGCACGGATCTCTCCCACTATCCCAGGCTGCTCAGGGCTCCTCCAACCTGGCCTCGAACACTTTCAGGGGTGGGGCATCCACAGCTTCTCTGGGCAATCTGTTCTAGAGACTCACCACCTGGTGAGTTAAAAACTTCTTCGTAACATCTGATTTAAATGTCTTCTTTTTTAGTTTAATACCATTCCCACTTGTCCTTTGACTATCTGCCTACATAAAAAGTTGTTCCCCCTCAATTTTACAAGACCCCTTTAGGCACTGGAAGGCCACAATGAGGTTTCCTCAGGGCCTTTTCTTCTCCAGTCTGAAAAAACTCAGCTCATCTTCCTAGGAGAGAATGCTCCTGCCCTCAGATCATCTTTGTGCCCTTCTCTGCACCCACTACAATACCTCCATGTCCTCCTTGTGCTGGGGACCCCAGAGCTGGATGCAGCATTCCAGGTGAGGTCTCACAAGGTCAGGGATAGAGAAGGAATCAAGGAACAAACTTTTGCCACTCTCCTTTTCACCCTCATAGGGTTTTTCTTAGCATGGTCCTTTTTAAGCAGGGCTCTGACATAAAAGCTTTGAGATGTCTATATTGGTTTCTCATTTATGCTCTGTCAGACACCCACTCAGAATTTTTATTCCCACCTGGTCCCTGCATACTCAGTATTTCCCACCTCCACTTCCTACAAACCAAGGGCTTGGGCTGGGTTTCCCTCCACGCTGCAGCAGTCAGCCTCAAACACCCATTTCAGGATCCATCCCAAGGATTCTTTGCTAATTAAATGCCTTTCATTACAAACCAGCCCTGGGAAATAATCCAAAGGCAAGGAGGCCTGAATAGGCAGGAAGAGCTTGAGGTGAAAGGAAACAATAGGAAGGGAATCAAAAACACAATGAGGCTTCAGGGGAAATAGAAAGGCCCACGGTACATTAGATGTGAATACAGATGCAGGCTGTGTGCATCATCCTCAGAGCTGCTGTTTAACCTTGGGTACAAGGTGGAAACTTTCATTAGTCAGGCACTTGCCTTGCCACTGTCTGTTCCTCCTTTTACCACCTCCTTTTTCCTTCCCAGATGGCAACCCCTGATTTCAGGACTGAATGGGTCTACAGAGCAGCCTGGAGGTAGTTTGGAGCTCACCTCTTGTCTGGTTATCGTAACAACTTCCTAATACACAGGAAATAGAATTCCTGCTATAAAGCAGAAGAAACTCTCTTGCAACAAGAAAATTATATAAAATGCAAAATCCCTCTTTGAAGAGAATTTACTCCTTGGTATTTAAGAAGTTAATTCTATCTGTACTAGAAATGAGAGTAAAATTTCCCCAAAAAACCAGAGATAGTAATGTACGGGGCCCACTGGTCTTAGCAAATTCCCCAAATCCACTTTTGTTGCTGAGCTCAGCTTATGAAGATGGTTCCCTGAAATTGTATGGAGCAGAATTTGCTGAAAGGATTACCACGAAAACAAAGCTGGATGAAGACAAGAGCACAAACTGCACTTTAGAGAAAATCATCCCTTACGACCCACAACCCCAGTGATGAAGGACGTTCCAGGTTTAACGTGAACTTAAGGGGTCTCTCTCTTTTTCTGCTGCTACTGATGAAAGCAAAATCCTGATCAGCTTTTCATCAGAGACTCTTTTAGGCTTCATTTACCAGAGTTAAGGGACAGATAACCAGATGGACACAACCCCTCCCTCAGGGAGACCATTTCAGAGGGGCTGGGTTGCCATGTCCTGACTCCACAGGTAGCTCCCTTTGCCTTTCTATACCAAGCAATCCATACCTTAAATGAACCCCACTAAGGGGGCTTTCTGAGCACTCTAATTTTTGAGCACAATAAACTAGACTTGGCATTTTGATTGCATTATTAAAGTTTTGTTTCTGAATAGCTGAAGAAGGGGAAAGAAACATGTTTCTCCTTCCCATCTAATCAGGCTGAAGTTTCCATGTGCCAGCCTCAATCTGTGTTAAATTGCTCACGCTATCCACCTGAGAGATTAGACTTGGGTGCACAATGGAAGTTAATTCCAAAAATGATTACTCAGATAATTAAGTGCTGTGGCTATAGCAGTGGGTGATTCTGGCTGTTGGAGCCTCCTCTCAGGTGCTTCACATCCTCCTCCTTCCACCTCCCCTGCTGCTGGTCTGTGTTTGGCCTGGGGCAGGTCCTTCTTTGCAGTCTCCTGCAGAGGCCCAGTGTCCCCTCCAAGCACCTGGGCTGACTCCATGGCACCAAGCACCAGAGCCACTGAGCACAGTGCAGAGATGAGCTCTTTACCACATTATGAACCACACAGACATGAAGGGCCAAATTTACTAAAGGTATCCAGGCGCCTCATCTATCCTAGGGTGCAAAGCTCCATGGAAAAGAGCAGGTGGTTTGCAGATGGCATTTGAATTGCCCAGCTTCAGAATCCTTGCAAGGTAGACAGCATTCCCTCCGAGTCAAACGTTGTGGGCTCCTCCACAGCCAAAGGAAGGCATTTCACTCCATAGGGCTGATGGCTCTGCTCTGGTATCAATGAAAAGTGGATGATTAGCTCAAATGCATGCACGTGAGGTTCAGCAACATCAGCCAAGGAACAGAAGCAGTCCCTGCTAACCTCAGAGAAGGACTGCAGGCCATGGTAGGGACCCAGTGCATCCCTCACCTATGTCTGAAGCAATGCCAAAACATGAGCTGTGGAATACCAGCACTGGAGTGACAGTCAGGACATCTGTGCTCTGTTGGCCACCACCAAACACTGCCTCTGGCCAGAGTTTCCACTACTACCATTGAGGAGAGTCATCCTTGATATTGACAACAGCACCACAAACCTTTACTCTGACAGAAGGAAGATTCCAAACAGCACGAACAGCTTAAACTGGCAGGGGGAGGGAAGAACTATCTTATATTTCCACTCCTCCAGATCTCATAAAGTGTTTGTGCTCTTTCTATTGCAAAGCCTTGAGAACCCAACTTGCCCTCCCATTCTTCCCCCTATAAGCATAAATTCTGATCCTACGGAAACTGCACAGCAGCAGCTCTTTGGTCTCCAGTTATTTTCTTAAGTGCAACTGGCCACAAGTGCCACCAGGCACTTTAGGTTACGGACACTATCCACAGACCCTGTAAGAACAGCTAAGGGACGTCAATATACTTCTTTCCACATGGCTATGGCATGACAACCCATCTGCCTATGGCCACAGGAGCACAGGCAAAGGCCCCAGTGGACTGGTGCTTGCAAAGCCACATGACAAAACCTATTAGCTCAATGCAATCCAAAAAAGCAGACAAAAGGAGGATCATCTTTTCTTCTGGACATGCTACAAAAGCAGATCACATGCCCTCACCATTTTCTTTCTGGAGCTGGAGTGAAATATCAAAGGATAACTCAAAACACATTTGGCTACACTTGAGGTAGGAGAGCACAGGGCAGTATCTCCAACAGGCCATAGAAACTCAGCCCTTATTAACTCTCTGTTCTTTTTTTACCTCCCCCACATCAGAGAGCTCCTGGAGTGGGTCCAGCATCATTGCATCAGCAGTACTGCCAGGACCCATTCCACATGCTGAGCAGTTTCTGATGGAAAAAAGCATTTCCTGACATCTGTTCTGAATTCACTGCTCTCCTCCTCCCCCACTTCATTTCACCCCATGCTGCTCTCCAGCTCCCCCTCCACTGTCACCTGCCCAGCTGACCCAGTGAGAGCTGAGGGTCTTTGTGGAGAGCTGATGGCACACACCTCTGCCAGCCCTGTCCATCCCCTGCTACCTTCCCTATCTGCTGTTGACACAGGATTTTGCTCTTTGGCACTGGGTTGTCTGACCTTAACCCAGCAAATCATTTGTGCCTACACCTTCTTTCTCATGCTCAAGTCTTTCCTACTAGAACCATGAGCATTGGCTAAAAGAAAAGGAGGATTGTAGGACTTGACCCCAGGACCAGGCTTGTTGCTCTCTTCTCACTCCCATTTTGGAGATATTGCAATGCTAGTAATTTCAAGGATTGATAGGGAATGATTTCCACAATTATCTGACTCCCATCAGGAGCTTTCCCTCATGATCTTCCTCACCTTGGGTTACCTGATCAGCTGCACATCCTGTTAAAAACCTTATGCATCAAATATACTCAAAGGATAATACTGCTTAGAGACACAGCAAACACTGTCAACTTTTGCACATACAAACAGGGATGCAGGGTTTTAAGGAACCAAGAGTCATCATGATCTTGATACTTGCCCCCACACTACAAAATTTTAATCAATCTGGATATCTCAACGCAGCCCCCAAGGTTTTGTTTTTGGCAGGATATGACAGACACCATCACATACACCAAGCATGTAGTAGATTTTATTAAGCATAACTTTGGTTCTAAGTATTCCACCCTCATTCTCGTAATACCTTTAGTTAAAAACAATTATACAAGAGCAAATACAAAAAATATTAAATTATGAAAACAAATCCATTAAGGCTCCCTTTTTATATTTATATATATTTATATATGTACACTCAAACAAGTGCAGATATTAACAGAATGTTAAAGCCACAAAAATGCTAAAAAATTTACTACTATACTATCAAAAGCAAGAGTTTTTAAAAAAGTACAAAGTGGTAAGTGAACAATTTTCAGATCACTGAAGTATTTGCTGGGTTGCTTCAAAACTCATACAGCTGAAGGGCAGAGCAGGAATTGCTTACGCTCACTGCCAAGCAGTTTCGTACTTGAGTAGCTGCACAGGACACTTGTGGTGTGACTAACCGGCCACCCATTGAAGGGTTGCCCAATCCTGACTTCAAATACAAGCTTTTGCTTGTCAAAATTGATATGAAGGTGGCTGGGGTTCCTAGACTAAAGGATTAGCAGGATTCAAAGATGTTCTAACACATAGATTGATGTTCTGTTCACACAGAGAGTTAATTCCAACGAAAAACAAAAAACAACTTCATGCTGTATGTACAAGGGAGTTTTCTGGCCTCCTGTGTTTCAGAAAGAGAAACTCTACCTTGAATCACAAGCTAACCTGGGGAGAAAGCAGACTGCCTTGAGCCTTGAGGACCCAATCCAACACACCCACTGAAGCCAAAAAGGGGGTCTGTCGCCCACCACTCCCAGTGCCACTGCTTTCACTTCACCATGCATGTGTGGTAGGATTGCCATGAGCGCCAAGGGGAAATGGCTAACGTGAAGTGGTCGGCTCCAAAAGCCAGAGGAAGATTCCCCACTCACTCCTAAACCTTTCCAGACTGAGCAGAAGGCTAATGTGGAGCTGAAACCAAGAGACAGGATGTTTGGTTGGCAAGCAGGCTGGGATGAAGCTAAGATGAAGCATGAGTAGGGTGTGGAAGGCTCAGACATAGAGCTGTCTCAACAACATGAAACAAAATCAGTGCAAGTGTTGGGATGATGTGTTGCCAGAGAAGATCCTCTCCTGCCAGGAGAAGGGAAGGAGAGAGGGAAGAACCTGCAGCATTCAGGGTGTTCCTTTGTTGAGATAATACATGGAAGAGTCTTACATTTGGCCTCTGTCTTTTGTATGTCTATCACCTGAACAGTCTGTTAGACCATCTTCACATTTAATCTTCTAGACATGAGTCACACTGCAAGTCTAAATCAATGGCAATATGCTTATCACAATTCAATTTACCCTCAATCTGATTATGTCCTCACAAAAAATGCCTGTATCTTAACAAATTAAAGTCTGTATCTAGGAAACATTTCTAATTGTGAGCGTTTTATCCCAAGTGCTAATCTGAAATTGTATTTAAAATGTCCAATACTTACAGGAAAGGCAAAAGGAACTATAAAAGACCAAACCAACAACCCTCCACCACACCTTTACAATACAAACATGCCACTGCTGATATTAATAAAAAGTGTTCTCAAACAGTTATGTCAAATGTAATTACAAAAGTAGAAATAATTGTGTTTAGCATCCTAAGGCAAAGGCTAGGATTAGATCCTCAGCAGGTATGTATGAACACAGTTTCAGTTGGAGCCAGGACTATTCTCACCAAGGAAGATGAGGATTTCTCCCCATATTGTGAAGATATATCTGCACCCAGTCATACCATGTAAGAATCCATTCCTATAATCCTACATGAGCAATCTGTTCCCCACTTCTCATCCCAGGCTTTCCTGGATCACTAGTAGTCATAAGCATGAAGGATCAGATTCTGTCATCTCTGTGCAAGCTGAGCAATATTTTATGTAATGGCAAGTCACCAGGGCAACTTGTGGAAAGGCAGAAGATGACAGAATTGGACCCAAAGTCTCAGTGGTAACACACTTCCCTTCTTTCTTGAGGCTGAATGAAGGATAGGATAAAATGAATTTCATGTTATGCCTCGCTTTAGGGAAAAAAATCCATTTCAGTAGAATCCAGAAACTGCAACAAGTGTCTGCAAGCAGAGAGCTGGAACTGATGGCAGATCAGTTCCAGCAAATGAGTTCCAACACTACCAAGTGATGTTACCATTTTACTCTGTTCAGAGTACTCTGTACTCTCTGGAGGAGAAAGGCCACAACACCAAAGTAAGTAGGATTTCAAAACATGAAAAGGAGAAGACAGATCATTTTGCTTTGAGAGGTAAATTCACAGGTAGCACTTCACAGGCCTGTACACAACAGTGTAAGTTTATAGACAGAGATAAATCAGCCTCTGGAGTCTCCCTGTGAAAGGATTCTCAGATTTTCACTCTTTCATAGCCCAAATTCTATATGCCAAACAGCAAGAAATGGGCTTTAAGGCTGCTTAACTTTTCACTGCTGGTGAATTTCAAGCATTCTCACCTTGCCCACGCCTACCTATCCTAGTGGGGACGGGCAGCAGTAATCAGCACACCTCATATCCTCCTAGATTTAATAAAAATTCCAACTAAACACAAATTATTGTGGGATATACACAAGCTGTAGGTCTAGATGGAGGAAATCTACCTGCACAGCAAAGCTTGATATCACAGGAGGATTTTTGTTCTGTTTTAAAGCAAAATATAATGTGTGTATCTCCACTAAACGGGGATCACAAGAGTTAAAGCAGTGCAACACTGAAGGAGTTTCTCTAGTATCCCTGGTTAAAATCTCTGAGAAAGCATGTCAGCCTGGTCCATGACACTGAACTGACAAAGACACTCCTTTCCATTGATCTCAGGACTGTATTTGGCAAGTCGATCTGTTTACGATACTGTCTTTTTAATCCACACATCCCAGGAATTAAAAATCTCATCTTCAGCAGGTGTCAGCTGGATGCTGTTATTTTCCCTCTTGAGGGGCAAATGTGAAACAACTTGCAAAAGCCTCTCTCTGCAGGAAAGCTGGAAGTCTAAGCAGGCTCTGGCTCTAGGAGTCTGGTGCTTCTGTTGCTTCCTGGACCGTCCTCCTCAAGTTGCCCTTGACTTTGACAAATTCAGGTGCATTTTCCTGCTCTTCCTGCATCTTCTGCTTCTCCAGTTCCAGCTTAAAAGGGAATCACATGTTAAAAGAAAGAAGTATAGAAAACACATCATTGAAATATAAGACAAAAAACTAAAGGTTTCAATAACTGGCCATGCCAAACTCTTTAAATTGTTTCCTTCCTTCGTCTCATGGAAAAGATAAAATTGCCTTTCTTTGGGAGTATCTGTTCTCATAAGCAATAAATCTTTTCAAATCCTTGGCTCTAGCTTGTTCCAGATGTCCACCTTTGCCAGACAGACAAAAACTCTGCAAGCCCAGTACAAGAACCAGATCAAGCATTTTTTAAGGAATTCTTGGACATCTTCATTAAAGAAACAACAGTAATCCCCTTCTCTGGCTTTTACAACAGAACAAGGAAGAAATGTGCCTCGTGGGAGAATACGTGAACAGCTACCACTGAGCACACTTGCAGAACTGATTTCTGCATGTTTAGGCATGAAGTTCTGTATCTAACTTGAGCCTCTTTAAGAGTCTCTGGTTTGTCTATCACCAAAAAGCAATAAAAAACCCCAAAAATCTTCACTGGCCCTTAGCCATTCATTTTTGAAAGCCCATTCATTGACTTTTTAAACCAAGTTGGAGCTCCTGCCCATTCAGACACTTGAAATTTCCATATGAGGAATGGAAATGCTCTGTGTGGCAAGGCTACGCAGTGCCATCCAGCACAGGCTCACACATGGCACAGAGTGTGGACTGCTTAGTGATCCTTAGGAAAGGCAGGTAAATTGGCAGAAAGGGAGAAAAAAACCCTTTAGTAAACTAACAAAAGTGCCTGAAAAGAGGTTTTTTAATTTTCTTTTTAAACAGACCAAGGTCTCCCTGATTAATGGGGAACACGTACAGCTCACCTAAATAATCTCTCCTTTGTCTCTGGTTCACCAACAAGGGACATGTCTTTCTATAAATCTCAACAAGGTCCCTCCATGAGTCATGCTGTCAATTAATGCCATTTCTATGATGTTTACAAAGTCACACTACTGTTTGCAATGGGCAGGCTTCTCCTCTTCTAACAGAATTTTCTAGTCTACGTAATCTATGTTGGATGGCTCAGTTTCAAATCAAATCTTCCCATAAGCTGAATCATTCAAAACTGGGCCCTTAAGAGAGATAAGAAAAATGACAGGATGATACAGTTAAAAATACAGTAGCTTTCTCCAAAAATATTTCTAAACCTAATTAAAACAAAAAACCACCAACCTATAATAAAACCCTAAAACCTATAATGATTGGATTATGTGTAATTTTAAACAGTAATTATTAAGCTTAATTGATTTCTTTTCAGAAACACAGGAGGTACTGTTTCAAAGCATTTATTTATAGCATTAATTTATTTTAAAATAAATGCATTGCTTGATGCACAGTGACTTCTCTGATGAGCTGTTTCACTGCAGAGATATTTCCTCTCAGGCACACAAAGTGCTTCCAGAGGCACAGAGACATTTGGCTGGCCTTGTGCCTGGCAAAAAGCTTCACCTCCAGCTCCACATCAACCTCCATGCACAGGGTCTGAGGACTTTTTCTTTCACTTGAAAACACCAATGGGCTCATTTTAAGACTACAAAAGATCTTTTTAAAGTTATCTGGTTTCTTACATAACCCAGGAGAATCAATTTATTTTAAATTCATTAAATGTAATTTTGATGTACTACAGCCTAACAGCCATTCTTAGTGGATCATAGTTAGACTACAAAAATCGACTAAATCAGTGCAGTTTCAATGGTTAAATAGTATCAGTGCTCCACACACATTCCTGTTGGCTGGTGCAGGATTCATTTGACCAAAGGCAGACCCCATAAGCAGCTCCTATACAATAAGTGACAACAGGTCATTAAAGAGTGTGATTTCACTTATCCTAAGAGATTTCTGTATTTAATTAGGGGAAATATGCCAAGAATTGACTGCTGCTTCTTTTCTGTCAACAAAATAAGCCTCAGGTGAGTAGCTCAGATGCAGATGTGTAAATGTCTGTTATTCCTCATCTTACCTGCTCCAGTTTCTGCTGCCGTTTCAGTAGCTCTATTTCCAGGTCTGACTTCTTTTTTTGTGCTTCCTCTTCTTTTTGTTGTTTAATAACTTGATCTCGTTTCCTTTTCTCCATCACCTTCTGTAGCTCTGGTTTGTTCTGAGGTGCAAGACCCCTTCAAATTACATGGGGCAAAGAAAAAGGAGTTTCAATTAGCAGGAATTCACACAGAATTGCAGACAGCTTTACTAAAATCAAGTAGTTGCCTGTTTTGACACATTGGGAAGCTGTAACTAAATAATTAAAAAGAAAAAACATGCAGACATTTGCCTGATTTCTAACCAGTACCATAAGCTAGAATTTAAGTTACATAATCACTAAAGATATCTTCCTTTAATGTGCATGCTAGTATTTCTCCTGTATACTCCATTAACTTTCATCTTTAGTCCTCACTGTATTCTCTTGATTCCAAAAGAATGGACTGAAAAAACCACCACAGATCAAGACACTATCAGAGCTAGAAAAAAATTTCGGACAAGAAGAATTTGCTTCATGCCTGATAACTCAGAAGGACTGTGTTTAGACAGTCCTGGGCAGGCTGTTCTGCCCACAGAACTCTGCATGGACAAAAGTAAAAAGTGGTCTGTCACACTGCTCCTGGAAATCATGGATTCTCTCCTTTCCTTGAAAATGTGACAGCTTTACCCACGCCTGGCTGTGAAGCTGTTTCCACTGAGAGCTCCCAGGCTACACTAAACATGACAGACGGTCTAAGACAACAAAAATTCAGAATAAAAAAAAAATTGCCATCACCCTGGAGACCAGACAAAGCCTGGAAGATTCTCCCTCTGACAAGCCTTTAGGTGCTACATGAACTGAATGTTTTGAGCCTGTTCAGCACAAATTGCTTTCCAAGCCAGATACTCTGGAATGAGAAAGCTCATTCTTTGGGAAGATGCATGACCTTATTTATACAGGCACACACATGGATACTCACTCCTACTTATTTTTGTGACTCCAGTGATTTCTTTTATCTCTGTAACGCTATGATGGTTTCAAATAAGATTCAAAGCTCTCCCTGTTATTCAGGTATTAGCGTCACTTAAGGCAGAGCAGAGAGATCTGAAATTTGTCTTTGTTATTGTTGTCTTTCCTGTGAAGATGATTATATGAAGGCATCTGGCGTTAAGTTTAACATCAACCATTTTTTATTTCAACTCTAAGAGACTCAATAATCTGAATAAGCTTTCAGAAAGCATATTTTTACCCTTCCTACTTGCTATACATCTGTGGTTGCCTAATTATTCATTAATATGCATATCTGACAGCATGTCCAATAAAACATTAAAATGCCATTTTATGGTGGTATCTAGGAATGACTCCATATATTATGCAACACTCTATCCCTGTACATACCCTGACAGCAAAATCAAATATTTAGCAACACCAAATGCTGTTCCCTATTTCTCATAAAAGATCTCATGGCCTGAGTGCAACAGAAGCTACAAGACTGTGTTCATATTTTATGTTTCATGCTATTTTAATTACATTTTAGCACATAAAACTGAAGTCAGGCAGGAAAAGCTGGAGTAATTTTTTATTACTACTACTACTACTACTACTACTACTACTACTACTACTACTACTACTACTGGACTGGTGAGAGCAGAGTCAGTGGAAGCTTCCACACTGGCAATCAGCAGTCAGAACATCCACAAACCAGAGAGCAGCTGCTAAGTATCATTCCTGCTGCTGCTTTTCTCACTGAGGTTGCACCTTAACAAAGCAAAGGCACAGACTGGTTCAGATGTGCTGTAACAAAGGAATCTGCAGAAGCTACAAGTAAATACAACCCCTCAGACCCCTCAGGTGGGGGTGACAGATCTGTAACAGAACTATAAAGTCAATCCTGTTTCCACTCATATGTAAAAAGGCAAAGCAACAAACTGGTGGATACTGGATTAACTGGGGTCTTGTATCACCTCCTGGTGACTGTTCTGGTTAAATTACAAATCCTAAGGCTTTGATATAGAAGAAGCAAAGTGTGTTACAACACAAGTGAGAGCTGATAGGGTTAAAAACTCTGTGAGGGACAGCACCAATATTCTGCAGAGCTGAGGCTGCCTCCAATAAGTAAAAACAATTTAAATGACCAGTGCCTTGAGGTAGCACCACCTGAGCATTTTTTTTTTTTGCTTGTTTGTTTTTCTTCTCTCCAAAACAACTACCCTTTCTGCAAGTAAATATCTGTACCAGTTCTAGACCTGACAGGCACTGCTCACAGTGGGCATGAAGAATGACTGCACCAGTACTAAAATCTTCCAACATCCATTTCTGGCGGTTCGGAGCTGATGGGTCCAAAAAGTGAAGCTGCTGATGTCTACACTGAGTCTTTGCAACAAAATAAGCAACATGTTCAGCAGACTTCTGTAAGAGCTGAAAATCCTCCACACATTTGACAGCTTGCTGTAACAAAGCAGAACATAGCCTAATATCTACATTACTGAAAAGCCTCCTATCAGAGCTAGTACAGCGACACAAAGCACAGAAGACTAACCCTCCTCTAAAAGATAGCAATTTTTCTGCTGGTGAAAATCCTCAAAGTATCTATTTCTGCACCAATAAATAAGAATCTAAAATTAACAGCTGCAGCTAATCAAAATTACAATAAGAGAAGAGAAGGTATTGAGGTCTGCACAACTTAGTTCTGTGTAATAGGATAGTTTCCAAAAAGAAAAGAACTCCATACTATTTAAAAGTGCTTTATGCTTTCATAAACTTAAAAGGAAAAAAAATAGTCTTAATTTATTGCAGCCTCCACATCCTCTAGATTAAGATCATCAGGAAACTTCAACTATTTTTCTTTCAATGACTATAAACTTTGCAGTGCCAGGAACTGACTTTGATGTTTAATCTCATTAATGAAAAATAGGACAAACACCTATTTAGGCCAGTTTCTTCCAATTCAGTTGGAATTCTGTAAAATATCTCTCCTTCTCCATCACTAAAGAAATGCAATATTGTGCATGCAATTCATTTAGAATTATGTCTCTAAGCCCAGTATTTATGAGGATTTTGCTATTACACATAAAAAGACCCCTTCTTGCCTCAAAATACTACAATGCCAAAGGATTAAAAAAAGAAAAGAGAGAGAAAAACTGCCATAATATGACTCTTCCTGCCAAATAGACAAATCTAGTCATGCTGCAGTAGCCAAATTCATAGCATTTTATGCTTTTTTACCAAGGTCTTGAGTCTCAAAAAGTCAGAATGGCTGATACCACCAGCTTTCTGCTCAAATCCACTCTGAAATACTGTTGTTCCACTTCTATTTTATAGATCCCCACACCCTGCCTTTGAAAAGTCCATTTTGAGTTTCTTCAATGCACCAACTCACCAACTGATATCATAGTTGGTTTCTGTTGGCTTTAACAAAGGAGCATCAACAGGCTTAGCGCCTTTTCCTCCACCAGGTGGTCTGGTGGTTATTTTCTTAATGTGTTTTCTAAATGACTTCTCTGTTGCTGAAGAGATTTAATAACAGAACTTCAGCTATTTGTGGGCCAGGTGCTTGTGTCTTTGAAGCTGATGAAATGAAGACATGGTTGTTTACATCTCTAAAAGCAATATATAGAGCAACAGCTGTGCATCCCATCCCAGAGAGGAGCAGGCAGCATTTGTAAAACATACAAAGAAACACTTGTGCAGCAGCAGAGCAGGCACCAGACTATCACGCTGCATTGTGAGATCAAATAAGTAGAGAACAGTTTCATGTGAAATAAACTACATTATTTCTTGGATTTAAAAGTGGCCACATAAACTCAGTGCACTGGGAATGGTGAAAGCCCACAGGTTTTACCATCCTGCTGTTAATAGCAAAATTCTGTCAAATACTTGATAACGTTAAGAGTACGAGCCAACTTACAATGCCCAGGTAATTGATATGAAATATAATAGAGCAGAACTGAATTGATTCCTCTCAAAACTGACCCTCTGAGTATTTACAAAAACAAAATGAGAAGCCTTCTAAGGCAAGCTTTTGCACTGAAATTCCAACAGAAATGAATGCCATGGTTAAAAATCAGAGTCAGTCAATTTACAAGATCTGAATCAACAAACAGCACCTGCTGGGTTTTGGGGAAAACGTCCTTTTGATGAAACTAAAACTCAAGCTGTGTGTTTGGGGTGGGAGGGTGGCACAAACGATTTTTAGACTCTTACCTTTTCTGATTCATAAGCAGCTCTCGATGGAGATCTTGATGATTCCGGGATGACTTCACAGGATTAATTAATTTCTGAGGTCTAATTAATTCAGGATTGTCATCATCTATGTAGTCTGGTTCAGCCATAATCTTTCTTGGAATGGGAAATGGATCTTTGGGTTCAGTGTCCTTGTTCACAGTATCTGTAAAACAGGAAAAACTGTAGTGAATCTACACTGAAAGGCCTTTTAAAGATGTTCTAAACCACAAAGGCAGCATATTACATTGGCAACATTCATGCTTTTGCTGGATTAGTTTTGTCTGTAGAAAGTAAAGGCTCTCAGAGCAAACATCAGTAGCATTTTTTAAATAGGCAGCAATGTTATAACAATGGTATCTCCAGCAGCCTTCATCCAGTGACTTGGAGACGAGAGTTTCCCCTGTTTTGAGAACTTCACAAATAATTTAGTTTAAGTGTGTGAAGACCCTGATTGATTTTAATAAGCCTATACAGATGAAACATTTTTGGATCAGTAGTATGGCAACTCTAAAGACATTTTAAATACTAACTATATTAAAAATGTGAATGTGTATCAAAAACAGAGTCTCATTTTGTGCTGTCAGTGTCATGTCAACTGTGGGGAAAACAGCTCTGTGAATAAGCAAGCCCTGAACTGTATCGAGCAAAAGCTTCCATGTGGAACTTGCCAGATCTGTAATTGTTCTGATGGGGAGCTGATTTCTGAGTGGGAAAGTAGAGGAGGAAAAAGTTAGGTGAGGTTGCTCCTTAAAGGCCATGTTCCACCCAGTGAAAATCCACAGAAATCCACTGATCTGAAGGCAATGAATTCATGACTTATTTAATTTGGAAAAGTGGCACTTTCCTATCCTGCTATAGAAAACTTACCTACACATCAAATCACAACATTTTGAATCAACAGCTGACAAGTAAAGAATGGCTTTCAAATAATTCGTATGTGACCATTCATACCCCTTTCTATTAAAAAGAACCAATCACAAGATGACCAGTATCCATAACAAAGCACATTCAGGGGAATTCTGTCTCTCCTCACTGTTGTGAAAACCTGCATGCAGAATTTGCAGTTGTCAGTTTGATGAAATGTTGGCCTCTCAAACAGACCCCAAAAAATAATCTCACAGCATGTGAGTTTACAGAGATGAATCAATGAGACATGAAAGAAAAGGCGAGAAGCTTCCATTCTCCTGACTGGCAGAACAGCTGAATGCTGCACACTGTACTCACAGGGCTACGGGACAAATCAGAGAATCACTGGGATTTGCTGTGCTGTTTCCTGTAAATGCTGAATATGTGCTTTAATTCAGATCCCACTGTTACCAGCCCTTTCCCTCCCTTTCTCATCCCATGGGCTACAAAACCTATGTTCAGCCACAGTTTAATCCCTGAACTATTTTCTTTTAGTAGGAATCTCATACTGTTGCTCAAGTCTGACCAAATCCACTTGATACAGCAGAAAGATTTTCACTTCATACTTCAGTAGATTAAAACTGAACAGTACCACCATCACTGAGCTGCAGCTGCTTTCACATGAGGAAGTAAAACAACATTGAAGTTTTCAGCAGATGCAAGAAGGATACACCAGATTTAAATGTGTCCAGTGGACCTGGCAAAGATCTTTCAGCTTCTCTTTTAGAATGGATGATGTGAACTGTGTTTTAGTGGTGCTACATCTCACACACCAAATTTCTGTTGAGCAACTTCAATGAGAAACAGCTCACCAGTGGGAGCTGCTCTCTGGGTGGCTCCTTCATCAGTTCTTCAAGGCAAGTTCATATGAAGAATTTTTGAGATCTGTGATCATGTCAGGTCTCACAGGGACCTCTGAAACTACTGTAAAAATTGTCCACAGTTCAAAACTATGGAAATATCTTGCTGTACATGGCAGAAACCTCTTCCTGACACTGATCATGCAATAAGAATACTTCTCCTGTCACCCCTTCAGAGTCCTCCTTGCTTCAATCAAGCAACCAGCTATCGCCACATGTCAAATACACAGGATCACTGGAAAACAGGTCAGAAGAAGCTTGGAAGACTTCTACTTCAACCTCCTCCAGAGAGCAGGAACAGCTATGAGATCAGAGCAAGTTGCTCAGGACATTTCCCAGTAAGACCCTGAAGATCCCCAAGGCTGCACAGCCTCTGTGGATGGCCCCTCTTGCCTTTCTTCATGGTGGTTCTTCCTTACACCTATGTGAACCTCTTGTTTCAACTCCAGCCTGTTGCTTCTCATGCTCCAGCCACACACTCTGGTGAAGAGTCTGGGTCAATTTCCTTGGAAAGCTCCTGCCAGACAGGGGGCTGCTGTTTGGTCCTGCTAAACCTCTGCTCTGGGCTGAGCCAGCCCAGGTCCCTCGGCCTCCACCACAGCCCATCCTGGGGGCCCTTGGCTAAACTCACATCTCAGATCCCTCACTGTTCCATAGCATGCCATATAAAAACCAAAACCAACCCCCCAGAACCCCTCAACAGACACCACACAGCACCATGCTGTTAATGAAACATTTGTGGAAGTCTATTCACTTTAGCACAGACAGTGAATAAACCAGCTGCAGTTGTTTTCTTACATAAGGACATAACATTTCATTATTCCTCAGTGTTCACATCAGGCTTATTATAACTAAAATAACTCAAATATTACATACACAACCTCCACCCCAAATAAACCTTCTCTGTAAATACTTGGTTTGCTTTACTCTTCTATCAGTTCTGTTGCAGTGATAGGCCTGTGAGTCTCCTAGAAGCCTTTTGTCATCCACAGCTCTCTGTTAAAGTAAATCCAAAAATAACCTGCTGCTTCTTCAAGATAATTCTTGTTTGCTTAGGTAGAGATGAAAAACGCAGAATTACTCCATAACTGCCATAAACAATGTACAATTTTCTTGACACAAACCCCTGAAAAACAATTTGATTCAATCATTTCTGAGTGTGGTGCTGTATTTTGCAGCACATCGATTTGGTTTGAGCAAGCTCTTAAAGTGGAGTTTATTTACTTCTTTCTTCTGTCCCATCACTGTTTTTAAAACATGTATTCAAATCAGAGGTCAGGAATTGCGGTTTCCTACTGTAACATGAACTCTACTAGCAGCAAACATGAATGAATAAAAACTCCCCTGGGAAGAAAAGAGTCTTTCCATGTATGATTAAGCTGCAAATGACTTCAGCTAGAATTTCCAAACAGAGCCAGCGACACAGGGTGCCCAGTTCCCACTCAGTGAATTCTCTCACACCCTCTGCATACCTCAGCCTGGCTGGTGGCCACCTACAAAGTCCTGCAGAGTAACCGTGTAGTGTAATATCATATGCAAACAATACAATTAAGATAAGGTGATCTCTACCCACACCCTGCCAAAGCTAACATTTACAAAAGCACAGGCAAGTGTCACATAAAAAGGAAACTGAGGCACAAAGGATTCACCACACAAAGGGCAGACAGGAACAGAGCAGTTTATCCCCAGAGTTTCCTTCTGAGGTTCAGGCTCACACCATTGAACCAGTCAAGCTTGATGACAGAATCCCTTAAAAGTCCTTAAACAAGTTTAATCAATGTTCAAGCAATAACAATTAAAACATTATTAATTCCATGAGTCTCTAGTGCTCATCACCACAAAAGTCACAGCCCATAAAACTGCTTTCAGATCATCACTAGGTGCTACAGTGGGACATTAATAATCCAAATAATCACTTAGCAGGAATATGCTGCCTGAAGAGCATCCGAGAGGCTCCTTTTAACCATCTGCTGTTACATGATCGACTGAGAATGCACAACCCATTGATGTGTTTCCTTGCTACCTTGCTCCAAATAAAGGAGATTTAGATTCAGGGGATGTTTTAGCTCAGCTTGGCTCAAGTTTAATACACCCACTAATTTGGCAGGTGCTTTCTCAGTGCATTTGCTGAATTAGCTGTTGCTACACAAGCAGCCCAAAAGCATTTATCTACCTTGTCGTGCCTGAGTAACTGGCACAGTCTTTGTCCACAATTTCTCCAGTATATGTGGATTTTGATCCACAGAGACAAAGAATAAACTGGGGATCCTGCATAGAAGAGGAATTTTAACTCCTCAAACAACTGCAATGCAATTTCAACATCCCACTAGACAAAGAAAATGCATCTGTAGAAAAATTACTTCAAGTATCCTCCCTGACAGAAGTTGAATGTTTCCAGACAAAAAGATGATCTTGGAGTAATCAAGAAGTACCTCAGCCTTGAAGAGCCAAGACCAGGTGGTCACATCCTTGCAACTCTCTCATTTAATTTCCTTGGAGCACAAGTAAATTCAGGGAAAACAGAAAACACTCTTCAAAAGTTGGTCCTGCTGAAGAGATACAACCAAACCAGAGCATGCCAGAAGTGTGAGTCACATTTGGGGGAATGCGTCCAGCAGATACCTTTGCTTCCAATGCTATTTATTGTTTATTTTATCTACAGAGGGTTTTTTCCCAGGAAAAGTCTCTTAATGGTAGTAATACTGGAAACACATGTACAAAGAGAACTACAGACAGACACCAGGTATCTTAACCATGCCAGGTTAGGGATTCAGCAGCTGCCAGAGTTTTTGGTACAACAGGGCTCCCACGGCTTCCACAGGAGAAAGATATTCACAAAAAAACCCAAAAAAACCAAAACAAAAAAACCCAACAACAACAACCTCAAACCCTCTCATGTTTATATGGCATTCAGGGAACTGCAATTTTTTTTCTATCTGATATTCTTCATACCAGAAATCACCCTCTACATATGGAATCTGAATATAAAAATTCCTGTGAGACATCATATATTTACATTATTACACATATATATGGCATTTTCGCCCTTCAAATGATTCCACAATTATTTCCAGCTGTGAAAGCAGAGATGAAGTTGAGGCTTCTTAAAAAGCAGATAAATAAATACCTAAAAATACCAATGGACTTGAAAATAATAGACTATATTAGATCCAAAAGTTACATTAAAAGTAAATTCACGTGATTTCCTTTTTACCTTAATAAATTCTTGAACTAATATCTTCCACAGGAGCACTAGCTCAAACACTGAATACCTCCTGAAGATTTTATTCTCGAAAAAGCTTCAACATCTGTTCTGAGCTGTACCGTAAACCATCAAATACTTTGTTTTAAGACTTACATTTTTAGCTTTTTAAACTACCGCGCAGACCTGCAGTTTGCTACAAGTAACCCAAAGGCATTCTTCAGGAAAAAAAAAAATCTTGTTTTACTTTCTCCCTTGCAATTTCAAGAGGAATTGAAATAAAAATTCTTCAGCACGTCTCTGCTTAGATGTTACACGACCAAGCACCACCTCGCATCAGCCAGCTTTGGTAGAAAGCAAAAAGAGCTACTTATATGCAGTGTGCTTTGCAGCACCACCTCAGCACTGTTTGCACATGAAAGCTCCCACCGCTATCGTCTTTATCTGTATGCTCTCAGTTCAGTAAGAGGCACTCGACTAGAGAGATTTACTTGATTAATTCTTGATTATAGATATCATTAATAACTTCCCACAGTTCACCCTTTAATTCAAAGTAAGAGTTCCTGAAAACAGAATACAAAATACTCTGCCCAGCCACAATGCTCGAGCCAGACACCAACAAAGGAATTTGACTCTTACACTGTCTTTTGTGGCTGAAAGGGAGGACGGAGTTTGGGCCATGGTAAAACACAGCTACACTGCCTGTGGAGGGAGAGGGGAGGATCAGAGAGGTCCTGGTGGCTGCAATTCCTCCCAGACCCTCGTTCATTGTTCAAAAAGGCTGCCACTTCCCCGTGACAAGAGCTTTGCTTTTAGATCTGAAGAGTACTGTCTTCACCTGCCTGAAAATCAAACACATTCAGGGCAGCACGCACCTGGGATTGCCCACTGAGTACTGTCTTGCCACCAGGCTGATTACTACATTACTGTTCTTCAAAATTAACACCATGTAAACCCTTTAGCAGGCAGCTGACTTTTGTTTACGGCTCCACACATAAAAGAGAAGAACCTCTTAGAAACCACCATGCGTTTCTGCAAGGCCAATCTCGCTGCTTCTTGTCATGCATTTCAAAATCTCACATCCCATCCCAAGGCTGACAGAGTTCTGTCCATCCCATGCCAGGACAGTTTAACTCACAGCACACCCCTGACAGTAGATATCATGTCTTCATTAGTTCCACGGCTGCCAAAAGACTGACAGAGAGAGAATTCTCCCAGGAACAAAGGCTCACTTGATTTGGGCAGCCCAAAGCAATCTCAATGATGTCAAGGATAGGGAAAGAGGCAGAGCTTGCTGGCTCCTGAAGCTGTTCCTGTTGTCACTTAAGACAATATTAAAATGACCTAACCCACTCAAAATCTGAAGGAAATCCAGTTAACACTCATTTTCTTCCCTTAAGTACTGCTGAGAGTAACATCAACAAAGCACAGATAAAACATCCACTAAATGAGAAACCAGAAGAAAGAGGGTCATTTTAAAGATGTTTGCATTGGCACGAAGAAAGGCAGAGTGCAAGATCTGGGGCAGTGCTCCACACTGTTACAATTCAAATGCAAAGAGCTGCTCATGGCTCCCATTCAATTTAAACAGCACCAGGCAGTCTCTGTTCCAGAGCTTTGAAGTTCAGTCATGTCTTCACCCCAGTCCCTCCTAGGTGCGGAAGGAACTGCCTTGACCCCCAGAGAGGCAAAGGCCTGGAGGGCAATGCTGGTGAGGACAGAACAGTTCCTTCGTCTTGTGGTTTGTAGTTTACTTGGAAAAGAGATGCAAGAAGACACAAACAACCTTAGGAACGGCCTCACACCTTCCACTAAAAACCCCAGGAACCCAAATGAGAGGAATTTGTATTAATCCTAAAGGAATTTTCCTCAGGCTGCAAGATCTACAAGGAAGCCCTCTGCCATTGGCTTTCAAACCAGCTAAAAGGATCAGCTCTAAATAGTTGCATTTCTTTCTTCTCTTGTTCAGTTAAAATGCTGAAGAGGTGTCAATGCAGCTGTGCAACGAGAGGCAGAAGACAGAAAAGAAAGTGCCTCTCCCCTCCTGCTGCAAGAGGTCTGCACACAAGGTGCTTTAAGAATACTGAGAGAGGAAAAGATGGAGACCTTCCCAAAGGTTCCCTTTGTCAGACACAGGCAAAACTCAGATTTTCACTTTCACTGCAACAAACTACTTAGCATCTAATTTTTAATACAGGCAGTAGAAAAGACAGAAAGACACAGGACGAAGAGCAGCACACTGAACAGCACTCATCTTCCCTAAATCCTGGTTTGTGATCCACCCACTGTAACACTATGGTTCCAGCCTGGGGCTAACGGCAGGTAACACACACTGTGCATCTTACATCATTTGTCTTTCCTAAATTCCCTACATATTTCTTAAGGACTTTATATTCCCCCACTTATTTTGCTCAGGATCCTGGGATCATCTAAATCTCAAGACAGAGCTGAGGGTCTGGAAAGCCATTCTGATGATAAGGAGAAGACCCAGTGTTTTGGACACCTCTCATCCAAAAGGCTCTAAGTGACTATTGTGCTTTTGCCCTGCAGAACAACAGCATGACATGCACACCCCGCTGTCCTCTCATCTTTGTCAGTCCTTTAAAGGGAATAAATCATGACTGGCAAAGGCACACAACTGAATAAACACATAGCTTTCACAAAAACACTACACAGGTAATTATAACAGTGCAGTAACATGATTTTCAGGAGACAATTATTGAAATTATGCCTCTTACGAAAGGCACTCAGCAGCACAGTTTGCAACTAGATTAATCCCCAAAGGTAACAAGCAATTTATTTTTACATGGGTCAACAGTGATTCACATGCAATTCTGGAATGACGCATTTTTAAAGAGATTTTAAGAGCAGAAAAGCGAGTAAGATCAGTTTATGCTCCCTGCAGCAACAGTGCACCATCAGTGTTGTAGAACCATCAGTGTGGGCCACTAAATTAAAAATCAGGGCAAGCTTGTTTGAATCAAATTTTACTACATTGAAACATGGGATGCTGCATGAAAACAGCCTTGATGTAAAATCAGAAGTCCAAAGAGTGAGGGGAGAGTTTCTTCAGGGCTCCACTGAAGCAAATGTTAAGAACTATCAAACAGTGGCACCCAGTGGTAAAGGACTTCCTGCAAATAGGAACACGACAGAAAATCTTGGGAGGGAGAAGGGGGAAGACTGACCCAAATCCATGTTTATTTACAAAACTGCTGAACTAAAGGAGCAAACATACTAAATCCCCCACTATTTTAGCGGGAAGTCTTACTCCTAAGTCATTCTATTTCTGCAAACATCACCATTAGGGAATAGTGATTCTTCAAATATAAAAGGCTGAACATTAAACAAGTATTTCTGAGGGAGAGGAGGAAATCCAGAGCAGCCAGCAGCCCCTTATCAATTGAGACACTGCAAACATTTCAAGCATCTGACTTGAGATACCTAAAAGGAGACTGGTGAAGCTTGAATGCTCTTAAAACCCAGTTCACAGGACTTTAGCAAGATTCCTCCAGGGAAGAGAGAAACATGTTAACAGTGGTTGTTTTTCCACTTGTTCTGTATTTTCTTCACATGCTCTAGAGAGAAAGATTAGAGACTAATGTGTGTCCCAGTGAGGCCAAACTATGTCCAGGACCAAAGGGTGTAGGTTGTTCTCCTGGAACAGGAATCCTCTTCTGGATGCTGTGATGACAGTGAGGATGATGATGGAGGGTCCTAGCAAATGTCCAACCAGATAGAAGTTTATATCAGATATAAGCCATAAAGGTTAAAATTACCTTTGATATAAGTGAAAATTTGGAGCAAGACAAAAGGCAGGTTACTTAGCAATCCTGTAAACATGACAAACAACAGCAAACAAACTGCACAGTGAACAAAGTTTTCTTTGTTGAAAGGAAATTAGGACGTTAAAAAGCAAATGGAAGAGGAACATCTGTAAATGGGAGCACATGCCCTGTATTGAGGCTGTTCTAACAGCTCTGCTCATTTGATTTTTAAGAAGTGAAGATTAATACCAGCCTAATAATCATATAAGCAACAAATCTGACAATACTTTGAGAAATTTTGATGACTGGGTATTGAGGCTAGAAAACAAATTCCTTAAATAAGGAGCACACTTTTAAAGTGAGGCGAATAAAGCCACCGATTTAGTAAAAGATTTGTGTTCAGCTGCACGGAGAGACCAAATTACAGGAGCATAATTATCCCTTCTAGTTCTACAAATTTAAAATCTATGAGTGCAATTAATAAGTGTTTGCAAGGGGGTCAGAAGATTAAAATCTCTGCATTAATCAGGTAGTTATGCATTCAGTAGCTACAGCATCAAAAGTGAGACTAGGAAAGTAAAGTATTTCTCATGCTGCCTCAGTTACTCCAGTGCTGTAAATCCCCAAGTCTTGCCAAAGGAGCACAGCGGGAGTACAGAACCAGATTTTGCTCCGTGCCACGTGCTGTTCCTTAGGGCACAGCAGCATCCTGCCTGGAGTCAGGGCACAGCACGATCTGCTGAGCTGTCACAGCTCCCCTCCCCTCTGGGGCTTTCTGAATGACAACTTAAAAGGAATTCTAACCACCCATAAAAGAAGGCCATTTGCAACAAGTTTAAATACACTGACATAATGAAAACCACACAGTTCACTGCAGCTTGGCAGCTTCCTAAACAGACTCATAGGTAGTTATGTAAAAGTTAAGTACTTCTTCAGACCGGGCAGATATGTATCAATTACCTGCCAACTCAACAACTCAAGTTCTTTTCATTTTCTAGGAAGAAACCCTAGGAAAAAAAAAAAAAAAAAATCAGCGCTAGCAAAGATTGCTCTTTTTCCTTCTCTTTGGTGACAAATGGCTCAGAGCAAGAATCCAGCCTCTGTTTTGATTTCTTAACACAGGGAGATTTCCTAGAAACAGACAAAAGGAAACAAAAAGAAATAATTTCCTTAAACCTATTGCTACTCCAAACTAACACTCTCCCAGCTTAATCACAGGAAAGAAATAAAACCTTCACCTCAAGGAGTTAGTCTTGGCTCGGGCAACTACATCCACATTCCAGCCTGCACTGCGTCCACAAAGAGAAAACCCTTCCTTGCGCAGACCTGTTTTATCCACTCAGCTGGCACAGATAAATTTTAGTATGAGCAGTGCAACTCCGTGGAAAAAGAAATCACTACAAAGGAAGGAAAAGAAGACCTGAAGGAAAAATCAAAAATGAAGATACCAGTAAAACTGCTGACCAATCTTCCAAAAGTGAGGTAGAGTAAGAAATTTTTAAAAACGCTGTTCCACACCCTACTCATGACCTTAACCAAAAGCACGATGCTCTAATGGTTTAAAAGGATTGAGTAGGTGTAGGAATGTATGGCAGCCAGCACAAGCCTCCTGGAAGCTACAAGTGGGCTGAGGACAGCCAAGCCTGATACACATGACTTTTAAGATGCAACAGTGATCAACAGGCACCCTGCAAAGAACGCAAAATGCCACAGGGCATGTAGAGGAACATCATCTGCTCACTGTTCGATGGGAAGAATGAGACGTCTGAAAACCAGAAACTTACAGAAAATAAAAATGGAGAAAAATTTCGACACCCAGTCGCATCTGTCAAAGCTAGTGACTTTTCATTGCTGCTCTTGATGAGCAGCTACTATCAGCAGCTTCTCCTGCAAGCTCATAAATCAGGAAGCTGTGGCACCAGGGCAGGGCTGAGTATCAGCCAGAAGGCTGCACATGAAAGGGCAGCAGAGCACCCTCGCTGCTCAGGCGGAAGGGCGTCGTTCTCTAAAGAAACAAGCCTCCATCTGAACAGGATTGATGTGTTACTCACACAACTGAGTTGCCTCTGGCTTCTCAGCCTCCCTGGAATGAAGAACCCAGAATGTCAATACCTAAAACAAAAGCAGTCACATAAGCTTAGCACAAACACAAGGGAGATTTTAGCATATCCTTTGGCCGAACAATTCGTTGTGTATGGTGACATGGGACTGTTTCTAAGATTTTTTTGTCAACTTTTTCTCTTTTTTGTCTTTTTAGAAAGACTTGAAAAGGTTCAGGAAGGGAGAAACAGACCACCACTCCCTAATCCCTCCAGAAAGGAACGGTTTAACAAATTCCACGTAGTTAGCAAAGAAGAGTAAGAAACTAGAAGGATGACCCCAATGCCTCAACAAAGGGATTGTTTGTTGAGCTTGTGAACTGGTGGCAGGAAAGGAATTTCCTACAATTGTTACCTTTCTGCTTGAGAGACCACCTGGAGGAAAGTCTCAGGCTGTCCTTCCTCAGCAGCACTTGTGAAGAGGGTGAGCTGGAGTTTGTAGGACCCCCCACTCTGCTCCTCACATCCTTCTCCAGGGCTTTACAGAGAGTGGCTCACTTGCTTTATGTCCTACAGGAGTGGAACTGAACTAGACCTAAACTTGAAATGCAAGAACTCTGAAGTATGTAACTTAAACAAGAAAAAAACTCAGCAGTCCTAAGAGGCTAAGATCCCAAGGATCTCCATCTAATGGTTAAAATAAACCACCTGCATCCCAAAAAGTCATAGACTGGTTTACACTGGTCTCATAAAGGAAAATTAAACGTGCATAGCCTTGCTTCTTGATGCTCAAAAATAAAGAAAAACCTTAAAGAAGCCAAAAATCAACAGGCTGCAAAACAAGACTTCAGTAGAGCCAAGAAAGGGGCTGAAAGTCTTTATCATAACAAGCCTACAGCCGAGGAACAAAAGCAGTGTGAGGTCACAGCTTGGCTCCTGCTAGTCAAGGTTCACAAAAACAGCGCACAGAGCTTCCAGAGAAGTGAGCGCCATTTGTCATTCACAGACAGCCCAGCGGCCACGTCTCTGAAAGAGGCTGCTGCCAGCCCCAGGAGAAGAGGGCTTGAAAAAAGCTTCCTCACAAGCCTCGGAGCCGCTTATTAACATCATTTCACAGGTGACTCAGCTTACTTTCCATCAGGGAGGCTGAAAAGCTGTCCTCTAGCTGGGTTTTACAGCAGCAGCTTAATTAATAGGATGAATACCTATTGATAGGCAATCACAACCTCCACTGCCAGCTGCATCTCTTCATGCCTGAAGCCAGCCCTGCTCTTTGTTCTGCTGCTGAAAACACAACTTGGGGAGCTCTGAGCACCTGCTAGGCCTGCAGCCAAAGAGGGGAAAATTTCAGGCAAGCAAACTTCCTATGTTGGCAATAAACTGCATGTTAAAGACTCCTTAAAAATATCACCATGCAGTGTCCTCAGCAGGATATCATCTCACTGTCTCAGACATATGTAGAAGGAAGAAATGGCAAGAGGTGTTTCTGCCATCATTTTCCTGATCTCTTTCAACAACTAAATAGGCTATTAAAACAACAACAACAACAAAACAAACAAACAAACAAACCCCCAAAAAAACACCAAAACCAAAACCAAGCAAACAAAAAACCCACAGAAAAATTCTAATTAAAATTCCAATGAACCCATGTGGCCTCCAAGACTTTAAAAAAGCACACCCCTATTTTCCAAGCAGAAGTACTCCAACAAATGGTCACAGGTGAATAGTCAGCACTGCAAAGGACACATTGTACCATGTCACATCATGCAAGCACTGCCTCTCATGCTGATCACTAAATTAATCACTAGTTTTCTCTGTGACTGCCTAATCTACAAAGATGTTATGGACTTACTAGAAGACCTTTCTTTGTGACTAAGGGTGAAAGGTGAATTGATATTTATGTAGGCATCTCATGCATTGCTAACTCCTGGGGTTTCACCTCACTGCAGGAAAGGTGATCTGCAAATGTAAGCAGTTTCTAAAAAAAAAAAAAAAAAAGGAAGTGGAAGCCCCTTTACTGTAAAATCTTAGGCCCTGTTACTAGTCCCATAAACCTGAGTAAAGCAGACCAAACTGCCACGACACTTTCAAACATTTTAACTCAAGTTGCTCAAGTTCCTACATTCACCACAGTTGTCTATCATCTTACAACAGAACCGCTTTCTCAACTTGCTTGCTTAACAAGCAGTGGAGAACTCAAGACTGCAAAGTAGAACATTAACATCTGCTTCTTTTTTAATTAGACAATCATATTTTGCCACGATTCACTGAGGAATTTTATTTTATAACTTCAAAAAATTACTGAATATGGGGAATTCATCAAAATTTGAAGTAGCACTGTTCATTATAATGGGCTTGGTCACATCAGAGGCTCACTCAGTCAGTAGGAAAGCTGCCCCACAATTACAGTGAGGAGCTGAGCCATGACAGAAGAGGCTCTATTCTCAGCTTTACCAAAAAAATGGATTTCTGATGCTGAGCAAGTTGCTGAGCCTTAAATTACTCTGGAACAAGCTGTGGTTGTCAGTGTAGGCCATGTTGCAGAGAGAGCAAGACAGGCTTTTTTAGATGAGCAAATCAATAAGGAACATCATAAATTACAATAACACTATGCTTTGTTCTATTATAGGCAACATTTTGTCAGACATTTTGAAGCCATTTCATGTTAACCACTCTTTTTTTTAGGATCGAACAAATGCTTGCTTTAGAATCAAGAGACAAAATCCAAACAGGTAATTTGCTAAAAGAAGTTTAGAAAATTAAATTGATGATGTTTAAAATAAGGTACAAAGTTATGGATTAAGAGATACAAGAGAATAAAATTTAGAAAGATGTTGGAGTTAATAACATAGAGGCTGTGAACTTCTTGGTGCTGCAAAACAAACGCCATGGATTTAAAAGTCTCATGCCTAAAGGATTGACACTATTTTCACCCCAAGCCTATTTTTATGAATTTCTTCCTTCCCAAGTTATTACTAAAGTCCCCAGTGATTTTTTTTGTGTTATTTGTCTGTGGATTTATCATCTCAACGACAAAAAGAGACACATTAAACACATGCTTTTTTAAGCTACACTAGTAAATATGTTCTCAGAAATGACTCCGAGACAAAAATCCACATTGAAAAGCTGGAATGAGAGCTGGGAGCCTGAGGGCTTTCCTATCCCACTGGTGAATACAGCATGTTCTTTTTGAGCATGTTCGTAATAAGACAGAGACCCATTTGTCAAAATCTGTCCTCTTTAAAACAGCATGTATTCCTCAACAGCATCGGTGCTCAGCAGGGTGTAAATACTGCACCTTCAGCCACTTCCCCAATGTGAGTTTACCACGTACATTAGTGCTGAAGACTGAAGCAAATGTTTGTTACAATTAAGTCCCATTTCATCTAAGAATGTTAACAGTCATCCTTTAATGTGAATGTTGACAAACCAGCCATAACTTTTTTCATATTGAGGTGTGTGATGTAAACACAGGATTCTGACCTGATACACTGAACCCAGCAGCCTGCCTGCACAGAGGATGTTGTCCCACAGATCCCCACGAAAAATCAGAAAAGCTGCTCAGAAACACAACAAAGGCAGCAATAGGATCCACTTCTAGTTTAGAAAGGCATTTGTTTATGAAAGCTAGGCTATCAGAAGTAATCCAGGAGCCTTCCCCTGCACACATTTGTCATCAGTACTTCTTGTTTTCTTGCCTGAGCCTTTCCACACTGCTGAGAGCAGCAACACCACAGGTACCAATGGCAGCACACTGCAACTGGCAAATGAAGATGGTGAACATGGGCTGGACACAGTGTTTGCTCATCCAAATGTGCACCTTAAGCATCTTCCCAGCAGACAACAGTCTGCTCCAGCCAGTCCCAGCTCCTCATACTGGGGAAACTCTAGAGCAGCTTCTGCTGACTTGCATGAGCAAACAACCCTGCAAGGAAGCAAAACTTTCAGAAGAGACAGGCGCAGTCAGCTGGGATTGCAGGTTCTGTGCCACGTACTAGCGAAAATCAGCACAGGGATCTATTTGTGTCAGTATCAAGCAAAGTTACTCCAGAGTGGGAACAACTGTACCAGCAAAACCACAATTGGCCAGAGCAGAGACTCAGATCCCTTGAACCCTACAGAACAACTTCTATGAAAAGACTAGAATCCCAGTAACTCTGAAATGACAAAATATCAATCCTATTCAAGTTTCATTAGACCCCATGGTATGCATTTATTTTACAAACAGCAATTGGAACAAAAATTAGAGCAATCTCACTGTTCACACATACTTGAAGGAGTCACTATGTTCCATAAGTCTACACAGACAACTGAATCATTATTCCAATTTTATATACTCTGTCTTCCTGGAAGCCAAGGGCCTTTGGGACTTGGAATAGTAGAATTTTGCAAATTTTACTGACTGTGCTCAGCCAATGTTGTATCCTTAGAGAGACATTGTCAGCTCATCTTTCACAAAAACATAACATCCTGCTCACATTTTAAGTAACTGTTCAGTTGATTTCCCAGATAAAAAAGATGTTGGTTGCCACCCTCATCCCCAAATCTGACCTTGCCAGCACTACTAACCTGTTTGCTGCAAATCGGGCTGCAGGAGATACAATATTATGTGCCTTTGAGCAGGGTGACAGCCATCCCATGAGAGCCCACCAGCATGGCACCATCTCCTATGTAGCTAAGCCATCAACTCCATAGTTTTGGGTGAAACACCCTCTTTTCAAGAGCCATTTCGCTCTCACCAACACACTTTACACATATACCTCAGGGCCTGGTGGAATAAACAGCAAGTTCTTGTGACTGGTCAGGGGTGCAGGTTTTGATTCTATGTCTACAAATTAATTTTGATCTGCACCCTACTGTGCTCAGTGCTTTCCTATGGCTTCCATTCAACATAAACATTAACTACCATTGAAAACACAGTGCTTCCAGGAAAAATGTTTAGTTAAATTCACACTGTGATAAAAAAATTACAATAAGAACATTAAAGTTTGAAACCAATGGATGAACTTTCCCACATAGTAACAGCAGCTTTACTAAAATCCATGCCAGCAAATGTGCCTGCTCACCCTCAGAAGTACTCCTCTCACTAGTAGGGAGGTAATAAATTTGTAATTTTATAGTAGAGCCAAGATGGGTAAGTTTGTAAAGGCTACAGCACAGACTCTTTATCAGGAAAAGAGATCTATGCAGATTTCAGTTTTTTATCCCATGCAGGGTTTTTTTCTATTGCTAGAAAGTGCTGACATCCATTTAGTAGAAAAACCTCTGAACGTGTCTTTTAAATATCCCTTTCCAAAAACCTCCCATGGGACAGCTTCATTACTTCAACAAGTGACTTGAGAAACAGGAGACAGTATATTAAATGAGTAAGGTAGACACAGAAGGCCAAGGCAACAAGAATTTCATCCAATTTCTCACACCTCATTCTACCCTTCCTTACATCAGATGAATCAGCGTTGTTCAGCTGCAACTACCATCTCTAAATCTTACCCAATACCTCAGCTAAAAACTAAAGACATCAACCACTTGTCTCTTGCTTAAGACCTTTTATACATCCCACTCTAACCCTTATTTACACCATTATGATTATTATCTAATTATACACAATGGCTTGATTAAAACATACATATTTATAGAAGCATTCATGTCACCTACCTTTAGGCTGTTAACTGCTGCAGCTAAAATGGGAAAGCAAGCTCCTTATAGCATTAGCATGGTTATCCAGAGGGCAAATCAAAGCAGCTATGTTCAGCACTAAAGTCAAATATCATCACTCTCAAGCAGCTTCCAGACACTCTCTCCTTCCCCCTCTGGTTATGAGAACACCAGAGAAGTTAGATTCCCAAACTGCTTTTTTAGGGTTAGGGCAAAGTTCCTTCAAAATTCAAAAGAATTAGAAAGTGCAGCTCAAATTTCATAAACTACAGCAACACTGAACAAATCCAACCTGCCACTGCTTTTTACACTATCTCCAGCATGCCCCTTACTTCCAGCTTCACATACAGTATGATGTAAACCCATAGAAAATACTCAGTTTAATATTTCCTGTATTATTCACCACATTGTGTGCAATACCTTGTGGATTAATTATCAAGATAACAAAATGACTGCAAGTGCCATTAATGTTGTTGGTCTGAAGTAGTGATCTAAATAATGAGAGCAATGTGCTCCTGTGATCTACAGCATGAGAGCTAAACTGAAGAAACCCCTCCTACACGAGTGAAAAAAGACCTTTCCTCCCTATACAGGAAGCTGAGTAAACCATTAAGCAATTGTGGAAAGTCCCAAAGATGGGGAAAATCGAAGAGAGAGAAGGGCTTTCACCCCTAGAAGCTGAACTGCTTGAAGGAATGGAGAGAAGAGTCACCAAGGAAGAAATGTTTTACGATGAAGGTGGTGAGATACTGGCACAGGTTGCCCATAGAAGCTCTGAATGCCCCATCACTGGAAGTGTTCAAAGTCAGGCTGGATGGAGTTCTGAGCAACACAAACGAGTGAAAGATGTCCCCACACACTGCAGGGCAGTTGGACTAGATGAACTTTAAAGGTCTCCTCCAACTCAAAGCCTTCCATGACACTCTGACTGATGACATTTATATGAGGATGGGATGAACACGTTAGTGGGATGCTTGTACTGGTGCACAGAAGCAGTCCAACAGTGAGAGAGATGCCTGAAGCCAGAACATCCACACAGGTGAAGGAAGCCCTTGAGCAGAATTACTGCTCTCCACAGCCACAGGTGTGGCCACATACCACTACCCGTAACACAGCTGGAAACATCTCATTTCTGTGTGTCCTGGTTAAGCAAGAGGCACAAATTTCTGTTTGAAAGCAATCTAAACCGCACCACTGGAAATACCCGTAGAAATATTTCTGTTATTTCCAGGCCACCAAACACAAGTAGCACTCACTAGTTTACTACTCTGGTTTCCTATTTAAGAAATGCCTTTAATGGAAGCACTTTCTCGAACACATACCAAATGCCACTGAACATAATTGCGCCTAAACTGCACCTCCTAGAGAGCTCCATTTTTAAATTAACTCTGAGCATGTTGTAACCTAAAAAGGAAGGAGGGAATTAAAAAAATCAAAGAAGTTAAGAGGAAGAAAGTCTCTCTTGTGGCATTTTTCTTTCTCTGAACACAGGAAGTAACAGGTGTTGGTATAAGTAGAAAGGAAGACATCTCACAGATTCAAAACCAAGTGCTATCAGCAAAAATAACAGATTATTGAGGCAGAGAGAGAGAGGAAGTTGCAAAACTGCTTAACATTTCAAGAAGATCTGAGGCTTTTCACTCAGTATTGTAGCTGGGGAAAACAGACATACATTTTGAGTATCATACAGATGTTTAGAATAGAAGGGAACTTAAGAGATCATCTAGTTCCAACACCCCTCCCATGGACAGGAACACGTTCCACTACGCTAGGTTGTTCAAAACCCTGTTTAGTCTGACTTTCAACACCTCCAAGGATGGAAACAGCCACCACTTCTCTGTGCAATCTATTCCAGCAATTCACCACTCTCACAGTAAAGAATTTCTTCCTAATACCTAATCTACACCTGCCCTCCTTCAGTCTAAAGCCATTCCACCTTGTCCAATGTCTCTCTCCAGCTCTCTTGTTGCCACTTTAGATACTGGAAGGGGCTCTGAGGTGACCCAGAGCCTTCCATTCTCCAGGCTCAACAACCCCAACTCTCTGAGCTGTCTCCACAGCAGAGGTGCTCCAGCTCTCTGAGCATCTTTGGCCTCTGGGTTCACTCCAACAGTTCCCTGTTCTTCTTCCATTGTGGGCCCCAGAGCTGGGGTACAGTTGGATTAGCAACTCAGAAACAACAGTCAAAGAAATGAGATGCTGCATCTGTTGTTACAATTAAATTAACAAAGTGCTGAGAGAAACATGCATGTTTTCCCCTTGTGCACCATGCCCTGGGTAAAGATGTTCTGTAGTTGTACATATTTCCTGTGTTATAAATTAAACACAAGCCAAATTTACCCTTCCTGCAATGCTATTAAAAATCAAGGGCAATTACTCCAGGGATAAATCTGGCCCAGTAATGTTTTTCAACAAAAATGAGTTTCCGAATAAATTCTACTAAAATAAATCTGTGTGGAAATACTTGAAACATTTTCATTTGTGTTCCCAGAGCACTTGTTTAAAAATAAATTGGAACAGAGTTCCCAGTATTAAATAGATGGAAAATGTCAAGATAGTGTTTCAGAATACTTTGTTTTCAGGTGATCAACCTGATATTCTTACTGTCGGGTTCTGTGGGGGGTAGTTTTGTTGTGGTTGATGTTTCAATTTTTTGTTTTTTTCTGTGTAATTTTTTTGAGGTGGGGAGGGAGTGTGTGGTTTTTTGATTGGTTTGGGGGTTTGTTTTATTTTGGTTTTTGTTCAATATCTAAGTATTTGCAGTCTTAAATAAAGGCCACCTTACATATGCAGCTCAGGTTGTGTACCATGAATTAAGGAGCTCAGAAATTAGGTGTACATGGAAAATCAGACACATATATTCAAGATTTCAAATTTTTACATTGAGATTACACAATCAGACAAAATACAGCTACAACCAGCATCAGGTTAGACTCTCAGCTGGCATGAGCTGGAACCAGTCTACTAAAATCAATTTATATTCCTCAGCTTATCTGAGTCCTGATGAAGGTGGGCAATATTAACACTGCAGCTCTCCACAAAGTCCCACATGCAGAAGTGCTGGAGAGCACTGGCCTCGGGAAGCCTCACATGATGCTGCAGACCTGCACGGATGCACCTGTAACGCTGCTCCCACGGAAGGCTGCATCAACTGCAGTGATGGACACAGCCATAAAACACACACAAGTTGCCAAAGGCAATTTATCTACACCAATTTGCACAGCCAGCAACCACTGTAATCACATTTTTGTAGAAACATGGAAAATTGGACTGGAAGGAACTTCAAGAGGCCCCTCAGCCCTTCCCTGCCCCCAGGCGAGCTGTGGCACACCTACACACCCCTGAAGTCTCCTCCAGCCAAAGAAGTTTTTGAGCCAAAAACTTTTTCATTCTTGATTTTAATCCAAAACAAGATGTGATTTAAACCCAGTTGTTCATCTGATTTTAAGCCCCAGGCGTTGACATTTAATGCTAATGAATATACAGAACATCAAACTGGCTGGTTAAGTTCTGAGTGAGCAGAGCTGAGCCTTTGCTAACACGAGGACAGCAGAGATATAAACAGGTAGATGAACAATTTCTTTACAGCAAGAGCCAAACCTACCAGAAATTAAAAAATCTGTTCAATAGATTTTTCTTAATCTCCATTGCAGGAAATACGCTAAAAGTATCTGGAGGACACCACAGAGCTCATGAGAAAACCTGCAATGCTCTCATTGTGGCCATCATCTCCACGACAGGCACAGAGAGGCAGAAGGTATTCCCACTGCTACACAGAAGAGGCCACTCTTCCTCTCTGTTCCCAGAGAGGCCTTCTCTCCTCCCTTGCACTGACCAATCTCTGGTTTTGACCTCCCCAGCTTTTACAAGCTTGTCATAAAATCCCCTTGCAATGGCAGAGGGGCATTCCCCTCTGCCTCATCTCCTTCCCTCTGTTTTCCTACGAGAAAGTTGCAGGCTCAGGAGAGTCTCATTCAACAGAGAGCTCGTGGAACAGAGAGCTCATGGCTGCTCTGCCTTCCAAACCTCCTGGGCCACAAATTTGGAGATAAAGAGTCTGTGAAGGGAAGAAAGGGGAGGCTGGCAGGGAGAGCCATTCAGTAAGCCATTTTGCAAAAGTAGTACTTGGATGGCTTTTAGCAGCACAGAAGGATTCAGGACTAACAGCTACTGATGACACTTCAGTGGTAAGGTAAAGGGAGAAGGGGCTGGACATCAGATCCTAGTCTTTAAAAAGTTTTAAATTATTAAAGCAAGGCCTCAATTCTTGTAACAAGGCACTGTAGCTTATTTAAAGACAGTAACACACTAATAAAAACATTTATTTCCTTCCACATCTTCCAGGCATGGAATCACTAGGATCTGTTTGGAAGTGTTTCCACTGCTTCTGCCAGTCCTGAAAACAATCATGTGCTCATGTTGAGATGCAACCCAGTTTTCTCATTGTGATTCCAAACCAGAATGTATATTGCTTCTATTTTTCCCCTATATATTTTTTTCATGCAATTATTCAAACAAATCATACTCTCCAATCTCCTGGGACTCAGTTTATTGCAATAATTGAATGGGCTTTTTTCTTCTCAGATGTTCTGTTTTTCAGGGCAAGATTCCTTTTTCTGTGTATGATCCTTTTTTAATTATGCAAAACCCAAGGCAAAAGTGTAATAAAAAATGCAATGACTATGTTGCTTATTTTTATACTCTGACGTTTTCATTTCATGTCATTAATGAGTCTAATCAATCTCTCTTCCATTACACACATATCACATTCCTAACCAGTAGCAATTAGAAATAGATAGCCATTTGCTTTGTCACAGAATTGCAGAAAATTCATGCCACTTGTCACAAAAAGGGTTCAGACTACAAAGAGCAACATACAAAACACCAAGTATTTTAATTTGACACCATTCTTCATGCAGTTCTCAAATCAAAAGCAACAGTGTTAAATTCTATTATTAGTCTGCTGCTTGGATCACCACTTTGAATAAAGGCATTAATGAGATAGAGAACTGCAAAGCATTTTCTTAGAAACCAGAGAATCACTAAATTAAACAATTCGGATGGTAGCATTAAAAATCCCCAGCAAATTGCGTATTCACCAAGAAAAGGCAAAAGTACTGAACAAGAAGCATCTGTAGTGGCTCTGTCACTTTCTGTACAAGTGACAGGCAGGGTATCTCCCGTGACTCATAACAGACATTGTACTCACTGTGGTCAGGAGCTGCACTGGCACATTTCCATCCCAGAGCTCAAACTCTCACAGCTGCCCATGCACAGAACTTTCCCACTCTCCCCCAACACGCTTCCCCTTGTTTTTGGAAAGGCGACAAGCACTGTTGTCCCAGTTAAGCCAGAGGTATCCTGTACCAGTTCATGCCCTCCCAAAGACCCAACCATTTTCACTTTGGCAGCTGCTATAAAAACAACTGCTCCCCATGTACAAGGAGCATCCAGTTGCTCTGTCCCACCTGATGGAAAGGGGAAATGGCAATGTGTCCTTATATTGATTACAGAAGTCTTGCCTTTAATTTCATTTGAGAACTTGTCCCTATCTATCGGGTTTATTTGGTGTCAGACACTTATTCCTTAAAATGTTTAAACGTAGGGAAAAAGGATGTAGAAGCTGGAGTAACACTGATCTCTTCAATATCTGTATCACTAGAAGTGCCTGTATCACATACAGTGTGTTGGCTGACCCCCTCAGAGGGCAGAAGGCTGCCCCAGTACCATTCCCATGGTTGCCTGTTGCTCGTCCATGTGCTGTGACATACAGACTGTGACAACAGTAAAGACGGACACAGAGCACTGAAGACTGTGATTCAGTCTCAGCTCTCAACCACCTACACAGATGTCACATCCATTTAATATAAACATCCCCATGTTCTGCATCTGTGTTAATGGGGAGAGAAAAAAACTGAGTCTTGCAGATATGCAGAGCTCAGACAACAGCAAAACAGGTCACTGATCAGAGAAACTCTCCAGTTAGGAAAGTCTAACAATGCACCAGCTGCTACTAAAACCTATGTTCCATGAGAGGTTAAGAAAATACCAGGTGATTTCTTCTTATTAGGTCCCAATTTACCATTCAAGAAAGCAACAAGACAAGGATCCAAGGAGTCTCCTTTATTCCAGAGATCCCTTAAGGCCCAGTCCGTCAAACACAGACAGAAAGCTTTCAGTAGTGAGCAATTAACCTCACAGTCACCAAAATGTGAAGTTTCATTTAGCACTTGAAATTTTCAATGCCTTTCTAAATTCTTTACACAATCTGTGCATTAGCAAGTGTGGGTTATAGTTTTTTGCTTTCATAAAGTAAACTAAATATAAAACCAGTAGTTAGGACTGAAATAAAAAAACAGATTTTGAATACTGACAGTTATGACTCAGCCATATTTGTATAATCTTCCAAGTGTTGAGTAGATCAAAACCCAGGGAAAAATACATACTGTAGGCCAGATCTTTCAGCAGGTGTATGGTCTGAACAACTCTTCATACATAATTAGGCTGCCAAATACTTGATGCATTGAGTGGATGTCAGCATATGCTTCTTGTAAAACAGACAAGAGGACCTTTGTCAGACAAGAAGTAAATTAAGATTCACTATAGGAACTGTATCATACAGTTAAAAAGAAAACCACAAACACATGTGCAGGCCTGAAAATGGGGGTAAAAAGCTTGAGGAGAAATGTCAGCTGAGGCCTGTTCCTTGCACAGGAGGAGACTGAACAGCAAGGGATACTATTATCCACTGCATCCAGAGAACAGGCAGGCTTGCTGCTCAAAAGCAGCTGCTTGAATATTTAGCTTGAAAGGCAGACTATCCCTTGCATTTTCTCTGCTGTGGCTTTCAGCTGCACAAATGCCAAATGGCATCATGCTTCCTGTGGGACCAGAGCGCCTTTGGCCTGGATACAAACTGCACATGGTTTGTTTATAGGGCACCCTGAAGGGGAGACCACAGCACTGATGCCAGAGGGGCCTGGAAGCTGTTATGGAATTTCTGAGGACGATGGCTCAGTACCTTCATATCCAGCAGGGTGGTTGACATGAGCCATTCTCAGTGCTGGCTATTTTGTCACAGAGAAAGACAAAGAAGGAAGGAAGCAGTGAGAGATGCACACAAGATTGGTCCATGCTTGTCAGAGCTGGGTATGACAGATAATAACTCCAACAGCCTGCATTAAACAGATACCAGGTTTGCAGCCTACACATCTGCCAGTTTTATTCCTAGGTACTGAAAAGTAGCATCCATCTAATCACTCACCAGCAGTAATTCCCTTTCCTGGTCCAATCTTCTGTTACATGCTGTCACCCAGTACCACAGACTTAAAATACAAAAATTAACAACATCTGATTTTTGTGTTGGAACAGTGAAACATAACTGATAAACTGAAACTTTAAGAAAAAGGACAACAAAATGAAGTTGAGGAACTGAAAATTATTTGCAAAGCAGTAATTCAGCTTTGTGTGCAATTTTACACGCATGCAGAGACACAGGTTTTCCACATATTAAAATAATGTTGCTAATTAAGTGCTACTAATGAACAAAAGATGTGCTCAGGTCTCCTTTGAAAAGCCTACCACGCAAGTAGACACCTAATTAATACAGAGACAACTGCAGTCAGACACAATATGGCAATTTCATTCTAACACAGATCTTGCTGGCACTGAGGCTGAAGTTACACATTTTCAAGAAGAGCTTCCAGACTTTTCCTGGTCTGAATATTTAATGTTTTGAGAGAAGCATAAGGATTTTGTATTTAGAAGTTACTCCACCAGAAGCACTCACTGTTATCTTTAATGTTTTGCTTTAAATTTTGAAAAATCAACTTGTAAGATTGCTCACAAAAACTCCAACCCCTGAAGAAGCAAACAAGAACTCAATCAGAAAAGCTGTGGGCAAATGGGATTACCAGTTTGACTTGCAAGGGAGAATTGCCTGTAAAAAAAAGGCAGAATCAAGTTTCCATGTGGAAAATGTTAAAATTATTGTAACTAAATATAACAACCCAAATTTTCCCCCTCTATTTTACTTCCAGTATACGCACACTCATCTCTGCTTGTTTCATTAGATAACAGTGGGTAGCAGAACCAGTTCTTGTTCAAAATCGCCTGGGATTTGAGCCCTCCTTCCCAGGTTCCCTCAGAGGGGAGCAATGCCAGGACCACAAGGAAACAGACAAGCACGTGCCAGAGAAAGAGGAATAGGAAATAATCTGCATGTGGCTTTCAGACCCACCTTCACCATGGGCCTCAAAATATCCACAAAATAGCCAAAATTCCCATACAAATATGAACAAAAGAGCAGTGAGGGAAAGATTCAAGTATCAGGATGTCCCAGTTTGGAGATGTCATTAAGAATGATAATTTTGAGCTAATTAAATGGGGGAGAGTGAGGGGGGGTGATGGGGAGCATAACAATCAAGCAAAGAATATCCATGTCAGATGTCACCTAGATGGCAAGAGAGGAGCATTTATTCTGCACACCGAGACATTCTGTATTCACAGTCATTTGCACAGTATTAAATGATGTGCAGGAAAGTATTGCTGCTTCATCCTTGTACCATTCTCTGTTAGTGCATCCTCTGCCATACAAATTCCCAGTTCCTCTCACACCTTTACAAAATGTCAGTGCAGAGACTTTCTAGGAATTTGGGCCAAGTTCAAGATTCCCCATCTGCTCCTGTTGGAGAGAGATGAGATCAGACTGTAAATGAGTGGCAGACTCCTAAGCAAGGAGACACGTGAATACAATTTGGACACGTATGAAAGTCAGTCCCAGGCTTCTTCATTTAAATTAAAAACTTTAGACTCTCTTCTGTCTCTCTGTAATGAAACATTCATATAATCAGTTATTCATCCATTTAAGTTAAGTGCATGTATAGGCAAGTACTCTCAAGACATTTCATTAATCTACATTTATCTTAAAGCTGTTTAGAATTGCAGACGTGCATGCACAAGATGAGTTCTTCAAGAACTTAAAAGCAATTAGGTCTTGAGAAAAGTGGCTTTGGTGGCACATGTTCTCGCAGCTATTTAAATAAATTCAAATCAAATATAGGTTTAAATCTGTAGGAGACTTCTCATTAGACACCAGTGTTATTTCAAGTTTCCAGAGCTCTTCTGCAGTGCTGTGCACTGTGTATGTAGGAGCATGCACCTGTGCTGGTAGTCAGCTTGCAGGAGGGCTCCCCTTGCAAGCCTACACACACACAACAGGGGTTCATAAATTGAATTTAAAACACTTTCCTGTTATAGCTGGTAGCAATATGGAAATACATATATACAAAAAGCGTCACTTTCTGGAAGTGTTTCTCCCCACCCGACTGGTTATCATGGTAGCCCAGGGCTAAAGCCAGGAGCAGAAACATGGTGTTCATCCACTAACACATTCCAATTTACCTTCATGGCACTCTGGAGAGCTGAAATCAAGCTTCCTTATTTTGTAAGAAGGTGAACATTAAAAAAAAATTAAAAATCCAAATCAGAAATCAACTTACTTGAGGAATTAGGTAGAACGGGAAACTCAAGGTGGACCATGAAAGCCCCAAGTGAGCCCTGTAAAATAAGCCCTTCTGCATATAACCAATTTTTACACATCTAGATGTGCAGTAATTTCAAATGCTGCCTACTTAAACTGTAACAGAAGACTCATGAATTTTACATCATTGGAAAAAGATGACCCTAACTCTGGCAGAGAGTATTAGAATGCCTTATAAACCCAAGTGTCAATCTTGCTTACATCTCTTTGTTCTCCTTTTAAGTCCACAAATGGACTTAAAAGGAGAATAAACAGTCCATTTCTTGGCTACAAATATGGCCAAAAAACACAATGTGATTACATTCTGTGTGGGTAAGGCCTGCTGGTTTAAAACATACACATAAACACACAGATACATATGCACATACGTAGTCACACATACTGCCTTTGTAAATAATCAGAATAGATCTTGATGAATCACCTCTATTTAATATTTTTACAGTGTTTCTTGTAAAAAACATTACTCAAATGTGCAAACTATTAAGAAAATATGGGAAAAACAAAGTCTGATTGGCAGACTAAAGTTGGAATCTGAGTAACATGAAAGCCTGTTTAGCATTAGTGCCAGAAATCCCTTCTCACTCCAAAAATCTGACATATCATTTGCTTTATTAGTTCTAAACCAACTATTCATTTAATTTACATTAAAATATGAAATTAAAAATTAATACAGATGATTTAGAATTGAAGAAATGCAAAGACAGGACTTATTTTTTAATAGACTTCCATTTTGGAAATGAATATTACTGCACACTGCTGAATTCCTACAAGAGTCCACAAGGCCAGCACTGGAAACCTGTCGATACAACCATTAAGATTTCATTCACTAAGAGCTGATTAACTCACATCTTCCTTTTCCGCTAATGATTACCACAAATTGCCTCCAACTCTTGAGCGTTTAAATCTGAGTTTATGAGCAAGGAATGACCATCTTAACACCATGCAGAATTACAATTTCACAGATCCAGGACATGAAACCTTTCTAAATTGGGAAAAGAAAAAGAAAGGCAAGATAGGTCTTTACCCTAATCAAAAGGTCACTCAACTCAGATTAACTTGGAATTCATGAAACTCTAGTCAAGAAAGTAAAAATGAAAGTCTGACCCTTACAAAGGCCAGATGTCCCACTAATTTCCTCTTACATTTTAGTCAAGCACATGGTTCACAGTCACAGAAAAGTTTATTACAAGTCACAAATATGCCACCAGTAGAGATCCAAGAGTTTCCCTTCCAAACAAGAGACAATTCCCAGCAAACAGAAGACACCATCAAGCCAAATAAAGTGAGCCAGAGGTCATCAGCAATCCCATCTAACGGCAATGCAGAGAAACAGCTCTGCAGGCAGATCCTGTGGCTGGAACAGCTCCCAGCACATGGGGGTGGTGAACTCCGGCAGAACAGCATTTATAGCCACTCCAGGCCCTGCTCACTGCAGGAGCCTTGCTAACATTTGTGTTTACTACTCCAGGCCAGTGCCAACAACTTCACAGTCCTCACCTCATGGAGAATGCTGTCCTGCTCTACCTTTAACCCCCTCCACATTCCCACTCTACTATAGACATGCCTCATATTCAAAACACCTCAAACTCCATCTAAGACCATTTTAATCACACACACAGAGGCTTTCTTCCCTTTCAATATTTTCACTCTACATAACTTTAGAAGTGGTTGAGAATTTTTCCTTTCTTAATCTTGACAAAATCCTTCCCCACTAAGTCCTCTGTAACCAGGCTGCTGCACAGCACCATACCTGGAATCCAGGGGCTTATAACAGCAATGCTGAGGTAAACCTTAGACACAGCATCAAACTGCATGAAACCCCTGTCATGGTACTGGAAATAAAGTGCATTTAAAGCCTAAGAGGCTCTGTCATCACCATAAAATGCACACACTGCTGCTGCATGCTCTCAAACTTTATTAAATGGGCCTGGGCACAGCAGCAGTGAAGTGCAGCCTGCCCTGACTTTGGGCTCATTGCCACCACCAGCTATGACCACCTCCATGCTAGCAATGAAGGAGAAGAGAATGCACTAAATTAAAATCAAATTATGTGATCACAGAAATAATAGGGGAACAAAATCAGTCTGAACAGAAGCCAGTGCTGGAGGCTCAGTCTTACTACCTGGCCATTATTCACTTTGCTGTTCTTTGCCCAGCATGAACACCTGCCCATTCCTGGGGGTGTTAACGAGGAACTCTCGTTATCATCTTCATTCCTGTTATTACCCAACCTGCCTTCCTCTGGGGAAGGTCTATCAGCTGCAATGAACACTGGCCACCCTACTTAGCATAACATTTGGGACTTTGAAATTAAGATAGTAAATCACCTCTATCCTCCACACATAAGAGACAAGTCCAGATGTGACAAAGATCTAATCATGCTATTTTATTAAAATACTAAAAGAAAACTGAAGAAGTGAATGAAACTTGGCCTTAGCAAACATCTGAAAGTTAATAACTTTACATTAATAACCCCAATGAGGACTGCTGTTAGAAAGACAAAAATCTCCAGGAATTTAACACAGGGTAATTTTTATTAAAACTATACTTCCACCTAAAGTGCTTTGGATTATTTAAGATTTATCTGAGTGAGAGCAAGGAGACCTCATATAATCAGGAAAACACTGTAATAGCCTCTGATTCAGAAGCCATCAATTTACTTTGTGTTCCCAGACTGTGTAAGATACCATAAAATGCAATAATGAAAAGCAGTAAAACAGAAGAGATGATATGGCAAAAAACCCCAAGTAGTTGCAAGGAGGAGGAAAAAATTATGTTTTAAAGACAAGCTACCTGCATGCACAGTTCTGAAATTATAACTCCCAATGTCCCTATCATATTACTGTGTGAGCTGCAGATGAAACAAAGCAATGGAGAGTAACAGGGCCACACTGCCTCTCTTGAAAAGAAAACTTCACCATCATGAAAATCTTATAAAGAGAATAAAAGCAACAGGCAAGATTAGAGAAGGCAGAAAACGCAAAGTAATAGTATTGCTTTAAGTGGTTCATTTTTTATTCATGGATATTCTTTCCAGTGGATATCTCAGAAGCATTTTATGCTTAATAGGTACCACCACCACGTAAATGTTTTCTAAGCAAAAGAACCCCATTCTTTACCAAGGCAATAAATGGCTTGACAGCAGACAGCCCTATGAAGAGTTCAAGAAGCAAAATGAACTTTGGACCATGCAAAACATAAAAAACCTCATCCTCAGTGAAAACCCTTTGATGCTGAAATAATTTAATAGAAGATGGGGGCTACAGATGATATGTTTCATTTGGTAGCCCTGGTTAAGTTGTCTGTCAGATCCTTGACTTCTCAGAAGACAAGGTGTGTATTATTGACGGAAAAAACCAACAAAACCAAAACAAAAGCCTCCATTGAATACACAAGTCCTAGTCTCAGAGCCTTACAGAGAATTGCTTCCTACTTCTCCCCATTCCTTTTCCCCTTCCTACTCCTGGTTTAAATTCTTGCAATAATTATGTTTTGAATATTTATCCCAAATGCAGCCTATTCCACAGACTTTAACTATAAAATCTGATTCAGCTAAGAAATTAAATCCCGCTGTTGAAACTACACATTTTAATCCATAATTAATATCCAAAAAAAGTCTCTATTTATTTTGCATAAATTTTTCTCCTCTTTCCCCAGTCTTCATGAGAGAGAATGTTGTTTGCCAATATTTTACTTCATAATCTCATTAGCAGCCTCTTCTTCCCTCTCTCATCAGTCAGGTTTTGTATTCAGACAGAAATGTCATAAGACACTGTCTGGTAGCATCCTGGAAGCAATCACATCCAGTTGGAATTGAAAAATGTTATTTGTCTACTGTGATTTTGTTGATATCAAATATTGAGATTAACAGTGAAGATGGTGGTGGTCTGGAAACTGTAAAAGCTTTGAAAAGATGTAAGGTACTTGGTACCCATTTCCTACATTACTGAGCAAACATGTTGCCCCTGGGCTGACGAGTATCAGATGGCTAATAGTCTGTGCCGAGGGGAGGCAGCAAGCAGACTGTTAATGCAGCCCAAAGGGCACTGGAAAGAGGCACTGGGACAGGACTGGCAATCTTCTTTCAGAACCCAGAACCTCACTGGTGCAGCTGACCTACATTCTCCAACTTGGAGTTGAAGGCCAAGTCAAAACATGCATGAATAAAATAATGGCTCAGTTTCAGTGGATCTCCAAACATCCCATGCTGGTGAGAACAAGCCCTCTCCTCCCATGTACTACTCCAGCACAAGCCACGGGTGCTAAGTATGATCCCAAATCATTCAGTTTTAAATTGCAAAAGGCCCTTTACACAGCAGACTGTACTTTGCCAGAACCTTGTGTTAGATTGCTATTTATTGACTCTGGTGGTGGTGAGAAATCCAAGGCTTTAAATGACCAACATAATCCTCGGCTTTGAAATCTAATTCAAACCAGTTTTATGACTTCCTTCTTATGAGTAATTCCCTTTATCCAGGCATCTATTAGATTTAAGAAAGAAATCATAGCAAGCTTCAATTTTCAAACTCATTTTTACCCAGTGTAATCTTTCCTTAAAAGACCACAAATTTTCTTCATGATCTGCACATCTAAATATCTTCTTGCACAGCCAGGGGCAATGTCTGCATATCGAAAGCTTGCAGTCTGTGAGTTTCACTATTTTACATCAAGAGAAAAGTACATGTAGACTCAAAATAATGCATTTTTCTCCATTAACTCCATTTTTCTCTTCAGTTGAAAAGGATTCAAGCAAGACATATCAGAGGAGAATGCACTGGTGTTGATTTGTATTCTAGAAGTGAACAGATGCTAAAAAATGAAAATCATTTAAGCAGAAATGTTGATTGCTATTCTCTGCAGAAGGGCTGCTGTAACATGAGCCTTTTGTTTGCTGAAGAGGCAGATAAACTGCACCACTAATTAGTCACACATAAAACACACTTACCCAAATTCTTCATTACACATGGAAAATTGCTCAGTTCTAATGCTCTAAATGAACACACTTCCAACTGATATTCCTATAAACGTTGCATTAAGAGAAGTAAGTGAAGGCAGAGTAGGTCCACAAAAGCATCAAAGCGAAACTGATTTTATTTACTTAGCTAAAACCCCCTAAAGCAGGCTGGGCACAAATTGGAACAGACATCTTGTTTATAGATAAAATTTATGAAAGTAATTATTATCTCAAGTTCACAAATTGATTATTTTTGGTCTTGATTCCAGATTTTAGAACCACTAGAGCTGTCTTTTTCTATCTTAATCACATGCCTGACTTTTCATCACTTTCTCAGCTTTGGAATAACTATTTATTGAATGAAAATAGCTAGTTGCAGAATTCATTGGATGTAATAAAAATCAAGAAAATACCTCTGGATCTGAAAGATTAGTGAGACATTTTCCTTGTTTCTAAAAAAAGCCCTGGTTCTGACCTCTTAACCAGTAAATATCAAGAGGTAATAAAGAGGGAAGCCTCAAGTTCCTTAGAATGGGGCAGGTAAGGAAGGCTGTTAGACTGAATTATTTCACTATGGCTAAAATACACACTTATTTAGAACTAATTTACAAATAACATTTTTCACCATTACTTTTATGCATTTCTAGTCCAGCAAAAATTAATGTTTTGACCTCAACTGAGAATCTAAAGAACCCTTCCCTGACCTAACTACCGTACCACAATAATGGCAGGATTCTTGCATGGAGACAAAAGCACAAACAGAGTGGATGCTCCCATACACCTCCTGCCACCATCAGTTCAGCAACAGAGCAGAGCAGACCACAGTGGCACAGTTTTACCACTCACCAGGTACCCAGAGCAGGATCAGAGTCACCTCAGCCTTAGGTCTTGAAGAAAGCCTTCAGGCTCTGCTCACAGGTATTTCTCTGGTCTGGAGAAGCGGAAAACAAGTATTTGCGGCACAAGACCCCAAGACCTAAAGTCTTCTTGCTACAGCTGAGCTACCTGCACTGGGGCAATGGATACAGGTATAGGATGGCCCCTCTTTCCTGCCCACTTTTTATCCCCACCCTTACTGGCAACAACAGAAACCACCTGGCTCCCTATATCAGATAGCACAAGCAGTCCTAATCACCCCGCAGCAGCTGCCACCTCCTCTCCCACTGCACTCTCTTTTCCATGTCCCTGCACCAGCCCTGCTCTGTCCCCAGGATGTGAAGGGGACACAGCTCCGGCTTGGGAGGTTTCAATTCAGTGCCTAGAGCAGTCTTGCATGCAGAGGTGGAACCACCTTGTAATCTCAGCCTGTGTTGGCTCAAAAATACCAAGCAAACATTGGATTGTGCACTTTTGTGTACACATCTGGATACAAGGAGGCAAAGATGGTCAAAAAGATAACGCTGCCTAGGTGACTGCAGAGCTTTTGGCACAAATGCAGGTGTGCCAGCGAGACACAGCAAAAGCTTGGGGAGCACAGCAGATAGACAACCAAGACAGACATTTTACAATGAGAGTAAGCATTAGAACACTGCAACAGAGAAACCTGTAACTGGGTCCTTCTCCTTATAAAATAGTTATAAAAAGAAATGTGAGATTACAGGACCAGCTGAAACTGCTGCGCTAATAAAACACAGGAAACCACTGATCTCAATAATGTTGGCTGAATGTTTACAGAGAAACAAGTTTGCAGGGCTAAAATATCTTACTAGTTCTCATGAAATGTTTTTGGGTATGTACAGAGCCTTGTGAAAGTCAAACACAGCAAGTGGAGAGAATCCACACCCAAATGATTCTGAAGTCATAGGAGGTTTGCTGAAATTCTGACTGCAGAAGATAGCAAAGGTTTTCCTGCATGAATGCGAGACCGATAATTTTAAAAAGCTGTCCACACCCTGCCATAGGAACTTAGTATCACCCATCTCAAAAAAACAAAAGCAACATAAGGAGTTCAGAGAAAAAACTCAGTAAATACAATTTATTTTTTTCTTCACATGATTAACTGTGTAACTCAGATCCCCTTAAATTAAGCGTCACTAACAGATTAGCCAATAGCACAGAAACCCAAAAATCAAAACTAGAACACAGAAGGAGAAATGGAATTTACTTAACAAGGTCAACAATAGATCCTGGCACATCTCTGCCTCAGGAAAAAAAAATTAAAATGGAAAAGACACGTACCACAGTTTTGTAAATATGGGCTAATGCTCACACACCACTACTCAGCATAACATGCAAAAATTCACCCTTGTCTCAGGAGTTCAGATGCACACAGACCCCCACACAGTCATACATTTATGGCAGCTTTTGCCAGAATCAGCTAGAAGGCTTTCTTTATGCCCACAGCTGGTGAAATACTGTTGCATACTTACATGTCTTATCGTGTCTGAATTCTCCTGGGTTTTGAAATGATCCACATTTCCTACTTGGAGCTGGAGTAGAATGGATGGCTAACTCATTTCACAAAGAGTTTGGTTATACATCTCCCTTGATGAAAAATTTAAATTGCCTGGCTAAGAAGCAGTGTCTTTTTACCCCAAGATGCTACTCCAGCAGGAGTTCAGTAAATAACGAGAAACAAAACCAGGGAAAATAATCAAAGTGTTTTGTAACTAGAACAGAAAGGGTTTGGGGTTTGTTTTCACTAAGTTCAAACAGAAAAAGTTTTATTACTCAAGTAAAAGGAGTGTGAAAGGCTTTGGAAAAGGAAGGTTTCCATTAAATAGACCTGAACTGGTTCAACAGTAATTGGAGCTCTCTATGAACTCACTTTTTGCTCTGCCACTCTCAGCAGTGAAGCAAAAACTTCACAAAACACAGGAGGGAGCTGATGACAGATGAGAGGGCAAGAGGCAGTGCAAGGCCAGCTCTGAAATAGTTACTTGCACTGTATTACAGCCTGCCACAACAGAACCTTTCCCACATTTTTAGAGCTGCAAACGTAAACATCACTTAAAAGGAAATTTACGTGAATGGTGAACCAGGGAATGAAAAAAATGGGCTGGAAGAAAATGATGAGTTTTCCTGTGCCCCATTGAGCAGCCCTGGGAAGTCCTGGCTCTCAAGAGACAATAATGGTTACCAGAGCTCTCCATTAGGGAGTGGGATTTCAGGATGGTGTTTCCTTTCCCCCACCCTTTGCAGGCTGTCAGGACAGGCTGCCATCAGCTGTGGCAAACCCTGCTCTGGGACATGGAGATGCTGTAAGGCAGCTCAGGACAGCTCATGGGCAGAAAGCTCAACTGCTTTTGGGGGTCTGGCAGAGACACCCCGGCTTAGGGGGTGATCCTTCACCTGCATTTAAGTCAGCTCTGATTCATGGCAGAATAATCATTTTGATGGTGAAAAGCAGCTGCTAAAAATGCTTTCTTGCAACAATGCCATGAAACGAGCCGGGAGACTCCCTGACAGCATCTGCAATTTATGGGAAATGGGCAATCAAGGAGCTGTAGTGGGGAGGCTCAGTGGTGGGAAATGCTGCCTAGAGTTCATTCCTGTCTGCCAGCACCTACATTGCACAAGGGCAACATGGGCACAGTCCCACCAGTTCCTGCAGCAGGTAATGCAGGTGACCTCATGGAAAGAGGGGCCCACAACCCACAGCACCAATGCACAAAAGGGTGACTGGGGAGAGACACCAAATCTGCAGCTCCCGCCTGGTACCCGGGCTGCACTTAAAATCGTGTGGATGCTGTCCCTGCATCTTCCCCTCCTGTGGTACTCACAGGATGGCACCAGAGGACTGCTGGGCTCTGGAAAAACACAGTGACATGTGGCTTGTCTGATGGGGATCTAACAAGACAGCACTTCATCTTGGGCAGCACAGCAAGACTCCCTTCTGACAGCTTAATGTTTGATCCACAGATCTGCACCTAATCAGCTCAGTGTTAGATCCACAGTTAAACCTCATTTATTTATTGTCTAAGCCTGAAGATTAGAGACAAAACCCAGAAGATTCAAGAATAAAAAGTAAAGCAAGGCAGTCAGAGTTGTTTTTCTCCTCATTACATGTGACTGTAAATGCAGCCAAAGGACATCAACTCACAGGCAAAACTGATAGTGGTTCAATCCCTTCTGGACAGGTGAGCAGGCTGTTACTGGTCTCCAGCAGAAAAAGTTGTGAGCTATCAAAAACTTCACAGAAGTTTGGAGCAGGGAGGCTCATTCCTCCTCGGGGAGGCAATCTGAGTCACAATCTGCAGTGGCAGCCCAGCTGCCCAATTCCTGCTCAGACAGTTTAAATCCTGACTGAGTGGTGAACAGCACTTGCAGCAACACATCACATCAAGAGAAAGCAGGTCAATGGTACAGCAGGAGGCAAGGCACAGGCTTTGCCCAACAGGAGCTCTCCTGTCCCAGGAGTTCTACATTCTTCATGCTGCAGCAAATCCAGCCAGTGCTGGAAGTGTTCAAGGCCAGACTGGATGGGACACTGACAAAACCTGCTCTAGTGGGAGGTGTCCCTGCCCATGGCAGGGGATTGCAACTAGATGATCTTTAAAGTCCCTTCCAACCCAAATTGTTCTATGATGCTGCAAATCCTGGGCAGACCTTACAAAAAAGTTATCAGGAATTCTGCTATGGGACTCATACTTTGCATATGTGAAGGCAATTTTAAATATGGATTGTATTGATAAAGCAACTCTTCAGCACACCAGTGCAAACATGGAAGGACAGGGAAATGCATAACATGAATAACCAAGTTTTCTTTGCATATTGGGATTTGTCAGCCAGTTCTTCTTCAGGCTTCACTGTAGAAGGAAACATAAGTATTTTTAATAATCAGTAATAATGACTTAGGAGAATCTGTCTGATTTTTATATATTACATGGGCAAGAAGCCAGACCGAGCATTTAGTTAATTGAAGTTTTATTGATAGTGGTAAGTGGTGTGTTTCTGACATCCTTCATTTTTTCTCCCCTATAGAACGTGACCCTCACCTTCCTTGATGTACAAAGAGAATAAGAAAAAATAACTATGTCACTTCCTTCAAGAGCCAAGTAAAAAAGCTACCACAAAAATAAATAAATAAATAACAACCAAATTCATCATTCAACATAGCCATACCCATAGAAAGACTAATTTGCATGTGAAATGGGAAAGAACCTTGCCTAGGCTGCTAAAGAGAAATTAGATAGATACATTTCAAATAAAAAAAAACAAAGGCAGGAAGTAGGAAAAAATAATGAGATCCTTATACTCTGTAAGTTGGCCAAATGTATCAACCCTTGTTATATTTGGTTTTCATGTGTTACTCACTAGGCATGTTCATGCACTGGGAAGAAAACCAGATAAAACATGTGGGTTTTGGCCCACAGAGATATCACAGCTAGAATGCAAGCTCAAATCTGCAGTAGCTTTCCTTAATAAGTATTCTCTATTTAAGCAAAGATTGATCTTACATGATGTGACAGGCCACTGATACAAATAAATTGCTTTACGATATGATCTGTGAGCAGCCAACATATATTCACCGTGGGCTTACTGAGTTCCATACTAGCATGTCTAAGTTTCCACTTCATGTAAAATCAACTTTTATCTCTCTCTGATACAACCCAGCAGTATGTTGAAATCAATGCTTAGTCTTTCAACTCAAAGGCCTGCAGCCAGTTTACAACTACATAATTTGAAATAACAGGAGTTTCTGATCCATTCCAATTTTCAAGCCTTTGTAATGCACATGTCACTGAAATGCAGAATAGCTCATGCAGTTACAGAAAGCTTCTAGAAGGAACTGATAAATGAACATTACCCTTTACAGCTGTAACCAAACAACAGGACTGAAATGCACTGGGTTTTTTCCCCACCTCCAGCTTTACAAAATTTCACGTGGTTCACTGGTCAGAAAGTCAGCAAGAACAAAATCTTTACCTACTGTTCCCCACTTGCTACCCACAAACTGCCGGTTAAATAATGCTGAAGGAAATTGGTGTGGTTTGCTTGCACAACAGCCTTTCTAAAGAGGTAGCAACCATGCAGTAAAGCATTTCCACACGAGGCAGGACGACTCTAGGATGCCATTCTGATGCCCACATCCCAATGAAATCAGTATGGTTTTAGCAAAACCAGAGCCACTACAGGGAGTTCCCTGGGTACCAAGCAAAGCTGCAAAAACACATTCAGGGAGGCTGTTCCATAAATAAGAAGCAAATATAGGGCCAAGTCAGGAATTTACATCAAACAACCTTCTTAGATTTCTTGCATGATAACTTAAGTGTGCACACGCAACCTGCCCCGTAACTTTTGGCCAGTATCAGACAAATTTTTAAGACGTTTAAAGCCTCCATGAAATTCCCCTAAATTTCATGGAGGCTTCACCAGTAAACTGGTGGCTGAGCAATGAAAGGTGCCAGGAGTCCAGGCTCCAACAGGCTTTAGTCCAGTGCTGCCAGGCAACAATTGCAAGTAAGAGCTTTTGGCAGAATGTTAAGAACAACAACAAACAAACAAAGAATTTGGGTAACAGGAAATGAATTGTCAAAAAAACAAAACCAAGGTTTATGGAAAGCAAAATTGGAGGATCCCCACACTGACCACATGTGAACTGTATGACAACAGTTATGCAACACACAAGAGGTCAAGTTTGTGATGATGGCATAAAAGATTCACACAAGCTTATCTCATTCAGCTCAGATAGAAAGTGCACAGCTTTGGGATGTAGCAGAAATATACATGGTACAAACAGATATACTTTTTTTTAGTCATCTCATATTTCATTTTCTTTACAGTCTGATCAATTTTCTTTCAAAATTTATCAAACATGATGAAAGGATCACCTCTAATGTACCTACCTGCCTCATTCTTTCTGAAAGTAGGTGTCCTGTAAAACAGTTCTCGTTTCTGGGGCACATTTAAGGAAAAAAAACAAAACCAAACATACACACAAAAACCCCGCAAAACAAAACATCCAACCTACAACAAAACAAAATCCCGCCACCACAAACAAAAAAAAGCCTCAGAAGCCAAAATTATTCTGGTTTAAAATACAAGTACCTCTTCTAGCATACCATCAATGTGATGAACACGACTAATATTTCAGAATCTTTCAAGAACCACTTCCAGTCTTTTTATAAACTTCCAGTTGTTAATTACAGAATTGGCATCTAAAATCTAAAGCAGTTTTCACTTTAAGGAAAAACCCCCAACCTACTATCCTTTAAAGAACTGCCATATATGAGGAAACTGTAACTCTGGTGCAATGAAAATAAACCCATTTTAATCCTCCAAACCCTAGATTAAATTATAAACCCTGAGAAACGTAAGGAAGGCCCTTCTCAGAATGCCCTGTAATCCCTTTTAAGAACTTCAAAGTAGTAACACTTAAATTTAGTCTAGACTTTCAATGTCCCAAACTTGAATGATTCAAGCTTTTCAGCTTCCATTCAACCACCCTTCATTCAACAGTTTGTTTACAGAAAGATATTTAAATTGTTCTAAAGAGCACCACGGCTCACTGTAGAAGCTTTTGATTCTCTAGCAGGCACAATCACTTATTTACTTTAGGTTTTCCATTATTCAAGTGCTGGCTGGTGCACATTCAAATGAATCACAAACACCAGAACAAACAAGGCAGCTCAGGCAAAGGAACGCAATTCAAACAACATGCAGTACAGAAGACATTTAAAAGCCCAGAAAACTAGGAAATGTTTGGTCTGCTTTTAACTTGGCATGTTTAGAAAAAAAAAATTATCATTACAAAAGTCTGAAATGGCTTAAAGTTATACAGAAATGCCACTAAAAACTCCCCATCTCTCAATTTCTACCAGTGACACAAAGGCATTGACCAAAACCATTGCAATGAATTCTTTCCAAAATTCCTTCCAAATTAATGTCCAGAGAAGGAGGAGAGAAATCCCAAACTCCGTTACAGGACTACACTGTTCTTCCAAAATGCACAAACACTGGAGTGGTGCAGTGATCACATCTGTGCAACCACCTCAAGGGCGTGCAATTTACAGAAGTAAGAATTGGGATTGCAGATCCACCGTCCTTTCCATAAAAAAAATAATGATCATGGCTGGCCCTTGTGATCCAGGGAACTTACCAAAAGCTAACAAAAAAAAAAAACCAAGAAAAGAAAAAAAAACCCAAACCAAAACAAAAAAATTGCTATGTTCAGTCAAAATTGCAATGAAAATTAACATTTGACCAACACAGAGGAAAAACTGACATCTATTGAAGCTGCAGTTGGTGACATCCCATATAATGATGCCAATCACTTGTCTCTGAGTCAGCTCCATTCCCACATTTAGTACAAGTGCTCTGGCTGACTCACACCAATCATCTACCTGGGAGATGAGTAAAGGAAATTTCAAGCATGATTTTTCTGCATCTTTTCATGATGAAGTGTAAATTTGCCTGGTTCTCTTCATTTGAACTCAAATTATTTGAAAATTTAATTTAAATTCCCGTTTGTTTTTAGGAATTTTCTCAGAAGCAACAAGCTTAATGGGGTAATGCTAGATGCACAAAATTGGCAAGTAAGGAAATGATCTGGTCTAAACAGATTCTGTTTTCAGTAAAATGCAGCTTTTTAGGCTGCTTTCTTGCCTAAAGGCATTTATGGAAAGATGATTTCTATATTGGGGTAGTGAGTTTATGCTTGAAATATAAAGTTTACATTATCTTTTCATTATGCTGCTATTTGCAGTGTTTCATCTTGTTTGTTGTTCTCTTGGTTCAAAGTCCCAAGTCCACATCCTATCCTTGCATTAATTAGTTATAGCTTTAGGCAAGTCAATTCAGCCTTTGTTTCTTAATCTGTAAAAGAAGGACAATAATAAATATTTATGTACTTTAAATAGATACTGGAAAGATGTGTTTACCCCGACACAGTTTTTCAAATACATCATTTTATAAAATTCTATGCAAAAATTACCCAGTTTACCCACATTAACTGGAATGGTTGTCATTTTTGTAAATGGTGTGGAACTCCCTATCCTTTCCTTCCTCAAAGAGACAATTTCCTACAGTACATTTCAAAAGCCTCCCATGTTGCAAACCATGCTACCCTGAGCTGAGTTCATGGCATCCTAACTATGACAGTCTAAAAAAAAAATTAAGAAAATAAGAGAAAGAATGCATCAATTACAGAGACATTTAATCTTAGGAATCTGAGTGACTGTATATTACAGTACAGATTTATTTTCCACTCCTCTTCATGGGGGAACATACAGAGGAGTAAGAGCTCTTTATGTCATTGCTTTTACAGCAATGTTTTCTGTGATATTCAATGTTTTGTTGACTGGTGTCTGTAATCCAGGCCTTTCTAAACCCAATCTTTGCCCAACGTCATCACACATGAAACATCTGCACTTACAAAATAAATTAACTACATCTGCATCTGTTTTACCAGCCAATTAATCAGCTTCCTATTTGGGGGAAAAATACACTAAACCAAATTAGATGCTGGAGATAAAATAAAGATGAACCTCAAGTCTTGTGAATCATCAAACCTGAGCAGGAAATCATCTGAGCATCTTCATCATTAGAGATAAAAACAGGAATAAATAGCATTGGCTCAAACTTTAATTCTTAATTCTACTAGTGCTGATGTTACTTGCAATAAAGAGATTAAGATCCAATACTAAAATGGGAGGAAGGGGTTGAAAAGATCTCTTAGAGCAGTCATTTAACAAAGCACCACTTTATCAACGTATGCCATGCCAAATTTGATTCATTACTTCAATTTCAGTTTTGGAAGGAATAAAGTCTTTGAAAGCACACACTCCTCTACTTTAAAACTCATTCTAAACTCTTGCCTTTCAGTGCACAGAACAGGCGTTACACATGCAGCACTCCCCGTATGCCACTAGATGCTGTCAGTCAAAAGAATTAAGCATCAAAACAAAGCCTCCCATCGATACAAAAAAAAAAAAAAATCCACAGCAGAGTAGAACAGGTGACATCACTTGCTCTTCAGCAACCAGTCACCTTTTTCTTTCATAATTCTGTGGTGGGGAATGAAAACTAAAATGCTTTGAAAACAACTTTACTGAAAGCTGATATGAGGATGCTTCAGCAATTAAGAATTTTGTACACCAGACACAAAGATCTTAATTGGCACAGCAATATAAACCTGGGCATCCTTTTGGGCAAAGCTGTTGTGCATCACACACTGAGCCCACCTCAACCTCAGCACCACAGAAATAAGAGCCTCTCCCTGGCAGCTGCTGCCTGCAGTCATCCTGTGCTAGCAACACTGGGACAGCTTTGGGACAAGGAAGAACTACTTAGCCAATCACGGCAGTGGATTAGGAAGAGACTAGACAGACACAGGAATTACAATTTAAGCAGAAAATTTAGCTACTTAGGTATCCATATGGCCCACTGCCACAGTATACAAGAAGTCCCCCAGGACTTAAATACTTCCCCATCCTGAAGTTCTTCTCCCAGTTCCTTTAAAAAGGTATCCCAGTATCACTGACCTGACTGACCCCTGACTGCATTTTGAGCTGGCTCCCAGTTTTAGAGTCATCTACTCTAAAATTGCATAATTAAAGTGACAGTTTTGAAAATTTTCTAGGAAAAAGGCACTGGTCTAACTTGTATTAAACCCTGCTTTCTTTGAAAATTAGATTTACTATATAGACCAGTGTTTCTCCTCCCTGCAATATTTTTGGTTGAAGCTGGCAAATGGATTACATTTAGCTAAAGGAACACATTGTCTTGGATCTGTTAATCCTATTAGTTACCTGGAAATAGGTACCAAGGTTGAGGAGATGCTTTTTTAGTGCTTCTATAGAGAAAAAAGCAGGTCCTAACTAGCTGGAAATTATATAGAACCCTCTTGGGTAGCTTACAGTGTTAAATTTTCTTCCTGTAGTGCAATAAACATGAGCAATGAAGCAGCTTTACACAGATACATAATGCTAGAGTGGAAGTTTAAGTAGAAATCTGTCTCTCCATCAAAGCAGCTGTATTCATTGCAAGGAAATTTTTTCCACTTCAACCATTACACCAACATGTGTCACCTTTTTGTGTCTCTAATATCCACTCACACACTCTTCCTTACTTAAACAGTAAGTTCTTCAGGGCAAAGACTGTCTCTTTACCATAGTGATAAGTAGGAAGGACCCTCACAACAGTTGGCACACTTATTTTCTAACTTCATGTGCTAACTTGTCCTCAAGCAAGGAAATTTATTTTATTTTGCTTACATACTACACTAAAAAAACCCAACCAACAAACCAAAATCAAACCAGTCATTGCACACTCAGTAAGTTAGATTTATAGAAGAAGCTTTGAAGGTACAGCACTTTTGCACACTTAGGAAAAGGATGTAGCATATAATATGGCCAGGTGATGCCTCTAACCTCTCCCTCTTTATGTCTAGATGAATCAGTCATTAACTGCAGAGAAAGCAAGACAGGCCCAAGAACTCAGACTGGAGCTTCCCCAAAAGAGAGTTTTGATACAATGGTATCTGTTACACTGCTTTGACCTTTTAAACTAAGTCCTCCACCTAAGACTGACAGGCACAGACATTCACAAACATGAAACACTTCAAGGCTGGCTTTCTAGCTTTTATATTTCTGTAAATTTTTTTTAATCTTTTCAACAGGATTTAGTTTCACAACAGGAGATAAATGCTTTCTGCTCTTCAGAGGCATTAATTTTCTTGAATTCTAAAGCTTGCTTTCAAGGTATTTTCTGAAAAAGGAAGAATATGTTTGCTCATATTTTGTGTAAGAAATTTATGACTTGCTCAGCCTTCTTGCACTTGAAAGAACAAACAGATAAATAGAGAGTAATAGGCAGGCTAATACTGCCTTTGGAGAGTCACCAGCTCCCACAGTTGCCATCTGTGGTAACAAACCACTCAGAGAACAACCCTTGCACAGCCAGGGCTCCCTTCCAGACCTGAGCAAACACACCAGTGCCTGAGCACTTCTGAAGAGGTACTGTGTCACTGCACTGCTCACAATGACAAAGAACACAGGAGAATGGTGGGACAGTGCCAAGGGAAGCCACGCTCACCTTCCAAAGGTCACCTCTTCATGTGGCAAAGCCCACTGCCCACACCCTCAACACACTGGGTACAAGCCCCAGCACTTGTTTGCTTCTGCATGTTAGACAGGGATGGCCTCATATGTACTTGAGACTTGGAAGAAGATTGGTTTACTTTTAGATACCAAAACACCACCTCCCAGACAATGAAAATAGCAAACCTACCATGACTCTTTTCCTATCCTTTCCCCCATTCCCATCCAAACTCGTGAAAAAATTTCTGACAGACTTTTCAGGGAGCAGCAGTGATGTGACAGGTATTATGAGACTTAAACAAGTATATTACAGCTTGCCTTATATGTCATAGATCTTTTTCAAGGACAAGTAACCCTGAAAAGCTCTAGGATGAAAAAAAACCCCTAAGCATAGAACCATGAAGGAAATCATAACCCATCAAACTCCTCCTCTCCCTATTCTCACCAAAAATAAACTCAACAAATCCCAGTGGCTTCAGCTCAAAACTGGCTTTCTTCTTCTATTAGCAGCCAAGCCCCAAACTGCATCTCAGGGTGAGGCCAGGCACCCATTCTTCCTTGAAGGGCACCAAGCAGCTCAACCACCGCAGTAAGTCTGAAGGACATGGCAGCAATGCAATGAGACATTCAGCAAGTCACCTTTGTCCTCAGTGACACTTCAGAGGAAACTGAGGTAGCAGAGACTTATTTCAGTGAAAAAGCAGAGCAGTGCACATGTTTGAAGGGCTGCTCAGCAAGTCATCCTGCCAGGAAGAAGAAAGTTTACTTTGACTGAAACTCCTTGCTCTTCAGAGGTACTAAACAGTAAAGCTGTACGTCTAACACCCTTCTAACATGCAAAGCTACTCCAGACCATTCACTCTGAGCCCTGTCCTTAAGTGCTTCAGTCAGCTAGAGGTGCACTTCACACAGCTGACAGCATAAACTCCAGCTGCCCTGAAATCTTTTCAGCTTGTTTAGAAGCATGCAGCACAGGCACTGGCCTAGATCAGGAATGCAGTTATGCACACACAAATGGTCTTGACCCACTTCTCGCCACATCGTCCTGGCTACACGGAGCTGTGAACTCTATTTATTATTAGCACCAGAACAAAAAAAAGCCTGTGTATGTACATGAGGTCTGACAAATGCCCACTCACTGCACAGGGAAGGAATGAAAAGAATTGTCCTATTATTTGCCATCATCATTCTCCTCTCGTCAACCCACTGAATGCCATGACTATTGAAATACCTTTGATGGGCAGAGTTTTCCTCCCCTTCAGGGCAGACACTGCTGACCTGGTGAGGTAGTTAACACCAGTGGGCACAAGCATGATGAACTGGACATCTTTCAAGGGGCACGGGAGAAGTCTAAATAATCAAGGAAGGAAAAGAATCTCAAAGTGAGCCCCCTTCTACAGAATAACACTTTCAAGACTGAGTTTCTCCTGCCTAAAATATACTATACTACAAAACAGAGCAACTCCTTCAAATGAAGCCAAACATGAGGGCATTTTCTCCTTCAGAAGCATTTCTGGGTTTCAGCTCTATAGCTTACAAGAAACGTGAGTAATTCCCCAGTACGAGGTAAAGCACAAGATCTATTCCACCACAACAATCAACAAGATTGTTCTCCAGGACATTAAAATACCCCTCATATCAGCAGAGCTTTTCATGCTTTGTAATCACAAGCTCTCTACAGGACTCTAATGCAACTCAGACAGAGAGGCTGTAAATGCAAATGGCTGAGATTTGCTAAAGGACAGCAAAGAGGTTTTACAGTTCATCCTGAAAGCACATATGCTGCCAAAAATTGCAGTATAAATGTAAAAATAAAGAAATTGAGCTCATCTAAATGAAAGGGGTTTGTCCCACTGTTCCTAAATGACTACACTATTTCTTTCTTGATGAGGAGCATGGATGTGCACAAAACGCAACCTTCTGCCTTCATGTTGTCAAAGACATTTTAAAAATGTAAGCAAATCCAGGAGTTTTACTTCTAGGATAAATAAAGCTAAACAAGGCAAAGGTTATTGCATTTGTGCTCCCTGCTGACATCATAAAACTAGGATCCTTGTCCCAACTCAGCAAGCTGAAAACCTGCTAAAGCCTCAGTAAACTCGACTGCAGACTAGACCTATGCTACAAGCAAACTGCACCAGGTCACCAAAAAACCTGCCCTTTCAGCTACACACCCAGGCTAAAGCAGTGGAAAAAATACTGATTTCAAAAGTTATTTTAAAATGTGACACAGACCAGCATTGCCCACAGATGCTACAAAATCTTTGCAACTTATTCTTTTATAGACACTGCTTGGAAACTGTTCACCCACCTGTGAGAATCCCACTCTTCATTGCACAAAACTTACAGCACCAGCCTAAGCACAAGAAGCAGCCTGTCAGCACAAAAGTTGTTTTGAAACCAAAGTTACAAACAGGACTGACTTCCCAATTATAGCCATCAAGCACCAAACACAGCAATGTAAGGAAAAGCATTACTTCAGTTTTCCCAAAGTGACAGAGTACAGAGGCAGCAGGTAAGGTTCAGTGCTTCGAGTTACACAGAAAAGGGAAGAAAAGACCACATCCTTTCTCTTTTTTGCATGCACCAGTGCTCCCTGCTCATATAGCCCCGTAAGATTCTGCCACAGGAGAACTGCCATAGGCCACTTCCTACCCACAGCCCTTCACACCATCAACCCAAAGCAGAAAAACAGCCAGGTGAGAAGAGCAGCTACGTGACTGTCTGTGCATATCACAATGAAGAGCAGCCACCCCTTTAGAAAACACTTTTAAAAAAGCACAAGCCTGGTTTCTCAGGGTGGCGATATGCACTCAAACCACCTCAGCTAGCTGCCGGGCTCAAAGAAAGGCAGTCCTGGTCTTGCCATGACCCACCTGGCTCTGCAAAGTCTCCTCTGCCCTTCTGCTGGCACCTGCTCACACTCAACTGTACAGTAGGACACATGAAGGACCTCCCCAAAGACCCAGCCAGAGATCCATCTGTAAAAACAGCACCCACTATTTGAAGACAGGTATAGAAAGGAGAAGAAAAACATCCCTTTCTTTTTTCTCTTCTCTCCTGTGTATGCTGAGTCTCTTTGTTTAAGTACTTACCACTACAAAACCCTTCTGTTTTCCCCAGTCTCATAAAGACCAGCATGATTGTGATGGAAAAGCAGTCAACCACTGAGGACATCACAGCCAGGTAACCCAACCAGTTTTCACACTGTGGCTTTTGGGCTGTGCCTCCTCTCCCACTCCTTCTGGCAGGGGCAGTACTTTCATTTCAACACTAGCCAGCAGCTCAGGATACATGAGTTCAAGTTTTTCCACTACTACACAGTTCCTGTGGGGTCACAGGCAACTAATTTTCTTGCTTGTGCTTTTATTCCCCATCTGCAAAGGAAAGGTGTCTTCCCCATAATGGGAACACATGGTATTCCCCTTCAGCATGGTTTTAGAAGGATTAATATAAACGAAGTATTCAAAGAGATAAGCCTGCCAAAAGCATGCAAGACATGGAAAGTGGCAGTATCACTGATAAATGTAGTTTTAAACAGAAAAACTATCTTTCTCCTAAAAATATGTTTTTCCTATCAAATTTTCAGCTTTATGTTCAGGTTAGCATGTGAACAATTCTTTTCCCACATCTGAATCCTTCCACTGTCTTATGTCAAAACCAAACATCAAAACCCCAGCTTACATGCCTTTTAAGTAAACACAGAAGAGTTGCAGGCTCTTTGCAACATTATGTTGTGCTGCAAACCATACTTCACTGACAGTCAAAAACATGCCAGGTCTGGCCAAACCAGAACAAACTTTAGACTAATAACTGAGTTGAAGAAGCATTAAGCATTTTCTCCTCCTTCACAGTGAGACCCTGCAGGTATCTTGATCTTTGATACTGTGAGAACAGCATCAGCCCTGAGCTGTGTCAGACACGCTGGCTTTGTGTTCTTATGAGATGCAAATAGATCCAGAGTTGTACAGCACAGAGATGTCAGATACAAAACTGTTCAGCAGAAGCTGAGCTTGAAACTGGCTCTGTTTACAACTACCACAGTCCCAGAACAGATTAAGAGTTGGCCACATGTATTTAATACTGTTAACCGCGTACAAAGATAACATAGCTTTATTCAATAAAATATTTTCTTTGAAACTTTGATAGAGCCAAAATTCTGTTAGAGCCAATTACTGGTTAAACAGTTCCACTCTTCTTCCCACAGCTAGCAAACATGATTATTTCCTTCTCTCTTTCCTCATTTTTCCTTCTGCCCCAGTTTTTTAGGTAATTTCCCTGTCCTTACTGAAGTCATGAAGGAGTGTTCTCAAAACCAGTTTCTCAATGTCCTGAGTATGGGCAGTGCGTAAAAACTGAGAGACTCCCCCACCCCCAGCCCAGTCTATCACTCTCTCTCAAGCAAGGCTGTTCCACTGCGTGACTCTGACAAACAATCTGCCACTTCAGCAAATGTACTGACCAGAGCCACCACACAAATCAGATTGTGAAGGAGAGCTCGTGCGAGAAAGATCCCCCAACTGCAGCTGCCACACAGCTCCTCACTTACCCAGTCGTGCAGGGGTGGTGCAGGGCTCAACACAGTCTCAAAACCTTTAAATGCTGGGAGGTGAACTGGACTTCAGAGAAATTTCCTAATTTTGAAGAGAGAAGAAAGATGCTAAGACTGAAAAAGAAGGAAGAGAATAAATTAAGGGATATGAGATCTGAAGCAGAAATGAGAAAGCAAGCAGGAGAGTATTGTGAGGACCTGATGAGATGATTCTCCCACTTCTAACTTTTGGGAAGCATCAGCATGCCATTTTAATTAACAATACTCAAGTGCTGAAGAGAATATAGTGACATTACTCTTGAGCATTAGGGACACAGAAGTGACATTTCACCTGCCAAAATCCTCCCTGGCAAAACTCCACCATCATCAGTGGAACTACACCAAGCATGAAATTGGCCCACAGTTGCATTAAGACAAAAAAGGCTTTGTTTCAGGAGATATGGGGAATTTCTGGTTCTTTATAATAAAGCTCAGCAAACAATTGTTTATTGTCCCTAAGCAAATATCGCTAACACCAAACAAGCAGCAATCACATTCACAGCACACACTGTCTGCCCATAGGAAGACATCCATCAATAAAGCAACAGATTCTCAGTGTCCTGTTCATATCACAAGGAAATTAAAGACAGTTTAAATGCCTCCCAAATTGCCTACCAGATCCACAAGCAATCACTCTCATTTTCAGCAACATCCTTCCACAGTCCTGTGCCAAGTCAATGAAAGTTGAATGTCCTGACTGGTGCTACAGGACTCTGCACGCACAGATGTACCACAACGCTGAGCAGCTTCACTGCCAGAGTTATTCAACAATACTCCCACCACAAACTATAGACTGCGACCACACTATGCTCACACAGAAGCATCTTTTCCTCCTTTTGTTGCATTTTTGTTTGACCATGCGAATTCTCAACGAAATCCCGCAAGTTCACATGTTTCTGCCATTCTCTCGAGTTCGCCACAAGCATGCCCTGGGCTTACAGGGCCAGACTCTGCTCCAATGCCAGCCACGGCCGTACACCACATTTGCACAGTATCGATTTATGCCAGAACTCGTTAAGCTATGAAAAAATTTAATGGCTGATGCAAACAAGTAGTTCAGGCACACAGAGCTCCCGTACTGTACCACTTCCCCCTATGAACCCCCACAACGCGTTTCTCTGTGCAGTCTCCCTGGCCAGCTTTGCAGCCTTTCAACCCAATGCACAGCCAAACCTGGATATTTGAATTTCCGAGCTCCTTGAGGGAAAGTCTGACAAGCCCAGGTGGGAGCGGTGGGAGCACAGGAGAAGCAGCTCCTTGGGGCTTGTCCCGCTCCCAGCTTCTACTTGTTTTAAAGATCTCTAAGAAGACATCCACTGCCCACACCAGAAGTTCAGCTGCTCTGAATGCTCATTTTACACAGCACCACGTATGGCAAGTAAAACATTTACCATTTTTATGTGCTTTTCCAACTCCTCTTCCCGTCCACCACCATCCATTCCCCCAGTCCTGCCAGCCTGCACCCACGGATCCCGTGGTATTATGGGGGTGCTCCCACGACTGCAAGAGTCACCCAAGGATCAAAGCTGCCCACAAGAACACGCCGAATACTCCACGGACACACCGAACACCCACCGGCTCCACGGCCCCGGAGAGCCGGGGACACCCACGGGGGGCGGCGGGACCGGCAGCACCGCCGGAACCCCGCACATCCTCGGGCACCCTCCCGCTTGCTCCCCCTTTAATTTATGCAGGGCCACTACGAACTCCCCATATTTCCCTTCACGAAGAAAGGCGCGGGTGCCCCCCGAGCCGGGACCCGCCGCTCCTGCCTCTTCTCCCGGGAGCCGCCGTCCCTCAGCCCCCCCCGGCTGGGATATCCCGTCCCTCCGCGCCAGCGCCTTTGTGTGCGGAGCAGACACAGAACCTACCTTCGCGGGGCGGCTCTGCCCGCCCGGCAGTGCAGGAGACGAGAGTAGAGGGAGACGAGGAGGGACGGAGAGGAACGGCCGCTGCCTGCCCGCCCGGTGCCACCGGAGTGTCCGCCCGGCCCCGCCACACGCGCGGAGCCGGCCCGGCCGCGCCTGAGGGGAGCGGCGGGGCGGGCCGGGGGCGGGCCCGGCGCTGAGTCACCGCCGCGGCCGCCCCGCCGCCTCCTTTGTTGTCAGGCGTGGAAAAATCCGAGGTGGTGGGGGTGGCTGGGGGGAAATCCCGAGGGAAACGGGGGAAATACAGGTCCTGTGTGGCGGCCTGGGCCGGGCTCCACGGGCTCGGTGCAGGCCCGACCCGGGAGGGACAACGCGTGTGGGGCAGCCAAGGGTGGTTCTCAAAGTCCTGCGGGGGCTGTGGGTGCGCTGAGCGGCCCCGCTCACCTGCGAGAACCACCTCTCCTTCCGTGGAAAAGAATTTCCCAACTGTGCCTACCTGTAACTTTCCCGAGAGATCCCTTCCCATTTCCCGAAGCCCAGTCCCTGTGGATGTTCTCACCGTCCATTCCGTAGGAATTAAGGTCCCCATCGAAGTTAGAGGCCAAGAGGTCACGGCGGGCCAGCCAACACGTGTTCAGTGTACCCAAAATCTGTCTCCGAGTGAGCATTGCACGATGGGCACATGAGGAAGAATCTGCGACGCGCCATAGCGTGCACAGACTTGAGGATGAACCCAAACAAAGACATTTGGGGATGAAATGGATGTTTACGCACCGGGGTACACACTGGGATTAAACAGATTTCTTCTGTATATTTATCGCTGGGATTATTTTGCGTTTTTTTCAAAACAGATGAGTTGAATCACAGCACAGCGACTGGAGTCATCTCAGGGATGGAAAGCTTCAGCCTCATCTGGGGAGCTCAGTAATTTGAGGACCTGAGCATTCAGCATCCCTTGGGCTATGGAGACAGACCCTTCCCCTGCAAAACCCCCAGCCCCAGAGGTCCCAGCAGGAAGAGTGTTGGGTGCTCAGTAGATGGAGCTATTTCCACCGAATTTATCCTAAATAACCCTGTGCCCCAGGATGGGAAGGTAGAAAAAAGGAAGAGTGAGTTGGAGAAACACGTTTTCGGTGAGGCAGGGCTGAAATCCGGAGTGCTGGTACGCGCTAAAAGACTGTTCAGGTCTTTGTGTTCAGCTGTTCTTCCACTAGGAATAAACGGCAGCCCGATTGAAACCTAGGAAATAGATGAAATCCAGGGGACCAGTGGCCATTGTCACATCTAGTTCAATTCAAGCCCACTGCCAAGCACCTGCATACACAATCAGAGCTGTCCTGTGAACAAATGAAATGTTATAAAATGCTAAATGCTCCTCCAAAAGTCCCTCGTGACATGCCAATCTGGACAACAATTTGTGTTGTCCATGTTCACGGTGTCAGCCCTGGCAATGGGCAGCCTCATTCCCCAGCATTCTTTCCTTTACAGGAGAGTTGTGGGATATAGTTGTTCTGTATATGGTGCTCTTGGACACTATATGGAGGAAACCTCATAAAAATTGATTCTTTTTAAATAAATGTGGTAAAATGATGTGCCTGGATGAATGAGGCAGTATAAATATTGATTAGTTCCCTAGTCTGTGAGCAATCCTCCATCTGAAGCACGGGAGGTGGAAATAGTTTATGGCCAGAAAATTGCAAACAGCAACAAAATAAAATTAACTGCAAGGCCAGCAGAATGCTAGGTTTCCTTATCTTTTGCATTCTTGACCTTAGAGACCTCTCCATATCATTTCTGTAAGCAAGCATTAACGATTTGTATTCTAAAGACACTTTGTAGTAGGCCTGATCAAGTTTTTTATCTCTGTTGCTTTACAGACTGCACAAGCAGTTGTCTCTGCTCTGAAATCTGACAGGTTACATCAGTGTTTCCCAACCCTTCCTCAGCTCAGACAGCTATTTTGTTGTGATATGTATGGTCTTCCTAGCAGATTCTGCTCATCCACACCTTTAAATGGAATGTAACACTTTTCTGAAGCAAAATTACAAAAAACCTCTGTGTCTCTTGCCATGGCTTGTCAAAGGAGCATGGGCATTTTTCATGGTATTTTGTTCCAGAGTTACATTCAATTTAAGTGTGTGGTTATGGAGCATCATTGGCAGGTGCAGATTTAGCAAAGTCCACACACATACAGAATTATCTTGTGTTTTGTAAAATTACTGCAGTGCTGTGCAGCCTCTAAGCTGCCATGGCAGTATCCAGACCTGAAAACTATTGCTGGACAGAAGCAAGAAAGAAGATTTGTGAGGGGGAGAAAGTTGAAAGGACTCACAAGGACACACCTGAACACCAGCAACAGCTGAGATTAATCTGTTACCCTGTTGTTGTAATTCCTCACTCAGTGCCTCATAAAAGACAGTGGTCAAATGATAGCTCTGAGTCAAACATCTCAGGAGCAATTTAAGGGATAACTTGAGTCATCACATTGCCTGGTTTTGGTGCAAGAGCTGCCTGGTACCTCAGACCCCTGGCAGGGGAATGAGTCAGTCCAGCTGAGCTGCAGCCCCTAAGAGAGGAACACATGAGTGGTCAGCATTGATTCCCATCTGTGAGCCAATCAGATTCCTGAAATTCCTGTTCCTTCTTTAAGGCACATCATATGTGCCTCTTGCCTTTTGCCCACATGAAAATTACAGCCCATGGTTCACGTGATGAAGAAATTTGGCCACAACAGCGTTTTACTCATGACAAGCGTTCTTCCCCCAGCACTGTGGGTACTGAAACTCTAGAAAGCGCTCAAAAAAGCCTCAGGGATCTTTCTAGATGAAAAGCAATATATGAATGTAAAACATTGCCATTTTATTTTAAATGAAAAGCAGTGTATTGGAATAAAAAAGAATTAATAAACTGGCTGCACTTTAGACAGAATGATTCACTGGAAATACTTAATATGAAAAAATTCCCTCCTTAATATTATAGCCAAAAGTGCATAGATATTCTATTATATGATCAACACAGGACATTTGTAATATGTACTTTGGCATTTTGATATCACATGAATCAGGTATTATGTATTTTAATTGCCTGTTGCTGTTTGTATTTTTTTTAGTCAAACTGCAGAATTAAAAGCAAAATCCTCCCTTAATTTAAATCCCTCTTTGTGAGGCAGGGAATTGCATTTTATGCCATGCCTGCACCATACCTGGCCTTTGAGTGTTACCACATTATAACCTTAAATAATAGTAATAACAATTTTACTGTAGCAGAAACAAAGTGGAATATTTTATAGGGGCAGACACAAGTGGAGTCAGCTGCTGTGGGATTCCCCTTGCTCAGTTTTAGCTGTCTGCAAGCAGACGTCTCGTCTAAGCAGGTCATGAAGGCTGGGGAAGAGGTAGGTACCCTCAGAGAGAGATTTGTGCCTCCTACCCTAAATATCTGTAGAACAGACAGATTTGTGCCTCCTACCCTGACTGTTAGAACTGGACTAATTGCTTTGGAAGTGTTTCTGCTGGTTATACAAGGCAGCACCTGACCAACTTCAGCTAGATGCCTTCCTCAGAATTTCTTTAGCTTTGTGTAATTGGAGGCCAAATGCCTCCTTGTTGCCTGCTCCTCTTTGCAAACACTGACTTGAATCACAGGAGACTGTGGTTTTCTTTATTCGCCTGTAGCCACTTTAAATGTAATTTATTTTCTAAATTTTTTAATTTAATGGAAGTAAATCAACGGGAATGCAGGTTGCTATGGATTTTTTCCATGCCATAATTCTTCAGAAACATCAGTTACATATTTGGAGAAACATCTGCTATGCACATAGATGAACATATATATAGGAGCTGAACAATATGACTTCAGACAGGGTTTTCTTTACACAAAGCCAGAGGCATAAAAGGGATTTCCTCCAAGTTTTCCTGTGTATTAATAATGAAGATCAGGATGCCACCTTTGCTTCCTCCCCTTCTGAGTATACAGTGAAAGGAAATGGTTCTGGATCGAATCACAAAGAGCAGTGGAAAAAATCAGACTACACTCCATGCTGGCACTCAGAAGTTTAATTATCCAGCACACTGCATCTTTATGGAAGAAGTAGACAGATAAATCCCATATGTTAATAGTTGGCCCCCTGTGGATGACCTTTGGCTCAAATATTCCATATTGTGATTAATGTTACACAGTTGGATCCAAAACATGCTCATTCTCCAGGCTGCAGGAACAAAAAGGGATTTAATTTACCTTCTAAAACCAGAATTTCATTTGATCACTTTTTTGAGTCTGATTTTATCCCTGCCTGTAGTCTGGGCTCTGAAAAGCTGTTCTGCACTCTCTCTGCTAGGACTGAAAACCCAACTCCTTATATTGCTTTCACTACTGACTCTCTGGGCAACCTGAAATAAGTCATTTTCCCTCAGGTTCTGGTCTAGTAGAACAGAGAAAAGAACTGTGACTTTCTTACTGGCACCATTTGAACTTGCAGACAGAAAATACTAAGTGAGGTTCACCTTCAGATAAAATTAGATATTGACCTCTAGAACTTCAAGGTCTCATAAGATTAGGTCAGAAAATTATAGATATGCTTGGATTGTGGCTTTCTGGCCTCCTTCTCCCCTAATCTTGCCATTTTTATGTGCCTTCTCGTGTCACTATAGTGGTCTTACATCATTCTAGTAACACAAACTGTACTCCTGGCACTGGCACAGGTAAGCAGGCACCAAGATCTCTGAGCTCACCTGTCAGTTTGATCCTGAAGGACACAGGACTTGTGGAAAGGATAGACATCCTATGTAAAATACAGATACACAGTGCTCAGCATTCCATGGCACTTTTCTGGGGATATCAGATCCTCAAACATACATTACAGGCAGGCTCAGGGTTGTAATGCAGAACACTTTAACAAACTCAGCAACACATCACTGGCATCCTCTGTAGGGCCAAGGGCTTGAGGTGCTGCAGGTAATGATTCCTCCCCATTTGACTTGTCTAGAGTTATGTCTGACACAGAAAGCCTCATTCAGCTAATTAGGCCATTGCTAAAATTGCCACACCCCCCCCAAGTTACTTTAGACTGAGCCTGTATTTCTGCCTGTCTCTTATATGAGATGAGTAACAAAGCTTGATGAAGGCTCGGAAACTGCTCCTGCTCCTGTGGAGATCATGAGGAAATTTGCTCTTACTGGGCCTAAAAAGACATGCCCAGCTGTCTTTCCCAGGGATGACACAGGAAAGTCTGTGGAGATCTAGCTGTAATAGCTGGAGACCCAGAAAAACGTGAGACAAAGCCTCTGAGGAGGTCTGTCCCTGCCTCCAGCCAGGACACAGCTGGACTGTTGTGCAGGCTGGGCAAATTTTTCCATTCCCAAGCTGGTTTATTTACCCAAGGATGACAGGCTGTTAGAAGATTGTGCTTGGGGTGGCCCCACAGCAATTGGAACAGACGATCTCGTATCATTGCCCACTACAAGAAGTAATCAAGTGCTCTTTCCTGCATGAAAGGAAAGATGGGCAGATATTCTCTGTGCTCTAAACCACAAAGTACATGCAAATTGCAAGGGACAAGTAGCTTTATTTCTGTCTTTTGTGCAGCAATGATTGCACTCTGGGGACTTTCAATGGGCCCAATGTGCACACTTGCAGAGGATCATGCACATGGATCAAGACTCTACAGCATCTTCCATCACAGGATCTCAAAGTGCTGGTCAAACCTAACAACTTGTCCTGGTTTTGGCTGGGATAGAGTTAGTTTCCTCCTAGTAGCTGATACTGTAAGATATCAATAACCATGGTGTTTGCAGCATGCCCATGTTATTGATATCTTAGAGTATCAGCTACCAGGAGGAAAATTCATGCCCAGAGTATATAAGCATATCTAATTTAGAAATTAAAAACTAGATTTTCAACTTCCAACTCTAGTTGAACTTAATAGAAGAATTAGAGATCACCATGCCTAAAAATAAAGTGAAAAAAAGAAAAAAAAATCAAAAGCAAAACACCTGCTGGTCTTTGATATCTAAAGCAAAAGTTGAATCTCCAGGTGTTGAGTTCCCTATATTTCTATGTGAGATTTCCTATGCACAAATCCATGAACATTATGGGTTATGCTGTGCCAAGCAGAGAGTCCTGAGCAAGCTCAGCATCTCAGATCTTCTGTGTAGGCTCTGCAGAACTGGTGGGTCCATGCCGAAATAGTTTAGTGTGTGTGCAAATCCCCTTGCATGGGCAGGTTAGCCCAATTTATCATACCACAACAGTTGCTGAGCACCTAGAGATCCTTAATATAGCCAAGCTGCTCTGGTTTTTCCATAATTTCCATAAATACAAAAAAACCCACAGGATGGCAGATGAATTAGAGGAGTGGTGGGGGTGACAGACTTCCAAGCCAACACACTGAGCCAGTAGCAGTTCTGGGAACAGGAGTCAGAGCTCCAGGTTCTCACTGTCCCAGTAACAGGCAGGTTGCACACTGGACTTTGTGTCCACCCCAGAACTGGGTCTGTGATCACTACATAGCATCTCCATCTGGCTCAGGCCCATCTTAGGCAGTCACACCATAAAATTCTGCCTGGATTATCTCTAGTCTTGCATGCAGTTGGGACTTCTGGGGTCGTTCTTCATGGGGAAGTTATGCTAAAATAAGTTCAAAGTCTCTCTGATTTTTTCTCAGTGAGTCATTCATCATGGGAGTGCTTGTCTTGATTCTCTAGACACATGGGGAGAACTGTGGGAAGAAACTGAAGAGACAAAGTAAATGAGATAGAATCCCAGGGGAAAGCAAAGCCGTAGTCTGCACTTCCAACCATGGCTGAGAAGCTGGGTTGTGTATTAGTGTATTGTGTAAATCAAGAAAGAAAATATGGGGAATGCTATATCAGAGCCTTCAGCAATGGGTAGTGAAGGCACAGTGTGAGCACAGTAGGTCCATTTCAGCTTAATCAGTTTAGGATTTCAGCTGAGTCTCTTGTCACCAATTCTGCTACAAATAGTAATGGAGTAATGACAGCAAAGCAAGCAATTAACTGAAATAGGTTTCAAACTATTTTCCTCGTTTTCCACTTGAAACAAATCATTATTCTGTCCCTAACTCTTCAATTTTATTGTCTGCCCCCCGTGGTTTAGTAACCAGCTGGTATTCCTTATGAAGAAATCAGCAGGTTGATTGACGCTGTGGCTACCCTGAAGTCCTCTGAGGCTTTCATATTGACTGACCATATCTTAGATAAGGCTGCCAGTAAATTATAGCTCTGCTTAAGAGCATCTGCCTCAGGGCTGCTCTCCCCTCATTATAAATCCTGATCTAATCCTGCACGTCTCCTCAATTATTGGAGAGTACAATTCAAGAAGTGGCTTCCCCAGTGAATGTGAAATGAGATAAACTATTCCTTCATAAGGTAAGCATGACTACTCAGGAGTGAAGCTAAGCATTTTCAGGCCAGTCTCCTGATTTTCATGTGGTTTCCAAATGAAAAAACTTATCACCACTCCTACTAATGTTGACTGTTATCTCACCACAATCTGTTTTAAAAATGTTTGAAAGTTCTACCTGTCAGTGGAACTACTTGTAAGTATTTCTGTCTGCAAAAACAACATGTATGACAGTTCAGGTGACAATCTTAGGAGAGGTATTGGGTAAGTCACTTTAGAGTCCCCGGCCTACCACAGAAACCCTTGGGAGATGCTTGATGGCCATGCCAAAATATAGGAAGGACATTTAATTTATGAGATCAATGAATGTGAGAGAGCAAATGGAAAAGGGACAAGCTTATTTTAACATCTTTTTGTGTTAGGCAGATAAATTATTTTCTGGATTGCTGGATGAGTTTCAACAGATCAGTGCTGATGGAGATGAGGTAGTCCATCTTAAAACTCCGTGAACAAAAATATCTCATTAGTGGAGTCATCCTATTACACTGAATAAAGGGTGAGGAAAGGAGCCTGTTAGTGCTCCTGTTGGATCATTTCCTGCTCCAAGTTCTAATAAGAGACAACTGCTGTCACTTTCTGTGGTCTTACAGACACCCCACAGCACCCAAGTCCAGCCTGAGCTCTGGCCTGTCTTGAACGTCACCTTTTGGGAGAACCCTTTCTCTGGAAAAAGCCTTACATTGCATGTTGACTTTATGTAAATATAAAAACAATGTTTGAGCACTATTAGATGTGTGACTTATTTACAGCTTTGTATTTTCACCAGGATAAATGAGAAGATACAGGATTTATTTCATTCAGGGGAAAATGTGCATTTAGGAATTAAATTAAGGGAATCTGTAAACCCACACCAAGGTTACATATCAGTTTGACTCAACACAACATTAATGGCTTATTCTAATTAATGCATTAATGTCTCAGATTATGTTTATTGCACAGCATTTCCTTTTGTCTAAGAGAAGTTTATTGTTCACCCAGCTCCAAATACAGAGTGAATTTTGACATCTCTGGTGGGAAATCAACAATCTGTCTCATTGCTGCTTGTCATCTATGTGAGCTGTTTGCTAGATCATTAACCTGTGTTGTGCTGGATTGGGATGTCAGACAACAGAGAGAGGAGCACTCATCTGAGGGCATGGTAGGACTACACATGGATCATCCTTCCTCAGCCCACATTGCCAGCCCAAGGAAACACTGCCCGTCCTGGGGCAGGCCTCACAGGATCCTCTTGGGAACTCTTCTTGTACTTCCTCCTGATCAATCATAGTATAAAGACATAAAAAGTCTGTAAAGAGTGGCTGTAGTGTTCGGGTTAAAAATCTTTCACAACCTATTTACAACAGTAAATTCCCAAGGAGTACAGCAAAAAAAGGGCAAACATACATGATACTCCACTCACAGTCTCTAGATACTCACAGCCTCCTGAACTGACTGCAGATTTCTACTAATTTCTATAAATAGATGAAGATTTCTAGATACAACCCTCCCTCGATCTTTTTTGCCTTGGACCTGTCCAGCCTCCCCTTAAATTCATGTGGGACTCTGGCAGTATCTTTTGGCAAGAAATTTCAAAGCTCAATAATCTCATTGTGCACTGATTAGTAAGTTTTTTTTTGTAAATGTTAATCACTATTGCTTAGTACAATTCTTCTTAAAGAAAACATTATCCTATGGTCAATGGAGGCAAACTTCTATAGGCTTCTCTGCTGTTAGATCTCAGCAGTATTGTTTAACCCAAGCCCCCTCAAAATCAGCAAGAGTTTGTTAATTTTAGTTAGGTCCACAATTCTTGGCTGACTGGAAAAAATAGTACAAAGTGAAGTTTCTCTCTCCCTAAGTACCCAGTATACTTCATTGCAGCTCTGGCTTTGTAATCCTGCTTTAGTTTCTAGCAGGATTCATCAAAACAATAATTTCACTTCAAAAAAAGCTACAGAGTGTTTTTTCAGGATAGATGAAAGGCTGAGTGGTGAGGGGGCTGCCCCACAACAATTACTGAAACAAATAGGTTCAATAAAAAGCTCTGCTCTCATTTACGTGGCTACAGGACTCATCTTGCTAAATTGTGTCCCCTTTTATCAAAGGATTTAAATCTGAATTATCTCCTTGTAATTCCCTCAAATTTATGCCATTTGTATTCTGGTTTTGATCAGCTGTTTCTTCTGTGTTATTAAATAAGGCAGAGGCACTCTGTAAAAACAACATACTTCAGTGCACTCCCTTATTTATGTACTTACAGATAACTTCAATATTTCCCCAAACAAGATGTGCCACTGTGACCCACAGAGTCAATACATATTGCATTTGCATTCTTTTATAATGCAAGGCAGTTGTAGAATTACGTACAAATAGACCTCTGGGGGCCTGACCTCCCAGCTGTATTAAATAAATCCCCTTAGCACAAAGGAGGAAGAAAGGGAAACAAAGGGCTTCCTGCTGGCTTTTCCTGGAAGCACAGAAGTGAAATAATTCACTTCAGTGTCCTGTGGAAATAAAGGATGGTTAGAAAACAACAGAAATCAATCTTTAGAAAAATACAGCCCTAGAAGTGAAAGAATGAACAACATGGCTGTAGAGAAGAGTGGAGTTTTCCCAGTGTACTCACTCACCATCATGGCCCTGCAGAAAGCATTTAGACTTTACTCAGACTAAATGTCCTTGAACTGCTGGGAAAATCATAAGGGGAAAGTGCACCACTTGGATGAACATAGTTACAGGGTAGGTTTTGGCAGGAGTTTATATAAACTCCTCTGAGAGTAGTTACACTGAGTTGCAAATTTGTCTTTATTGGTACACATACAATACTCAGGCTGACTCTGATCTGATAAAACCAGCTGTTCAGACATCGTTTCTGGTTTTCTTGCAAAATACTTAAACAAAAAATTGAAAACAATTTTGTTTCAGTTTAAAATCAAACATTTTTTTCAGGGTTTGTTCATGTATTAACCACAACCCACGTGCCCTCCTAGAAATTTTAACAAATATTTCCATTTGGTCTAAACCCCTGTTTCTGAGGGAAATCTTCTTTTGGAAATACCAATTCTCCTAGCAAAACTGATGTTAGACTTTGAGTGATCCTGGGCAAACCCTGTGATTTGAGTGATTCTGTTTGTTCTTCCTTATGGAAGCTTCCTATGCATTAAAGCCTAGGTAAATGGCATTTCCATTGCCTGTAACACCAAGTCCTTCCCTGTGTGTCTCCCATTGTCTGTATTCCCTGGACTTAATGGCAGTGGAGGGATATTTCATTCATCTCCTATGATGAGTGGTGTTTTTCCTTTTCTCATTCCCACAAAGAGACAGAATGGAAAAATCAATGTTTTTTTCTAATTTATGTTTGTGTTAACAGAATGAATTTTGGAGAGGGAAGCTCCGTAGTGTTTATCCCTTGGTTTTGTCCACTGATGTCATTGTCTTGGTCTCACAGCATCCAGAGTGGAGACACACATTTTGTTAGCAATTAACTGAATGGAAAAAGGCTGGCAAAAGGGTTCCCTGTGGCACATTTCATTTCAGAGACTGCTGAGATCAAAGGATCAGAGGGAGCAAGCTGAAGCTTAGCATGTGTCACCAGCCCTCCTAGGACCTGCCATATCTTGCATACAAACATGATTTTACCAGTCCAAGCACTGAACCTGAGGCCCTGTTTGCATTTGACAGCATATGCCAGATCTTTGTTTGCAAAATCCAAAGTGGGAATGACGGGGATATAATCAAAAGTTCCTGATTGGGAAGTGTTAGACAAATGGTTCTGGTTCTGGTTTCAATCCATCTCCTTTGTTAATCTTATTATTCAGGAACTACTTAGAGCCATCTCATGCTCATTTAAACTAAATACATAACCCAATTAAAAGAATCCTGAGCTACTTAGATCTATGGAATTAGGCTAAATTTCTTTGCTTCTGACATTTTAGGTTATTCATGGCTCTAGAGCATGAATATCTGTATCATCAGTTTATTTTCTCCCATCCCAACCATTATTAATAAATTGTACCTATGGGAAATATGAGATTGTCATGTTTCATAAATGACACAACAGTTCCAGCCAATTCCTAATTTCTGATCTAAATTACTGGATACTGTAATCCCCTGGTACAGCTCTATGTCTGACTACAGGATACAGGACTTGGGTCTGCAAATCCACTTGGGTGCCTGGGACCATGGGAATGTGCTGAGGTGATGGCAAGAAAGGACAGAGGAAAAGGGTGGAGCTGGAAGCATTTGGTCCATCAGCACAACAGCTTTCCTCGCAGAGCTGGAGTCTTCCCAAAGGCTTGATGCCTTTTTTCTGCTGTAGGAAATAATCTGCTAACTAGACAGTTCACAGTGGAAGGAAACAGGGAGAAGAGGGTAGTTAGATGAAACAATGAAATGCTTTTCTCCTCAACTGTACTTTAATCCAGCTGCAAGTTGATCTGTTTTGTTAGGAACAGGCAACCATTTCCAGGGGATTCTCACAAGGTTGTGATTAAAAACAAGGAATGTGCGAGAAGTTAGAGTGCCAATTTAACTGAAGCAAGGGTGAGAAACTCATGACAAAGGGAGCTCAGCAGATAATTCCATGCACAATTTGTTCCCTGGATTTTTTACTATTTATATTCACAAACTATTCATGAACAGATTGCAGAAATTAAAACAAACAAATGAGGAAACACTTATTAATTATGGAATAATTGATATACAATATGCTATGAGTTAGAGATAGTTCTTGGTCTCCAGATTGTATCAGCCAGGGCTGTGTGACTCATAATTTGTGCAGTGTCCCTTTGTCACATGAGTCAGAAGGCTCTGCAGAACAAACCCAGCACAATTAATCTCAGCTTTGATGTATCAGAATAGGGACCTGGTGGAGCTGAGAAGGTGCAGAGGAAGACAGCTGAAGTGAAGGGGATGGAGCAGCTGCCTCACAAAGAGAGGCAGAAAAGGCTGAAACTCAGCTGCAGTTTGGAGAAAAGGAGCTGAGCAGGGATATGACTGAGGTCTGCCTGTTCACAAAGGTTCTGGGTTAAAGGACAGAATTATCCATGCATTCCTCAATCTATAACAAACACAGCAACACAGGAGCTGCTTCCTGGGGGGATCCAAGAGCCGAAGCACTGCTGCCCAAGGTGCTCTGCCTGGGGACATGACGGCACCAGGGAGGCAACCAAGCTTCCCAGGCCATTCTGTGATTCTATGACACCATCATAGGCTCACCTTGGTTTTGGTTTGAAAAATCCCTGCTCATGGGCTTGGACTACTATATGGATTCTTTGACACTGACACAGGAGCTTGGCTTTCCAGCATCAGAAATGCCATGAATTAAAAGTGGTAGGATGAGGAGAATTTTGCTACTTTTATTACTAGAATGAAAGAACCTCACAAAGGCAGTAAATGGGATTTAATTTCTGTAGGCTCAGCTATAGGATGTTTTGTTTTGCCCATCTCTTTGGTCGGTAGCAGATGTCAGGGGCAAGGAGTTCATTAAATATCACACAGCCTTCCAATGTCTCTTACCTCCTCAGCTTGGTTTTCTGCTTTCCTGGCACAACTTTAAATTGCTTGAAGGTACTTATCTTTCTCACCCATGCCTTCTCCTTTCACTGCTTGGTGAAAGCAAGCCCTTTCACACTCTGAATCTGCATTTGAATCTGACAGACACAAATCCCTGCTATGAGACAGGGCCTTGTCTTTTTTCTTCCTTTTAAAAAATATTTTCTCCTTTTGTACCTGCAAATTACTGTGAGTGTGGTTTTCTGTCCTCAGTTATAGGGGAGGATAATTTGTGCCTGTCATGGGGCTTAGCAAAACTGCAGACACTGGTTCCTTTTTGGCCAGTTCTGGAAAACAAAATGCACCTGCAGTTGTGTGTCTGTGGGTGCAAATTATAAGGATAATGCTAAGACAAGACTGGGAATTTTCCAGTGAGATGGATTTTTACTAGAAAACAAAGAAAACTCATGCACCTGAGGGGTTTCTGTGAGAACTTTCAGTTTCAGCAACAATGGCATTCCTGGGAAAATCTCCACAACATGATGATCAGCTTGTCCTACCTCAGAGTAGTAAAAGTTCAGAATTTAGGGCATTTTCTTAAGATGAGGGAGCCAAGGTCAAATCCTGCTGTGCCTAATTGACTCTGAGTCCTCACATCTCCAGTGCATGTCCAGCCTGTGAGGCTACCAATGCCTCCTTCTCAATGTCTTCATTTGAAATTGTCTCACTCAGCTTTCGGAAGTCTGTCTGACTGCCTCAGCACCCACAGGATTTGGTAAGACTGAGGTTCACAGCTGGGCTTTCATTTAGACAGGACAAAGTCAGGCCTCCCTTTAGACTGAAAGTGGTATAAAACTTTTCAAGTTCAAAACACAATGTGCATCCCATCTTATTGAGGCAAAGCCAAAAAAAAGCTTTGCTGGTGTTGTTTCTTTTCCAAATGTCTGTTGATAACTATAAGTAACTTTGAAATTCAGGCTGGGTTAATTCAGATGAGTCAAGGTGCTCCATGAGTATGCTATGGGCCTTTTTTTTCCAGTAAGAGGATGCAGACAAGCATTATCTTGCTCCATGTGAGAAAACAGTGCACATATTTTACAACCCATTTCCCTCTTTAAGGCTGTAATCACATGAGAAGAAACCAGCTGGTCTATCCCCCAACAAACAGCCCTGGCCAGCTGTAGTGGAAGGAAACCTGGTAGTGAAGCCATATGAAGAGCTGTCTGTGGCTCTACACTGGGCTCCCACTTCCCTTTCCATGCTGCAACACAGCTGAGGCCAAGGCAGGCAGTGAGATCTGTCTCTCATAGAGCTGCTGTTGCAGGTCCTTCACCATGAATGGCCTCTCTTAGATTTAAAAGTTCTAGTCCACATCTAGGACCAGGTACCAGAGCATTTTCCCCCACTGATGCTGCTAACTAAACTAATCCTGACCTACTTTTAAATATGGCAGTGAAAAGCTTTGGTGAAAGGCATGAGGTGCTTAGAAGGACTTTTTTTTTTTTTTTTGGTGTGTATGGTAGGAGCTTCTTGCTTCTAAAGAACTGATCTGAACAGGAAGAATCTTAGCTGAGTCCTCTGAGCTTCATTGCTTAGTGACAGATGACATTTCTCAGCCTTGTCAGAAAAGAACACCACTAAACCGAAGCTCTGTCTCATTCTGCTGCATTAGAACATAATGAGGCAAAATTACAGGGTTTGCTGGCACTGCTCAGGAATCCAGCACCATGACTGTCCTCAAAGCCAGCCAAGTAAGAGAGCTTCCAGCCCCTCCTGTGGCACCTGGCATGGGCTCTGGGGCAGTGCAGAAGATCCACTCACGGTTTTTCTGGAACACTAAAGAAATCCTCAATATCCCCAAAGGGACCAGAGGCAAACAGAGTAGGTGCAGCAGCTGAAGGACACTGGAGCAGAGCTGCTCCAGCACTGCCATTCCTGAGGGCTGTGAGGGGCCTTAATGGGCCCCATGTGCTGCAGGAATGCAAAGCTCTGCGTGGGCTGGGAGATTTATGCTCATGACATTGGGGGGATTTCCTGGCTAGGAGTGGATTGCTTTGGACTGTGTCTCTGCTCCAAATTACTGTGACTTTATTGAACAGAAACCTGAGGAAGCAGCAAAGCTGGAGACAGAGGCTTGTCCTGTGTAAGAGCCTGCTGGTTTAACCTCACGTTTCTGAGGGTGTTCAGCAAGAATTGTCGTTGTTTAATGAAGTTTGCATTTAGTTGTCAAGTGTCATTAAGAGATGAAACTGGCCTCATTATGGTTGTTTCCTATTTTATGTCTTCCACAAGGCCCAGCAGTGAAGATATGTAGGAACAGAATAAAACTATAGTGGTTTCCCAGCAAGGTATGGGATGTGCCAAGCCACAGATGGTATTTTTATGTTTTAGCAACCTTCAGTCATTTCAGTGATTTTTATGTATTTTTTTCATTAATGAACTCACATAAACTGCTGGCAGCCTAAACACCCCTTAACTCAACAAAACATGGTGGTGAACTCTCTACTTTCCCTTGATTTGTACCTGCTGTTTGGCAATACTACACCTCCTACACAGTATTTAGGTGTTGTGTGGGCTGTAGAGTAGTTGAATTGACATAATTATATACTTGAGACCAGCATCAGAGGTGCAACTGTTCCATTTTTTGTTCATCTTGGACTGCTGACCACCACAGCTCAAGTTGAGCTCCCCATGGGGAAAGCACCAATGTGTTTGAAGGATTTGCTTGAGGTGAGATCACCTGAAGACACAGACATTCAGCCACCAGCTCAAGGGCTCAAGAACTTTGCTTTCATCTGTGTAACCCAGTCAGACACTCAACAAAGGTTAGGATGCTCAAACAGTGAGAAGAAACATGAAAGCAGGCAGACTGACATACTCCAAAAGGAAAGGAAAACTGTGAGAAGAAAATGAGTGGCTCTGAAAAGAGCTGGTGAAGACATATGCATAGAGGTAGAGATGTCAGTGAGGTAGGTGGAAATGTCAGTGAGATGGAGGGAGGAAAAAGAAGTGTAAGGTTCAGTGATTTGGTTTCTGCCTGTGGTTTAGGTCTGTACTTAGCTTCAATAATTTGATTTGAATGTGTACACAGAATAAAGAAAATCACAGATTGTAAGAACAACAAAACCTGAGGAAAATTGGCCCCTTCTGAAGAGACTCCCCCCTCTGGCCACCACAGGGTTAACAGAACCTTTATTCCCCAGCTCCTTATTAACACAGAATTGTCAGGCTCCAGTGTGAACCTTGAACACCTGTAGTTCATTCCTGTGGTTCTCTGTACATTCAAACAGGACAGAAATTTAGTTGGGTAACTCACTTAGAAAAGCCTTCTCCTCTTTCCCATACTGTTCACATTGCAGTATATTGCTGGCATTGTTTAAAGTGTTACTGGCAAATAATGTTGCTTTGTGCATTATAAATAGAAATCAGGCAGCAAATAGAATTAAATGTGGACTGAAAGGCACAAATTCCTGAGCAGAACAGTCTGTGTGTCTGACAGGAAGTAGACAAACTTTGTTAAGTTTACCCAGGACCAGCCTAATTTGATCTTGGAGGTTTTTTTATTTTTTTTAAATGTGGTTTTATATGTCTACAAAATGTAACAGCTACTTGAAGCTGAAAACAAAGCCAACAAAATAAGATCTCTCCAGGGCATTCCAAATTATTTAAACCTGAGCTTTCCCAGCATTCCTGTGTGACAGATAACAGTAAACAGTAGGTTAAAAATATACAGCATTAGGATTATATAGGCAAAAAATAACAGCAGATATTTGTGAAGGACTCATTAGCAACAAATCCTTGACTTGGATGATAGGGTCGAGTGTACCCTGATAAATTTTGCCAATTACACCAACCTGAGTGGGGAATTGGACACTTTGGAAGGGAGAACCACCCTGCAGGAAGACTTGGACAGGCTGAAGGGATGTGCTAGCAAGAACCTTCTGAAGTTCAGCAAGGACAAGTCTTGAACCTGGGAAAACATAATCCAGGAGTGCAGCAAAGGCTGGGATCAACCCAGCTGGGGAGCAGCTCTGTGGGAAGGGACCTGGGGGTCCTGGTGGGCTACAAGGTCGGGGTGAGTGAGCTCTGCTGCTGCTGCAAAGAAAGAACAGGATGCTGAGCTGCATCAACAAGGGCAGAGAGGAAAAAGTCATCATCCCACTCCACTCAGCACTTTTCAGGCCACACCTGGAATTCTGTGTTCTGTTTTGGTCCCCACATCAAAAGAAGGTGTGGGCAGGCTAGAGAGGGTGCAGAGAGGGGCCACAGAGATGATCCAAGCAGTGGGAAGCCTGTTGTATGAGGAAAAGCTGGGTTTGTTCAGCCTTGAGTAAAGAAGGGTTAGGGAAGACCTTATCACCATGTTCCAGTATTCAAAGGATGGCTACAAAGAAAATAGAGACTCCCTTTTGGCAAGGAGTCACATAGAAAAGATGAGTTAGACAAGTTATTTCTGGGTAGGTTCTGTTTGGACACAGAAGGAAAACTTTTCATAATGAAAACAATCAGCTACTGAAATAATTTCAGGGAAGTGGTGGATTCCTCAATGTTAGGCACTTAAAAATTAACGTGGACGGGGTCCTGGGCCATCTAGACCATGCTTTTGCCAGGAGAAGTCGGATGAGATGATCCTTGAGATATTTTCCAGCCTGGTGTTCTGTGATTCTAGGGTTCTACGACATCCCAGTTCTTTAAACTATGTAAAACATCAACTGTGCTGCAATTCTGCAGAGTGCTGGCAGGGAACTGCACCCATCTTTCAGGACTTTCCATCAGGTTCTGTACTTCAGAGGCACCTATCACATAAAATAGGGAGCAGATTAACTTCTTTGTGTCTTCAATTAATTTGTTTTATATGTTGATTAATTTAATAGGGCTTTTTTTAATTTTGCTTCCAGTTGCAACTTTCATAAGAACATTGTGGACATTTTTGGTGACAATTAGAGTGAAGAATGTGGAGTTTCCAACAATGTCTGTCATTTTCTGCTGGGGTAGCAAGGTCTTTTGGAAGATTAGGATTAATCTTTCCTGCTTCCTGGCTCCTAAAGATAGCATCCAACCACCACCCCCCCCCTTTAACTGCACTGCAAGTTCTTTCCACAGCTAAAAGCTCTCCTTATCAAAGATCTATTCGTACCCCTCCCTCTCTTCTTCCTCAGCTTGCTTCCTCTTTGGTATTTTAGAACAAGATTTAGCCACCCTGACAGTTTCCATATCAATACTTGGCATCACTGAGTTGCAAGAATCCAGTCTGGTAACAGCTAACTGGAGGTTCCCTCTGTAGGCATCTTTGGGGCTTTTTGTAAATCCCTAAAATCAAAAAATGCTGGATTAGAATCACAAAATTTTCAGTTTTGTATTGCAAACCTTGGAACATTTTCCTTTTCATCACGAGATTTACCTCAGAGGTCTTTTGGAGAGTATATTTCCTCTGAAAACTCATTTTGTTTTTGGAGAAGCCCATCTTTTCTCTCCAATTCTGCTGGAAATTCAGGAGGAATCAATGTTACCTTTGCTTTGCTGGAAAAAGTCTATTGCAGACTCTGCTAGAGGAGGAAGAGCTGCATGTATATCCAGGGAGATAAATAGAGATCTGAGCTCTTAAACGTAGCTGGGCATGGACCTGCCCTGATTTGAAAGCCGAGCATTCCCGAATTCCTTGTCTTTGCCAAGCAAGGTGCTCCCATTTTCTCAATCTGTGTAACAAAAGAAGAGGCCTTGAGTGCTGACACCAACAGGGGTACATGATGAGGCACTGAAATCACAAACTAGGACTGAGTCGTGCTCAGGACTCTGCTGAAGTCAAAGCGGGTCCTGTGCAGACCCAGGCACGTGGAGCTCATTCCATGATCACAGCCTGGATTGATGTACATGATCCCACACTGTGGCAAAGCTCCCACTGATCTTCATTATGCAGGATGAGGATATGAGTGAGATGGGACTGAGGAAACACTAAAGAACAAGAGACCTTTATAAGTATTTTAATTCCAGCCCCTTGCTTTAAAGTTGTAACTGTGACTTACAGCAATAATTTATGCAGCACATTGGTAGTAAAAGTATTGCACAGTCAGTGTGACATTGCAAATGGGAATTTAATAATTGCTGATTATTTTAGAAATGTTGTCTTGTAAAAAAAAAGACATAGGAGTAAGTGATAACCAAGGGTGAAGGGATTCCTGCTGTTGATTTAAAAGCTTGCTGAGGCAGATTTGAAATCCCAAAGCCAGAGCATTTCTTTTAGCAAATAAAAATGCAAAGAGGAACAGACTGGTGGAGTCTTGTTCGAACAACTGGCAGGCAAGTAGCAGTAAATCATGAAAAAAACATTTCCTAAACGTTCCCATTTAATAAATTAGGTGCTGTTTACAAAATAGCTTGGGAGAACATGTTAACACAGAACTGCTAGCTAGATAACAAGCCAAATCTATCTCTGCATTTCGGCCCAATTGCACCAGGGATGAATTTGGCTCTGTCTCTCTACAAACATGAATCAAGCTGTTTGCATTTTGTCATTACACTATCCCTGACCCAAGCATATACATTTCCTTGGCAACAGCAATTAAAAGCCTGACAAAAACACTGCACATTATCTGCATAATTTTTTCTTCCTAAGCAAAAGTTGTATTTTCTCACTCCTGCCCTTCCCTAAGTAAGGAAGATTAAGGGGCCCATCCAGTTTCCTGTGAAACTGAAGATAAAAATTCCTCTGGTTTTGACAGCAACAGCAGTGCTTTCTTCATTTTGTGATTATTTTTTTGATTGATGGCTGAGTCTCAGGCAGCAGTCCCAGCTCTGTTGGCTCCATACTTGGCTTATAAAACTTCTCTTGTCCATGGCCATGTCCATTCTCTTCCAAAGGAAAGAGGAAGGCAGATGCACCATGGATGCACTGGGAGCCTTCTGGATTCCCAGGTGTTTGGGGGATATGGCACCAACTAAAAGTGATTTCTTTGGGAAATTCTGAGAGCTGCATGAGTATTTTGGGACCACGTATATCTGTTTAACCAAAAGATTTACCACATCCCTCATGGGTTTATTCTCTATGGAATATTTTGATGTATTTAAACCCTCTTCCAAACCCTAATCAGGCTTCTCTTCCTGATTCAATGCAATCCAAGACTAAATAAAGTGTGTAGCTAATAATTGCAGGAATTTCCATAATGGCTTTTCTCAGCTAGATATTCCAATTAGAATAAGAGAGTTTGTATGTGCATTAGTTATAATGTACAAGATAGTATTTAATGGGCATCAGCAAGCCTCTGCTCAGAGCAGATTCTAGTCCCCATCTTTCAGGAATTTTCCATAAAAATAAGTTTAGTCCTGTCAAATTCTCTTTTCAGAGGAAACCCAATGAGTATTTCAGGGTTTATGCTCCCAGGCTTTTGCAGTCACTGCATCTGAGGGTGGTGTATTTATTCCCTAGCAGAGAGCTGAGCTGTTGACAATGGCAACTCTAATGAACACTCACCTCTGGAGATAGGAGATATTGAGATAAAACTTGCTCTGCTCACTTGGGATGGCTGTACCTGACTTGCAGCCTTCCAGCTGACCAGCTGGTCATCTCCAGTTGGGAGATGACCAGAGTTATCACACCCACTGCAGCCAGTGGTTCAAGAGAAGACTATTGTTATTGGCTGTGTCTGACAAACCCACCAAGGTGCCCTGTGAAGTTTTTACCTGACTAATGGTAAGAAAAATAGCAAGAGACAAAAACAAAATCTGTTTTTCTCCTGCCTTGTGTGTTTGCGTGGCAACGTGATAACCCTACTGCCAGAATCAGCAGCCCTTTTCCATTAGCAGAACTGGGCAGTCATTACCACCACACCGAGAAAGAGCCCAAATCTGCTTTTTGCAGCTTCTGAGAGACAGGCTGCAGTGGGGGGCTGTATTTTCCACATCTGTTTCCTCCATCCACCTCTCGTTTGCTGCTGCAGGGCAGGAAGCACATTGCTCTGTGCACCAGCCACTGACCCCTCTGGGAGTCAGCCTGTGAGCCGGGCTGGAAGTCCTTCACACTTCATCTGGAGGAGCTTTGAAAACATGGATTGCTGTTAAACACAGCCTGACTTGCTGTGTCAGGGCAGCAGTCTAAGCAGAGTGCGTTTACTTTGGGTAGAGTAAAGAAAAAAGGAAAGGGCAAAAAAGAAGTCGGTGAAGGGAAGGAAAAACAATGGAACCTGGCCTCACCAGCAGTGTTTTGATAGCTGTGCATGTCCATGAGAGAAGCTGGCTTCTCCACAGATGCCTTGGCTGTCCTTTCACACTGACCTGCAGATCAGTTCTGCCAAGAGTCCCCTTACTGCTCACTTCTCTTTCCTTCTTTCCATCTCCTTCAAGATGTCCTCTGTGTAACAAGAGCCATGTTTGAGTTTTTCTTGCTGTGAACAGGTCCGTAAAAGTCCATCACCTGACTCCAACACCTTCCTTGTTGCACCTCAAAGACCCCAGACCCAATGCAAGGTTGTCCCCTCTTTGCCCTTTCCCCCTGACTCCCATGAAGTTCCCCTTTAGCCTTTACATGCTTCAGGATGCTGGCAGCTGTGTGACACCATAACATGATCTGCCAAGGAACCCTCCCACTTGCTCCACTGCTTCCTTGGGGCATGTGGCTGTTGAAACTTGCAAGGGTGTTTGCCATAGCAAGAATATGTCTCTATTTCTAAGGCTTCAAAGCATAGAAGATGTTATTCTTCCCCACCCATCCTCTCCTGACAAAGAATGTTTGTGAGTGATTGAAAATAAACACTTGTCATAAAAAAAACTTGTCATCTCTTCTCCCAGTAACCTCTCGGCATCTGGCCCCTGCCTATACTGCAGAGCCAGATAAGTTCCCTTCCTGATTTCACCCAGCTCATTTTCACACTTTCCAAAACTTGAAGCTTGCACACTGATGAGCCCTTGAGACTGATAGAGAACAGACTCTGTTAAGCAAAAATGCCAGCCAGGTCTTCACTGTGCAGCAGCCTTTCCCAGAATCTCCCACAGCACCTTATCTAGTTCAGCAGAGGCCAGGGTGTCATTTCAGAGGTCAGCTCTTTAGATTGACTCTCCCATAAGTGACACTTATGGGAGGCCCTACTGAGGCTGACTGCCTCATTAGCAAGGGAAGGGAGACAAAAGGGAAAAGAGGTTGGAATTTTAAGATTTCTAGGTCCTGCAGCAGAAACGAGACGGCAGTGTTGAATTGTACCCATGACGCATACAGTGGATTCCTCTGTGAGGCAGGCAGAGGGTGCAGAGAGTTGTGCCCCTCTCAGGTGTGCACAAATACCCATGGCTGGCTCACAGGGGTGGCTGTGGCAGGAGGAGAGCGAGAGATGCAAGGAGCAGTAGCAGAGCAAGGACAGCACGAGGTGCTCTGAGATGACATTGTGACTCCCTTCAACGTCTGTCGTGTCATAACAGAAATCACTCAGGGGCACTGTTGTCTGTCCCACGCTGGGGAGGATGTGCCTTCATCTTCACCTCATCCTCACCTTTTAATCCCCAAATTTCTCCTTAGTGAGAGTGCTCTGACTGCTCAGCAGATACGTGTGCAAATGAATCCCTGGCGTGCACAGAACTGCAGGGTTTAGCGTGGGGTGTTGGTATAGCTCTAGGATTATATACAATTAGACTGTCTAGACCACATTCAGCAGGGATGTGGACAGAGTGAGGATTACCAGCTGGGAAATCAGATATTCAGTGAGAGGGTGGGCAGCTGGGTTGGGGCAGGAGAGGAAGCCAAGTGGAAATGTAAGAAAGCACTGAATAAATTACCACCAGGCCAAATGTATTGTACACCCTCAGCTTCCTTGCACTGGATGTTCCCTGTGCTCTTCTGCAACAGCTCAGCCCTTTGCAGTCTTGCATGTCTTTCCTCCTCCAGATCACATGGAAAATGGCATTGCTTTCCATTAACACTGGGTCAGTGTTAACAAACTGGACAATGATCATAGAATCATAGAATTCTTTAGGTTGGAAAAGACCCTTAAGATCACCAGCTCCAACCATTAAGCCAGCACTGTCAAGTCCACCATTAAACCATGTCCCCAGGCGCCACATCCACATGTCTTTTAAATCATTCCAGGGATGGTGATTCCTCTTGGTTCGTACAGAGGGACTGTTCACCTTGTAACCAGGCATAGGAGGGCTCCTATAGAAATCAGAGTCCTGAATCTATTTTTGGTGTGCCAGAGGAAGTACTTCTCATGCTGAAAACAAAAAATATCCTGTTTCATTCATGTTGATATTCCCTATAGGCAATGGGGCCCAAATCTACCCCTGCACCAGTGCTGAGCGTTGAAGGGATGCACAGGGGAGGTGACTTGTCCCTCCTCAACCTCAGGCTCAAGGCACAGAGATTGTTTTTCCCATAGGAAGCAGGTGGAGGTGTGCCTTGGGGACACTGGGTGGCCCTGTTGGGACGTGGTGGGCACAGACCACCCTGGGTGGGTGACCCCTGCTCTTGCTCCTCTGCATGGGGCTGTGCTCTGCCTGGCACTGGTGTTTTGAAGCCAGATGGTCCTGCAGCTTGTTGCTTCTTGCAGTTGGGCTCTGCCAGCCTGAGCAGACGGATCTGAGGGGCCTCAGAGAGAGAAGGAATCTGCATTTGCTGAAGCATAGGAGCTATTGTAAACACATCAGCAAAGTCTAGCATGGAGAAGACCCTGCTGCCTCAGAAGCATATTTAGCCAATCTGATACAGAAACCTGAGCATATTTTACAGAGCGCATCATTTACCATGCTCCAGGCATGGCCTGGGACTGGGATGCTTCATGCAGTTCCAGCCGGTAGGAAGCAGAGCATTTCTCCAGCAACCAGTTGAGGAAAACCACAATTTTTCATTGCATGAGCTGGAAAACCAAGCACCTAAATTCATCTGCTTCTTTATCTGCTCCTCCTTCAGTTCTGTTGAAGGATCTTCAGGTACCTCTTGGCACCAATCCTGTACCCTCCCACTCTCCATCCACACTGAAACAGGACAGGAGGTTGGCAGAGGGGGAATGTGAATTTTTTGCAGCACTGTTCAATCTGTGCTGTGAGCAGCAGTCCTGCTTGGTGATGTCCTGCCTGCTCTGACCCCAGAGCACCAAGAGCTTTCATCCGTTCTGGGATAACTCACTGGTCTTATGCTCAGGGTATGGCTTGGGGCTGAGGCGTGTGGGTGCTTTTGTACTGTCTGTAGCAGAAAGAATAGAAATTAATCTCTCTCTGCTCTAGTCAGCCCTTACATCACTGATATTACACAGTCTCCAGCTCTTTGTAGTTTCCAGCAGTACTTGGCTTTGTGTAACTCCTCAGTGGCTCTCCCTGTCTCCTCTTGGCCCTGGAGATGTGCTGCTCACTGACATCCCACTTTCTGCAGGCCGGAGGCAGGAAATACTCTGCTGATCTTTTTGGCTCTAAGGATGCACTTTCCAGTCTGAACAAACCCCAAGAGATTTGAGGTTTTACTCTTGCTGCTTGACAAGCAGCAGGAGCCATAGGTGTGGGGTGCTTGGGATGTATCCCACCACACCACAGCTGGCAAAACAAATCTTTCCACAAAGTTTTCACCACCTGCCCAGCTTCCTCCCCACAGGAAATCCAGCCTCCCCCGCTCCTGGAGACAAGAGCTGGACCTTTGTTTGCAGCTCCCCTTTCACAAATAAAACCAGCACTGACTAGTAAACACAGTGCCACTAAATGTGCAGAGCAACATTCAAAGATTGGGAGATAATGCTGTTTTTTTTCTACTGGCTTGGGTAAGAGGAGCTGCCAAATCCTTGAACTGTGTGCAAACAGCTCCTTGTTACTGAAATTTGCTTTCCAGCAGCACCCCAAGGTGTTTTCTGCTTCTTATGCACTCAGTTTGAGAGGCTGGTTGGGATTTTAAGAGGAGAGAATTGGGGACACAAAACTGACTCATCAGGAAGAGTTCAGCCGCAGGGAGTGTGACTTGCACATGGATAGGAACACCACGAGGATCACTACACCGGGTCTGACATGAAGTCCAGCTAGATGAGTATCTAACCTCCAAATAACTCTGGAACCAATGACTTCAAGAGCAGATAAGCATATCCCTTCAGCTGTGAAGATTTTATTTCCCTTCTAGAAGTGCTAATAGTTTAAACACCCTTAAATTTGGTGTTCAAAATTTAATTTTTATCTGTCTCCTGCCCTAACTAGCCCCATACAAGTTGTGTATCTCCCAAACTCTCCCATAAAAAATGTCTCAAGACTGAAGAATTTAAAAACTTTGAACATTACGTGAGCCTTCAATTATCTCCTCCATACATAGTACTTCATTGCCTTGAGTTAAAAGAAAGGAGACTACAAGAAGAAGAAATTACAAGGCTTAGGTTGGATATTAGGAACGATTTTTTCACTGAAAGGCCTGTCTGCTAGAGGCCTTTCAGGACACACAAAGAATATGCCCAGTCTTACTCTCCAGGAGGACAGGAGAGGGAATGTCCCTCCTCACACAAGCAGATGTGGAGAGGGATAGCTCATCTGGATCCTTGCACTCAGATTTTCCTGAAATACGGCATGGCATGCAATATTTTTAATATAAAAACTTATTATTTTTTCTTTTTCAAAGTCTTTTTCTAAGAACTGTTAGCTTGGAGCTGCTGGAGGATCCCAAGTGAGAAATAAAAACGTGGACCAAGCCTGTTGTGCCAAAGTGGCTGATCTCTCACTGAGCATAGAGGAACTTAATTCTTGAGGGAAAGAATCTGTGGGATAAAAAAGGCTGGAGGAAAACTCCTTGCAGAAGTTTCCAGAAGAGGATTTCTGTCTAGCAGGTCTGCCAGAGGTTCAGTGCTCCCTAAAAGCAATGCTGACAACAGATTGTTCTCTGGGAATTTGCTTTGGGAAACAACTTTTATGATTAAAAGCAAAAGCTTTATTTGGTCAGAAGTTTTGCTGACTCTGTTTCAATGATAGTGATATTTTAACTGAGAGCATTAATTCCTCCAGTAAGAAGGTTTTAATGGCTAGGGATCTATGGTGGTCCAAAAGTAGTTTAAATAGAAATGATTTACATTTTCTATAAAGAAAAAGCAGAAGGTGAGGAAAGTTTCACTGAGCACAATGAAAGAACTCTGGATTTATATGGAATAAAATAATAACGAGGCTGAACTGCCAAACCCCTTAATGACCACATTCCCTTTCCAGAGATGGAAAAAGAGGAGGACCAGCACTTTTTTTTTCCTTCAACCTCACATTTCCAGGAATCTCTTTGCTTTGTTTTTCACATCAGGATTAGAAGAGGTAAGGGGTAAGATATCAAGATAAAGATCATCCTTAAGTATATTTAGTCTGATTGAAAGTAGGAAATACCAGAAATCCCTCCAGATTCCCAACTCCATTTCAAGAAACACAGATCAATCCCCCAACATGTGCTTGCCTATCAACCACACCAGAAGGGAAACTGCATCTGCTTTTTGGAGAGCAATACCCAAAGCAGTTTGTGCCTGAGCTGGCTGGTGCTTCAGGCCCTGAACCTTCCCCATGTCAGTGACCAAGGGCAGGGAAGGGACCCTGCAGAGGGACAGCCCCAGCTCCTTGACATCTGCAGGAGCTGCCAAGGAACCCTCCCTCTGTCTGCCCGCCTTAGGATGGGCTGTGACAAAGGAAAGACAGCTCAGGGCTAGTCCACCAAACATGAAAGGATCTTCTCTCTGGTCCCTGACATGTTGTGTGGTATTTATATTTTGGATCAAGTCATGTGTGCCATGGGTTGTTATTTTAAATTATGTTCAAGGTGTGTGCTCTATATTTGCGCCCTGGGCTGCAGGAAGGGATTTTTTTGAAGTCCTTATTTTTGTCTCAATGTAAACAAACAGACTATAATTTGGAAGAGCACCTGTGATGCTGCTGATGCTTTGAGCAAGCAAAAAATTTTTGTCAATGGAGGATAAGCCACGTTGAGAGAGCACCATGTAATAAAACACCCACCTGCCTTGGGCCCTTTCTTCTCTTTTATTTCCAGCACTGCCTGGGATTTTCAGCTTCCTGTTTATACATGGCATTGCAGAGGGGAACTCACATGAACCCTACAATAGGTGCTGTGTAACAGGGATGGAAAAAGAATCCAGATCTTTCTACCCACCAGTCACTCATACAAAGACAACTGCAATGTGCTCATGGCAGGTTAATCTGGATCATGAGGTATTTGCTGGTTTGCAAGACCCAAATCAGAGGTTGAACTCCACTTTGCACCAGTGGGTTACTTCAGCAAAATACTTTCTTAGGACCTGCTTCATTTGCCATTTCTTAACCTGTGGGCTCTACTTTTGCTCAAGCAGATTTTTTGCCAAGGATAGAAACACCTTGGGCAGTTGAGGCTTTTATCATGGTAGCTGCTATCTTAGAAAAGGATAAAGCTGCAGATCACAAAATATTTCATTCTCTGGTAGCTGTGGAAGGAAGTTGTGGCTTACTGGAGAAGCCCTGTGAGCAGCAGAGAGCCCTGAGCAGAGCAGAGACCTGCTGAACCCGGAAAACTCTGTTTTGCAGCTGAGCAAAAATGCAGTTGCTTCAGCGCTGGTTAAAAATACCTGTGGCTTGATCCTGTCAGAATTGAAGGAAGTCTGCCCTAGATTAAGAAAGGCATTTTAAAGAAAAGTCATTTTGCAAGAGTGCAGATGTTTGCTTTAGTGTCACCAACAGCACAGGCTGACCTGAAAGGCTGTGGGAATGAGCACACGCCCTCGTCTCACTGGGCAGCTCACCATCCAGAGCTGGCATCTCCATATTCTTTATCACTAGAAGATTTCATCATCTTCCCTGGTGCAGAAGCAGATGAGCAGCACATCCAGTCAGAGTCCTTAATATATTAAATTACTGCAGCTACATCCAGTTGCTGGTTACCTGCAAAGCCCCTGATTTCTGCTGTGCTTGGATCATGGCCAGCTGGATTGTAGTGCAGCTGTAACCACACCACAGCAGCAAGAAGAGAGGAGCCACCCTGAGGGTTTTCTTTAGCAAGGAGCCAGAATGTTGTTTTTCCTTCGTTTCCCTTGGTTTCCTACTTTGGCTTTGCTTTCAAGGTTTGTGGAGGAGGGATGGGTGGTTTTTGGCTGGCCTGTGGAGCTGACCTTTCCCTGGATGCTGTGTCCCTGTAGACATCACAGTGCCAGCATTGCTCGTGGTGTCTGTGCAGGGAGAGGTGATGGATGATGGGGCTGGTGAGGTTGCAGTTGCAAAGCAGTGGTGAGAAGGTTGACAAAACTTGTTCCTTGCATGGCGCAGGGCTCACACTAAAGCCCTCAGCAGGGATCCCGGTGACAAAGATGTTTGGGTAGTGGCCCAGAGCTAGGTAAAGGTATAATCCCACATGGAGGGACCTGTGACCAAAGAGCATGAGGAGGAGCAGAGTGACAGCCTGCTCTAGCCCAGAGAGTGAAGGTGGAGCTGGCTTCCTGCAGCAAGGTTAGCAGATGCTGAGATGAGGAATTTGTGGCAGAGCTTCCCCTACTCTCTCACTCCCCAGGCAGCCAAACACCCTCACCCCTTCCTCCTGGCTCTGCCAGGGGTGCTGCTCCTTCTTCCACTCTTTGCAGCTTGTTGGAACCTGCAAGCTCACCAGGAAGGTCCTCAGCAGCACATGGGTGCTGCCTGTGGTCAGAGTTAACCCCTTTTTGCCTGGGCAATCACAGAAGAGGAAGGTTCTGATCTAGTGCCTACCTGGAGGAGGCCTGAGGAGGTGCTGAGGGGAAAACTCCCTCAGCCTCACCATGCAAAGCAGCTTCACTGCCACCCAACACAGCTCCTGCCAGCTTCCATGGCCAGCTTGGATTGGGAAAGTCTGTTGTGCCCTGCAGAGTCATCTGCAGATACATGCAGACAGCAGTTGGACATCGCAGTGGTTCCCAGAGCTTCTGTCTCTCCTCTCAGTTCCTCTTGGCATCCTGCCCTGAACTGAGTTTTGTTCAGATATTCATTCTTGGAAGTGTTCAAGGCCGGGTTGGATGGGACTTTAAGCAAGCTGATCTAGGTGAGAGGTGTCCCTGTCCATGGCTGGAGAGTTGGGCTAAATAGTCCTTAAGGTCCCTTCCAATCCAAACCATTCTCTCAGTTTATTCTATTATTTTATGCTGTATTAAGAACAATCCTTTTGTTGTTTGTTTTTTTAGTAAGGGTATTTTCTTCACAAACTTGCCTTTCTCTTGGCACCATTTTGTGTCTAAGTCAGGAAAATATGTGGGGTTTTATTTTTAAAAAAGACACATTCCTGTGAGCAATGTTAAAAAACAATAACAAAATTATGTCTGAGCTTTTCAGACTTTGCATGGAAAATATTTGTTATTCATCTGTTTGGAAAATTACATAAGCCTTGCTCATGTACTCTCTTTGGTGGAGTTTAGATAAATCGTGGTTCAGAGGGCTCAGTATTGATCTCCATTTGACTCTTGAAACACCAGTCCCAGAGCTGTGTGCTTCTCAGAGCATCTCTGCTCACTAATTTGCCTCTTGGATTGTAAATGCCAGAGCCAGGCAGTTCCCTTTCATTTCTCTGCCACAAAAAATAAAAGCAACCTTGAGACTGATTGCAGCTGATGAAGGATAAAAGCTACATCGGTACAAATGTTTCATTTCACTGCTGCATCCTTGCAATGTTGCGGTCAGGACGTGGCACAGAAAAGCTGCACAGGAGCCCTGTGTGTCCTTGCCAGGCTGGCTCAGAGCTGACACGAGTGGGGGAGATGGCACAGCTTGGGTTTAAGGCATTTTTCCCCCTCCATTTTTTCCACATCTCATTCAGCTCGGATGCCATCCCTCAGCAGGTTTGTCCTGCTGCACTGCCCTGACCAGCAGCTGCTCAATTGTTGCTGTGTTTTCCCCTCTCCAGTCCCAGCATCCTAAATCTCAGCATCTGCAGCTGGTGACAACCATTTGCACCAGGGCTTATATTATCATAAATAAACAGAGGATTCAGGCTACAGCACAAATATATCCCAGCACTGGATATTACCAAGCAATTAACTCACTTGCCCAGAAAGTTTTAAATACCATGAAAAGATGACCAGGCAACTCTTTCCAGGGTCCTTTTCCACCTCTGATGCCTCACTTGCTGGGTGGGTGGGCCCATATTAAATACAGGCTTTAAACTTCAATCTATAACCACAGATCTGCTCAGAATGATTTGTTTTATTTTATTGCTCTGCACACAGCAAACCAGGCCAGGAGGGAAAGGTAAGGGGAAACTACAGAGCTGAAAGCTGTCCTGTCCTCTCCTTTGTTTTGACTTATCTAAAAAGCCACAAGACAAAGATATAATCCCTCCAGGTTTTGAGTCTACAAAGCAGATACAGCAGCTGGGCCTGAGAAGAGACACTAACACTGATGATGGATGTTCTCCTAGCAGGCCTGAAGGCTTCCCTTTGTAAAAAATACCTGTTGTCCACTTCCCCCAACACATGTCTGGAAGCAGGAGGTGCACAAGGCTCCCAAAATAAATCTGTGCAAGTAACGTTAGGAGAAGCAGGAGCTTCCCACCAAAACTGGCAGAAAAGGGTACTCTGCTGGATATCTTTTTAACAGATGTTTTGGGAAATGCCAATGATTTTAACAGCAAGATCTAACAAACTGGAATTAACAACCTTTAGCCTGGCTGTGATTCGTATCCAAAACTTTACAGGGAGGTTTCATGGCCCATTATTTCTTGTTAGCAAAAAAGGAATGAAGTTCTTTATACGGGAATATGGACAAATTCCTCTTTATTAATGCTGTAAGAACCTCCCTCTGCAATGTACAGACTGAGGGAGAGATCAAATACTGTGTGTACCCATAGTCACTATCTTTTGCAAGGGAGGAGGTGAGAGCCAATTTCAATTGCATTAGCTGCAAATGCCTGACCCAGAGAACCACCATGTTCACAAACTGAATTAAATCCCAAGGCAATAGACAAGCTGGAATAGACATGCAACAACTTCCAGTCCTTTTATCACAGATATCTCTCCTTTCGTTTGCCATGATATGAATGTCAGCACATTATCATCCCAGCTCCGAGCCATCTAGAAAAGACTGGTTTTAATTTGCTCCACAGAATGGATACAAGCTCTGAACATCACTCATACCTGATAAGGGCTCATCCTCCAAGACTGGCAAATCCAGCTGCTTCTGTGGTGGCTCTTCTTCATCTTCTTCTTCCTTTTATGTTGCATTTCCCAACAGAAATTAGAAAAGAAAAAAAAAAGAAGAAAAAAAAAAGGGAAAAGGCAAGCTATTAAACTGTTTGTCAAAACGAGACAAAATTTTGAATAATACTAATACCAGACAGAAACATGAATTACATCAGAAACATCTTTCATCAGTCTTGTAGCTCATGCCTAGCATGAAAGCAAGGCTCCCAAGAGCCCAGTGTCAGGCATCACCTCCCCATAATGCCAGTAGTACAGATGGAGGAGCTGAAGCTCAGAAATCATGTGAAGCCTCAGAGAACTACACAGCATTTGACTGAAAAAGCTGGCTGGAGCCACCTCTAAATCTAAGATGTAATCTTGACACTTGCACCCAGTGTTGCCTGTCTCATGCTCCAGCTGAAGTCATTAAGCTTATCTGTCCATTTCAAAAGAGAAAGTTTTGCTAGAACTATTCTACTTTTCCTTATTAAAATACTAACTCCATTCCTTTGAAAAATCCATTCATGCCAAAACCAGAATGAAGCAAAAGGCTGGATTAGTATTTTTTGGGGGGGATTTTGCCCATTGATAAGTTAATGTCTTCAGCATTCAGAGGAAAAATCTGTTTGCAGCCAAACTTGAGCTGGATCAGATGTGTCCTGCCATCGACTGTACCAGCAATAGTGTGTCCAGCAGAACCAGGGCAAGGATTGTCCCCCTGTATTCAGCACTGGTGAGGTGTCACCTCGAATCCTGGGTTCAGTTTTAAGCCCCTCATGACAAGAAAAACATTGAGGGGCTGTAACGACTCCAGAAAAGGGCAACAGAGCTGGGAAGGGTATGGAGCACAAATCTGATGAAGAGCATCTGGGGGAACTGGGTGTGTTTAGCCTGGAGAAAAGGAGGCTGAGGAGGGAACATCTTGCTCTCTACAACTCCTTGACAGGAGGGTGTAGCAGGTGGGGGTCGGTCTCTTCTCCCAATTAACAAGTGATAGGACAAGAGGAAATGGCCTCACGTTGCACCAGGCCATTGGTTGGTTGTTATGCTGGATATTATGAACAGGTTTTTTACCACGAGAGTTGTCAAGGAGTGGAACAGACTGCCCAGGGAAGCGGCTGAGTCCTGGAGGTGTTTAAAAGGTGTGTTGTTGTGGCACCTGGGGACATGGACAGGAGTGAGAGGAGGGCTCTGGGCTGGCAGTGGCAAAATGCCACAGAGCCACTGGCAAGGCAGGGAGGAGCTGCTGGAGCATAAAGCAGGCAGATCATATTTGTCTTTCAGAGTAGTATTTCCAGATTAAATATAAGAGGGAAGCTCAGAGGGGTCAGAGGCTGAGATTGACTTTCAGAACAGCGCCTTTGACGTCCAAAGAGGGAGGACAGGCTTATTAAAAATGCAGTGTGGATTGCAAATCTGTCACACACCCAAGGCACCACGTGGAGCAGAGGATGGATGAGGCGGTTATGGAGAACCTGCTGACAACAGCAGCCTCTCGAGTGACGGGTCAGTGAATGGTTTGCTGCTATTCAGCGCTGTTTTGACAGAAACTACACAAAGCAACCGTGTGGGGGGAAAGGAGCAAATGTTCCCTTCCGCTTGGAAGCTAGTTTGAAATCTTGTGGTGGGGAAAGAAGACCATGAATGAGAATTAAGTTCCGCATTGATTTAGGAAAATCAGTTTAGTGAGGCAGAACGGAGAGAGGAGAGAAGCAATGCAGGAATCATGGGGATGGAGGGGAGGAGATGGCAGCAGCAATGACAGAGAGGAAGAGCAGGCAATGCCACTGGGACATGCTGGGTGAAGGCTCCACCATTTCCTTGGATTTCCACTGCTCTGTCCACTCTGGAGCACACCAGGTTCCACCTTCTGCACCATTTTGTGGCCACAGTGAAAGTCCCTGTAAGAGGGTAAAGCTGATGGTGTCCAGCACAAGGGAATATGCCAAAAGGGAGCCACACCATCTGCAGGCAGAGGTTTTGTATTCCCTGCACCATTTCACTCCCTCTCATCACTCATCCCTCAGCAGCTGTCTGGAGGCTGCCCCACCACCCTGATGGCAGCACCATTAACTTGCTGCAAATTGAACCTTCCCTGTGGGAAAATTCTGGATAGAAAATTCTAAATAGGAAATTCTTCATGTTTGATGAAAATTTAAAAACAACAGTATTCATCAGACGTTGAAGGCAGTAACTCAAAATGTTGCCAAGATGCCTCACAGGTGTTTAGTTTGGGTTTGAGCTTAGGGATGAATGGGGTATGCTATAAGTGCTCTGTTCTCATTTTTTAAGTGATACTTTGTCTCTAAAACCATATCCCTTTTTCAGGAAGTGGACATTTCAGGCAGATTTTGGGGACACGGAAGCCAGATATCCTGGAAGGTACAGATCACAATGCGGTGGGGACTTGAGATAAGTCTCGTGAGTCTTTACAGCAGCTGACCAAAACTCTTGGTGAAGGAGGAATTTATTGTAGTTTCAGGATGTAGCATCAAAACATCCAAACAAATGTAACTCCCTACTACATGGAGCCACCACTTTCTCCTGGAAAACTATAATCAGACTTAAGTATCTCAGCTGCGGTGAGCCTCTGGAATAGGCTGGAGAAGCTGTGGCTGCCCCATCCCTGGAAGTGTTCAAGGCCAGGTTTGATGGGGCCGTGTGAAATTCCTTAGTCAGAAGCTGCTGGGTGGATCCAAGGGGAGGGTGTCACTTTTCTGCTTTTTTATTTTTAAGAATAAATTATTTTCTGTATCTATCAGAAAAGCAGACACCTCAGGCAGTAAAGGGAACCTAGGAGAGAAGCTACATGGAGCAATAGACTCCCTGCCAGTAAATGCTGTGAATATCTTCTCCGTGCCATCTCCCAAGGACCCTTCTAAGAGGAAGGAAAATCTCACCTCTCCATCAGGCACAGCTTTAGCTTGGCTTGGACCCAGGTAAACCTTACAAGTGTATCAATGACTCCAGAGATTGCAAGCACTAAGCCTTGTGTCTCTCCTTGCAGGGAGAGTCACAGGCTCAGCCCAACCCAGGGATTGTGTGCCCAGCCCAAAAGGATCAGAAAATAACAGGACAAGCAGTACACCAGTGCTGCTCCCTGGCAGGAGTGGGCTGATAAGGAAGGGGTGGTGTGGTTAATGACATACCAGGGGGATGAAATAATGTCTTGAGTGAAAGCACTGACCCTATTTCTGGATGTGCAGGGCCAGTGACATTTCATACATATTTCAGCACTTCCAAGATGAAAACAAAAGGTTTTCTTACGGGCCTCATAGAATAGATAAGAGGATTTATAATAGCTACATTTCTGGCCTATAATCCTTGGAAATGAATGTATTTGCTCCACATGCCAGCTATGACATAGAGACAAGCCACATGATCAGCTCATTCCATCATGTAATTTGGGCTGTAATAATTAAAGCTGATCTTTCTGTTTCCCCTTGGCCCAGCAGGCAGGCAGCTGTATCACCCTGCAAAGAAATGGTCACATGGCTGAGAGCCAGCCATGGTTTTAGCAGTGGGGTGCACAGCCCTCACCCCAGGTCCTGGCCTTTTATCTCTCCCCTCTTCTGTTGTGCCTCATCTCCTCTAGTAAAGTCACCTCTAGCTTCCCACCACCACAACTGGTTTAAATTCTGCAGCACCCTTCTCCTACGACAGTTATTTGGGAATCTGTCCAGCAGGCACTCATCACCTCCATCTCTCTCCTGCAGCACAGCCACAGATCATTGAAAATTTGGGCAGAGGTTTGATACCAGAGGAGAGAGCTGGGAGCAGAGCCCTTTGCCCCCATGAGCTGCACACAGGGAGACACAGGCTGGAAAGGCTCTGCCTGGGGAAGAAGCTGAAAAGGAAGCCCAAGGCTGTGGTAAGTGGTAGATGAGTGACCAACCAAGAAACTGGAACAAAGGATCACTGAACCCTCCTAATTCATCTTCCAGGTCCAGGTCAGGAAGAAGGAGACAGATGATAGCAGGACTATGGCTCTGTTTGGACTTTCAGCTTTGATTGTTACATGTTTCTGATGTGCCTCTGCAGCTCATAGACAAACCACAGAATTTTTTCCTTGGCAGAAAATCTGCCTTTGTGCCTCTCTAACACAGACTGTGTCTCTTCGGTCCGTGACAAAGAACAAAACCCACTGAGTCTCCAGGGATAAGAGAAAAGCTTGGAGAAAGCTGTGGGATCCTGAAAAAGGCATTGATAACAGGATGCACAGGAAGGATGGAGGATGGGTGTTCACATATGTCCTGTATCTTTCCAGTGCCCACCAGGCCAGCAGGGAGCACTTGATCTGACAGATGGTTTTCTTCAGCCCGGACAAGCCATGGGGGACATCACACACACACACACTTCCAGCTTCCGCTCCCAGGCTCTCCTAAATCCCAGCAAAGAACCTCACTGCCCTTTCGCACAAATGCCTGGAGACTAGTAGCTGCCCTCAAAGTGTCCACATCCTCATTTGAGAACTATCAGAATTACTGCTCCCGAGCAGAAAGGACTTTCTGGCTTGTTCTGACCAAAGCCCTGACACCTGACATAGACACAAGCTTCCAGTGTCCCCTTCCTTGAGGTGGCAGGAAGATGCCACTGTGAAGGTCACTTAGAATCCCATGTTTATGGCTTGATCATCACCATTCTGAGCTCCCAGTAATTTAGAATAGTCTATGCATTACTCATGCAAGCTTGGAATTGCCCACAAAGACCACAGGACAGGTGACAAAAGCCAAAGCAGCCTCCCTAATCCAGGACCCAGGGCTGGTGAGGCACAGAATCATCATGACCAATCACCCATCCTGTGTGTCAGATGTAATCTCTAAGTGGTGGAGAATGAAGTGTCTCTAACCCACCCAGACTGGCACTGTTTGTATGATTCACCTTGATAATCCCATTTGTCAGAACTTCACTTGCTCGGGGCTACAGCTGGCTGTAGTGGGATCCCAAGAGATGTTTAATTCTAGGCATATAAAACCTGATATAAACTAAAAAATAAAGGCCCATCCTGTTCCATCAGCAAAGGCACCAGCCTCATCTCAAGATCAGAAAACAGCTGGATGCCATCCATCCCTCACCCAGGCCAGAGGTCCTTGAGCAGAATATTCCCCTTGTCTTTAATTTAAGGTGTGGATCTAAGGTAAGCACATTTCTCCATAAACAGTGCAAGTCACACAGCCCAAAAGCATGTGAGAGCCAGAGGCTCTTCTTGTTTTGGGGTTTTCAGCTCCAGAAGAAGCTTCCAGATGGGTTATGCGTGGCATGTATGTTTCCCATTGCTGCAAGATCTGAGCTCTTTCTGCATAAAATCAATAGCAGGCCAGTGGGGAATTTTCTGGACTCATTTGCTTTGTCTCTCGTTTTTTAAAATATACGAATAGGTGTATAGAAATAATTTTTTTCTAAAAATCATATTTGAGAAAGATTTTATTTTATTTTATTTTATTTTATTTTATTT
>VZSR01001299.1:11952607-11996147 GCA_013398615.1 Brachypodius melanocephalos | reverse complement strand
CCTCTTGATTGTATTAAAAGGAACTGGATGCATCAACAAATTTTAATTCCACTTCAAGATAAAAAGGCCTGTCAAACACTTAAATCTAATGTCTCTGCTTGGAATCGTATTCCAGTCTCCGTCCTGTTTGTCAAAAAACACAATATCAGTCCTGATATTCCACCCTGTGGGTCTCAAAGGTGGCCCTGAGAGTAGACTGGACCTGCAATTATTGTGTGTCTCTAAATTGAAAAAAGGTTTGTGGAAACAAACTGAATGAAGGGGAGGAGAGAAGATCCCCGGTCCTATAATAAATGCAGGATAAAAAAAAATGCAAAACCGTAACTGGGGACATGGTATTTTATAGATTTCTTGCAGAAAGGAGTATGTTTATAGAAAATTTTGAAGATTTTTGCTTTTGGACCAGTTTGGAGGAAAATCAAATTTTGCTGCTTTCTGTTTTGCCAGGAAGGATAGACCCATCAGAAACAGACTGTGATTTACAGACAACTTCTCTATAACCAACTCACTGCTACAACACAGTGCATTCCCGGGCTAAACTTGTTAATTTTGGGGGGTTTTCTATCCTGATTTCTGCCTCTCCTGCAATATTTACTCTGCACTTGCAAAAAGACACATGAGCTCCTGAGTACAGGGTGATTCCCACTCACCCAAAACAGAATTTACTGACAATCACCTGCAATAGCCACATTTTTAATAATGATAGAGTGGCTAAACTTGTAAGGAGAATGAGTTATATTAAAGCTATTTGTCGTTGCTTTAGAAAGATAGGGAGACAGGAGGCTACAACTGGAAGTGTTGCTTAATATTTGTGCAAAAGATAAATCCCTTTATATTAATTTTCTATGATTTTTACAGAACCATCATGGATTTTCCCAAATCTGAAAGAGAGGACAGAGGTCACACAAACTGACAGGGAGTCCATCCAGTGCCAAAGAAGAGATGGGAACTCACTGTATTACAGGTGACAAAAGAGCTCAAGCAAAAAAGGGCCATGAGCTATGGCCAGATGTTTGCTACTGAGGAACCTGGTCAAAGCTTTCTCTGCATAAAGGAGCAGGTCAGAGGCAGAGCACAGGAGATCCATCCAAAAAATGGCAGCAAAATGTCAACACAGGAGTTTCTGGCTAGTGGGAAGAGGAAATTTAAGATTGGAGCTGGACACAGGCAGAGGGATGAGCCAGGTGTCCCTGTCTGCCCTCAGCAGACATCCATGTTCTTTTCTATGTAGAGGACACAAAAATAGATCATGTTTAGGACAATAGCAGTATTCGCACAAATTTTTCACAAAGAAGAAGTCATAGAGGCTTCTTTAGTAATTTCTTTACTTTCATTGACATTTGCTTAAATTTTTTTCCTTGAGACATTCAGTTTCTAGGAATAGTTGCCTTCAACTTCCATTGCATCCCACACTACTTCTGGTGATCCTGCCAGTGTGTGACTATATCTGAGAGACTGGATATTTAAGGAACACAGTCTAGAGGATAATTTCCTTGAATAAAAATATTCCCTCACCCTCCTCACTCCTGCTGTGTGTTTTGGTGCCAAGGGAAGGTACTGCTGGATCTGTGAAACTGGAAAAGGAGTAGATCTGGCACTTTGTGATATGGTTTAGTGGGCACAGTGGTGCTGAATCAAAGGTTGGACTTGCTTTTGGAGCTCTTTTCCAACCTTAATGATTCTATTATTCCATACCATTATGTCCCATAGCTAGCAAACACAAGTGAGCAAGTTTGCCCAGAGCAAAAAAGCAAAGTTGAAAGCAAAGGGGGAAGAGGAAGAGGAAAAGAAAGGAAATCCTCATCAAATCCTCATTTATATATTTGTCCTTGATGCAGCAATACTGCCAGATGGCTGAAATGCGAGGCCAGGTTGTGCAATGCTGCAAAGGGCTTTGCAATAAGAATTGAGAAAGCAGAAGCTGCTGGTTTCTGTGGTTAAAGCCAGCTGCCAAACACCCAGGAATGGAAAATGTCCCACAGCAGGGCCGTTCCTGCCTACTCTGAGGCTGCTGACATCCCAGCATAGACTGCAGGTGCTTCTCCAGACTCCCAGGAGAGACCTACAGTGAGTAGCCTTCATGGAGCCTCCCTTTTCATGCATTTTCCCTTCTCTGTCCAGCCCCTCATGTTGAGGTTAAAAGGGAGGAAACAGGGTGGGAGCAACGTTTCACTTCTCAGTTTGATAGAGAACTTGGAGGCTTCAGAGAATTCCAGGTGACTGTGCAGGGAGCTTTTTCAAAAAATGTGGGATTTTGTTAGAAATGTGAAAGTAGCCATTTTCCCACTGATCTCCTGACCCACAGACAAGTGTCCATCTCAAGGCAGAGTGGGTGGGTGACAGACACAGCACAGGTCCTGTGCTTGTGCTGCCTTGGCTAGAGAAATACTGGAGATAATCAGGTTATAAAAGCAAATCTTTAAGTTCTCAGCACTGTCCTTCCCCTCACTGCCCCAGAACAGCTTTTAAAGTTCAGGACAATGTTCATCATTTCCCAAAGGGTCGTCTCCCAAAAGGTAGGAGCAACAGCCACTTGCAGCTGTTTCTGTGCTCCCACACAGCAGGGGAACAGCTGAGATATTTTTTCTTAATTTTTCCCTTTGTAGCACTCAGCTGATCTCCCTGGGGCCACAGCAGTGGAAGGAAATAAAGCTGCTCTGGGATGGCAGAGGATGCTGTGTGCACATGTGCTGTGAGAGGAGGCAGGAAGGGACAGGGGCCTCAGTGACTGGGATATCACCATCCAGCCTCGTGTGCCACTTGCCTGGGGAGCCTCTGTGCCAGGATGGGGCAAACAGGATGTGGGGAGAGCATCCTGCACCCTTGTGCTCCTTCCCACTGGGTGGGACAGATGCTGACAGCATTACCTGGGGCTTGCAAGGGACCTCTGCAGTTCCCAGGGGAAATCAGAGCAGCCCGAGGGCTCATCTGAATCAACCTCAATCTCACACTTTATGTGAGTGTGGGTGCACATTACCTGGGCAGGCTGTGGAGAGGGAGAAGCCTGTCCTGTGATTAAACAAGCACTGCATAAGGGCACAAGTAGATGCCACAGACAACCTGAAGAATGCTTCCAGCCTAAATCACCAGTATTTTCAGGCTTTTAATGACACAGCAATCCAGATGTCACTTGTGTCAAACAGCACTGCAGTGAGGTCCTCTATGGACAGTACATCACAGGATGTAACTTCTTCACATCCCTGGCTTTGCCCTACATGTGTGTAGATACCACTACAATTCACCAAGTACATCTTCCTAGTTAGGTATGTGTTCTGCAGCACCTTTCTGTGTGAGATTCAGATGTACCACATGCACAGGCCCACCAGCCTTCCACACAGCCATCCCCATGAATTAGCATCTGGAGTCTTGGCTGCAAAACTCAAAGCAAAAGCTTTACCTGCTGCTCCTCAGAGTGCCCCATCTCTCTCCTCTCCGATGCAAAGCTTTGTTCTCTTGTTGGCCCTAAGGACCTGCTGGGTGTCCTTTACACATTCCTCAATGGGTTTCTCAACTCCGCTACCCTGGTTTCAGGTGTGCCCCTTCACCATGGCAGAAGCTCCTTCCTTCTGCCACCACCCTTCATTCCCAAAGAGCCTCTGCCATCCATCTATCCCAGTAATGTTTTATTCTTGGAATAATTAAAAAATCCACTGAAACAAAACCCCCTCCAAAATCCAAAAAGAAAATAAAATAATAACAACAACCACCAAACAAACAAACAAACCCCCACAAACAAAAAAACCCCCAAACCCACAACAATCCAGAGCAAGAGACACAAAAGTCTCTGGTTACTTTTGTCTCAGAGCCTGGTGATTCAGATTCTGCATCTCGCAAAACTGTCAGGGAGCTAAAAATATGTGACCTCCACAAGGAGAAATACATAAATCTACTTGGCCTCCACAAGTCACCAAACTTTCAGGGTAAAGAACGTTCTGCTGTCTCTGGTTTATTTTCAACTTCACTTCTGCAATCATAAAAGTCTATTAGTGCTGAAAACCTGGAATTGAACTGCTCTTTGGAAAAACTAAACTCAGATTAATGCGCAGCTTGGTCTGCTCAAAAGCACGAATCAGTCACGCAACGTTAAATCATTCAGATAAAAGTCTCAGAAAAGCAAGTACCTTTCTTTCATGCCTGGCACTTGGCTATTAATAAATTAATTAGTGTAATAACTGTGTTTCTTGGCTATCAGTTACTCAGATGGGGGTCACTGTATTCTTGTCCCAAAAGAGAATTTCTTTAAGTCTGTTATAATCTGATGGATAAAGACTTCTCCATTCTGCTTGTTCTTGTTGTGAAAGTTTGAGCAAACTTCAGCCCCTATAGTGAGTGTCTCCATCTCCTACTGTGAGCCCTGGCTGCTGACTGGTTGCAGAAGATACACTCACAACCAGGGGTACCCAAACCTGCAGAGACTGAAAAAGATCCCTTAGCCTTGATCATGGGAAATGCAGTGAGATATCATCCCCATAGAAAACCTAATTATTGTCCACAGGTCAGAAGGAACATGCTGGTGGTCTTGTGTAGCCAGAAGTGGGGCAGGGAGAGACCTGCCAGATTATGTCCCTGCATGTGGCAGGGGCACCTGGGTGTGTCAGGCATCACTACCTGTCCATGGGAGACACCACCACCATCTCCCATATGGGCTATCACAGCATTTACAACTTTATATCAACATGAATACCAAGGGTTGGGATGTCCTAGACCAGTTCCTGACCACGACAGCCCTTAGCAGGGCAGAGCTGGTGATGTGCTCCCACGTGTGGGCTCTGGCCAGGCTGCTGGGCTTGGGTCCCATCACGTTCAACCCACACACCCTGGTTGCAGCGAGCACCAGCCTTCCTCCTGACTTTGGTCAAGAGATTTTCTGGTCTCTGCTTATAAAACTCTCTGAGGGAAACAGAACCTCACTGTCCTGGAGCAGGGCCAGCACTGGTATGACTCTGCAGTCCCTACAACCATGGTTCACAATCAGTTTAAGCCAATCTGAGACTATATTGTCACTCAGAGATGCAGTCCTGCCTACTCCCTGCCCTGGCTGCATGTTTCTTCTTGCTCCCTTGTGTCAGCGCAACTCGTGATGCAGCTACCAGCTAGCTGGATCTGTCTGGTAGCTCATTTTTCAGCCAGATTAGCAGGCTGACCTGCCTCACCGTGTGGTTCCACAGCTGCTAGTCTGGCACAGTGGCAGTGGCAGGAATGCACAGCCAGGAATAAGGTTGGGTGGGATGGGACAGGCAAGCAGGACTGTCCCTTCTGGCAGCCAGGCAGAGCTGGATTGGCTTGAACTTCTTGTGAAAACCTGCTTTTAATTTTCCCTTTGGTAAATACAAATAATTCTCTTTTAATGGGGAAGTTGTGCAGCTCCATTGTGTTTCAGAATCACTCTAACCACAGCATCTTTCTGCAGATCATAACTGAGTTAAGTGTGTTGAGCAAATAATATTTCAGCTGCTAACAGTTGAGTCAACAGCAGGGTAATCACGATTTAATCTTCTATTTCACAGGGGGAGACTGCACTGCTATTTTACAAAGCCTTTTTCATCACAATAGGATTCCCTGAATCAAAGGCTCACAGGTGTGATTTTTGGCTGGGAACAAACAGTTGCATTCCTATCAAATGCATTCTGCTTTCCAAGCACAAATAACTTTCAAGTCCTTGGTCCAGAATTGTTTTCCAGAAAAGGAAGGTGTTGCCTTCCCATGAGTTCAAAGGCCCATCAGGAATGTGGTGTTTAGGATGCTGCTAACAAGGAATCTTTCATTGCTGAGGAGCAATTCCTAGAAGTTAACCAGGCAAAAATGCCTAAGGAGGTTCAAACTACCCTAATTTAGAGAAAGCAGTAAATACAGCCATCAGCAGTAAGAAGGCTGCATCCCCTTTTCCTGCAGAAGCTGAATAAAACCCCCATGCTCCTTAGCTCTAAGCAATGCCCTTTCAAAACTGATGGAGTAAAACAGACATCTCTTTCAAAGACAAGCTGAAAAGCTGCTGAATTTTCTTGTTGGTCTTTGTGGGAATATTGCTATGTAATAGTCAACGGCTGTGCTCTTTGGGAGATTAGATTAGATGTGCATAAAGATTCCTTCTGCCTTTTCAGGCTATTCATTTTGTCATGGATTTCTTTCAGAGTGCCTTCTTTTTATTACATCAATGTTCTGAAGACAGGCAGTGATTTCTAATTCTCTAGAGGACTTTGCATGACCACATCAGCAGAAATGAACAATTTTATCCTGCAGGAGTGTGGGAGTACCAGAAATGTGAGGCTCTGAAAATGCAAGATGTAAAGGAAAGCAACTTCTTTCCCAGGAATGTGAAGTGGTCACACCTTTAACTGTCAGCTATAGTCTGATTTCAAATATCTCATGAGAGACCAGAGGAATTTGATACAAAGTCATTTCTTGGGTGTTTTAGTATTGACAGACTTCCTTGCAGAATTTATGCAAGCAGTAGATTGAGGCCAACAGGTCATTTGAGCCTGCAGGCTGCTTGCCAGGGTATATCCTGGATTAAGGCAGGAAGGTGGAAATAAAAGGATGGAGCAGTCCTCCTGTGCAGGTGGGATTTGTCTGTAAGCAATATTGCTCTGTGGAGAAACCATTCACCCCAACTCTTTGAGGACAGCTTCTTATCCTCTAGTTATGCTTGGGATACCTTTAGGAGAGGCAAGGTTGGGGAGCAGGGAGCTCAGCAGAGCAAGGAGCCTGTATCTCACCAGCCACTGCTGATCACAGTGAACCTCAGTGTTTGCAGGGGTGAAGCAGAGCCCTGTTGCAACATCAGCTCCATCTGTGGGGTTATTGCAGTGAGACTGCTCCCTGTCCCACCAAAACCTGCTCCAAACCTCCTGAGTCCCAGCTGTGGCGAGAAACTGGGGAGCAGAGGGGACAAACAAAGAGGGCAGGAGTGCAGATGGGGCAAGGTTGATCCATGTGAACCTACAGGCCAAAGCTGGGAGGAAAAAGGGGTCCTTCCTCTGCAGCCCAAGACTCTGGAGGTGAGAAAGTCTCTGGCTGGGAGGAGGGCAGGTGAGGAGCCACTACACAAAGCTGAAGCACATACTGTCTGCATATGCTGCTCTGCAAAAGCTAGGTTAAAAAAGGAGATGCTCCCAAACCTTAAGAAAGTATCTCCTTGTAATACATGTTCAATCCAGATGTAATATCCAGAGAGAACTGCCACCCTCACCTTCAGCAGCACCTGGCAAGCTTGGGGTACTGGAGTGGCAGACTCTTCTCTGTAGAAGTTTTTGCAAATATAAGGCAGGAGATTTTGTTTGTAAGAGTCTCTCTGAGCAGGGAAAAGGAGAGTGGGTTTAGGAGGTGCTCCGTAAGTTGAAAACAAGCTACCATGCTCTGTACCACATGTGTTTCCTTAGACAGCAGAAGGTACTGAAGAGAAACCACTGGCAGAGCTGCAGCAATTTGGGGGTGCAGCTACCAGAGGTGCTGTAAAGTGCCTTGATATGGTGGGAAGGGGGACAGAAGATGGAAAAGGGAAAGGGAAGTGAGCTGCCAGGAGGGGAAAGCCACCATGATCTGCTTCTCTCAGCAAGGCAGGGCTTAATGTCTTCTGCAGACGAGGAAGCAGCCTTCCACTGCTGCCCTTTCCAAGCCCAGCTCACTGCAGATAGCAGGGTAATAAATCTGTCAGTCCCTCAGCAGAGAGACAACTCCCCTCTGCATTCCTGTGCAGACCTGCAAAGGATTATTGGCTGAATATCTCTCTTTGAAACCAAAGCTAAACTTCCAGAACTCCTAATCTGACCCTGGCAGTGAATCAGCCACACAAATCTCCTGTTAATAATAGATAGGATATGTTATAATTTGCAGTAAGGAAAGCTCTGCATCAGATCCCTGCATCTCAGTTACTTGGGACATTCCTTCCCAAACTTCCCCACCCTTGTTTTCAAGCCTGTCAATGGACAAAGATAAAAAAAGAGGTTAAAAAAACTAAAGTGGAGTAGCTAACTTCTAATTTCTTGTTGAAAAACAGTTGCCTTGCCATATTAGATTGCCATGTCCTCTGAAAGACCCAGAACATTAATCACACATGTTCACCACACTCCCCTAGGGTAAGCAGAAAGATGATGGGATGCCAAACTCCTGCATCAGTTCAGTAATTCTGCTGAGCTGCTCCTTATTATTTCACTTACAGACCTGATCTGAAATGTCACTGGTTTGGGCTCCTGCCCCCAGCTCCACTGCACAGAGCAGGCCAGCAGGAGGAGTGAAGCACAGCACTGGAAGATAAATAGCCATTATCTTATTACCCTTTGCCATCATCAGAGATCCATTATGACTGAGGTCCAAAATACATTAAAAGCCTTTGAAGTGAATATTTACAGACAATCAGCAGCATCACTCTAGCTGGGTATTTCCAGAGGTTGGCTGGTGTCACCCTTGCAATGCATTTAATGATACAACCAGGAAAGATAGAAGAGCAGAGCCAAAATACCCCCACTGATACCAAACATCAATACTTTTAGAAGCCATATTACGAAACTAGGGCTTTCTGACATACAGTCATGGTGAATATTAATAAACCTTTTAGACCTGATCCAAGTTTTCCATCTTGCCTTTCTATTTTGTTTGCCAAACAGCAACAAAAATTTCTTTAGCAGAAAGAGACATAATTTCAGGCATGAAATGATATGACTGTGTTTTTGGGACAAAGAATAAAAGATTAAAATTACAAATACTTAGTCAGGTCTCTGTGCTGCTCTTGTTCAAACCACACTGACCTAGGGAGGAAAAGGAGAGGAAGCAGGATCAAGACAGGTTTCAATCACCCCCCAAATCTTGCCTCACTTCCAGTTTTTCAGCATTAAGAGTTTCTTTTTCCCTCCCGCTTCTGCCTCCTGCTGGCCATGCTCTCGGGCTGTAATTTCTTGGGTGACAGGCTGGGTTAGGTCTCACCCTCTGCATTTACTTCTCAGCCCTTCTAGGAGCCCAAAACCCTGCTGCTTGTGCTTGAGCCAACTGCACTAAGTCTAATCCATAAGCAAAACCAGCTCACAGAGCTCATCAGCCCTAAAATTTAAATTATTTGTTTGTTTTGGAGGGGTCGGGAAGGAAGTGGGGGAGCAACATCCTCCAGATCCCACATCTAGCATTTTTTGTTATACATTACACAGGCATTTCAAAAGCCAGGTTAAGTTTTACAACAGCACATGCACTTTAGGGAGAAACATTAAGAAATAAAAGATGAAAGGCAGGCTCAGAGGAGAGGAGAGCAAGAAGTGTGGAAAAGGACCGAAGGGCCAGACCCACTTACTGTGACAGCTGTCAGAGCAGAGAGGAAAATCACAGTGACGCTGTATTTTAGGAAAGAAACTCGTCATGAAAAACCCATCAGGTTAGATTAGACTTCTTTCCTCCAATGCCTTGGTGCATCTTGAGGAGCAGCATGGTCTCCGTAAATCAGCTGTGTGTGTTTTACACAGTCCTGCAGGCTGGGGAGAGAGTTCTGGGTTTGCAAAACCACTGTGATCACGCTCAAATAGTCCCCCTCCCATGCTGAAGAGAGGATGTTCATAAGCTGGGCAGGTACAGCAGGTACACCTCCCTTCATCCACCTCCAGCACAGGGAGGTGGGGGGAGCCCACCAGAAGCCCCTCTCAGCATTTTTCACGCTGTAAAAGGGAGGAGGGGCAGCACATCTCTGGTCAGGAGCCCATATGGTGATGGGACATCACCTCGGCATGTCGGTGTCAACTGCTGACATGATCGTGGCTTTGTCTGGCACCCAAAGTCTCCTGGAAAGAGCACACCGGGCTCCAGATGCTTCTCTGTGTCTGCCTATTTGCATTCCTCCCTCTTGGGGTTTAAACCTAACCAGGCTTTGCAATCAGCTTGATGAGAGCTGCCCCTTCCCCCTGTACCTGCAGCGAATGCTGAGCCTGTGACATGAAATGGCTCAGGGTTTGCACTTTGGAGGGCAATATAATAACCAGCTCACTCAATCTGCTTTCTTATTTATCTGTCCATTCCTCAGAGCAGGGCAAAGCTTGAGCTCATGCCCTGACAGGCCTGAGAGGCTAATCCCAGGATATTCCACTGGGGTGGTGTTTATTTTATTACTTCAGATGGCAATCAGGGCTGCTAATGAGCTGACACGGGGGAGGAGAGGGGGAGAGCTGCTGACTGGGGGCCAGTGGAACTCCCTTTCCACTTCCCACATCCCTGCTCTCCCTTCCTCCACACTTCTGCCACTGCAATGCTGCTGATTTCTAACTCTCCCATCTCAGTCCTCTACAGAGAGTACAAGTTTTTTTTTATTAAAAAAAAAAATATTGACAAATAACGCCTTTAACCAGGCAGATCTTAGTGAGATATTATGCCTGTTCTCTGCATGGGCAATTCTGCTGATTTTGTTGGAAAATAAAGCTCCTTCCTGTTGCTGGTAACATTTGTTCTTTGGCTGAGAAATGATGGCTGAAGGGAATGGAAACAATAGGATTCAATGAGCATTTGCTTCCAGGGGGTTTCTTGCCAGTGCAATTCCACAAGCAAAACTAACAATAATGAAAAATGATGTAAGTGTTAATATTATCTCTGAGAAGTTAAATTGCACAAGCCTGGGGAGCTGAAAGAATGGTTTAATTAAAATCTGCTTTGTCCTCTTTCTTCCCTACATGTATGAGCAAAGCCCTCTGGGAAAATCCTCCTACAAGAAAGACAAATCCCTCTGAAAACTGGAGAATTCCATAGAAACTTATAGCCAGAAAAATAAGGACAAGACGTTGCTTAAGGCCACTGGCTCCAGTCAGAGCCCAAATAAGTGGTTCCAGTCCCTGCTGTCCCTGGAGCTGTGCTGGGGCAGAAGCAGCAGGCACCCATGGGCTCTGACTTTCAGAGAGAATCTTGTTGGCACAAAAATTCTCTTCTTCACCCTATACATTTACCTATATCTATTATCTATGGGGCATTTTTGGACCTTAAATACTTTTCTTTTTCACCATTCCAAATTGTATGTGAACAGATTCCATCCTACTAGTGAGGTTTTTCTGCCAATGGATGGTGACTCAGCATAAATAATTTTCCTTTACTGCTTTGGTTTATTGTTTGAGTTTCCTGAGAGCTGGTTCTGCCACTCTTCCCTTTCAGAAATTGTGCTTGATTTCAGACTGGAGGATCTCAGGGTTTGGGACTTGATTTCACAGATATTTCCTTTAAACAAAGTATAATACCAGATGAGGAACTGCTGAATTCTTGTGGAATAAAAACAAACTTGTCTTGAAATTATAAGATTGCAACATTTGAAATTATTTATATGATTATATTTGGCTGAAACATGAAAAATCTGTTATAGTGGGTTATTTTTAATTTGTCATTTACAAATGTCGCAGTTTAAAAAGCTGCATAGTGTGGAGGTTTGTGTATAATGGAAATTTTATGGTAGCAACATAACAAATATTAATGCTTCTGTCAAAGGATCACATATGATTGAATAATAGCAGAGAAATTGGAATAAAAATTTCCAGAGAATGGAGAAAAACACAGCATGAAGGACTGAAGCTCACTCAGGTTTTGGAGCTGAGTAGAAGGAAGAACTGAAACTGATTTTTGCTTAAGACATGTTTGCTTTTGATGTCTAGAAAGTCACATACCCACTCAGCATTGGGACAGTGAGTACCAAGAAGTCTTGGGATATTAAAGGAGGGGTTTGCCAAGATCTAGCAGGTCTGCAGAGGAAGGTGGCAGCAGACAGAAGAGCCTTTGGATGGGTTTGTGGAATCAGAGGACAAATTTAACTTAATATTAGGAAAAGATCTTCCCATGGAGACATCCAAAGAAGCTGAACACATTTCTGTGGTCCTCATAGGGAAGAAGGCAAATTCTTGCTCACACAAATTAAAGTCTGTAAAATGCCACTCTCTAGTGGGAGATGAGCATCATTCCATGCAGGTGTTGGTGCCTGGGTCACTTAAGCTCTATTCCTGGTGAAGACAACACTCAGTCAATTAAGAATTTGTACCACTCATCTGAAATCTCATTGAGCTGCAACCTGGACAGCAAAGTCACACTGCACTTAATTGTGTTTTCTTTTTTCCCTGGAAGGTTCTAGATCATGCAGCTGGACTGTGGAAGATTGGGATCTACCACTGAAACAAGGTCCTGCACTATTACTACTTTTCATTGCTCAGTTTTGGTTGGCAGGGGTTGGTTCCTGTACATGCCAAGTGAAAGACTCAAGGTACTCAGCAAGAAGAAGTATCTGTTAAAATTTCACTTTAGGTATCTAAAAATTATCTTTTGGCATCTAGCCACTGCTTTTGATGCTGTGCCAAAGGACAGACACAAGTTCTGTCAGCAAACAGGCCAGTTAGATCTTTTTACTAACCCCCACTATTTAGATCTGAAATTGCAGAGCAAGGAGCACAGGTTTTGTGGCATGTGGGACTAAATATCATTCAACAACTTCTACCCACTGAATTATTTGTTAGCTCTGTTAGCTCTGCCTGTGCTTAGCTTCACTTCATGTAGCCAATACAACAGCAGGGCTGGAGGCAGCTTTGTGTGTGTACAGGTGAGAGGACAGCCCTGTCCCCTGAGGAGGCATTGTCTTTTAGCCACAGCATCTGTCTGCTTTGTATCAGGGCAGAAAAGCTAAGGGTCCCTTCTGCTAGAGCTAGTTACAAAAAAGCACTAATTTAGACAGGGCAGCTGGAGAGTCCTGACTGCTGGTGTGTGGAAAAGAGGGTGACAGAGCAGGGCTAAGTTCCAAACATATTGCAAATGTATAGTCCCAAATTACAGCAGCCTGCCTTTGTTATTGGGGGTGTTCAGCCTCCTCGTGGAGTCCTTACCCAACACAAAGCTCCTTGTCCATGTTCTGAAGCAAAGCTCAAACAACAGCATTTTGCATCTGGTGCTCTGAAATCAGTGACAGTCTCTGTTGGGAGGGGACCCTCCACATCAAACCCTTGGGTCTGGCTATGCTCAGGCGTTTTTTTAGAGGACCTAATGGCTCAGATGATTTGGAGTTTTGGCACTGTTGGTGCACTGTTTGTGGTCTAAATGTTTCCATTAAAAATAATCAAGAAATTAGATCTGACTTCTTATGGTTTAGATAGGACTTTTCTAAAGCTCAGTATTCAGGTGTTTTGTCTGGGGAGAGGCTGAATGCTGGTCTCAGTGTAGAGCTAGACTGCCAAGCCATGGACTTTCTGATCAATATTTTGTTTTAACACCCAGCCCCAGTGCATTAGTGTCCTCAACACATGGCTGTGGGACAGAGAAAAAAAGCAGAAGCAAAGATAAATGCTGTCATGCCATCATGCGTGATGCCATATGGAGTGGACTCTGAATGACTCAAAATAGCTATACTGCAATCTATTATATCTGGATATAATGATAAATCTATAATTATACACATGATATGTATATATATATATATATATATATATATATAAGATTTACAAAGTTTTGGATTTCTAGAGCTCTATGTCTCTGGGCAAATGCAAAGTCAGGTTCATGTAAGGCTTGATCTTTATTCACAGGCAGAGGCCCCAGGGTCCTACTGGCTGATGAGTGTTTTGGTGCTGGATCAGGCTCCTTAGGTACAGAGCTTAGGTTATTAAAACTAGCCTCAAACTAAGAATATTGTGGAGGACCATATAAAAGGTCTTCCAGAAGTCCAGGTAGATGAGGTCAGTAGCTCTTCTCGTGTCCACTGGTGCCATCACTCCACCAAGGAAGGACACTTCTGTGGTCACTCAGTCAGATACAATTTGCCCTTGGTGAAGCTGTATCAGCCTTTCTCTTCTGCTTTTGCTGCTGGAGAGGAGGTGGCCATGACTGTACCAGATGTGAAGTCTGCTCAGCAGCCAGCCCTGGATCAGTAAGAATGCACAATATTGACAAAGTTTGCTTTATCAACGACAAAACAGCAGAGCTGTGATCTGTCAAGTCATAAATAACTCATCATGGGGAAAGTGTGCACTGTCTGGGCAGGGAGCCACAGTATTCATCCTTAGATATGCATTCAAATCACTCCCATTAGTATCATATTCTTCTGTAATTACTCCATTGATTCAAACTGCACCTTATCTCCCACCAAGAGCTGCAAACACCCTTTAATTTACTGAAAGGCAGGAGGAAGGAGAATGCTACCGTAACATTCACACTGAGTTCAGAGCAAGGCTACAGAGAACAGGGCATGAACACCTGTGGAGCTGAACAGCACCAGTTCTGCAGGTGCCAAAGAGAGCAAAAGCCAAAAACTGAATGCTGATGGGATGCCAGTGTTTACTCACAGAGCAGCATGGCAGGACCCTCGTGCTCACCCTGAAAGTAGAAGGGGTATGAACTCTTCCCTGACCCTGGGCTGTTCTGTGTTGGTGATGAAACCCAAAACCTGTCAAGTTTCATGCGGTCTCCAATTTCCTAGAGGAGGTTTCAAAGTGCTCCTGTTACAATATCTTGTTTTCAGAAGTACCTTTCATGAAACTTCACAAATTCTCCATAATCCCCTTTAAATGAGGGTCTCGTGAGTTCCAAGCACTCCCTGAAAGCTCCACTATTTCTATTATTATTGTTGGCACGGAGGAGGTTCATTACTCTTGAGAGCTGTCGGAATGGGTTTCAGTGTGGGACAGGGCATGAAAGAAGTTCTTAGGCTGTCCCTCATCACTCTGCTAGGCAGGAGATGCTGGAGAACAGCAGCTGAAGTGCAACTGCATAACCTCTCTGCAAAAAATAACCCAGCTGATGCAAGCTGAGAAAGTAAGAGGTAAGAGAGAAGTTTAGAAAAAGCAAAAAAAAAAAAAAGAGAGCTTCTTGTCAAATAGGGGAAACTGCATTTTGGTTGGGGTCAGCTAAAGCAATGCCATGTGAAAGATGAAAAGTGAGTTGTTGGATGGGGAATTCTGCAGGTGGGAGAGGGTTGGCAGTGCTCACTGGTCTGTGCAGAGATGTGCCAACCTAGGAACAACACAGTCTGGGATGGGACACAGCATCTCTTTGACCAGAGCCTGCTCCTTCTACCACTTGGATGAATTTTATTTTGCATAATAAAATGCAGGCCATGGAAGAAAATGAATGAGTTGTGCATTAGGCAGGGTAAAAGGCTCTGTGCTGCCATTACCTCTGTGTGGTGGGGGGAGTGGGGAGCAAAGAAAAAAATGTAATGAGAAAGTCTGGTTTCACTTAGGTGCTGTTTATGTTGAGAGTGCAGGACTGCCAGCCCACACAAACTCTCCCCAGACAGCTGCCAGCTACAGAGTCAAGATTAAGAGGGAAAATTAAAGGAAAACATTACAGTAGCATGCTCTAGGTAAGAGAGTTTGGTCATAGAGAGCAAGGAAACAAAGAGGGGGAAAAAATAATCAATCCTGTCCAAGGACTCTCTCAAGTCTCTTGGAGGGCTCTGGCCAAATCGCCAGGACCATAATCTCCCAAATGAATTTGCCAAAGCATTAAAATATGAATGTAATTTGTATAAATGACACTGTTTTATTTGAGATGCTAAGCTCCTGCAGATGTCAGAGTAGTAAAGGGTGTTAATGCTCCTCTGGCAACCACAGCCTGAGACTGAGCATCCAGCTAGAGCACTTTGAAGAGATGGGGTTAACACTTTGGGTTTATTTTGATTAAATAGAAGCGAATTTTCACCAGAGTAATACTGGGGAAAATAAAAGTAGTTTTTCCTTGTTGTGCTGGAGAAAAGAATATCCCTGTGCAAGTCCTACAGTCCCATTGATGAAATGATCACAGACATCTTCTGCTGAGGGGTGGACCAAAGCCTTTGCCAAGGTAAGCAAAAGGACAGCTCAGCATTGAGCAGCTGCCAATCACCAAGTAATGATGTTCATTTCCTGCTAGCTTTTAGCTGCTTATCAAAATACTTAACAACTCCCAAAGCATACTTGAAATGCTTCCTTCAGCAGTCAGACACCCAGGACCATGGGGCTGGCCAGCACCTGAGGGGAGCTTGAACACAACCACTCTCAGCTGTTTTCCCAGGAGAGCATGAGAAGTGCCAGGAATCCTCACAAACATTGTGTCCCTAGGAGCTGGTATTACAAAACCATGAGCATCAGTGAGTTTGACTGTGAGAAGTCACATTATTTTCAATAGACTGTTAATATATTCAATGTATTTATGGAGTTTACCTACGGTATCACTTCACTGTAGGGCTTCACCTAGGCCACTGCTGGTGGGTTTCCTCCATCTCAACTGTCCTCATCTCTTGCAGTCCTGTATCTCCACTCACTGAGCACCTTCCCCTCCTGTAAATGTGTGACAAGTCATTACCAGGCTTTGTTTAACATCACTATCTTGACACTCAGATCAGTTCTGGGCCTTAGGCTGGTAAAGTTGTTGTGAATTATGGTACCAAAAGCCTGTCTGTCATGTCCAGAGTCTTGAAACTAAACTTCAGTGTGTCAAATCCACTGTGTGGAATTAACCCAGATATCAAAAAGGTGCAAATGCAAAACAGACAAAACTACACATTCAAGGTTGATACGAGACCCTCTGAAGGGTTCTGTGTACCCTGAAGCTATGACTGGCACTTTATCTAGGAAGTTGCAGGTGAGACCAGTTTCATTAAGGCTCCCCAGGAGCAATGGGGACCTTCATCCGACATATCATTCCCATGATCTCTGGTATAAGGTCTCAGCTTCTGATTTTCAGGTGGCTCAAACAGCTTGAAAGGGAAAAAACGATTCCATGATGCATTGGATGCTGTTTGGGTCTCTTTTGTTTTGGAAAATAAACCAATCTGAACAGTGAAGGTCAACAGAGTTCAAGTCAGGTGAGTGATATTGCAAGTAGAAAGGGTCACTGATATGCTTTTGTCAACATAAAACATTTATTGGAGTCATAGCATAGTTGTTGGTTCAGAGCAATAAGGATTTCTTCTAAGATTCCACCCCAGAGTTTAGCAGTTGCTAAAGCTGTACTTGGAAATAAAGATGAGAAAATTTTTCATGCAGTAGCTGAGGTTGAAGGACCAGACAAGCAAGTCCCTGTCTTTAGTTCTGGCAGCTTTGATTTATGGCCTTGTAAAGGCTGATAAAGACTCTCCAGTACACAAAACAGAAGAGAATTAATTCTTTACACATCAGAATCAGGACAAAGATGCAAGATGTCAAGTACTTCATTGACATTTAATCATGCTTTATTACTGAGGCAATCCCTAAATATTAAAATTATGATTGGTTATTTACAAGCATATTGCTGCCATGGTAATTGTGACCAAACAACTCTAACTCAATCTCTTTGGTAATTATTTTCAAATCTAATTTCTGTTTGGATCATGTTTATATCAGATTTAAGCTTGGCTCCATCTGGAGCAGATGCAGTTTTCTCGTAAAAGGAATAATTGATCAAATTCTGGATTTGGTTACATGCATGCAACTCCATTGTAATCCAAAATATGTGACTAGATGTCCCAGGAGGGAGGGTCAGCTGGAAGATCTTGTTAATTAGATTATTATGTGTTCAAATTAGAGTTGTATGCTGCTATTAGTGAAAGGTAGACTGATACCCTCTCTGCTTTAAAGGGATTATGCTGACAGGTAGACAGCAGGTCTCTTGATGCTGGAAGTTCTCAATGTATTTGTCCTTAGCTCCTTGATGATGTCATTTTAGGAATGAAGGAGACAAAATACTATGAGTGTTTATCCTGACATTACTTCAGCTATTGTTGAAGAATTTGGTGTGAGAACATGAATTAAAGATTTCCTGTGCAGTACTGTGAGATTCCTGGGTGGACATAGCATGTTTGCCTTTGCCACTTAGCAGCTAGATGTTTATTTAATTTATAAATTTCACTGTGGTTGCATAGGAAATAGGACAAATTCTGTCTGTTTTGTAGCTGGAGAAACAGATACAAAGGAAAATTCAGCTATGACAAGAAGGATGGAAATCTCTGTCTTCTCCGTTGGGCCTCAGTGCCTCCTTTAGCAATGTCTGGATATTATTATTTTAGGACAGGCATGAATTCTGCTTTGGGACTGAAATGCCTCCAGCCCTGATTCTCCATCAGCCCTGTGCTTTCTCCTCTCTTTCCTCTCCACCCTCTCACTAAGGCCACCCACACCTTGCTCACAGAGACCCTGTGCTGCTCTTTCCCTCCTCATTGACCATATTTTCCTTGAGTCCCTTCCCTTAGATGTACACCAGATGTCCTGTGTGCCTCCCACCACTTTTTCCCTCCATCTTCTTCCTCCCTCTCACACCAGGAGCAGTGTGTGTGGTCCCCACCCCATCACATGCCTTGACCATAACCTCCCTCTCTCTTCCCACTTCCTGCTCAAGTCCCATTGCTGGGACCCTCTTCTTCCTCTCCAGATTTATCATGTCTCTTCCCCAGCTGTGGCACAAAGTCCAAACCCCCCAGTATCTCCATATGCCACACTTTCAGCCTCAACCCACCAGAGTCAGTCCACATCCTGCATTCCTTCTTCCACCCACTGCACTCCGACTTCCAACCAGTGTATCACACAGTCTTCACTAACAGCCAGCCCCTCTTCTTATTTTCCTTCAATTATTTATTTTCTCTTCACCTGAGAAGGCAATCAGTGATGGTACTAACATTTTAAAACCTGAGGAGCAGAGCTGAGGGAGGACATGGCTTTGCTGTAGGGTGCCAAGAGCTGCTGCTAAGTCTCATAGAAAAGCGGGACATGGACACTCAGACACCAAGGCTCTGTGGGTCTCCTGTTTCTCCCCAGCTTGCCACCAAAATCATCTCAGCCCATTGCCTGCAGGGTGCCCTGACAGCCTGGGACTGATCAGATGCCACATCTGGGCTGTGTGTGCCATGGAGACAGAATGTGGGACAGTCCTTGTGTGTGGGACTTCACAAGTGTCACCAACCAGACCTTGGCAAAAAAATCCCAATAGTGAGGGGCAGCAGAAAGCCCAACTCCTGCTCTAACAAGGAATTCCCTTGCAGATCTCCCTAATGACAGGAAAACATCAAGGGGCTTAGAAGAAGGTATTCAGCAGGAACTTCAGAACAGGACCACATCATCCTGATAAATGTTTCTTTTGTAGCTTGTTCTTAAGAAATCCCTAAAACCAGTAATAAAAGATCTGAAGTGGTGTCTTGTATGATTAAATCTGAATCATAAAGATTGTCCAGAGGGATGGGGCCCATTCCTGATTCCTTCTCTGATTTCAGATTCATATAAATTTTACTCCAAAATTGGACCATGTGTACTCCTGGAGAAACCCCTGGCTCAGCAGGATCCCAGCTCCACCACTGCATAGGCATGGAGCATCTTTGGATTGCCACAGTCTCAACCCTTCAGCATTGCCTGCTCCAACACCACAGGTCTGTGGATGTTTGAGATGCTTGTGCCCAACATAAGGAACATCTTCTCTACAGTGAACACTCACAGCATGGAAGAGGTGTTGGCAGTGGTTTTGACAGCACAGAGAAGAGCAGCAGGTAAGTAAATGCTGGCAGTGGTTTTGACAGCACAGAGAAGAGCAGCAGGTGAGTAAATGCAGGATGAAGAGGTTGGAAGGGAGCAGGTAGGAGCAGATAGAAGGGGCAAATTGTCAGAAAAGCATTGTAAAGTAAAGAGCACCACAGGCTGTCCCAGTGACAGCAAAGAGATGCCTTGTGCTTATAAGCTGCATGCATGCATCAAAATCCAGACAATCACACAATCACAGAAATGGTGACTGGAAGGAGCCTCCTGAGGTCTCTTTTCCAGCCTCCTCCTCAAAGCCAGGTGGCTGCCAAGGGTATGTCAGGTTAGCCCTGGATTTGTCCAGCCAAGTCTTGTAATCCTCTAAGAGCAGCATCCCCATCACTTCTGTGTGACCTCCTCCCATGCTGCACTGCCCTCCGGGTGAGAAAACCTTTCCTAACATCCACCCTGAACCTCCAAAGCAAGGAAAAACAAAACAAAACAACCCACCAAACAAAAAAAACACAACAGAAGAGAACAACAACGAAAGTGAAACCAGAGACATGTTTCACAGAAGTGAAACAAAAAAGTGAAACCACATCTGGTGAGAGAGGCATTGATAACATCTGGTTTGGCTCCTTGGATGTCAGAAGGACTAAATATACTAATTCCATCCCCAGATAATGACCAGCTAGCTCTTCTTCAAAATTCAGAGCACCTTTTAGCTCTCCCTTCTACAAATTCTTGTTCTGAGGCAGCTCCATTTCTTCCTTGTATTTTAAACTTATATTCTGTGTAGGAGCTGTGGTTGATGGCAACAGGACTGAGGTGGCCTACAGAGTTCCCAGCTCTGGTAATTGTGGCATAACTCACTTAGAAACCCTGATTATTATAAGTTTCTTCATTCCAGCAGCTGTATCTCACATTAAACCTTCTTTCTAGCAGTTGTTCTACAAGAAGGGCAGGTATCTTTGCCAAACACAGTATTACCTGAATGTGAAAAAGGAAGCAAACAGCAGCACTCTGAATGTATATGATTTGGCAGGGAAACTGGGAGAGGAATGGACTCCTAAACAAAAGCTGTGATATAAAAAATTTGAGTCACACGTGGGGCATCCATTCCTCAGTGTTTATCGGGGGGAAAATAACCTGTGATTCCCAGTTACCTAGCCAAGAGAAAATGAGAACAGCACTATTTGTCCATTACTGTTTACTATTTTAGTAGTAACAATGGCAAAACACCCAGCTTTGTGATCTCATTAAAGCAAGAATAAATTGAATTCACCAAAACAGCATTCAAAATCTTGCTATTGCCTCCAAGCACACACAAGCTAAAAATAAGATGGAAAAGGGATTCTGCAGCCATTGGTGCCACAGCCTTAAGGCACCTGGCTGAGGTGGCAAAAAAGCAGTGTTCACCCAAGTCAGGGGGGAAAAAATGATACCTGTCCATTTCAAGGGATTTTGGATGAGATCCAAAATAAGTGAAGATCAACAAAAGATGAGAAGGCAAGTGATCCAAATGTACTGTAAAAGTGCCTGGTATTATTACAAACACCCCCTAAGGCTTCTGATAATAGTGCAAGAAAGCTATAGCTGTCATATTGTATTATTCTACTGAGAACAGCCATTAGTCCCTTCCTGACTGCATGCCAATCAATACAAGGTAAATGCTTCCATGGATTTTTTTCCCTACCCTTTTTATACTTTGTAAAAGCGAGGCAGTTCTCTTACCTTGCTGCACAGGGACTTCTGGAACACTCACCTTTGGCACGTGGATGATGGACGGCCTGGGGATGTGAGTGCAGAGTGCAATAACTTCCTGGCTCAGCTCTTTAGCAGCAAACACTGATGGCTGGGTGGCAGCAGGCACGGCCTGAGCAGCAGCAGTGTGATTGCTGGAGCTGCTGCCTGCACGGCTCTGTTTGTCACAGCGTCTGCTGGCTTTGAACATCTCCTCGCTGTCCCTCTCTCCTCCGTGCTTGGTGCTGCTGGCTGCTGCTGTGGATGGCTGCAGGCACACTGCTGGGGCTGCCTCTGTCTTCTCCTCCTCCATGGGCACACGACCTCCGTTGGGCTGCTCAAACGGAGTGTTTTCGTGTGCGTTTCCGAAGCAGGTGAGCAGGGCTGAGCAGGGGAAAGGATGCATCTTGGATGACAGGTTATCGGATCCACTTAGCCTGCTTTCCACATCTGCATAATCAACAGGCTGCACTCACATCCAGGAGAGTGCCCAGAATGAAAGCCCCGGCATGACGGCATTCCAGCCTTCCTAGGAGAGAGCAGCCCTTTTCCTGCTGTCAGGTGCATTCAGAGGTGGGGTACCACACCTCCGGCTCTGTCCTCCACCAAAGTCAGCCCGCTGTCTCCTCACTGCTGCCCTCTCCTATTGTCTACAAGGCAGAGAGGTGCAGGCACAATACAAACGTTTGCAAGCCTTGCATATACCCTTGCTGGGAGCTGTCAGCAGCTGCACAAAGCCTCACAATAGCCCCATAGCCAGGCGGGCTATGGTTACAGGAGCGGCCGCTCCAGCACCCGCCGGTCCTCAATCAATAGTACCGCGGCCTCAAATTACCTGGCGAAGGAGGCAAAAAGATAATGTAGCCCGAGCTCTGCGGCCATAACAGCATCAACACTGTATCAGTGTCATCATAACAATAGGAAAACTGGCTCTGGTTACGCTGCTCGGGTGTTTATTAGCGATAACCCCCAAATCGTTCATCTGTCACTGACTTGGATCAAAAATGTGCTTCCAAGATCTGGCTGGGCTGCTCACGGTTCAGATGGGAAAATAAGCGGGTTCTTTGGTCAGGAAGGGGAAGATGGGGTGCCGTGTGGGCACCCAATGTCCAACACACCCTCCTACAGCACAGGCAGGATCCATCCCCACAGCTCCTCCTCCAGCCATGAAGCATCGCATCTCCAGCTCCTCTCAAATTCACCCACTGCTCTTCCCAGCCCTTGCTATTCCCCAGAGAAACCAGGGAAGCATCCTACTAAAACTCAACTGCTGTTGGGTGGTTGTAAAGGGAGACATTTCCTTTTTCAATGTGCAGTGGCTCAAGGCTGGCAGTTAAAATAAAAATATGCGGGAAGTGAGGGAAGAAGGGAATTTGTGGTTAGAGCATCTGCTTCCAGAAAATCCCAGTTCCTTCTATTTTGTGCTGCCACAGGCTTCCTGTGTGATAGCAGAGATGTTATTTGATCTCTGTCTCCATCTGTAAAAAGGAGGAGAGTAATCACTTCTTTTTTTTCCACCCACTATACATATCCTGTCTCTTTGTAAAAGGTTATAAACTCTTGAGGGCAGCGACTTGTTTTTATTTGCCTTTAAGCTGCTGGTACAAAAGGTCTCTGAATACAACCATGGCATTTACCTGCTAATATCTTCTAAAGAGAGATTTGGGGTTCAATCTTTCCCAACCAGGTCATAGTCTTCCATTTATTTTTCTAGCCTGGTTTGCCTGTTAGATGTTTGTAGATATTTGTCAGACCCTCCTTGTAATTGTTCCTTTCATATTCCTGTAAGGTGTAACACGAAGCAAAAATGTGACATATTAAGAGAAACTCATGTTTCCAGTAGTAGCAGCTCATCAGGAACCAAAGTGCAGAATGTTGGGGGTTAAATTCCTGATGTGTAAATTTTCCACGCTGGGAGCAAAACAATCTCAGATCCCTCATCCCCAATAACATTCAAGTTCTTCTTGTACCTTTTTCTTAGTCTTACACATCTGCACACCTCAGTGGCTGGGTTTGGGTTTTAGAAAGGTCCAAAGTGGCCTCCAGCTTGCACAGCAATACATTTTGGCCTGCAGGGGCTCTTGCTGTCCTGTGTCACTCCCCTGTTTGTAAATACTGCCAGGGTGAGGTGAAGACCATAGAGCTCTTGGAGTGAGAACCAGGTACCTGCTGACCCAAAAAGGCTTGGAAAAAGTTAGGAGAGGATCTAGTAGTGGGGAAAGCAAACTCAGAGGTGAAAAATGTGCTGCAAAACTGGAAGCTCTTGAAGTGAAAAGCATTAGTTTTATTATAGTCATGGAAGAGGTCGATTCTGGGTCAGGTTTGGTTTGGGGTCCACCTTGCTTAGTTTGAGGTGAAAGTATCAGCACCAATGCCAGCATCCAGCAAGAGCCAGGAGACAAAAGTCTGGCTGTGCTGATATGCGGCAACTTCCCCTCACTTCGCATCCATTGAGGTGGACATGGATCCCTTTGGAAGTGGATTCACTGCCAATGGATAGTTTTGCACCCACCTGGATGCTCTGCTCCTCTGCACAGCTCTATGGCTGTGAGAGGTCAGATGGAGAGGCCGGACCAAAGAACTGTTTTTATGTGGGAACAGCTTTTGGTGTTTAGATAAGAACAATAATTTCAAAGTGACACACAACTAAGACTTCAATGATCTGACATTTCTTTAATTAAACAGTAAGTTGTCCTTGGAATTAAAATAATTATTTCAGTAAGTCAGTCAGCCAACAACCTACATTCAATTATTTCTAGGTCTTCAGCTGGCCATGCCAGCTTTTCTTCAACTCTTTCTGAGAACCTAGTGTGTTTATAGGGACACCAGTCTACACAAAGACTAGTTGCATGAGTAAGGCGTGACCACTTAAATTCACCACATGGCACAGATGAATGTCTGAGTGAAGAGTGGTTGTTCTAAAAATCAGGTGGATGCTTGTATTATCTCTGAGGAGGGAGGATGTTCAGTGCCTGCTTGCTGTGAGAGCCACAGAGATACTTTTTCAGCCAACAAAAAGAGCTAAATGCTCCTTTGTACCTGTAAGAGAAGTGATCAGGACAAGAGTAATTAACCCGTGAGTCTAGTCCTGAGTTCAAAGACGAAGTGAGAAATCTCACAAGCTGAGAATGTCCAAAATGAACTTGCTGGTGACATCTAAGAAGTGGCAGCCATGGGCCCCACCAGTCAGACATGAGCTCCATCTCCTCACAGCTTGGGGCTATCGGGTTTTGATTAAAGCCCATCACTTGCTAACACTGAAATCATGATTCAAGTCATGATTTCATTCAAGCAGATCTCCTTGCACCAATCAATCAAGTGTACTAACCACTTTTTATGTGTGATGAGATATTATTAGGACAAGAGACAAGACTTGCTTTATTTTTCCTGGATTTGCTCATAAATTAATGATGAGCTGAAATGTTCTGTCTTAACAGCTCAGGGAGCTGGACATGTCAAGTAAATGGAGAAGGTGAATTGCAGCCAACTTTTGACCTGTCTTCAGTATTATTCCTTCAAGAGAGATTTTTCCTTCACGTGGCTGATATTATACTCTCTTCTCAGCAGGAGATATCAGGTCATATTTAGCTCAGATGCTCCAAGCCTGCAGCAGGAACTAAGCCTAGCTGTGTCTCTCACTTCACAGGAGCTAGTTTTGCAGCATTTTGTTTTACAGCTTTTGTTCTTCTGAGTTGTTCCTTCTTTCCTCATCACTCCTACAGTAGCACTGACTCTCTGAACATCTCTCATGTCTGTCTGGTGGGTTTGGCCATAGCTCAGCATTCCCCAGCACCTCCCCTTTCTCATCCTGACGAAAGCCACAACCTGCATCTGCTGCCTCTGTGCTGCCTGCAAAAGGAATATGTTCATTGCACCAAAGTAAGTTGTAGTTTAAATCAGAGCTGATGATAATCAATAGAGTTCCACTGCCTTCAGGTTTGGGGGATCTGAAACGGTGATCAGAGGATATAAATCCAGTCTCCTGCTATCTCTTCTATCTCCTTCTGTCTCCTCCTACTTCATGTGAAATATACTAAACTGTCAGAGGGCAGGGCTAGATTAAATATCAGGAAGAAATTCTTTATTGTGAGGGTGGTGAGGCCCTGGCACAGGTTGCTCAGAGAAGCTGTGGGTGCCCCATCCCTGGAAATGTTCAAGGACAGGTTGAAATGGGATTAGAGCAGCCTGGTCTAGTGAATTCCTGACACATAGTGATTAGAGCAGCCTGATCTAGTGGAAGGTGTCCCTGCCTGTGGCAGGGGGTTGGAGCTATGTTTATGTGATGTATGCTTTCTATACACATACAGCATATACATTCTATGGAAGATGAGTAGGATGTGAAGAGAGTGTAGCTAAACCATGAAATCATGAAATCTGCAGAAAGCAACTTGGCCCTACTTCGATGGAGCTTAATAGAAGATAGTTCAGAGAAGAGCATTGCAGATGCCAGAGGGACCAGCTCGTAAGGGAAGGCTTAAAAGAGCTCAGCTGGAGATGCAACAAGAAACCAGTAAGATAAGCAATGAGATAAGATAGCCTGGGTTTATCTGACACATAGGGATTGAGGTTAAAAATAAAATTATTATGGAGCCAAAACACTCCCTAATAATTTCAGAGTCTCTTTCATCTTCTGTTGTACCTGCTATTAGGCATCACTGAGGGCAGGTGACTGGCTGAGAGGAACTGTTAGTCTCATCCAGTTATGGCAGAACCTGTTTTTCTAGGCAGGAAAAATTTAAACTCTCAAAGTTTTTTTTCAACTCATTTTCTGAAATTTCTAAATGTTTTGACACTTTCAACACCAAACAAATTAACAACACCCTCCCCCCCATATTCCATTGCTAATCTGGTTTTTGAGGGTCTTAAGCCTGTCAAAACCTCACTCCTGAGGGGCTACAGAAACCTTCTGTCTTGGAATGCAAAAAACCTGACAGAACTAACTGATCAGCTGGAGGCAGACTCTGAATACACCCCTCTGTCTTCCCAGGAAAGTCTATAATTTTGAGGCACTGTGAAAATGCTTATTCCCTGAGGGATTCCTACTGAGTAGCTGGGAAAAAAACCCACAACTAAAAAGTAAACCCATGTGGTGAAATTACAGAAGAGTGGAAGTGAAGAGCTAAATTCAAGTCCTTTGCAACAGATTGTGCCATTCTACTGTAGAATTAATACCAGAAGTTGGATGATTCCTGAAGCTGGATGAATGCACGCATGCACTCTTTATATTAATGAAAATCATTGTTCAAATTTTCCATTTTTGGCTGTGCAAATAATATTCATACCAAACCAAAGTCCTGGGCCTTGGAGCCAGAAGCTTTTGTAGAAATGAGTAGAATGTAGAATCAGTCTTGATTCTGCTGTTGAAATGGGTACAACAGAGATGGTGATATTTACTTTGCTATCTTCCAGCCAGGCAGGTTGCTTCTATCAGTGAAAATTTGGAAAAATCACAAGGCTGCTTAATAAATTAGTTCTTTCATAACAAGTACTACTGGTTTCTGAGATGAATTTAGAGCCTTGCTCCTACAGCTGAACTAGCAACAATTGAAATAAAACTTCTGTCTGAGCACAAGTTGTCCTTGAGGCAGCAGTAGAATCTTCCTTCTGTAGTTTAGAGGATTCAAGATTAAAACCCATATTTTTGTTTTAAATGGCCTTTCATGCACTAATGACCCATGAAACCTCTGAGCCAGAACAGTCTCAAATAATTGACACTTTGTAAATGATCAGCTTCATTTATCTTCTGCTCTTTTCTCAATTATACATCCAACTTTCACCACTTTATACATTTATAGCAATTTTCCGGTTTTCACTCTCACCCACTGGTATTAACATGGCGTGACTGTGAGCATTCAGTAAAACAAAAGAGCAATGACAAAATATTTCTTTGAGTTTCAAAGACTTTACTTCATAGAAAGATTTCCTTTGAATTCACAAATATGCATTCTAGTCTAGTTGCAGCCCTTTTAGAATAACACAGACTTGCCTGATGGCTGGTTCTTAGCAATCATTCCAAAAGGCAGGTAATTTTCAAGGAATTAAAAAAAAAAGAGGGGGATTATCTTGTTTGTAACTTAGAATCATAGAATGATTTGAATTGGAAGAGGCCTTTAAAGGTCACCTAGTTCAACCCCCTTCACGGAGCAGGGACACTTTCCACAGGTTGCTAAATGCCCTGTCCTGTCTGGCCTTGAACACTTCCAATCCACCTCCTCTCTGGGCAACCTGTTCCACTATTTCACCACACTCATTGCAAAAAAAAACCCCAAAACTTCCTTGTATCTAGTCTGGATCTGTCCTCTTTTAGTTTAAAACCATTACCCCTTGGCCTACCAAAACAGACCCTGCTAAAAAAGTCTGTCCCCAGGGAAGTGGTGGAGTCACCATCCCTGTGGGTATTTAAAAGACACAAAGATGGTTGAACTCAATGACCTCAAAGGCCTCTTCCAATATAAATGGTTCTGTGGTTCCATGATCTTTCTTCTAAGCCCCCTCTAAGTACTGGAAGGTCACAATAAGGTCTCCCTAGATCCTCCTCCAGGCTGAACAACACCAACTATCTCAGCCTGTCCTCACAGAGGGGTGCTCCATCCCTGACCATCCTCACAGCCTTCCTCTGGACCCACTCCAACAGGTCCATGTCTGTCTTATGCTGGGGTTCCCCCAGCCTCATGCAAAACCCCGGGAGAGCAGAGGGGAACAATCCTGCCCCTTGACCTGCTGGCCACACTTCTTGGGACTGGAAACGTATCTTTGATGCAGCAGGCACACCTGTGGACCCTGATGGCCGGATCCACTGTCCTGGAGCCATTCTCCATATTCCAGACAGTCGCTTCGCTCACACGTGTTGGCATATGGATGGAACAGACTGCCAGATGCCCTTTTGGAAAGGGACGGACTGAAGGCCGCTCTCCCAGCAGGGATTTTCTCCAACAGCTCTGATTTTTCCAGTTTTTGTCATGGGAAAGCAGGGGGTCTCAGCCCTTCCTTTGCTGGTCTGCAGCTGTGTCACTGCTCCCGGCAGCTCTGGGCAGTGCCACTCCTGTGTACAGAGAAATGCCAGCCGAGCCTGGACTAAGGGAATCATTCTCTGGCTGCCCCTTCCCTGCTCTGCCTGCTGAGCCCAGCCCTTTTCCAGTTGCACACCACAGATGGCTAATTAGGATCATGGAGAGAGGAAATCTGTTCTGTGGCCTTCTGTGCTGGGAACGGGCTCTCCGTTATGCAGATGAGATCCGTGGCTGTGTAATTCAGCCTGCGTGCGGCAGCTGGGGCATGGCACAGCACCCAAGGCTATGGCACATCCCTGCCCTCGGGGACTGGGAATCTGGTTTTGGACATGGATGGGCAAGCAGAGAAATGGGGCATGCAAAAGAAGGGAGCAATGTCTGGGAGCAGAAAAGGTGGATTTTCAGGTTCTTTTCATTCTCACTGACTTCTTCTTTGAACCCTTCCCATATCCATCTAAAAAACATCACCTGTGCTATTTAATGTCAAGGTGCTGTCATGATCTCTCACCCTCTAAATCACCTTTTCATTCTTAACTATGCTAATTGCAATGCAACAATTGCCTCCCAGAAAAAATTCACCCAATTCCTTTGACTCTGTGAACCCTTAACTGAGCAAGTCTCGGTGGCTAAAAGAAAGAGAGCCACGAGGAACCGTGACAGGTACCCTGTGTCACACATGGGTCACAAAATCTCACTCACATTGAGGACTTCAGGCATATATTGTAATTTGTGTTCTGAGTGCTTACTGAACAAAACCTGCTCTTCAACTCAGCAAAGCAGTGATTTGTGAGTGTTAAAACCAGAATCAATATTAAGGGGCAACATAGTGAGAGATTTTAAAGTTGTATAATTGGTTTGTCTTTGTAAATACAAACACCCTGTAAACCTCGGGGCGCTTTATGAAAACACTTCAAGAAAACATATTATTTACAGGAAAAGAAACCCCTCTTTCTTATACGTATGAAGAAGTCATCTTTCTTGATAAAAACATTTTTGTGAAAAAACAAACAAACAAAAAACCCAATTAAATCTACCAAAGCAATTATCATTTCAGGAAATGGTATTTTGTGAAATGGTCTTTCTGGTTTGGAAGCCTACTCTTGAAAACTCTGAATAAAGCCTGCACTTGCCATGGCCTTGACCAGAGATGGGTGATTAAACCAAACAGGGTCCTCAATCATTTCACTCTGTTCAATTTAATTTTGGCCATGTTTGAACATCACTTGGCTCTGTTTACTTTGCAACATTCTTCTTTGATGCTTGGGAAAGTGAACAGTCATGCCTGCGGCCAAGATTCTGTATTTAATCAAGAGACAAGATCACAGAATCTCAGAAAGGTTGAAGCTGAAAGGAACCTCTGGAGATCATCTTGTCCAGGCCCCCTTCTCAACTAGGACCACCTAGAGCCGTTGTCCAGAGCTGTGTCCAGATGGCTTTTGAATATCTCTAAGGATGGAGGCAACATCCTTGGGCAACCTGTGCCAGTGCTCAGTCACCCTCACAGCTAACAAGTGCTTCCTGGTGTTTAGAGGGAATCTCCAGTGTTTCAGTTTGTGCCCATTGCCTGTGGCCCTGTCACTGGGCACTAGTAAACAGAGCCTGGCTCCATCCTCCTTGCACCCTCCCTTCAGGTTTTTACGCACATTGATAAGATCCTCTGAGCCTTCTCTGCCCCAGGTTGAATAGTCCCAGCTCTCTCAGCCTCTCCTCACAGGACAGATGATCCAGACTCTTCATTGCCTTCATGATCTTCTGCTGGACTCTCTCCAGTATGTCCATGTCACTCTTGTATTGGAGAGCCCAGAACTGAACAAAATACTCCAGGTGGAGTCTCAAGAAAGCAGAGTAGAGGGGAAATATCACTTCCCTCCAACTTCTGGCAATAGTGCATTTCAGCCCAGGATGCCATTTCCCTTCTTTGCTGCAGGGACACTGTGCTGGCTCAGGTTCAACTTGGTGTCCACCAAGGTCCTTTTCCAACAAGATGCTTTCCAGCTGGGTGGCCTCCAGCACGTATTGGTGCCCAGGGTTGTTCTTCCCCTAGCACAGGACTTTGCACTTCTCCTTGTTGAGTTTCATGAGGCTCCTGCTGGCCCATTTCTCCAGCTTACTGAGATCTGGGTAGAAGTGTATCCATCGGTGTATCAGACACTCCTTCCAGTCTGGGGTCATCCAGTTCATGACCACATAACATCCATCTCAGAGAGAAGTGAGTGACTTAAATATCATTCACTGAGCCCAGGAACCACAGCACTCAACCAGCTCAGGTTTGACAGAAAAAGCTCTGGACTGACTGCCTGACCTGGATCCATGTGAGTAGCTGGTGAGGGGCTGCCCTTCAGTGTCAATGCTGCCTCCTGCCCACATGTGCAACAGGAGCAATTCCCAACCAACAGGCTGAAATGTGTGTGTGTTGATGCAATGCACTTGTTCCATGTTTGCTTACAGTGCCTGAGCAAAACACAGATGGCTGGGTTTGCTGCTGCTTCTGCACCGGGGCTCTGAGGGCATTTCACTGCCACACTCCTCCCTGAGACATCACAGGCAATGATCCAAAGGCATCCCTGTGGTGTCCTTAAGACTAATTATCCAGAACTTCAGGCACTGGGGATGGTAACCCAGCTACACAAGTTTCAACAGAGGATTGCTGGTTTTGCAGACATTCGGAAAATTTCCCAAGCAGAGATAGATGACTTCTCGCCATTGAGTCCTCTCTCAGCCAAGCCTGCAAGATGAATCCATGATAGTTCTATTACTTTTTAACCTCTGTACAGCTTCCACATTTCAGATTTCATTTGTTTGATCCAGTCTTTAGACTTCTCTTTTTTTCTCCTTCCCAACCCCACAACAGGCGCATAGGCAGCTCGCAGGTGCAGCTTTCCATCGCTTGACTTGTCGGGGTTGGTTTTGCTGGCTGCAGCTGGCTGCCTGATTAAACAGGCAGGAATTCCCATCTCAGTGCCCACAATGCATCTAGCAGCTGTCTTGCTCCCACAGGCTGCTCTGAATTTGAGGAAAATGGTTTTAAATAGCTGCTTCCCCCTCACACCCACCCTTTGAGTTCACTGCAATATAATCGGGTCATGATAAACCACAGCATGGGTCTGTTTGACTCTGCCTTCAAGAGCAAATATTTGGCTAGAACAAAAGTTATGGGGTCTTTCAAGGTGCTTCAGGCTAGGAAAATCTGGCCATTTTATTCACATGCTGCCAATGTGAAATTAACCACAAAATTTAAGGAGCAACTTTGAAAATCTTATTGCAGCAAAATGTCTTCTGAAAGACATTGTGTGTCCAGTGTGTGATTTAGATGTGAAGGAGCTGAGCCAAGAGAAGTTGTAGCAGTGTTTAAGGCTTGAGAAGGAGTCAGTTAAAGCTCTTGGTTCCCAGAGGCAGGTGAAATGCCAGAATTGCAGATTCCACATTTAAAATATGTCTATGAGCCTTGGGCTTGTAACAGAGAGTCTGAAGTTTACCCCGGGAGTAGTCAGTAACACACTGATGTGACCCTATGGCCCTGTGCAGGGAGGAGACAGTGAAGGCCCTTTAGCAGGGAGGGAGGAGATCCCTCATCAGCACACAGCATTGGGACAGTGTCCCACTCTGCACCCCTCTTCTGCTCTGCAGCCCCAGAGCAGATGCAGAGGATCACCCCATCAGTGTCCTACTCAATTTAGATGCCTCTGCAGGGCAGAGGAGCAGCAGAGGGGGTACCTGGGGGAACTAATCCAACACATCTCCTGTGCCCGAAGGCACCTCATCCTGCTACTTGGACACTCTGGAGCTGATGCTGCACAGAGAGGGCAGACACAGGCAAGGACTGTTAAGAAGGCAGATTTGGGCAAACACAAAAGATGCCAAATTTGGCCTGAATGCTGCTCAGTGCCATCCTCCAGGATATTATTTAATTTGGGATAGCAACCAATTTCATAGCTGTGTTTTGAGATCCATGGCAGGAGCCCAGCTGGCAGAAATCTCTCAGTGGCAAGAGTGAGGGGAAGCATTGTCTGCGCTTCCGACACAGACCCGGATCTCTGCCCCAGCATTAACAGTGCAGTGAACTCCAGGGAGCTCTTGGCTCAGCTCAGCTCAGCGCTCCCTTCAGGAGACGGCTTCACCTATCCACACTGGCTGTGAGCACAGAAAGGGAGGTCAGATCCCAGCCTGTGTCCTTCCGGCAGAACCCTTCTTCGTGGCTCGCTTGCCAGCAACAGTAGTTAGTGTTTCACAACTTCCTGCTCTGCCACTGCCTCTGTTGTGGGTGGACAAAAGGCTTTCTCTTGGCATGACAGGCTGGGAGACAGAAGGCACCTCCTCTGCCAGAGACTATGGAATGGTGGTCTCAGCAGTAGGGAAAAAACAGCTTTTTGGGCTGCTGAGTTTGCTGCCATCAGCAAATGTCAATTCTAAGACTGAGACAGCTCCAGAATGCTGTGGGCTGATGGCAGCTATTTCTGCACCAGTTCAGTGGATGAGGGAGTCCCACCTCACAAAACATTCCCACTTCCCTGCTTTGTTTAGAGTTTTAAAACTGCTGCTTAAATGCTGTGTGAGGCTTGAGCACCTTTCCCATTAAATAATTTTGCATAGGGACCCACAGCAAGCCATGGGCTGATGGGAATTGCCTGGGCTCTGCTGAGCTCATTTGACTCCTGGCAACTCTGAATTTATCCTTAGGTGCACACCTGACTGCCTATCCCACAGGCAAATAAGTCATAGCTTAGCAGACAAGAGGTCTTGAACAGAACCTAAATATCTATATATACTTTTATATGTGTATATATATATTCTTCAACACAAGAAAAAGTTTGCAAACCTTAGGCAACACAAATCTATTTATTGAAATGTTTTGGCAATGAAATCCAGATTTATGTATTTTGTACACAGTTTTACACCTCCGTGCAAAAAGATAAGGTGGTTTTGGATAGGAAATGCAGACTTTCTTATTCAGCTCTACCTGGAGGGAGATGGAGGTAAACAGGAAGGTTTAAGCAAGGTGTGTTTGGCCACATCCCCAGAGTTAGTACTCTGCTCTTTTATGAAGTTATAGAAAATTTTAAAGAGGTTGAAAGGATGGACTTAACTTCTGTCATAGAGCACATCTGAAAGACAAATAACATTTAAGAGTAAAGTAGCTCCTTGGTTCATTGATGATGGAGAAGGAGCAATTCCTCTTCTACTTCCTTTTTTAAAGCAGATGTACTCAAATAACTTACAAAGAGATATATAGATATAGATATAGATATATAGATACAGATATAGAGATAGAGATACTTACCCACCTATGTGTCTCCCTCTGTGACAGGAGATACTGAAAATTAACTGCAAACCCACACAAGACAGGCTCTATTCAGTGACCTCAACACATTTCAAACCCTCTTGGCTGAGACACCAAGTGAGGGCAGATGTGACATGGGACCTCCAGGAGATGCACATCGTTCCAGTCCACCTGGGCATCCCCAATGGCCCTAGAGAAGTCTGCTCAGTCAAGAGATTCAAGTCCAGGATTTCCAGACAAGACAAGGCTGCCAAGGTTCAGATATGAATTTTTAGGCATTTATTAATTTGTAACATACTAGAAGTCTGCTTTTCACTAATTTTACTATTACATTTAACCAACTGCAATCAGAGTCCTTTTCCCATGGGGTTTGATTGTGAAATATAAAACTGTTCAAAGGGCTGCCAATGCATGAACTAGTTTCTTTCCTAAGTACTGCATCTTGTTCTGTTCTGCTTCTCCAGCTATTAGAAAGTAGGTCTCACTTTTTCCAGGATGGGTCAAGTTACCAGAGGAAGGTTTCTTCCTGCTCTTAAGGGGTCTGCAGCCAGTCTCAGACTTTGGGACCAGCTCAGATCCTGTCCATCAGGGCTTAAGCTGTTCACTCAGGACTCATGTCACAACCTGTTCTGCTGTCTCCCACACCTTTCATAATATGATGGTGCCTGGGCAGAGCAGCCCGGGATGAGAGACAGCACATTTCCTTCTGGTGGGATTGGAAGGGATTCTGCTCATTCCCACAGGAATTTTTGAGGTAGAAACATAGTAGACAAGCCTTCTGGTTTCCTTTTATGATTTGTACCATTATCTTCTGCTGATCTTCCTGCACCTACATTTTCTGTACTTAAACTCACAGGCCCTACCTGTATACATGTCAAGAACCCCTTTGAACAAGCAGAATGTCCTGGAGTAGTGGGATTTTCTGGTTGTGTTGCCATCTATTGTATCAATCCCTGACTGGAAGGTATTTGAAGAACACCAAAACAGTAAGAGAATTGAGAGCTCAAATTCTATTGAAAACCTCTGGAAAGTTCAGTTTAGTAAAGCGAGGTGGCAAAGCCCTTGGATATCTAAAGATCATGACAAAACCCTTGGATATCTATAGATTTTGGCAAAGTATAATACAATGTGGAAAGGGATGTATTTAGAGTAGGTCTAAAAAGCCTGAGTTTTCATTTACAATAGCTTTAAGTGGATTTGGATGTGTATTTGTGGCAAACTGCTTCAAAGACAATAAGCAAAGGAAAACACAGGCTTGTTCAAGAATCATTCCCAAGCAGCAAAAATCTAGGGATTAGGGAATAATCTTCATAAGGGAACATGTATGTATATTGATGCCACACTGATTCTCCCATCCATTATAAGATTACAGATGCAAGGTGAAACACTAGTTTTGTCCTTTGTGCACTACAATCAGATTTTTGGAAAAAAAGCCTTTTTACCCCCAGGATTCTGCCTTATTCTGTAACATGCAATGGACAGGGTTATCCACAGGAACCCTGCCTCATTCCCTCACTGCTAAGATAAAAGGCAAAAGCCTTCCAGGAAAGCCAAGATGGATTTGTGGCCAAGGAGCTGCTTGTGGAAGATGCAGCATGTTCCAAATACCTCCGTATGAGATGATAAGATGATGTGATTGCTGGCTGCTGCTGCTCAGTGTCAGCAGAGAGTTCTCTGACGGTGACTTCTGCTGGTCTGTGCTGTCCTTGCCCTGCCATGGCACTCCCAGGCTGCTGCTGCCACTGCAGGCAGAGCCCTTTCCTAATCCTGACAGCATCATGACGTGCTTGAAATGAACTCACCTGAAAACACACTGAAACGAAAGCAAAAGCCATGATTCTTGCTAGACTTCAATTTTCTGGTAGGACTGCACTGGGAAGCAGTGACACACCGTGTTTTATCAGGAGACTTTGTTTATCAGCAACCATGGGCAGACTGGGAATGCACCACTGGAAATCCCCCTCCAGCTCCCAGCCTAAATCTTAGCAGAGCTGGTGTAACATGGCCAGAGAGATTTAAAGCTGCCTCACACCAATAAATCCTGTGCTTGTAAATGGCAAACTCTACTGGTGTCATACACACTTAAAATCAATGGTGAACCTAATCTCTACTGCAGTTGGGTATTGATTTACCTACACTGACTTAAATTCCAATATAGTAAATCAAGAGCTCCCTAGAAATGACATAAAAATATAGGTTAAAGGTACTTGTCCTAAGAAAAAATAATTTTAGCAGGATTAATTATTTTTGCCTGAGTTTCCCTCTGGGTGTGGTTGGACAATCACCAGCAGGCAGGTTGGTTCCTCAAGGCATGTAACAGTTAACAGCAGCATTGAAAGGAAGAAACCTCCAGGAGAGGCTGGAAGAGCAGAAGGCTGCACATACCACTGTGTCCTGCAAAGCTCAGCTGTCCCTGTTTCCATATGGCTACGTGAATGTGGGCATGTGAATTCTGGCTCTTTCCTGCCAGACTAAAATTAAGTAACTGAAGCCACTTCCATCAGCAGTCTGAGGTGAAATTAAACCATTGGGGATCCTGGAAAGGACTGGATTCTGTGCCAGCTTGTAGTGGAAATTTCTTAAGAGTGTCTGAGGTGAGGAATATTAATAAGAAAATCAGAAGAGTGGATGCATGCAAATGGCAATGATGCATAGTAAGAGGCAGATTGTTTCCTAGCAACACAGGCTTTAGGCTGGTTAGTTTTGGTTAGCATTTTCTGACTAACAGCTGCAATCTGTATCTGTATTGTTGCTCACTTGCCTACCTGTGCTGAAAGACAAAAAGAAATAGAGAACACAGGGTAGGATCTGTATGTACCAGGCTGCGTTTGCAGGAGAGAACTCTGAGTGTGGGGAGCCTGCCAGCAGTCCAAAAACTGATGAGTTGGAAGTGTCTCTTCAGATGCCCATTTCTGCCACGTGTGAACTAGCTCTGACCTGGACCTTGTGTTTCAGGCAGCTGAGCCAGGGCACATGAGTTTCATCCCCCTGCATTTTGGCACTTCCTTCCTCCCCTGTCTCTATTCCATAGTACCATGTGCTCCAGGAATACACTATGGCTAATTCTGGTCTCAGTATCATCAGTGAGAGACCCTTGACTCCACCGCTAACAGGGCAGAGGCCTTTTATTTATTTATGGATTCTGTCTGTGGCTTTATTTACACCATATCCTCAGAGAATAGTGTAGAAAAACAGCTCCTCTGTGTGTGTGTGTTGATGTGTGTGTTGTGTATAGGTCTTGGCATAACTGGGACCTCTGCTCACCTATTGCAAGGTAAATAATTAATGATTGTATGTCTGTTAGAAATCTTTTCTGAAGGTGTTTGACAAATGCCTTGCACTGCTAGCATGCAACAAAAGCAACTTCTAATAAGAATCCCAACCATCCCTTTAAGGCAGCATTTGTGACCAACATGGGCTTGATACCAGTGTCAGCTCAAGGTGTGACCTGGGCTTTCCACACAGACACTTTGGAACAAGCTCTGCTTTCTCCATACAGACCCTGCTGACTTCTCCCCAGCCTGTCAGTACTTCCAGCACTCAGCCTCCCTCATCCTCCTGGAGAGCTCTGTCTGTTTTAAATCCAGTTTCCTTTCCACAAGAGGAAAGAATGTGAGAGATGCTTTAGAGAGCATGTGAGTTTTCACGTTGTCCTTAACTCCTCTGTGCTGTGGAGAGGAAAAAATTCACCCAGATTATGTAAATGCTGTGGAGCAATTACTATAACAGAGGGCAGCACAGTCAGGGAGACCAGTTGTTGCATCCCAAATTAAATGGGCTCATAGTCCTGTATCCTCCACTGATCTGTCCGCAGCTCCAAGTGTTTAAAGCCAAGGACCAAGGCTTTACCAGTCCATGACATCTCTAGAGGGGATGGCACCAGCTCTTCTGTCTCATTACTTTCCTCAAGAGGAAGGCTTTAGAGTAAGTCTCATTAGCCACCAGAAAAATCACACAAGAGAAGGAGTCTGAGAAATGTCCTGCCATGAGAAAAGCTCATGCCAATCTTTGCACTTTACTAGGAAAAACATAGCAGATCCAAAAGTCATTAAGCCACTGGAAATGAGGTTTCATTCAGTCCATGGGACTGGCTCTTTCTGTCCTATATTCAGTTTTTGTCTGCCATGAAAACTGTCTGGGTAACAGGAACACAGGTTTCTGATGTACAAAGAAAGCAAGAAGAGTGAAAAGAGACTTCACTTATTTGAGTTACTTAAAACTCGGCAGTCTTTGTGCACAGCTGTTCAACTTGAACAAGCAGCTTCTCTCTGAAGGAGTCAGCATTGTTCCTCCTTCACTGCAGACCTGGGAAATTGCCCATCCACATCAATGACTCATCCAGACAAGCCTCCAACAAAGGCTGCTCTGGCTAGCAGGAAAGTGTAAGCCCCAAACTTTTCCTGGCCTAAGCTGTAAGTAGATGAGAAAAGAGAGGAAGGGACTACAGAACTATTTATTTCCTTTTCTGTTTGGGTTTAGAAAGGCTGAAGAACAGAAATAATAGGAAGGTACCCAAATGTAACAGCAAGACCCCCAAACCCAGCAATTTCCTTTAAAACCTCAACTTACCTTATCCAAGCTCACCAAAATATCTGCCACCTTATACTTTTCCCAGATCTTTGGTAGGGGATGCTGCAAAGCTGAGAAGGCTTGCACACTCCTAGAAACCTATGGAAGTACAAGGCACAGTTATGCCAGGGATGTTGACTGCCACAAGTCACTGGCTAAAACCACAGGATTCCCTCTTCCATCAGGTAAAACACATGGCAAAGCAAAAGGCACAGCAGTGCCAGACCTGCTCAAAATGGATGTTGTAAATGTGCAAGTAATGGATTTTCAAGGAGGCATTGAATGGTGTTGTTTCTATTTGCCAATGTTTTGTTTAATTTTGCACCCATAATAAATCCTGAAGCTAAGCTTTGGATTGTGTCAGCCTGTCACATGAGTAAACATGATGAATGTACAATTAAATGAATTAATGAGTAATGTGATACAGCAAGGAAGCTCTCCTCTTCCTGGTAGAATGCATCCCATAAAAGCAGCAGGGGTTTTCTACTTGCTTTTACAGCACAGAGAAGGCAAAGAGACCACCTGTGGTTCTAAATTAAGAGCAAAACTCTTGCAGCTCTACCTACCTAGCCTGTCCCACCAGGACCCACAGTGGATAAGCACTCTTCAGCACAGGGGCAGGAGGCTGGACCACAGAAACCTCTGCTTATCTCCTGGTCAGACTGATTCACTGTTTCTCTGCACCCCAGGAAATTCCCCTTGGTTTGACTGTAATTTCTTCAAGTAGATGTTGTCTTTTTGTTCTGTGGTTGAACAGCACTCAGAGAAATAACCTCTGGGCATGAGAACAGGCCAGGAAAATCTCCAAAAGGCAACCTGGGAAAATCCAGAGCTGAAAATTCAGCGTACACCTTTCTTCAAAGGGTAGACTCATACAATTGATTGGTGCTGCAGATGTCTCTGCTGAAGTTGGCCTAAAACCCCTGCTCTGTGGAGTGGGATTTGACCCCTGTGAGCTGCCAAAAGCAGTGTGTCTCCTGCAGCAGCTCTTCTGTGAAGACTTTGGGGATTCCCCTCCCTCTTTCAAAGAAGTGAGGAGTCCCTGAAGCACAACTGATTAACATCAGAGCATGGAGAGATTTTACAACACACTGCCTGATTGCACAGCCCTCCTGTGGCTCAGGAGGTAGGATCAGTCCATGCAGTGTGTCCCAACAGCTGGGGCCCCAGGTCTGCCCAAATGAGAATTTTGTCTCCATAAAAACGTGTAGTTTTCCACAAAAGTGACAGCTGTTATTTCAGAGGCAGCTCTCTGGGTCCAGGTCATTAAAAGCAGAGCATCACACAGTAAAATCATTGGATGTCTGAAATTCCTCGGAAGCCCTGAAGCTGTGGGTAAGGAAAAGTGCAGCTGTTTGTTCATCAGCACAGCAGCTCCCTCCTCTGCACCCTTGGCCTTTCCCAGCTTCCTCTGTAAAGGTGGAATTTCAGCGTATCTATTCAGTCATTAGGTGATGGGCTGCCAACAGCTCTGTTAATTCTCCCCTGCTGTAACAGGCAGTTCAGGGCCCCAGCCAATGACTAGGGAAGCTGCTGGAAAGAGTCCCACTGATTTCAATGGCTGTCCAACAACACACAGCCATATATGCTGAAAATCAAGCACAAATCTCGCAAATCTGCTTCTCACAGGCCACAGGACTGTCCCCTGTTATTCATAATTATCGTTATTATTGTCATGGCTGGATTTGAATTAATGCCCGTGAGTGCAGATGGACAGAGATTTTTACTGAGCACAAATTCTGTCATTTAACCAGGGCTTTCTCAGAACTTAAAACAAAGAAGAATGGTTCCAGATGCCATTATTTTCCTTTGATCCCCACAGCTGCTGACCAGCTATGATGTCCACAGCAAGAACTAAATTTCTCTAAGTGAATTCTTATATTCTAAGTGAATTTGTAGTAAAATCTATAAAAAAATTCTTTACATACAACAACAATAAAAGCCTTAAGCTGAACAGCAGAGATTGCCAAAGGAATATGAACAAGTTAGCTAAAGACAGGGATCATTAACACTTAAAAAAACCCCAAAAACCAAAAAACTGCTCTGTAGTTTAAAGAGAAACTGTAATTTCATCTTTGAGCTTTATAGATAACAGTGGGATTGTGGAAAAGGAAGTAGTTCTGTCAGCTCTGCATGAATCCTATTAGCACCATTTTATTTTTTTTTAATAAAAGGAGCTCAAAATCTATCACCACTTTGATCTCAGTTCAATAAAGCTAATCTTAGTGTTGGTTTTAACATGGACATTTAATTGCGTTTAATCACCTTCTGCAAAAATCAATTTAGTTGACATGATACTGACCAGGACTGGTCAGCAGAGATAAGAGCTGTATTCTAGCTACTCCATCCTATTACACTCACCTCTAAGCACACAACTAATTAATGTGGTTATCCTCAGAACACCCTTGGGAGGATGGAAAATGCTGGTCCTGTTTATTTGTTGGTTTGGGGTTTTTTTTTCAAATTAAGAACTCAGAGAACAGCAAAATTAAATTACTTCCACAAGATCACATGGTAAATCTCTGACAGGGAGAACTCCTTATTTCTAGCTGGCACCTTCTTGCCTAAAATCCTTTCTTTGCCTACATTAATCACTATCTAATCTGATGCTGATCATAACCTGTTTTGGTAGTTATCCCTTCTTAAACTGCTGCTTTAAGCACTGCTCAGTTTTCATAGAATCATGGAACTGTTCAGGTTGGAAAAGGCTTCTAAGAACATCTAGTCCAAACTTTACCCCAGCTGTGGTAAAGGTTGTGTTCACTATGTGTTCACCATCACCCCACGTGCCACACCCACACACATTTTGAAAACTTCCAGGGATGGTGATTCCAATGCCTGACCTCCCTTTCAGCAAATAATTTGTTCCTAATATCTAATTCTCATCTATATCTTCCCTGACACAACTTGAGGCCATTTTCTCTCATCCTTTTTTAGTGACCTTGCCCTGCAGAGTATGAGCTTCCCAGCAGTGCTCAATGCACACAAGGTTTTCCACTGAGAGCACAAAAAAATTTCAGGCATATTTTACCATGAAGTTTGTTTGGAAAGCTCTGAGCTTGCCTCATGGCACCTTTTGTAATTCGTGTCACAACTCTAGATCTGCATTATTAACCACAACATTTTGCATTTACAGAGCATCCTCCAGCCAAGGATCTCAGCACACTTCCTATCTATTATTAAAACCTTTCAACATTCCAGCAGAGTGAACTTGACATCATTTAAGAGATGGAAAAACTGGAACACAGAGAGGAAAAAGGACAAAAATATGCAGATTTGTGCTTTTACTGGGGAAAAAAAAAAGAAAAAGTGGTATGTATGCTTGAAAGTTCTTAGTATTGACAGGAGTAATGAAGTTGTTTAGCCAACTTTGATCATCACAGATGTGCCCTGACACAGTCAATAGTAATTCCCCAAACAGCAATGAGAATATTACATATTTCTTGTTTTATTAACACCACGTGTACATGCAATTATCTGTGGCATGTGCTTATATTTACTCTACAATAATTCATACAAATTTGATTTCCCTAATAGCCAAATTTCAACAAAGCCTTGTCAAAGGTGACTTGTGCCGGTTCTCTGTTCTAGCCTTGGAGTGTGTTTGCTGTGTTTAATTGGCTTTCAGTACCTTCTTGCTCCTGTCAACAATAATTCACAATTGGATGAGTGGCAGCAGAGAGGAAATGTACCAGACTGACCTGGAAGAGCTTCCTATTTTCAGGATAACATTGTTTTCAGTAGAGTCATCAGCAGATTCTCTTGGCATGCTTCAGTGTGGGTGAGCAGCTCATTCAAGGAGCACTCATCAATGTCCTAGGTACAGTTTGGTTGTTTCAGGTTGTAAGGAAATCAATTTTTTTCCTACTTTGCGACTCAAGTTTGTGATGTGGAGTGCAAAAAAACTGGTGGTTTATTTTGAAAGCACTCTAAGGTTTTTCAAGAAAAGAAAGAAAACTACCATTCTTGATTTACAATCGAAATCAGAGATGTTTAATATACTCTATGTCCTCTAAAATAGAAACCGATCTTGGGAGACTCTCTAATAAGCACCGTGGTGTGAGTAAAAGAAAATTAATCTGGCTTCAGCTTTGCTGCCAGCCTACCGAGCTGCCAAACAGACAGAACGCTGCAGGTAAGCTGTGGCACTGCGATTTCGTGCGGCAGTTCTGCCACCTACAGGCACTCAGAGCAGCTCTGCAAGGGGTTTGCCTGCCAAACTTTCTATGTACTTCTTCTTTTTGGTCTGCTGAGGGAAAACTCCACAGCAGTCAGCCTCGACCCTCGTCCATAAAAATATTTTTGTTCTGTTTATTATATATTAAGACAAGTATTTAACTAATCTGACCCACTAACTGAGCTTGCTTCTTTCCTATCATTTATATACTGGGGTTATGAAGAAGAGATACTGAAATTGATTTTTTTAAGTGACTTTTGTAAGGGGAAGCAAGTGTTAGAGCAAAGCCAGAAATAGCTACACCCTCCACCAAAGCCCAAAATAAGCACTGTGATGAATAATGATAGTATAATCATTTCAGGGAATGTAGACAATGAGCTTGGAAAGCCTCTTTTATACAAAGTGAGGGAAATGGAAGTTCTCTAACAGAGATGACAGGACCTCCAGTAAGACTGTGTAGTCATACACCTCTGTCTTGGGGAAGGAGCTGTTTTCAAAGCTGGGGCTAGGTGCCACACAGAGGATTGCTGTCCAGGTCCCCACAACCAGGCTTTCACAAAGCTCTCCTGAGAATCCTGACCATGGCCCTGGCTCTGTTCGCAGAATTAAGTCAGAACACATATAAGATAATTAAAAGAAGTTCTCTCATCCCTCTTTCCTTACCCCAAGGAACATTTTAGAGTATATACTATTCACCAGCTGTAAAACAATCTTTGTTCAATAGAGACACTTGCTTCCACCTTAAAGGCATTAAAGTGGGCCTGTTGGGGAAAGATGGGGACAGAGTTTTTAGCAGGGCCTGCCTGTTGCAAGGGGTGATGGTTTGAAATTGAAAGAGGGCTGATTTGTATTAGCTATGAGGATATATATAAGGCTGCTCTAGGCTCTGGATGGCTGAGAGATGTGCCACAGCCCGGAGGATAAGGGACAGCTCTGACACTGTGAAAGCTTTGTGCTACTGCTTTTTCAGCTGGAAAATAATACCAAGGGGTTTTATGAGAGCACCTGTCTAATTCTGAGCTGAGTTTGATGCATGGTGGGTGTTTGTTGGATGTAGGTGCCTGGAATTGTGCAGGACTCCAGTCAGACTGTGACTGGGTGTTTCTTCTTTTCTCAGGTCTGAGAAATAGCTCTCGAAGAGCTGTGCAAGATCAAATTCCAAAGCCAGGCTGCTGCTTCCACTTTTTATTTAGAGGTCAGTTGTTGTCTCATCTATCAGCTCACTCAGGCTCAGTGCAGCTTCTGAATTTCTCATTGGATAAGAACAATTCCAAAAAACATAGAAAGGGCACAGATAGGCAAAAGCATTTTGCTCCTCAGCAAATACCACTTGCCACCACAAACCTCTGCCAAGGTATTTCTTGCATGCTACCACTCAGGTTTGCTT
>VZSR01001299.1:11895896-11952507 GCA_013398615.1 Brachypodius melanocephalos | reverse complement strand
TGGGGCCTATACTCTCCTTTATCCTCACCTCTTCAATATCTCTTCCCAGGCTCCCTTCCCTTTTCTTTTGCCAAAAGCATCACAGGGAGCCCTTACCCCCTGCCTCCCCACTTCCACAATACCTTTTTCTGGTCTGCACAGCTCTCTCCTGCCTGCTTCTACCCTTTTTCTCTTTTCATTCCTCTGTTTACAAGACAGAAAGGAGCTACAATTTGGCTATACTCCAAAGGTGTTGTTTCCAGTTGTATGAGCTTTTCCTTTCTCACACTGCCATCATCCCTGGAGCACGGACTGCTGGCATCTGAGCTCCAGCCCCTGGGCACCTTCAGCAACCTCAGTTATCCATAGGAAGATTGGCATGTGGCTCAAGAACCGTGGGATCTGTTCTGAGTCAGAAAATTCCATTGCAATTCCAATTAACACCTTGCACCTCTACATGATCTTGGTCCATTCCTTTAACCTTCAACATTTATAAAGCAGGATAAGAACAATCTTTGTTTCAAAGCAATGCAGTGAGATGACCCAGAAGGACATTTGGAATCCCTATGGAAATGAGATGCAAGTGAGCACCCAAACCTACACAAGTGTTGTCACCTGGAGAGTGTGAGGTTGCAAATTTGAGGTGGTCTGTCCTGTGATAATTTTGCAGTTCCTTTTATTGGGCCACACAAAATGCGAGGAGCCTTTGGCACTGGCATAGCTCTGGCCAGGATGAAGTTCTGTGCAAATGATGCTGGTTTCCCCAGGAATTATTAGATTTTTTCTTTTTTTTGTTTCCTATCCTGTGGCATTGTGAATGAATTTCTCCAACAGCAGCGTAGCATTATGGGATACTGAGCTTTACTTTCAGGCATTGGTCATGCCTTGTTAGGTGATGGAAAACCAACACTCCGGCTCAACCTGCAGCACTAGATACAGAGATATTTCTGTAATATAGGAAGATGGGACATGAGGAGGAATTTCTTCACAGAAAGGATGATTCGACAGGGGAACAGGCTGTTGTGGAGTCACCATCCCTGTTAGGAAAATTAATCCACAAACGCAGAGGTTTACGTCCAAAAAGGAGACAGAGGAGTCATTTTACTTTATTCAAATAAAGGGAGAGGCCATGGGGCATTTCCCCTGGGGTCTCTCTAATTTTTGGAGGATGCAGCCTCCTTTTTATCCTAATTTCCCGGCCACATTTCCCTTTCTTTTTCCCCATTGGCTGAGGTTCTTGAGAGGTACAGACTTCCCGAAGTGCCTAATACTTAAAATTCCCCTTTAATGTCTAACCCGCATTTTAATTTTTAATTCTTATGGACTTTATGGGTTTTGCCCATAAAGTTTGTTTCATCTTTCAATATCCAATTTCATTTATTAGCGAATCTACAGTTTGTTTGTAAAGGCGAATATCTTCTTTTCTGTTCATCAATCAGTGGAATCCTTCCCATTGTTTCTTTTATCTCTCAGCGCTAGTTTTATCTACCAGCAGACCCATTGCTTGTTTGTAAAGACAAGTCTGTTATTCCTCTCACCTGGAAATGTTTAAGGAAAGGCTGGACGTGGCAGTCAGTGCCATGGTCTGGTTTGATAGGACGGTGTTCAATCATAGGTTAGACTCGGTGATCTCAGAGGTCTTTTCCAACCTAATATAAAAGGTTGGAAAAGGTTCTGTGATTTACAATGCCTCCCTCCATGTACTTCACTGACAGCAATTAAACCGCAAGAGGGGCCACGGACATAAACCACACGCACAGTTGCTACTTTCTCCACTTCACTCTCGATTTCTTATTTTCTCTATTTTCTAATTCCCGCACTTTAACTCACATTTTCTCTCCATCGCGTGTCCCGGCTTAAATAAACCCTCACGAACCCGCCGCTCCCCCAGCCCCTCAGCGCCGCTTCCCGCCAAAACCGCGCGCCCCGCGCGCACGGTCTGCCCCCGTTGCTATGCGCGATGACGCCACTCACTCTCCTTTTTCTCATTGGCTGCTCAGCCGGTGACGGCACAGCGCGGCGCAGGATTGGCTGGGAGCGGGGCCGCGCGGAGCACGTCGGGGCGGAGGGGGCCGATGGCGGCCATCGGGGTCCACCTGGGCGCCACCTGTGCCTGCGCCGCCGTGTACAAGGTGAGGGCCCGGGGCTGCCCGGGGGCTCGGCCCGGCCCAGCCCGGCCCAGCCCAGCCCAGCCGTCTCTGCCTCTCGGAGCTCCCCCTCGGCCGTGAAGCCACCATGGGCTCATGGCTGTGCCTCCATTTCTCTATCTCCCCAGGATGGCCGCGCCGACGTGGTCGCCAACGACGCCGGGGACAGGGTCACTCCTGCGGTTGTGGCGTTCTCGGAGAGCGAGGAGGTGAGGCTACCCCTCCGCGGGGGGCTGTGGGGAGGAGGAAGGGAGGGGGCTCTGTCTCCTACTCAGTTTTTCCTTTATTATTCATTCAGGTTGTTGGCTTAGCTGCGAAGCAAAGCAGGATAAGAAATATTTCAAACACTGTAGTGAAAGTAAAGCAGATCCTTGGGCGAAGGTAAGAGAAGGGGCGTGAAAGGGGCGATGAGAATTTTTTCCCCATTTAAAACTGGTTTAACGTCTCAGCACTAATACTGAAGGCATCTGTTTTTAAAAAATCATTCTGTTGTCATAGAGTCACTGGACGGTTTTGTTTGGAAGGGATTTTAATGATCACCCCCCTTACAACCCCCCTGCCATTGGCAGGGACACCTTCCCCTAGGCCAGGTTGGTACTGTAAGATTCTTAGCCTGTATTTTCTTCCAGCAGCAAAGAGATCCATCTGAAAATAGAAAAGTAGAGAAGAAAGATTGTATTTTAGGTCTGAACTTCTCTTAAAAGGAAGTTGTGAAATATAGTAGTAAGTTGCATATATGCTTTTCATATATATTTAAGTTTCTTGGCTGTGATTCCTTGTCACCTGCTTGCTTTTCTGCTTGTAAAATCCAGTCTTGTTTTGTTTGTATTGCCTTTATCGCAATAGTGAGACTATTGATTAGTGCCTGTTGTGATTCCTGTTAGTGGAGCTGTGATAATTTTCACTGGCAGTTGCAGTGACAGTAGAACCAAACCTCTTGGGTTGGAGTTAACATCAGAGATGTGACAAAACTTTATAGTGATGACCCACCTGTGTCCCTTTCATTGACAGGAGCCAACAAAATGTTGCCCATTCTGGTGTATTTCTCAGCCCTTTTCAGAGTAGAGCTTCACTGAAATCTTTTATAATGTTCATGGGCGATAGCAGGTTAAAACAATGGTTTTGGCTTTCCTTTTCTGTAAGTAGTAGGTGTTTTTTCAATCATAAGTTTTGGGAAAGGAGAAGGAAAGATGCCACCAGTCAGAACTGTTGGGTTTTCTTCTACTCTATAAATGTATCTGTAGAGTGAAAACAGGAATTTTTGGTTCAAGTATAGCTTGATGTGTTGGAGATGTTAAAAGGAGTATCAACAAGATGAATTTGTGCATTTAACCTTGAACGTGTGATTTATTTTGTTACTTGGACTTTTTCTGGACAGCTCTGGTGACCCTCAGGCGAAGAAATATATTGCAGAAAGCAAATGCTCTGTGAGTATGATGATTTGTAAAGTTTTATGCTTTTCTTGTCATTGTTTGGGCTACACCATGTCTGTATTGTCTCATGAGCAGCTCTCATCATGTGATGTCTCTTTGCTGCTATGTGGAATGTTCCTGTTTTTTTCCAGTAGATAACCAAGTTTTGGGGTCTGCCAGAATGATATAGTTAGTTCCAACAGAAAATTCTTCAAAGAGATGAATCCTTATGTATTTATATAGTGGCATTGCAGTTTTTCTTAGATCTGGTGGAAGATGCTCAAGTTGCAGCACTTTGTGATTAATATCTTTAACTAACTGATTCAATCTTAGTATTTAATTTTCATAATACTGTCCTTGTTGCTAGAAAATTGTGCAAAACAGGGGAAAATTATCCTGGAAAATACATTCGTAACAAAAGAGTGAGATTATCCCTGGGTTTTGACTGTTCATATTGGTGTGATTTTATAAATAGCTGGGAGTTTTCTTACAGAATATAACCAGGATGTACTTTTGTTCTAAACATTGCTTTTGTACTCAGGAAAACTTAAGAGAAAGGGAAAGTCTGGAGTCTTTAAGTTCTTAAATGTCCATGTTGTGTCTGTCATATGCTACAGGTCTTTGTAATCTTTGATAAGCATCTTGAAAGCGTTTATTCCCTTGTAGTAGAATACTAATGCAGAGAGTGTTTACACACTCCAGTACTTTTTACTTTAAACAGAGTCTAAATTAAACATTATTTCTTGTTATTAACCGAATTACTGTCTAACAAAGGTATGTTGGTTTTGCTTACAGATGGTTGAGAAGAATGGAAAACTTCAGTATGAGATAGATAACAAACTTATTAACCCAGAAGATGTGGCAAAACTAATTTTCAGTAAAATGAAAGGTATGTAATAATTAAATTCATAACACATTTTAGCTTTTTAAGCTGTCATTTTATTTTTAAGATGTCATATTTTTTTCTTTTTTGCTTTTACTCACCATGCTCTGCCTGTGTTTCTAAACAGAGACTGCCCAGTCTGCATTGGGTTCTGATGTGAATGATGTCGTTGTCACTGTACCATTTGATTTTGGAGAGAATCAGAAAAATGCCCTTGGGTAAGAGGATTTGAGGTTTTTGTTATTTTGTGTGCCTAAAACAGATGGGCTGGAAGATCAACAGTGGGAATTCTGCTGCTGGACTTCAGCTTGTGACTGTCACTTAAGATATTGGGATGTTGTTTAAACTGGGAAAATATGAAAGCAAGAGATTAAATCCTGAGTTGAGGAACTTTTAATAGAATTTGCTGATGTGACCAAAAGGAAATTCTGAATCACTGAAGTGAGAGGAAATTTTGATTTCATCAAGGATAGAACCTCATTTCAGACCAGGATCTTCAGTGACCCCTTTGAAATGCAAATGGTTTCTCGCCTTCCTCCATAATTTCCCCTCCCTGCCCTTCATACTCCCCAAAGTGGTGCTACATGGCCTCTTGAGGTCTGCTTTGTCAGAATGCGGGTATGGAATACATGCCAGTTTTCTACTTAGAAATTCTGTTTGGAAACACTTTCGCTCTAACAGTTCCTCAGTAGGAAAACACAAGCATGCTTAAAGCTGAGCATAAATGCCAGCATCTCTTTCTGCTTTCTGGTATGTAGAAGCCTTGACATTCAACTGTCATGAAAGAAATAAATAAAGCACACCTAAAAGTTGGTCAAAAAACAGCAAGCTGGGGATTTGCAGTGTCTAAAATTAAATATTGTATTAATCTGGTATAACTTCAAAGTGGAGGAAACAAGTTGTGCAGTTTTCCCAGGATTACTGAAGTTTCAAGGAAACATTCAAGTTAAATGTTGCAAGTGAGGCAACATTTAACTGCATGTTAAGTTAAGTTGGTTGCCTGTTGAAATAATGTATCATGGACCTTTACTACCACACCTGAAGATAAGTTTCTAAGTTTGATTTAGGGTAGGGTATAGTTGTGGAGTATTTTGCAGTTTTTATGGGCTGTTTTTATGAGTGTTTTCTTTGCCAGTGAGCACATAGCAAATCCAATTATTTGAGGAACACGGTAGCAACTGAGCTTCTTGGTACTTTTCTTTTCCAGTCACTCAGTTTTGTTAATACCATGCTATAGATGAGGTCTGATTTGGTGGCACATGTAGTTCAGGTGAAGTGTTGATAGTGTGTGACTACAGTGAGATCATTAAAGTAAAATGAAATGCTGATATGGCTCATTGCAGGGAAGCAGCTGCAGCTGCTGGGTTCAATGTTATGAGATTAATTCATGAACCATCTGCAGCTCTCCTCGCTTATGGAATTGGCCAGGATTCACCCACTGGGAAAAGGTAAAATCCTAATATTTTACTTCTTTTTAAGCTGTTGTACTTAAATCCTTAGAAATCTTAAATGAGGGAATGCTTTGTTGCATGAGGCTTGTTTTGCTTTTATTCTCTCAATCAAGACAATAAGCATTTAGAATTTGTAATTTTTTAGTATATTAAATTGCTTTGTTTTTTCTTTATATTTTGAGAATTGGCTTTAGAGATTTGTCCGCTGTTTCTGACTTTCTGTTTAATAAGCTGATGGGCTTGAAGAAAAATGCATTCCTTTTTAAACATATTTTGGCATAGCTGGTTTTAATTGTGGGAGATGGGGTTGTCTTTATGAATATACAGATAATTCACTTTCAGAATAGCAAAGACTGCTCTCAGTTTGAACTATTTTGTTCTTCACCTTTGGTATTTCTTTACCATTCTCATATACTTCTTGTCTGATTGAAACTTTCAATACATGGTGGTTATCTTTTGACAGTGTGTCAAAATTAATGCTACTTTCACTATTTTTTTGATGTGGCAGCAATGTGCTGGTTTATAAACTGGGTGGAACATCACTTTCTATCACAGTCATAGAAGTAAACAGTGGAATATATCGTGTGCTTGCTACAAACACAGATGACAGCATTGGTGGAGTTTGCTTCACAGAAGCTCTAGCACAACACTTAGCTTCTGAATTTCAGAGGTAAGATTTGAATTCCAAGCATGTTGCTGTTAGGACAGGATCTTCATTATGTGGTGCTTGCTTGAAAAAAATCTAGCAGAATCTCTGAGTGAAATGGTTCAAATAAAGATGATGCTGAAGGGGCAGTCAGTTATTTGAGGCTGAGGAGGAGGACTGGGAAATGCCTGAGTTTGGGTGGATGTTGCCTGAGATTGGTGTTGAACTATAAGGGCTCAGCTGTGGACTCTGCTGTGTCGAGATGTGTGCAAACATTCCATAGTGGTATTGTAGTTAGTACTAAAATTTTTACAAAAAACAGTTCAAGAGCTCTAACCTGTTTTTCCTTTCAGAAAGAGTTACCAATCAAATTCCTAACTCTTTGAACTGGTATCATATTTTTTTTTAAATACAGGTCTTGTAAACATGATATTAGAGGAAACCCCAGAGCCATGATGAAGCTAATGAACAGTGCTGATATTGCAAAACATTCTTTATCAACCCTGGGAAGTGCAAACTGTTTTGTAGATTCATTGTATGATGGATTGGATTTTGATTGCAATGTGTCCAGGTAAGGCAGATCTTGAAGCTTCTGGTATCTTTCTAGGTGGTGTTATGAATGTTCTTTCAGTAAGTTTGATTTCTGACGGTGTTTATTTTAGAGAAGGAAATAAGATTGAAGGCAAATTTCCTGTTTCATGTTGATGGTTCTGTTATGCTGCAATCTCTAGTGGTCAGGGCAGTCACATTAACAGTGTTGCCCTGATGGTTAGAAAATGAAATGCAAAAAGGCACAAGGAGACCCCACCTTTAGTCTGGTTATTGATGGGAGGGGAGTAGATACGGTAAGGCATCAGGATGGCTGTTTCCTTCCCCTTAATGTTTTTGTTATACTTTTGTTAAAGAAAAGATTACTTGTGGACTCTTAAATATCATGAAGCAGTTCCAGGATTTTTCTTTATTTTTTTTGCATGAGTCAAGACAGCAATACTGGTGTTGTCAAGACAACAATACTGGTTTTTGTCCTCTAGAAAACTGAAGAAGAATGAATGTGCATTCATATAGGTGTTGTTGATGGAACTAATAGCACAGCTATTTCCACAACAAAAAAATCACTTGCGGGTTAATAAAGAGAAGAGATGATTTTTAAAAAATCCCTTAGTACCAGCTGGAGAACTAAAGTATATTCTAAAATTTATTGTTCTTCTATTTCAGGTATTTGTCTCTAATGGATGACATGAACCTTTTTGAATGTTTTGTGTTTCTCTTTTAGGGCCAGGTTTGAACTTATCTGTTCTTCACTTTTTAGTAAATGTGTAGAAGCAATTAAAAAGCTCTTGCAGCAAGTTGGATTTACAGCAGATGATATTAATAAGGTAATAATAGAAATCATTTGTCTGTAGGACACTTCCACAAGAACAATGCTTATGGGGGCTGTTTTTCTTGCAGACTGAGATTATTTCATTATATATTTAAGCAGTTTTTACTGGGATCCAACAAAGTCTATGAATTCAGGGTCTTTAGAACTGCTGTATTTGCATTCATTTCAGGTATTTGAAGTTAAGTATAAGGTAGAGTCAAATTCAATTGTGTGTTTATACTGCTGCATATTGAGTAGGTGGGGAGGATCTGTCTCCATTTGGTGCCTTTGTGTAACTCTGCCCAAATCCAAGCTGAGGAGTACCTTCCTTGAGTCCAGTCTGTGGGCTTTGTTCTGTCTTCATTGAACTTTGGACAGGGTTTGCTGACACTTCTGAAGAAAGGCAAAATTTTGACTTAAAGTTGAAGAAATCACTAAAGCGTCCACTTGGTGCCTGTGCTCCTCCTTGCTGCTTAAAAACCACATGACGTGCCAAACCAGAGAGTGCTTTAATCCTAAAGATGGTGAGCAAGGGAGCAGACATTAGTAGTTGTCTCTTGCCTTGGTGTAAGAGAGAAAATTCATCTCACCCCCTTTGTACCTGTGCTTGGCAAATGGTGCTGCATTCACTGCTGGAGGAATTGGCTCATCAGGTCTGCAGCTAAAGCTGCCTGGTGCTTTCAATGATGCTTGATGTTGTTTCAGACTCTTAATTAGTGTTTGCTTTGTCACATCTCAGTTTCTCTAATGGATGATGGCGTTTCCCAGGTTCAAAGAATGGCTTTTGTGTTCTGGTGACAGTGGTTTTTTAGGTGGCCTTTTAGATTCTCAGGCTTTAATGCTTTAGATGGAGGGCAGTGGAACACTTTAAATGTAAAAATAAATAACTTCAGAGTTGTAAATTAGGTTTATGTTTTACATGAGGAAAAGTGGGAGTTAGCTTTGTTTCCAGATCTGGCTGATTTCAACAGAGTCAGTGCAAGACTTGGACTTACGGATAACACCTGGCTTGCTCCTTCCTACAGGTGCATGATAGAAAGGTGAGTGGCAAGCAGCTAAGTTACAACATGGGGAAATTTTAGATTCCAGGAAAGGAATGTGTACTGTGAGGGAAAACAGATGCTGACTTAAGGGCCTACAGAGTCTGTGGAATATGTGTCTGTGGAGGAAAGATCCTGAGCAGCCTGTTTTAACTGTGCCTGTTCTGGCCAGAAGATTGGACTGAGTCACCTCTGGAAGTCCCTTTCAACCTGATGTGTTTTTTGTGATGAATTTTTCAGTTTTCAAAGTGTTACTTTATCTGGGTGATTCTTGCTGTAAGATAAACTTTTCAAAGACATTGTATTTCATTTAATTTCAAAAGCAAAAGTATCAGAAGTCAACCAAAGATTACATGAATTTTTATTTCAACAACTGCAGATGATAAAATATCCCAGAGTAGTTTGCATTTCTGCACTGCAAGGTATGACCTGTCTGTTTTATTTCACAGACTAAAGACTTGAAATTATTATGATGTGTTTTCCAGGTAGTTCTTTGTGGTGGGTCTGCTCGAATCCCAAAGCTACAGCAGCTGATCAAAGATATTTTCCCAACTGTGGAATTACTGAATTCAATTCCTCCAGATGAAGTTATTCCCATTGGTGCAGCCATAGAGGCAGGAATCCTGCTAGGGAAAGAAAATACGTTGTTAGAAGAAGATGCTCTCATTGAGTGTTCTGCCAAAGATATTCTTCTTAAGGTAAGGCTAAATTTAGAATATTAGAAAATTTTACTGCTGCAATGTATATGTATAGCACTAGTTACGTGTGATTGATGTTAGAGAAACAGAATTGTTTTGCTATTACTTCTACAGTTTTGCTACAGATCATCAGTACATAGTGACAGGTTTATTGATAGGAAAAACTGATTTTGAGGCGAGATAGATTGTATCTTTCCTATGTTGTAATAGCTGGACTTCTCATTTATAGGAATGTCAGGGTTTTTTACTTGTTCTGATGGTAAATGTGACAGAGGGAATGAAACTTGGATTTCTTTTCTTGTGGAGCATTTCTGTAACACTTCAGCTCAGTGAAGCACTTAAAGAAAAACATGAACTATATTTTTCTTTTTTCTTTTTTAAGGGAGTAGACGAGTCAGGAGCTGACAAATTCACAGTGCTGTTTCCATCAGGGACACCACTGCCAGCTCGAAGGCAGCACACCCTGCATGCTCCTGGAAATATATCCTCTGTGTGCCTTGAGCTGTACGAGTCATTGGGGAAGAGTCCCATGAATGAAGAAGAGAAATTTGCACAGGTGAGTATGTGCACACTCCTGTGTACTTTTAACAGCAGCCACCTGGAAATCACTTGGACCTGGAAAAAGAAATGGAAACCAATTCCAAAACTGCTTGTTAGAAAATTACAATGACATGCATCTCTTTGGTATTGGTCTTTTAATTATTCTTCTGGACATGCAAAATAATGAATTACTTTGTAAAGAAACTGAAGTTTCCCTTTTGAATTCCTAAATGGCTGACAGGGTTTGACACTTGGCATTACTGTAATAAGATCATCTGGGATGAGAGATCTTTACCAGTTATTCCAGTAGTGCACAGATACTTGAACATTTTAAAAATGAAACTGATTAAGAAAATGGCATAGCTAATGTGTTGATTACTTTTTGATCTTCTTAGATTGGACAGGATCTTGATATTAAATATCGAATTTGATTTATCACAGTGGTAAGATGAAATGATTTTTTCAAGTGAGGGTTTAAAGTTGTTGGCTAGGAGTCAATCTGCAGAGAGAACACAGCTTCTTTGAAGCAGTTATAATGTGCTTTACTGGGAAAGCATCAGGGAAAGGGCAGATGTGTCTGAAATTGATGAAATATATAAGAAGATTGTTATTCCACCGTAATTCTGCCCAAATATCTTTAAAGGGGATAGGGAAGAGATGTTACCTAATAATTACAGTACTGATTCTAAAGGACACTATGTGAGTGATAGCTATTTCAGCCATCTCAGAGGTAGATAGATCCTGAACCAAACCACAAAAACAATAGTGCAAATAGCCAAAATGCATGAATTTTCGCATCTTAGCTGTTGTGTCACTTCCCTTGAACTGCTGCATAAGAACTTGAATAATCTATTATAATCAAACTTTTTGTTTTTAATAGATTGTACTCCAGGATTTAGATAAAAAGGAGGATGGCCTACATGATATACTAACTGTTCTCACTATGAAAAGGTACCCAAACACTTGTTCTGCTGTTTACCCTGCTATGTCACACTTCTGGCAAGCAGTCTTTATTCCTGTTACAGAGTATTTAATTTTTTTTGAGGGATTTCAGCATTTCATTGGTCACAGGGCTGTACAGTCCTAGCAGGGGTAAATTCTGTAGAAATGTGGGTTTTCTGCACTACCTTTGGTGCTGCCATTGTTTGATTCCTAAAGAAACAAAGCTTAATACAATTGTGTAGGTTATTTTTAGCAACTTCTGAACGGTTGATCAGTTTGACCATGCTTGAGAGCAGTCAGGATCTCAAACTTCCTGTGGAAATGGATTGTGTAGTTTTGCTGAATGCCCACGCTCTTGGGAGAAACTGAAGGAGATTTTGTCTTTTTAGTTATGAAGGATTGTAGAATTTACAGTGGCTCTGTCCTTTCAGAGGCAGGGTTGTTAAGCAGAGAAACAGTGCCACAGGAAATTTCTGCTTGCTATTTAAGTTTCAAAATACTTCATTTTCTTACATTAGCTATCAGGTGTATTAATGCCTGTTAAGAGACCTCACCTAAAATGCCTTGTTTGTCATACAGAGATTTATACTGAGCCACTGACAAGGAAAGCATTTTGGGGATTACAGATGCAACTCTGTCATGCAGAAAAACAGCATTAGTTGGAAGGAGATTTCAGCAATATTTAGGTGAAAAAGGGAGAGGAAGTTTAGTAGAGAACATCTATTTGTAGCTAAATTTTTTGTGTGACTGTATGTCTAGCTGTTTCTTAATTCTTGGATTTTGACAATTAAGGTTTTCCTTGTTTCCTTGGAATTTAAAGACTGCTTACACTTTAAAAGTCAAGTTCTCGTGCTATGACAAGACATGTTTATCAGTCCATTGCTGTTACTCAGTTCTCACAAGGAGTATTTTGAATAATTTTATCACATATTCTATTTACAAACCTGTAAAAAATAAATTCAATTGCAATATTTAAATGTGTTCCTATCTATTCCAGCATATGTAAAGAAGATAGATGCTTTAAACACAAGAAGTGCATGTAAAACACTGACTAAATTAAACTTAATTTCATAAACCAGTTTCATCTGTGTTGAAGCATGTTTGTCCCTGGATATTTTGATGCTGATCTATCATTCTTTCATCTGTGTGAGAACTGTTGTTTATCCTATCTGGCACATGCAGTAGCATAGTAAGTTTCTGTTGAGATAATCCTAAACATTACTCTCTCTTTTATCTAGGGATGGATCCTTGCACGTTACCTGCACAGATCAAGATACTGGAAAGTGTGAAGTCATCACTGTTGAAGTGGCATCATAGTCCATTTTGGAAGGCAACATTTTTCTAACTTGTTTTTTGTCTATTACTAGCTTTTTTGGCAAAGCAGTGACTCTCTGTGATGTCTCTCATGATTCTTAGAAGGCTGTAATAAACTGAAGTAAAATGCCACTGAGTTAATTTGACACCAAGTCTGTTTAGAGTGTGGTGCAAAATGTTAGTCAAGACATGTGAACAGCAGATTGTTGAATTATCAGCTCTTGATTTACAAAATGAAAAGCAAGAATGCTTGTGCCTGTGGTTCAGCAACAAGCATATTACATAGTTTGAAGATTTTTCCTTGACTAATCAGGTCTTGTACCCGTTCAGCCAATGTATCTGTGGCTTCAGTAGTACAGTTCTGAACCAGTGAGAATGAGACTGGTGAAAAGCCACTCTCTGGTAATTACACTGGAATCCTGTGTGGTCTTGATATTGCCCAAAACAGTGAAGGTGGTGCCCATTTGCGCTGGCCTCTTGAGCAGGTGAATTACTTTTTTCAGGAGTTTTTTTCCGTAAAATGGTTTTGTGATATTACCTGAGAAATGTAAGCGTTAAGTGTGCTTATTTATATGTTATTAAAAAATACATTTTCTATGCAAATCCTGGCAATCTCCATTCTATGTGGCACTGTTGTAAATCTGTGTTGTCATGCATTTGTCTGGGTATAAGCTGGCAGGTTTTTTCAATAACAAGATGGAGTGGGCAAGTGTGATTATGGGATATGACGGTCACAGCCTGAAGTGCTGTTAAGGGACAACAGTTCAGTTCTTGCAACAGTGTGTTACTTTGTAAAATACTGAAAGTGTCACAGGCGAGCCTCAAAAATTAGAGAACATTAAGAGCAAGGGATACCTGTCTGGATTTGAACAGGGTTATAATTCCAGTACCTGGGGTTTGAAGTAAACTGAAAAACTTCAACAACGGCCTGAAAGGAGCCTTCCTGTCAGTGGTTGCCTGAGAGAAAGAGCCCAACAGGATGAGAGGTTGCTGACTCAAGCTGTGATAGGGGAGATTTGGGTTGGACAGTGGGAGGAATTTTTCACATTAAAAGTAATTAGGCATTGGAATGGGCTGTCACAGGGGCGTGGTGAAGTCACCGTCCCTGGAGGTGTTTAAGGAAAGCCGGGATGTAGCATTTAGTGCCATGGTCTTGGTTGACAGGGTGGTGTTTTCTTTTTTTAATTTTTTTTTCTATTTTTTTCCCCCCCAAGAAGTGTGGGGACCATTTCTCCGAGGTTCTTTTCCGCAGCTGAGGGGGTCGGGAGCGCACCTGCCTCGCGCTTCCCGCGCCTGCCTCATGCAGTGCAGAGCTCTATAAGAACAAAAGCGAAATGGTTTTAAACCCGTCCCGCTCGCCTCCAGCCGCTCTCTGCCCCGTTCCCGCTTTCCCGGGCCCATCCGGCCGGGGCCCCTCAGGGCAGAGGCGGGAAAAGCCCCAGTGTGCGGAGCCGCGCGCGCGCGGGGCCGCCCTCTGCGCTCCGCCCCCTTCCGGCGGGGGGCGGAGCCGGCGCGGCGGAGCGCAGCCCTCCCTCCAAGATGGAGGGCTGGCGAGGAGGTGAGGGGGGAGCGGGCTGGGGACGGGGCCTCCCGCGGCTCTGCTGCCCCCCGTGCTCTGCCCGCCCTGCTCCGGGCGCTGGGGGACCGGGACAGACGGGGAGGAGGACGAGCGGGGAGACTCACGCTCGCTCTCGGCGGTGGGAGCCGCTACTGGTCCCTATCGCCTGGCTCTGTCAGGACCTTTCCCACCGCCCCTGCCCACAGATCCCCGGCGGGGCGGGGAGGGAAGGGCTGCGGGTCCTGCACGCTGCGCCAGGGGACTGTGGGAGGAGGGCGGGAGGTGCCTGGGGTAAACCTGGAACGGGGGTGGGACGCGGGGAGAGGCGCTGGATCCCGGTGCGGCCGCGGGAAAGGCACCGCCGCCCCCTCCCGAGCTTTGTGGACTGGACCGGGGGCCGGGGCCCGGGGCGGGAGAGCCCCGCAGAGCCCCGGGGGGAGGCGGGCACGGCCCTGGAGCCGCCGGCTGCTGCTCTGGACTTCATCCAGCCCCTTGATCCCGGTGTTTCCCGGGCGCTGGCGCCCTGCGGAGTGTCTCGTCCCTCTAAATCCGCCTGGCTGACAGGCACTCGCGATCCTTCTGGATAAGGGCTGTGGGTCTCTATCTCCTCGTCCTGTCACCATGGTTGCATCGCAAGTGCTCCGTTGCGCTTGACTACAGAAATTTGGCGGTCTTGTTAAAGAATGGAGGTTTCCTGCTTGCCGTAGTTCAGTTATGCGATGCTGTAATTGCAGAAAAATTGCCCGTTGCTTAGCTTCACCTGTAGAAGTCTCTGCCCTCCAAAATATTTTTTTATAAGTGTACTGTACAGAATAAAGATGCAGGGAGGGAATCATTAACGTCTTTCACTTGACCCGTTAGAGGAGGGTTGAATTGGAGATGCTGCAGTTGTACGAGAGACTCGTGGATTGCTGTCACAAATGGTAATGTGGGGACTCTGGGATGAGGCATAATGATTTCAATTTAGCTGAGACATTAAATAGGATTCTTTACCAATTTTCTTATTGTAGCCTGGTATGTGCCATGTCTAGCTTCACTTGAGACCCTCCAAGAATTATGTAGGAAGGAAAATCTCACATGTAAATCCATTGGAATCACCAACAGGAGTCTAAAGAGTTATGAGGTGGAGTATTTGTGTGACTACAAGGTAGAAGAGGTAAGAGAAACACAGACCAATTTGGTCACTCTTTCAGCTGAAATTTGGAAGCAAATCAAAGGTAGTTTTGCTCATAATATAAAGCAGCAGGCAATGAGGACAAAGCTTTTGCTGGCATCAAATTAAATATATTTTGAACTTTGAACTGTAAACAGAAAGTGGTGTAAATTGCTACTTTCAGTATGCGAAAGGAAGATCTTTTCCTGAAATTACAGACATGTTAGAATATGAAATGTTTCACCTTTGCGTATCTGATGCTTTAGGGTGGTAGCTCAGTATGAATTATGATTTCTCTCCTTTATTTGCAGACACGTGTCTTTCTCTCTCTGTTCTTTTAGTCTGACGAAGAATTAGGGCCATGTGCTGCAAATGGATTCCTGTGAAATTCAGACTCAGGATTTGTCTTTGTTAAATGTTAAGTGCAAAATGTATGCTGCTTCACTGTAAACACAACATTACATGTATCAAATTAATTGCTATTCTGGGAGGATGGTTGATATTACCAATAGTGGGGTTTAGACTTTTTTTCGCTAAATTTTGGATTTATTTTTTTTGTTCTGTATGTGATACGACTACATTCTGCTTGTGCATACGAGTCATACAGCGAGTTAGCATAACTTACCACCTGCCCTGACAAACTAGCCTCCTCCTCCTCCAGGTATGCCGTTAGCAATCAGAGTTCATCCCAACTTTTGATTTCTTTGCCCTTAGAGATGATTTATAAAGTATGCAAAGTTGCGTTATAAGTTAACTTGCAAACAAAAAACCTGATTTTTCTCTTCCTCCCCAGCTGTAATTTTTGTGGGGACATCAAGGCCTTCTGCCCTGTGTACTGATCCTTAACACCAGAGCTCTTGTGTTTGTCTGTGTGCTCTGTGATGCTGGATTTGAGCAACATGAACTCTGGCTAAATCTGTATCTGTTTCTGTATTTCAAGGGCAAAGCATACTATCTTGTGAAATGGAAAGGATGGCCAGAATCTTCAAATACTTGGGAACCTCGGAAGCATCTAAACTGCCCTGTGCTTATTCAGAACTTTCTTAGAGACAGGAATGAATACTTGTCTCGGGGGAGAGAAGGCAAAGCAATGAAAGTGAAGAACCATGTTAAAACTTTGAAACCTGCAATTGCAGATTATATTGTAAAGAAGGCTAAACAACGAATAGCTTTGAAGAGGTGGAAAGAAGAACTCAACAGGAAAAAGAATCACAAAGCAATGATTCTGGTAGAAAACACCGTGGATCTTGAAGGCCCCCCTTTAGACTTCTACTACATCAACGAGTATAAACCTGCTCCAGGAATAAATGTGCTCAATGGAATAACAACTGGCTGTGAATGTGCTGACTGCCCTGCTGAGAAGTGCTGTCCAAAAGAGGCTGGGTTTATTTTGGCTTACAATAAACGTAAGAAATTGAAAATCCAGCCTGGCTTGCCCATCTATGAGTGCAATTCCTATTGTAGGTGTGGGCCTGACTGCCCGAATAGGATTGTACAGAAGGGGACCCCGTATTCTCTCTGCATCTTCAGAACCAACAACGGCCGTGGCTGGGGAGTAAAAACCCTCCAGAAAATTAAAACCAACAGTTTTGTGATGGAGTATGTTGGAGAGGTAGGTATGTATTTATCTCGTGTAGGTGAATTAGATACAATCAAGGAAATGTTAGATAAAATCTTAATGAGCTTTCTCTCAGTTTTAACTCTTCTTGACTTTTTCACCCAGAGGGTGGTCAGACACTGGAACAGTCTCTCCAGGGAGTTGATCACAGCACTGAGCCTGACAGAGTTCATGGAGTCTTTGGACAATACTCTCAGGCACATGGTGTGATTCCTGGGGATGTGCTGGGCAGGCCAGGACTTGGTGATCCTTGTGGGACTCTTCCAACTCAGGTTATTCTGTGATTCCACTGCATAATACATCAGTCTGCTTTTGAGTAGAGAGATAAAGGGACATTCAAGTAGACAGCAAAATTGTGTTGTCTAGAACGTTCCTTCATTACAGAGCAGTTGTAAAAGGTCAAAAATAAAGAGAATATTTATCTCATGTGGCTCTAAAGAATTATTTTAGATACATGCCCTAATAGTATTTCTAAAGGCAAGTTGTTCATTTCTTTCATGGCAATCATATTCTTCATTCTTTCCTGATCGTCTTTTTTGTAGTTTTTGCCATTCCCAAAGCACAGCCCTTTATGAAACTCTGCACAGTATTTCAGTCCCTTTTCTGTTTTGTCTGAACTTCTAAGGTGGTATTTCCAAGCTTTTTTTTTTTTTACTTTTGATTAACAGCAAGAATAAAACTCATAGTATGGATGTTATCTATTTATTCACTCTCGTGCTGCTTCAAAGAGAACTTTTATGTTATAAAATACAGACCTTGAGTTACTCTTGAGATTTTGTATTGCCCTGCGTTTATGTGGTTCAGCTTCTGCTCTGTTCCAGGGCTCTTCACACCAGCAGTTCCTGGCAGCCTCTCTGTTACAGTGTGTTGCATTTCTACCACAAACCTGCCTTGCTATTATGTTGACTCAAAGTATTTCCTTCTGTTCCTTTGTACAATGTTTATGGTCTTAAGTAGATTTCCTCCATGCTTCCTGCTTCAAAGCTTCTAACTTCTCATGTTCATCCACTTCCTTTAAGTATACAAAAGGTCAGACATTCCAAATATCTCTGTTAATGCAGAAAGGTGATTATGTAATTTTGTTGCTTAAAAGAAAGAGTGTATTTACCGTTTCACTTGAATCTATTGCTGAGTTCTCATATCTCATCTGTCAGATTTCAGAGGGATTTGTTGTCCAATTCCATCACATTCTGTATCTCTCTTGCTGCCAAATTATTATTTCTTTGCTGAATCTGTCCAACAGAATGTGTTTAATGTGACAGGCTGCAGATGAAGTTGTTTAAGCTGTTTCATCTGTCGACAGTGACACGTTCACCTAGTTGAATAGATTGAGCTTACTGATGTCTGTCTGAGCTGCCATGAATAGGATCTTTCATTGCAGTCAAAAATAGCAGGAAGAGATGCATCTGGGAAGAGAGGAAATGAATATCAGGCTGTAAATGTGGCTAAGTTTTAAAGAGTGATACCTGTTGATCTGTGCAAAGGGAAAAGGTTGTATCTTGGTTTTATGAGAAGTAAATGAGGCTTTCTGAGTCTAATGGAAAAAGTGTGTATATAGAAACTTCAGGTAATAACAGTTGATTGTATTGTCATCATCAGAACTATTAATAGAGGGTGCTGCTATGTTTTTTTTTCAGAGACAAGGTAGTGCTGTGCATCAGCTGTAGACAAATTGAATCCAGAGAAGCCTCAGTCAATAATTAGTTCAGCTGTATGTACTCTTATGTATTTTTCATTCATTAGATGGAATGCTATTTCACCATCAAAAACTTATTGTGTTATTTTTTACTAAGTATATTTTCTAACTTGGTCGTGATTTTTGTTTTGATTTAGTAATAGTTAATAATATGATGCAGGTTTCTTTTTTCCTTTTTTTTTTTTTTTTAGGTGATTACAAGTGAGGAAGCAGAGAGGCGAGGCCAGTTCTATGACAACCAGGGAAATACATACTTGTTTGATTTAGACTATGACTCAGATGAATTTACAGTGGATGCAGCTCGATACGGAAATGTGTCCCACTTTGTGAACCACAGTGTAAGACCTTGTTTTGTATACTGATTTGGAGAATTGCCATAATTGTGCTAGAAATGCCTTCTACTGTAAACATTTCCTTACTGTAGTCACAGCTTTTCTGTAGTAGTTTCCTTCATGCCAGCACAGTCCAGTTAATCAGATGATGTAATAAATAGAGCAGAATACTTGACCTTACTTGGATTGAGACTGCCTACAAAAATCTGGGGGAGAGATGCTGCCTGAAGTGGACATCCTATAGGACTGGAGTTTTCACTGAATCAGCCGGTTTTAGAGAACGAAAGTAGGGTTGGTTTGGGTGTGTTTTTTCTGAGTACCTGAAATACTTAACATGTCACAGGTCCTTAATAAAAATAGGGAGTCAGCGATGACAGCAATCGATGTGTTATTTTGTAGCCAGGCAGGATGCAATGTTACTCTGTATTTCATCCTGCAAACTTGGTAAAGGAAAAAGAAAAATTCCTGTGCTTTCTTAGGTATCTACGGGGGAGAAATATAATTTTTCCTTCTAATCTAAACTTGCCAGAGAACTCAAAAATAAATTTTAATGAGCAGCTTTTGGAGTGTTTTGTTCAACTGAAGTACCTAAAGCAAGTAGGCTGAGCAGCATATGTAAGGATTCCTGAACTAAAATTATTATTTCTTACTGATCCAATGTTTGTGAAGTATGCAGTCAGTGTTTTACAAATACAAAAAATTCATATCTTCAGGTTTGTGAGATGATGATAATTGTATTTCATACAGGTTTGCCAGGGAGAAGGATGAAGAGTTTTAGATACAGACAGTTGCTCTTCACTTTTGCAAATGGGAGTGAAGTATTCTCAGTCTTCAGTGTAAAGTTAAATGCCTGTAACTTCACTTCTGATTCTTTAATGTGTGATATATTTCACTGTTAAAGAATAAAAAAGCATGCAGAGTTTAACAGTCTCAGGGATTACTGACTTCTGACACTTAATCCAGAGAAAATGAGGAAGTGATTTCTAGTTCCAGCTTAGTGACCTTCACCCTCCTCCTAGCACCCAGACCATGGCAGGGAATTTAGAAGCCAAGCAGGTTTGCTGTTTGCAGTAGAAAGTTATGCATAGCGTGAAGAGGTTATCTCTGGCCTGGAACCAAAACTTAAACATCAGTATGGAGTAGTGAGTTTGTGGGGTTTGAAAGACTAGGTTGTTTTTAGTTTTCTTTCAGCTTTAATTCTTTTTATGGGTTTTGTTGGTACATACTAGCCTCTAAATTTAGCTCTAATTATTTTTGTTGTCACCTTTGAAGATGCCATTGTTTTTATAGGTTGTTGCATGTTAGTATAGTCTGCACATTGTGCAAAGGTTGCCTTCCTGGAAGGACTTGAATCTGCTAGGAAGGTTCTCCAGGAACATTATTTCAATTTGTTGATTTCAGAAGGTAACTTAATTGCAGACTTCTGTCACTGAGATAAGAACCTGTTCTTTCTTTGCTGTGACCTTGGTTTACATAAACATTTCAGTGAAATTAAATGTTATTTTTTTTAAACAGAAACTGCATTAATTTTTGCTTACAGTGTGATCCAAATCTTCAAGTCTTCAACGTGTTTATTGATAACCTCGACTTGCGTCTTCCTCGAATAGCGCTGTTCTCTACCCGAACCATCAAGGCTGGAGAAGAGCTAACCTTTGACTATCAGATGAAAGGTCTGCACATTTTAACACGGTTCTTGTGGGAGTTTTGGGGTGCAGGTGGGTTTTACTTGGTATGGTAATGATGGTAGCATTTCAGCTCAGGCAAGGCTTTTTATAACATAGCTCTGGCTTTCAGAGCGGTCATCGCTCATGACATGCAGTGCAGAGAAGAGCACACCCAGAAGCTTTTGCCTGCATCTCTAGTGCATTGCCTCCGTTGGTGCTCCTAGCACATCAGGGATTGTGGCTGGATTGTCTGGTGAAGCAAATGATTTTGAAGCTTTGTCCCAGGAATGCTCAAAGGAGTGGTCAGGCTGCCCTTAAATAAAGCTTTCCTATATTCAAAATCGGCACTGCAGGTAAACTACTTCCTAGGTAGTCTGCTAGTGATAGTTACTAAGCTAGATAGTAAGACACTTGTAATAGCTCAGCAGTATGAGGCACCGTAGGTTTGTCTTTTGAGTTCTGATGTCTGTAGGCCTCAGTTGTGGATGTAGGTCCTATGGAACAGGTGTTTCAGCTGGGATAGAGTTAATTTCTTCTCAGTACCTGGTCCAGTGCTCTGTTTTACATTGAGTATGAGAATAATGTTGATAACTCACTGATGTTTTGGTTGTTGCTATGTACTGTTTTTCTTAAGTTGAGGACTTTCTTGTGTCTCGTGCTTTGCCAGTGAGGAAGTACTTAAAAAAATGTAAAAAAAAAAACCAAAAACTGGGAGGGAGCCTAGACAGATGAACTGGTCAAATGGATATTCCATTCCAGAGAATGCCATGCCCAATGTAGAAACTGGGGAGATATCCAGAAGGGAATGATCGGAGTTCAGGGATGATCTCTGGGCATCAATGAGCCATAAGTAAGCAATTGTATGAGTATCACTTGTGTTTGTTTTTTTTTTATTTTACTACTACTACTAATAGTAATAATCAACATAATCAGAGTATCATCATTATTACAATATTTTACTGTTTCAGTTATTGAACTGTTCGTATCTCAACCTACAAGTTTTACTTTTGGTTCTCCCTGCATCACTAGGATGGAAGTGAGCGAGTGTCTGCGTGGTGTTTCATTGCCAGCTGGGCTTAAACCACGACACTGCCAAATTGCTCTTGAATCTTAAAACTCCTCTTTCTCTCTGTTTGTGACACTGACATTGAAGGCCCTTGAAGGCCAGCTGCACTCTCAGCTGATCCATGTGGGTACCTGGGGGGTACAAAGCTCAAGTTTGAGTTTTGGATTCCGATGCATATGCCAGATGTTGTTCAAGTAGCTGTAACAAGGGTATCAGTAGAATCTGAGTACAGCTTCACACACAGCTCTTTGAACTGGGCTGTTAGAAGGGCTTTAGATGCTGTTTGAATACTGGGCATGATCTTGGTCTCTTTTAGAACTTCTTTACATGTGTTCATCTGTGTTGCAGGTTCAATAGATCTGACTTCAGACTCTGCTGAAGATCTTAGCCCATCCAAAAAGAGGATCAGAACTGTCTGTAAATGTGGAGCCGTGTGTTGCAGAGGTTATCTCAACTGAATTCGGGTATCCAAAGTCACAAATATTTTGTTCTTTTTAAGTGTGTTTTAAGAAGACTTTTCTTTCACACATATATTCAAGTATTCTTACATCTAACGTAAATAACAATGGTGAAAACAAGGTATTGTGTTTGTAATTGAAATGGCATTGGCCAAAGAAAGAAATTGTAGTGTTTCAAGCCAATACAAAACTGATTGGGGATTAAAAATCCATTTTTCTAGAGCAGTTGTTTAGGAAGCTGTAAAATGTATGCAAAGAAAACTCTAAAATGTACCTTGATTGAATATTCCTAGAATCATAGAATAAGATGGATTGGAAGGAACCCTCAAGGGTCGTTGTATCTAGCTCTTAGTCCTGCACAGGACATCCCCAAGAGTCACACCCTGTGCCTGAGAGCACTGTCCAAACACTTCCTGAACTCCGTCAGGCTTGGTGCTGTGACCACTGCCCTGCAAAGCCTGGTCCAGTGCCCAACCACCCTCTGGGTGAAGAACCTTTTCCTAATATCCAGTCTAAACCTCCCATGACTCAGCTTCAGGCTGTTTCCTTGAGTCCAGTCACTGGTCACCAGAGAGGACAGATTGGTACCTGCCTCTCTGCTTCCCCTTGTGAGGATGTTGAAGAGCTCAATGAGGTCTCCCCTCAGTCTCATCTTCTGCAGGCTGAACAGACCAAGTGACCTCAGCTGCTCCTCATGAGGTTTCCCCTCAGACCCTTCACCATCCTCATGGCCTCCTTTGGATGTTCTCTAATGGTTCAGCGTCTTTTTTTACATTGTGGTTCCCAAAGCTGCCCCCAGCTCTCGAGGTGAGGCCGCCCCAGAGTGGAGTGGGACAATCCCCTCCCTTGCCCAGCTGATGATGCTGGGCCTGATGCACCCCAGGACAGGATTGGCCCTCCTGCCTGCCAGGGCACTGCTGGCTCATGTTCATTGTCATAGACAGTGAACACACAGAGTGTGAGCTTTCAGCCGTAGGCCTTCAGGAGCTGATTCCAGTGGGATGAAGTGATGCTACATGTTTTCTCTACCTTGAGAAGTCAGGAGGCATTTGATTTGAATTCTAAATCTTAGTTGACTTAGTTGCTTTTTTGTCATATAAAGAAAAGCTTGAAGATCTTAGCAATAACATTTATGGCACCAGGGTGAGGGATTAAGGAGAGCCAGTGTGTAAATAAAGGTTCACAGGAGTGCAAGTTGTAAAATGTCCATGGAACTCCATGCAAGGGAAGTAACTGCAGAAAGAAAATTAGAGAGGCCAAAGCTCAATTAAAACTTAACCTGGCCACTTCTTTAAAGGATAGTAAAAAGTGTTTTTATAAATACATTAATAGCAAAAGGAGGGGCAAGGAAAACCTCCATTCTTAATTGGACACAGTGGGGGAATATGGTTACCAAAGATGAGGAAAAGGCTGAGATACTTAACACCTTCTTTGCCTCAGTTTTCAACATTAAGACAGTTGTTCTGTCCTTAGAACAGGCTTCCTGAGCTGGTAGATGGGGATGAGGAGTAGAATGGTCCCTCTGTAATCCAGGAGGAAGCAGCTACAGACTTGCTGAGTCAGATGCTCATAAGTCCATGGGACCAGATGGGATCCATCCTAGGGTGATAAGGAAATTGGCAGATGAGCTCACCAAGCCACTCCATCATTTACCTGGAGAAAAGGAGGGCTGACCCTATCTCTTTCTACAACTCCCTGACAGGAGGGTGTAGCCAGGTGAGGGTCAGTCTCCCAGGGAACCAGCGATAGGACAAGGAGACACAGTCTCAGGCTGTGCCAGGGTTGGGGGTGGTTAGGTTGAACATTAGGAAAAATTTCTTCACAAAAGGGGTGATTGGACATTGGAGTGGGCTGCTCAGAGAGGAGCATCCTGAAGGTGTTTTAAAAAGCGTGAACATGGCACTCAGTGCTGTGGTCTGGTTGACAAGGTGGTGTTCGGTCATAGGTTGGACTTGATCTCAAAAGCCTTTTCCAGCCTAATCAATTCTGTAACTAGTATTAACAGATCCCAAGTGTAAAACTTGAACTTCTTATAGCTGATGTTATGTAGGATGTTTTCAGTTGTTGTGCTCTGATTTTTAGTTAGGTTTCTATAGTAGGACTGCAGTTCCACAGAGCATTTGTAAATATGGAATTGTCAGAAGTAACATTCGCTGTTTGTTTTCATTGCAGAAATTTGGCAGTCGTGGCAGAAACAAGTTGCTGGCTGCAGTTTGGAAATAGATAGCAAAAGCTTAAGGAGAGCAGGCCATTGTCTAACAAAGCCATTGTATTGCGGAGATATGCTCTGTTATCTGTTAGGTGCAAAAGAGCCCTGGGATTAATGTATATTCACAACTGGTTTTGGTTAGATTTTTACATACTGTGTCTTTTTTACCTAGTGACAGACTTCTAAGATACTAGGCCTGTATTTTCTGGTTGCAAAAATGTTAACTTCAGTGAAGTTAGACTAGGGGTGAGTATACCCATTTGCTGTAGACATTTGTAAGATGTTCTTGAATGTAAAGGCTGAGAAATGTGGTGTTCTTCAGCTGCTTGAGTCATCTTTTTTTTTTTTTCCTGATCATCTTAAAGTTGTCTTAATCTATTCATAACATATGCTAAGTTTTGCTTGGCTTCAGAACCACTGAAGAGCAGTTGAGGTGGGTGATGAGTGGAGTTACAGCCAAGGTCCATGCTCTAGGGATGATCCACATGCTTTTCTCTCATGGATTCAAAGCTGCTAAAACTTGCATATTGCTTACCAGTCATGTAAATGTTGACAGGGTCAGGCAGAATAATGTTGCTCCATAAATGGATGCTCCATAGCTGGATGCTGGCTATGTATCATAAGTCAGCTAGTTACCTTTATAAGGTTCACAGCTGTTGGCTCAGGTGAATGAAGTCAAGTACCCAGCATGTAACTGTTTACTTAATTTGTTAGAAAATGCCTTAAATTCCATGTTAATTACTAGCACTTCAAAAAGAGCATTTCAAGGTTGTTCCTTAAGAAGCACAGTTGCATTTGTACTGAAGATCTGGCTCTTTGGTAGCAAATGACATTTTATATGACACTAGCCAAAATCAGTTTTACACTTTTGGTGAAGAGCGTGGGTCACTGGAAATGCTGTGTGAGTTTTGTAACCTACAATACAGAGATAGACATTGAAATAGAGACTTTATATTCTTTAATGAATAGGAAAAAGTTTGCTTAGATTTAAAAGTATTTGATGTGATCAGGCTCACCTGTATCCACACAGTTGAAAAATGCTGAATCTTGTCTGTTTTTATCATGCTCTATCTCTAATGATTTTTTTTTTTAATTTAAAATTTTAAGTGGAATGTGGCGCTTTAATGTCAACAAACTCTAGATGATCTTGCAGCGTTTGGAGTCATTAGTGCTTTCTCTTGCATGTATCTCAAATGAGCAGTGCATTCCATGCGGATGGAATCTGCAGTCTCCAGCTCCTTAATCCGCTGCAGTCTGCAGCCCACGCTGTCCCTGCAGGACGGAGTGGCTGCGCCAAGAGATGGATTCCTTACTCCAGCCTCGTCTGTGCTCAGGGCACAGGGCAGGCCCTGAGCTCCTTCTCTCCCCATGACCAGTTTGATTGAAATATTGCAAGTAGATGCATTTTAAAAGGTAACAGTTGTGGCAGTTGTACTGGAGTGCAGTGTCTGCCTTTTCCAGAGGCAGAGAATGTTATCACCAGCACTGGAATAACACTGCTGTTTGTTAAGGATATGTGTGTTATCTTCTGCCATAAATAAAGAACTGTTAATTTATGTTCTGTGAGGCAGCAGTATTTTGTGTTTATTTGAAGGAAACCCATAGATCCAATTTCCAACATAAGAACGTTGACCAGTATTTTATATTTACATATTCACAGTGTATTTGGATTGCAGTCAGTGACTTAGCTTAATGGGACACTGTCACTTTTAAAACTCCTTTTACTGTTTTTATGAGTTTGGCAGAAAATCGCCAAACTGGAAATGGAGAAAAAGCTGTTTTCAACTTCTTAGGGAGGCTAAACCAGCCCAGCTTCTGCCGTTGTTTTGCTTTGTGCTCTGTTGGCATTGTCATGGTCACCAGTTCAGTCGTGTGTATGCACTTCTTGGGGGTTGGTGACCTATGACTTGTCCTCCAGCTGTTCGTTTTTTGTTGGTTTTATTTTTATTCATTGATAGCAAAACTAAAGCTGCAAGATCACCTGTAAGAGAAGCTATTGCCTATTTATTTAATCTCCAAGTTAAGTTAATACTTTGGTTTATTTTTAATGTATGTTTTAGGAACTGTATTAGAATATGCAGTTTGTAAGCTCAGGAACATTTTCTTTTCATACTGTATCATCTCTAGTATTGCTATCTTCCTATAGTTTTTGATAAAATAAATTAAATTTAGTTTTTTGCTTCTTGTTGTCATTTTTAAAAAATTAGCCTGTCAAAATTAGTTGTAGCAGTAGAATTCGTTTTAAGACTGCAACCTCTTAATTCCTGGCCTGTACCCAAATTTTCCAGGACTCTAAGGACTTCAGCAGAAGGGACCATGAGGAAATTATGTGTTTTCATTTTAGGGCTGGTGAGGACTGGTATAAATTTACACTTGATTACATCTGGAAATTAGGTTAGCAAATCCCACAAACGGCAGGAAAGGTAACTGTGGAGAAATACATGGATCTTTGATATGTTTAAAATCATACATACATACTTTGTCCCTCCTGCCTCTGTTCCCTGTGGCAGAATGCTGGTTTAACGTTCACATGTCACTAAACATGGCACAACAACTGAAGGCACAATCAGAGGGCAGAGATGTTGTGCTGAAGTATGTTTAATTCTTTGGGACTTAAGACCATGGATGGAAAATCTCTGGGATTTTTAGATGACTTTTGTGGTTTGCATATTTTGTAGGCATTCCAGTTTAGGAAAAACCTGAAATACATTTCTGTGTTAGAAGCTAAGAATTTTGGGAGAAAGCTACGATGGCACACATGCATGGAGAATATATTGTCTTGATTTAAAACAGTGAAGTCTAGAGAATATTGCAGAGGAGGTGAAGTTTTGTAGTACAAGAGCCTGTCTGGTATACCAGGTTACCTTCTGTGGCTGAGTTACCTGCCAGAGCAGGACAGGGCTGGTAACTTGGGAACCACAGGATTTAAAGTTTTTCTGAGGAACAATTCAGAACAAACCAGAACACAGAGGAGATGATGACAAGTTGTTTGCAATGAGTTGGAGGTGAAGCACAGACAGCAGTCTACAGGACCTAATTCAGGAGTTACAGCTCAGTGTAAAGAGAGACTTTTTGAAATGAACAATTTGATTTATAACAAATTAAAACCCCCCTCACAACCTCAGTAATTCTCTAATCTGTTCTGCAGTTATTTTTAAAAATAACTATTAAAGAATTTTAATAAAGATTAAATTGTTTTAGTAATGATAAACAATGGTAATAGTGACTAAAGCCAAATTACAGCTGCTTTGTTTGCATGGTCATTCTTAGGTGTTCCCTCCCGCAGTTAATAGTGTGCTATTTTATTAAAACCTGAGATCACATTACAAAGTCAAACTCTTAGAGCTCATGATAAACACTAAATTTCATTTAGTGTCCTACCCTTAGTTTTTTCTGGTCCATTTTTTGTATACTTACAGTCCTGGAGAATTGAACCTTGGGAGGTAGAAGGCTTTTACTGTATTCCTTCCTGGGAATACTTTCTGAATACTTCCTTTTCATTATTTCATGGAAGAAACAATAAAGGTACACAGGCTGCAAATTCCTAGTTCTGACTGTAAGATATTTCTGAATAAAGCATGACTCAGCATAGCTGCAGACAGTAACCCACAGCAAAGAGAAAAAGAATTCATGTAATAATAGACATGCTGGGTATTTCCACAAGGTAGTTGGTTATACCTGTTCTCAGGAGACTTTTTTCTCACTGATTATGTTTTCACCTGCTGCGAGCTTCTTGTATAAAATGTGCAGTTTATCTGGCTGAGGTGCTTCAGCATCAGGGGTCAAGGGAATTTCAAAGTCAGAGGAGCTCTGGGAGTCCCTCCTCAGCTCCAGATCAGGAGTCCTGGAGCTGTCACTTATTTCCACCAGCACATCTTGAATGTGGGCAGTGCCATCTTCTGCAGCTTTCTCACAGCCTTTGCCTTTCAAGCCACAGGCACCATCGTGAGCACAAGGTCTGTTCTGATCTGGTAGCTTCCCCCTGCTGCTGTCCAGCTGAGTGTCCCTGGGACTCTCCTGCAGCACAGGAACCACTGCTCTGCTCCCACCTTTGCTGAGGTCCAGGGCACTTCTCTCCTGGGAGGTGATGAGCACTGTGTCCATTTGGCTATCCCAGCCCTGGCTCCCCTGCTCTGATATGTGTGTTGACTGGGAAGAGTTTTGGGAGGAGATGTGTGTTGAGTCACTTACTCCATCTGAATCGCTGAAGAGTGACTGGGACCCACCAGCATCTGCTGAAGATAGGATGTTGTCCTCATTTTCAGAACTTTCCTCCAGTTTATTAACTGTAAAAAATTCATCCCAGCAAGGGACATTGGCATTAGACTCCTGCTGGTCACTAGTTACTCCATTGAAATTGGCTGTGGAAGTGGCATCTGGCTCGTGGGAAAGAAATTGAACTGTATTTTTTTCAGATTCTTCATCATCATCTTCATCATCGTCATCATTTGATTCCTCACAGTCCACAAAGTCTACCTTGAGGGAGGTGTAAGTTGTGGTCCCTTTGTAACTTTCTGTGCTCTCATTAATGTTTTCTTCAGAATTTTCAGACTGTCCTGTGCTGGAGGGCCTGCTCTCTTCTCTCTGCTGTTTTGGAATCTTAGGCCTTGTAGAAATTAATTCTGAATCAAAGAGATCATCTTCATCTGGCAAGAAACAAACAGAAAATCACTAAGAAAAGTTCTCATCTCTGCTAAAGTCTCGTTGAGAGCAAAGTTTTAATAAAAATTAATTTAGTATAAATTGAGGAAAATGTTCTTTAACCCAGCTGAGATTTTGCAGGATGATAGTGACAGTGTTTCCCTTGCCTTGGTTAGCACAGTGCCTCACAGAGACAGAACAAGCTTTCCTAGGGCTGGTCTAGGACTGAGGGAAAGAACTCCATCCAAAATCTTAGAGGGCTGTTGAGCATTAAGTACATTTTAAGACTGCAAACAAGTGTGTTTTTACACAATTAGTGCTCTCTCGCCCTCCTAATACTCAAATTCACGTAATTTCTATTTCTGTTGCTTTGAACACACAGACAGACTGGTGAACAGCAAAGCTTTTGGCACCCCTGCTTAGTCTCAGACTTGCATTTAAGGCACAGGAGCAGCAGCAGAACCCTTACCTGTATCAGATAATTCTCTTTTGTGGGCTCTCTTCAGTGTTCCTAAGGGCTTGTACCTGGGTTCCATGATTCTCCTGTATGACCTGCATAATGGCTGTAATCTGAAAGGAATGAGAAAGGCAGTTAATATTTAGAACTTAGCAGATCGCTTCAGGAGCAAAAGTAAATCCTTTAACTTGTTTTAAGTGCACTGCTCCATGCCTTTCACAAGCACTGCAGCAAAAATGTTAGAGCAAAGGCAGCAATATCTAGGACAAAGTCCTTGATTCATTGGTAAGCTTCAGCAGCTGAAAGGTAGAAATCTGTCCTTTCAATATATTTACCCTAAGACATGTACATTTTTTGGAAACTATCTTGTCGTTCCTTCCTTACAGAAGGCAAGCTGATAGGGTTCAAAATCTGACTACAGTTTTATTCAGTGATTATTAAAGTCTCCTTTCTTACTAAGGAGGAAAGGAAAAAAGAACAGGAATCTTTGTTCTGTCTAGACTAAGAGACACCACAGTTTTCCTGCTCCTTGAGGGCACTTTTTAAGCTGCCAGCATCTACAGCAGCACAGGAGAACTGGCCTCTGATGCTGTGCAGGGGAGGAGTTAAAGTCCCCAGAGAAACCATCTTTAAAAGAAACTTCTGAGAAGTAGCAATGACAGATAGAAATGGGTCACAGAAGACAGTGAGATGAATCTGTATTCAACTTCCTCCTAAACAGAGCTTACCAGCAGAAAAACCTCTACACACAGACAGAAGTAGAATACAAACTCTGAGACTTAGCTCAACACACCTGTTCAGAAAACCTGCTTCAGAAAACCCAAGTCTGTGGGACTGAATATAGAAAAAAAAAAATCTGACAGACAAGTAAAGCAAAAGGCAGTGGCCTTCCTGAGAGGTTGGGACTCAGGAGGGGAATTGTCCTTATAGGAACAGAGTCTGGATCATCTCTCTCCAGCAGCCACTTGTCACTTACATTTCCATCACTTTGTCCTCTGTGGCACCCATTGGCAGTACATTGGGATACACGTTCACAGGACAGATATAGCTCAGGAAATCCTTGATCTGAATTCCAGAAAAGAATAAGCAATGTAACAAATTACATCAACAAGTAAAAATGTCACCTAAAGGCAGCACTGATGTGAGCACATCCAAAAGTAGTACTAGTAGTCTTTATGTAAAGACAATGTAGCCCATGACTCTGTCAAAGTGGATATCTCTGGAACAAGGAAGCAGGCCTGAAAGGATGCTGAGAACAGCCTCACCTAACACCTCACTGCAATTAACAATTACTACATAGACCATCACTGTATCTGAAAGAAAAGGCTAGGCAGACCTGGAATGTGATCCAGTGCTTCCTTGTCCTTACTGCTGCTGATCTTTTCAAACATGCATTTTTCTTACTGGAGTTCAAGTCTCCAGTTTTGCAGATCAGGTATTCCCTTCCTATTCCTGAAGTCTCTCCTAAAGTACCCTGGAAAAGCCCATTATGACAAAACACACAGTTTTTTCCAAGCATTACTCTGTTATCTTCTAGATGATCTCCAGTAAATTTCTTGAAGAATTGTGTCTGGTTTGGGGCACTCCTGCTGAGGCTTTTTCAGTGCTGAGCACTGGAAACACTTGCAGGTTGCAGATTACACTGCTGTCTGTACTGACAGCAGGACTGTCCTGGGATGACCCCTAATGATATTGCAATTTTGTATCTAGCAGCTATTTACTGTTATTTTTGCCTGTTGCTGTTGCACTTGTTAGGAAACTTACTTTTTCCACTTCTATCTACTCCTGTTCATTTCTTATTGGTGGAAAGGGATTAGTTGAACCTGTAAAGGAAGACGACTCCTTTCGGAGGGTTCTCCTTGAAATTGTCTCAAACCAAGACAACCAAAACCATCTGGTTTTGCATGTGGAGGTAGGAGTGTTAGAGTTACACTATCCCCCATATTCCACCAGCAAATTCCACACTGAGACCTCCATCTAAAATCCTGCATGGCAGAGCAAATTTAAACATATTCAGGATCTTAAAAACAGTACTGCCTTCCTCCATTTTGTAGTGCAAGACTTTGTGACAGATTGTTAGCACTGATCAGTTTCAGTTTCTTAGGAGAAAGTAGCATTTTTAGAGGTCTATCAAGTCATGTTAAATGAAAATGTGTGATTGTGGGGAGGACGCTGCAATGATCAATTTCCTTTTACTCTTTTAACACAGGAAAAGGGGCAAGAGCAGCAGTCAAGATGTGAGAAAATTTCGTTTAAATGTGTGTGCTGAGAAAAGAAGGCAAACCCACCCAAATCTGAGTCACAATAAATAAACAACATATTGTAAACTAAAACTCCATGCTTTAAGCATTGCATAGTTACACAATAATCAAAAATAGAAAGGCAGTCAAAACAATTGTAGAAGAGACCTACTTATACACTGAGAACAGAGAACAGGAAATTGGCTTGTAATCCTGCCCTAACAAGTTCCTTTGCAGCTATATTAAAACAAATTTCTCTGTCTTCAGCATTCAGAACTTCGTATCTCCTTACATTTTATTACTGACAGGATTTTTTCTTATGACAAGTTATGTCATCCACTCCAGAATAATCAAAACTTTTTACATTTTTTAATCAATGTATACTCAGTACTAGAAGTATACAAACCTCGCTGTACGAAGAATGGAAAGAGAAACAAGCTCTGTATGTTCTCTCCCCAGTCCTAAAAAAAACAGAAGAGGCACAGAAATTAGGTAACTGCTCTTCATCTGTGGTCAACAGACCAGCATAACCTACTCTTGAAGTCCATTCTGAGATACAATTATAAACATATCAGGCAAGACACAAACTGAAACAACATGATGCTCACCTCACTATTACACTGGTTTTCTTTTTCCTTTCCCCAAACCACATTGTGGAGGGTTTGATGCTGATTATGTGCAGGGGAGTTCCATTAAGGCAAGTCATCCCACAGGGCAGTCTGTTCCCTCGGAAGCAGTCATCATCCTGTCCAATGGATATAAAATTAAGTTCACCAGTGACCTTTTTCACCCAGAAATTAAGCAGCATAGTATCTAGCCAAACCAAGTTCCTCTCTCACTTCTAATTCTCTTGAAAGACCCTGTCACAACTTGGTTCTTTAGTGCAGCTGGCAAAGCAAATCAGTCAGAGACTAATGCTCCAATGTGCCATCTCATGTTCTAACTGTGTTCCTCCAAGCTGGAGCCTCCAGCCTGACAGACATCCCAGAAATGGATGGCCACATGCTAAAACCACACAGTGCATGGCTGCAGCAGGCATCATCTGAGCCTTTTGATACATTGAAATGGGTAATACCTGATTGATCTACTCTGCTGCTTTTACCACTTCACTTAAAAACACCATTTTTAGGCTTCAAATACAATTAAATTACTTCTAGCATAAGCTAATAAGCTAATTAATGTATTTTCCCTAAAAAAAAAAAAAAAAAAAAAAAAAAAAAAAAAAAAAAAAAAAAAACCCCCAAAAACCCCCTAAACTTCAACCCACTAAATAAGGTTTTCACTCATTAAGCCATTTCACCAGTCTTCATTAACCCAAGAGGCCCCAAACATCAGCACCTATAACCACACTGTCACAGCAAAGTTAGGGGAGGCTTTGCAGAATGAACGCACCCGAGGATGTCGACAGGCGTGAATCTGCGTGTGTTGATCTGTGGTAACATGGCACAGGATTTCTGGCATGTTCCTGAACATATCAAGTTTGTTCATGTGCACCTAGAGAAAGCCAGAATTTACTCTTTATTAGTTCAATGTGTTTGCCAGACTGCAACTGGAGCAGCTACACAGATGGGATTCTGCTCTCCCGAAATGCTGGCAGGCATTTAAATTACTCCCACTAGTGTCCAAGCAGAGATGTGTCAGCCAAAACTTGGACATCTAGAACAAGTAGAACATACCACCTATACTGAAGAAGAATAAATACTCATGAGCAAATCAGAATATATATATACTAACTATTAGTGCTGTATGCAAATGACTTTTATCATTCACAAATTAAAGGGAGGGAGGGAGCGAGGTAAACACTGAGAATTAACTTCTCTTTGGAAAGTCCAGATGTTCCAGACTGAAGTCAACTAGTTACTTCATTTTGACAACAACTGCACTTTTTAAGGGAAGTTAACGAAACAGGCCTAACTGTGACCTAGAGCAGCCCTCTGAACAGCCACTGCCAGCTCAGTGTTGGCCACAGTCATTACTGAGGATCTGTTCCAAAGCAACATTTAGAGAAACATTACCTTGATTCCAAGTTCCTCACTCAGGTTTATGAATAAATATTCATATCCATAAGCAGCTTTGCAGTTCAGCCACACAACATGATTATGAGAGAGTGAGGTCCAGCTTCGCACTAACTCCAAGATCCCATTTAAACATTCCTCCTGAAAAGTGTAAAAAATGCTGTCAATCATCTTGAAAAATACTTCCAAAGTGCTGTGATTTAGTAATGCAAAATGGCATTGCCTTGCAAGATTTACCTAACAAAGGAGTAGTTAATTAATTAACAGTTTTAAGGGCCTTTCTTCTCACAATTTATTAGACTTACCCGGCTTGGTATGTGATAAAATTTGGGATCACAAAAAGTAGTGTCCAAATACACACTCTGGATGTCTTTTACCCTGGAGGACAGAAATGTGATATCAGAGTAAACATTGCATCACACTGCTAGGATACATCACCTCCTCTCTTTTTAAAAGGAGGTAATTCTACCTCTTGATTACAAAGAATACATCAAATGGGGCTTGTAACTGCAGTATTGCAATTGTATTTAATCCAGAATAAAAAATGAGGAAAAAAAAATGAATACCTAGCTAAACTGTCCATGCCATATGATCTTCTATATCCCACAAATAGCTTACCTGGTCCCTGAATGCAAAAGCTGCATTCTGGCTGCTTCTCCTTTTGCAAGCCTGAAATCCCCTGTGTACAACACAGTGCCATTCTCACCTTCAAACAGAAACCTGCAGACAGCAACACTTGGGTCAAATTCCTCATTAAATGTAGGTGGTGAAACATTTAAAGTATTGAAAGGACATACATGACTGAACCTGGACAGTGACCAGCTGGCAGAAGTGTCACCACTACATCTTCTTTCTGGAAGAGAGGGGTTAGCATTATTTTCAGACTGTACTAAGTACTACTAGTACTTTTGTCAGCACAGTGAGAGCAATGTATTGCTCCCCACAGCCTCCTGCAGCATTTAGCATTCCTTTTAAAACCAGAGAGTCTCTTTCCACTGCAACAAGCACTAAAGAGCAACCACCATCCTATCAAGGCAGAAGAGAGGACCAAGTATTGTATGGTGCTTATAAAACAAGTTGGACAGAAGACAATTCTGCTTCCTTGGTTCCTGGTGAGAAAGTACAGAATCACAGAATAGTTTGGGTTGGAAGAGACCTTTGAACTTCATCCAGTCCAACTCCCCTGCAATAAGCAGGGACATCTTCACCTAGACCAGACTGCTCAGAGCCTCATCCTGACCTTGAATGTTTCCAGGGATGGGGCATCCACCACCTCTCTGTTCCAGTGTTTCACATCCTCATTGTAAAATGCTTCTTCCTTATATCTAGTCTGAATCAACCCTTTTTCTGTCTCTAGAGGAGAGGAGGGGCACATACATTTTAAAAATAGCTTGTGCACTTTGGATGCTGCAGCTGTGTTTCCTGTACTCATGTAAACAACATTACTGCCCATGAATGACATATGAACTGTTTTTTTCTGTAACTTACCTCACCAGATGTTTCATCTACTAAAGAGATCTGAGTTGGAGTTTCAACTTCCAATGCAACCTGTAACAAAATGATTAATTGCATTATAGGATTTACTGAATATTCTCTTTCATGTTTATGTCACGGTATTTATTATGTAGACATCTCTAGCACTCACTGTGGCTAATGCTAAGCCTGTAAAATTATACTAATTTTCCCATAGTAAGTCAAAAATTTCCATTTCCAGTGGAATAAATTTTCCTAAAAGCTATCTAAAAATTAAATGGAGATGCCTCAACCAAGGTGTACATGCCTAAAAAAGTTAGAGCATGTTGGACTTCTATCAGCAACAGCTCTTGCTCTTCTGGATGGATCACATGCCTTATTTTTGGATGACTGCAAAGCCCAAAATATCCCAGTCCCACAGCAATGGATCTTACTAGGACAGCTCTGTGCTGCAGCACTTCCCATTGCCCCCTATTACCAGAAGCAGAGCCCACAAATCACCAGGAGCACGTATTCCTGTGTTTGTGCAGAGATAATTATTTTTATTTCTGTAAAAAAACTCATGTTCAATTTCATAATGCCTGCATCTGCAAAGGGAAGGAAATAACTTCAAGTCACATCTGTACATAACACTGATCCCTTGCAGTCTGGCTCCAAACACTGGAAATCATGTAAATTTATTAAGTTTTTCAATGATTTTATACTAAAACTTCTTTGTGTTATAGTCCATTATCAAAAAAAAAACCAAAAAGGAAAACCATATAACTTTAGATTATACACATGCCAACCAATAAGAGACTTTAAATGAAGCAGACAGAAGTGGACAGAAGCAAAGAGACATGAGCAAGGTAAGGAAATGAATACAAATGATCAATACAAATGAATACAAATTCAAATGTACAAATGATCAATATTAAGATGAAGGCCACGTAAAGCTTAAGTTGAGAGAAAAGGAAAAATTTTGTGGAGAGAAAAATAAACAACAAACAGCAATAAACCAATCCCACATAGTGAGGAAAGTTGTTGGAAGTACTTAGGCCCTGAAACACTGTAACAACATCAATATTTAGACACTCCTGAGGAGCAGGGAGCTGCTTCTTTCTGAGAATCGCCACTTGGAAAGTGTTATTTTCAAAATAAACACAAACTCACAATATGATTCTCCCAAAACTTGTATTTCCAGTTAGTCAACAACAATTCCTTAGTTACTGGTGAGCAGTAAAGTTTAACTTTCAAGCTGTGAGGAGACAAAAACCACAGATAAGTGTTTTTTAAAGCAGACATGAGGTAAAATCTAACAACACATCAGCACCTAACACCCAGTACATCAAACCCTGCACTCAGAAACCTCTCATGTGAGCAGACATGCAGATCTGGAAGCCTGCAGGCTTCTCTTCAGTGCAGCAAATCCAAACCTACCCCTGTGTGCCCCTGCCTGCATGGTTTTGTGCAGACACAAATGCAGTGTGTGGTACATGGTCATGACTTATCTGCTTGTTTCCATACCCCTGCACACACCCCTGGAACAGGCATTTGGGACAGTAGCACACAGCAGAACACAGAATACTGCTTATGAACCTTGAGCTTATGCACAGAGACCTGATGAGGAAATAGATTCTCTGCTTGCATCAGAGCAGATGCAAGATCTACTCTAATAAATCAAAGAGAGCCTACGAACTGGTCCACAACCTCCCTGGACCCTTTGCCACATTTGATCATCCTCATGGTGAAAAAGGTGTCCCTTGCCCTTTCTTTATGCACTTCCAAGGAAAGTCTGGCTCCATCTCCTCTACCCCTACCTGCAAATAGTGATACATTATTGTCTCCTACTCCTAAGACTGAAGACATCCAGCTCTCTCAGCCTCTCCTCACACATCACATGGTCCTGGCCCCAGACCAGCGTGGTGATGCTGACCAAAACACCTATCAATTTATCATCCAGGGGAGCCCAGGTCTGCACACAGTACCCCAGAAAAGTCTCACAGGTGCTGGCCAGAGGGGAATAACTTCTCTCTCAAACTGCTTGCTTATACACTTCAGAGAGCACAGCTGGCCCCTTCACTGAACAGGCACAGCACTGTCTCTGGGTATCAACACTTCCAGGGAATAACAGAGAGATCCTCATGAAGCTCATAAATGTCATGGAGTTCAACAAGGCCAAGTGTACCCGAGTCTGGGCAACCCCTGGTATCAAAACAGACTGAAGGATAAATGGGTTAACAGCAGCCCTGCAGAAGACTCTGGGGTACTGGTGGATGAGAGGCTGGGCATGAGCCAGCAGTGTGCATTTGCAGCCCAGAAAGCCACTATCATCAAGGGCTGCACCACCAGCACTGTGGGCAGCAGGACAAGGCAGAGGATGCTATCCCCCTGCTCCGCTCCTGTGAGACCCCACCTGCAGTGCTGCATCCAGCTCTGGGGACCCCAGCACAGGAAGGACAGGGACCTGTTGGAGCAGATCCACAGGTGGTCATGAAGATGCTCTATGAAGGTAGGCTGAGATAGGTGGGGTTCTTCAGCCTAGAGAAGAGAAAATTCTAGGGGGGACAATACTGCTACCATTTGGCATTTAAAGGGGGCTTTTAAGAATTATAGAGAGGCACTTTCTACGAGGATATGGTGTGGACAAGGGAGGCTGACTTAAAATTGAAAGGGGGCACCAGCCCGTACCTGCCCTCCAGCCTTCTCTTCAGGGCGGTGGCCCGCAGCCCCTTCATGTGATCTGGGGAGAGAGACATGGGGTCAGCCGGGGGACACACGGGGCGGGGACGACGCACAGGGGGGCGGGACACAGGAGAGGGGAAAGAGGGACGCGCGGGAGGGGAAGGAAGGACCCACGGGGGGACCCTGGCGGGCCCTCACCCTTGTGGCAGTGCGACAGGAAGAAGGCGCGCGCGCGCAGGTTGTCGCGGTCGAAGCGGTCGATGGACACGGCCGGGTACTCGCGCGTGCGGCCCCCGAACCGGCTCATGGCGAGCAGCCGGCAGCGCGCGCTTCCTTCCGCCCGCCCGGCCCCAGCCAATCCCGATGCGATCCCGCCCCACGCCGGCCTATCAGGGGCGGGCACGGCCTTTTAAAGAGGCCGTGGCGGGCTGTTGCCTAGTGACCGTTGGCGTCGTGAAGGGACAGCCGTGAAGGGACAGCCGTGAGGGGACAGCCGTGAGAGAGGGACCTGTGAGGGGTTTGGGGGGTGGAGGGAGGCCGTGAGGGGCGCCGCCATCGCGCCTCGGCCGCCGCTCCGCCCCGAGTGGGAAGAGTCCCCGTTTGCGACTCTTGAACCGAGGTGGGCCGCCTTAAGGGCTGGGTGGGCGGGTTGTGGCCGTGGCCGTGGGAGCGGGGTGAAGTTACGGTCGCCGCGCAGTTACTGATGCAGGCCAGGACGTCTGCCTGGGCATTTTGGAATGTACTAGGAACTGTGGGGTAGGTAGAAGTCATTGAAAAGAGGGGAACTTAGATTAGATATTAGGAAGCATTTTTTTACAGCGCGGGCGGTGAGGCACTGGGTCAGTTTTCCCAGTGAGGTTGTGCTGCCCCAGCCCTAGGAGAGTTCAAGGCCAGGTTGGATCAGGCTTTTACCAACCTGATCTAATGGAAAGTGTCCCTGCTCATAGCAGGGGGTTGGAACGAGATGATCCTTAAGGTCCTTTCCAACCCCTTGACATCCTATGAAATCTCTTATTGGCTCTTCTGAGACTCAAGCAGGTCCTGTGTTGGGTGACTTGGGTTAAGTGATGTAGGAAAGCTACAGCCGTCTTCTGCTGCACTGCTCCAAGGCCTCTCCTGCCTGGGGACATGGTGCTCCTTGTCCGGGCTGAGGATGCAGCAGGGGTCCCTGTCCCACTTGATACCCTGGCCTGGACCCAAGGTGCCCCTACTCTTCAGCTTCAAGTTCGCAGGTGAATATGGGTGTGCACCCTAGATATATTAAAATGGATGAAGGTGCAGACACCACTCCTCCCCAGCACCAGGCACACAGGCTGTGACCCAAAGTCCTGCTCCACCTACTGATATGGCACCCCCCACTCATGACAGCCCTCCCCCAGGAGCTAATTTTTCAGGACACATCTTGTTCCTGCTGGAAATTTAGTACCCTCACCTATTCAAGATATTATAGGCCAAAGGTGCTCGTACCCCCAGCCTGACTCCAGGAGCTGGCACCAGTGTTCACTTGTACACGAGTCTCACCAGGAGCTGGCACACTGTCCTTGCAGCACACACACGTGGAATACAGAGTTTGTGCAGAGAGACAGTTAAGATTTAAGAAGGTACAGTAGGGTAGCACAGTCTGTAATGATCAGGTATGGGGCTTAGCTGGGCATGTAATACTGACTGGTCCTGTTTTACACAGGACAGGCTTATTCTATACTTCTTTCTGTCTATTCCCATCTTTGTTTCTCACTGCTCCTGCACATTCCTCACAGATCTATACAGTTCCATGGATTCCCACACCTCTCCTGAGTTCGGGTCCCCCTGGTTAAGTCTTACCAGTGCAAAGTCCAGGCTGATCTCCTGAGATGTCATTCCTGTAGTTTTTTGATAGCCCATCTAGTAGTGCTAGAGTTGAGATTTTTTTTTTTTTTTTGTCAGATCCTTGTCTCTGCATATTTTGTTTGTTTCCCCCTTTTCCCAAATTTCCCAGTTGACAAGGTCCCTGATCAAATAACCGTGCTGGAATATCGATTTTCACACTCTTCACATGCCACATGACTGGCCAGGTGTGATTCTCATCACCACCTTCCTCATTTGCTGCTCAGATTTGAGTCCCCATATATTGCTTCACGGCTTTTTCACTTTCCAGTGACCCTGAGCTGCAGTGAAAATGGTCCTTGAGCAGATGCCCTAAGGGAGCAGACACTCTCCTCCACAAACCCTGACAGCTTGTGTAACTCTTCAGGAAACCACGACCAGTGAGCCCAGGCTAGTCAGGATCGCACAGTAATTGTGTTATGATTAACAGTAAAAAATGTGTTCCCAAGGCCAAAGTACTCACTGTTTACCCTAAATTAGGAGCAGGCAAACATTGTCATGTTAGCAAAGTCCACTTCACTGTTCAAAAATTCCCCTTAAATGAAAAATGTTAATATTAAACTGAGTATTTTCTTACCGTTCTCTTGTCTTCTTTATTGGCCTTTATCTGTCTGTTGTCTTTCATCTCTTCCCTGAATTCCTGGCTGGAGTACAGCTGTCCTCTGCTCTGCTACAATGAAAACAGCTCTGTGCCTGGAACTTGGACACATAATAGACAATGAACACAATTTTTAAATAGCAGCCCCAAAATGGAATGCTTTTATTATTCGAAGTCACTAAGCTGGAACTTTCAATACATGATCTTTATTTTTTGGGCAGGAACACCTGTGGACAGGAACTGTGAATTAATGGTGACTCAGGAAGTGCCAGACCTACCCACGTCTCGAAGAAAAGCAATCATTAGGTGAATCCAGCACGTCCTGTAAAGAAGAACTTAACACTAATGACATGTAAGTTATCACAAGACACTTAATTTCATTCTAGCTTAGCATTTATTAAGATCTAATGTTATTGCTAGTTATATTGACTGTCTGAAGTCAATATTGACTGACAACAGTTCTCATCAAACACTGATGAACAAGTACAGAGCTTTACAAATCCTGTGACAGCTACAAAAGAGCCTTTTGCAGCACAGGAGAAAAAAACTTCTGTTGACATAGATGTCTCAAAGAATACCCTAAATTTAGAATAAGGATCTGTGCTTATCCTGTTAATTTGTATTTGATACCTCATAACCAGATGGGAAAATAACTTTTTTATTTTAGTAAATGGCTGCTTTCAATTGTAAAATGCTGCAGTGCCTGGTAAAAGAATGCTTGGAGTACTGAACTGCGAGAAATGGTTTAGTGAAAAATGCCCTTTTACATATTTTTATTGATCTTTAATAACGTTCATTCAGTAAGAGATGAAAGGCCCTTTCTTTGTTTCCTGATGGCTTTCATACAAACAGATGACAGGCGTGCAGACTTCTTTCTGCTAGTTCTACATTGTGATAACAATAATTCTTGATATAATTTTCCCAAAGATTTTTATCTTGTGGTGCGAGACTTTTGTTCCAATTTCTGCTTTTCTAAAAGACTCGTGACATTTTGCATTTGATAAGATTTCAGCATTCAACTTTTCAAGCTCTCTGTTGATATAGGAACTTGCCAAGTAAAGAAATTGGGCAAAGTTTGGAGGCAGCATCCTATCCACAGGGAAGGAAACTGTATTCATCTTCTCACTGCAGAATCCAGGAGCTTTCATTCCTTGGAGATGCTTTCCTAATTATGAAGCTGAAGCTTGGTGACATTTCAAAACTGGAAAAGGACTCATCTCTGATCATACTTGCTAGGCATGATAGTGATGTGTGTGTTTTGCTTGCAGAAGCAACAAAAGTTCTATTTGAGTAGCAAAATAAGATATGCTTAATAAAGCAAATGCAATGAAATTCAGATATAAGGCAGAAGTCAAATGATTTTTTTTAATGTAGTTCAAATCCATCTCTGGTGAATATCCACTGTTAGCAGCTTTTTAAATTTTTTTTGCTGTTGTTTTTGGTTTGTTTGGGGTTTTTAAAATTTATCTATTTAATTAATTTTCTTTTCAGTTTGAGTTTCAGCTTGTCCCAGTTCTGCTCTTTCCAGGTTTAGCAGTTGATTAACCTGTTTGCTATGTCTGAACAAACGGGTTTTGTGTGAGGAGGAAGTCAGTGGCAGTTTGATTGGGCAGAGGTAGAAAGGAGTCTCCTTATCCAATTTATCACCGAAGACCTTATCTCTGTCACTGGCACTGTGCCCATGTCACTGACTGTGCATTTCTCCTTTCCTCTCCTCTCCCATTCTGAGTATTTGCTGTTCCTCAGTAACAGCCCAGATTTTCGTTCTGTGGTTCCCAGTTTGGTGTCACTTCAAGAGCAAGAAAGAAAAATCTGGACATCTGCCTGCTTGCCCCAAGGGGACAGTAACTGCAAAGATGTGAAATTCAAAAATACTGCATTTAATATTTTTAATGCATCAATATGCACAATTAAATTTTAGGAAAGTTGAGTCAAGATGTATATGGAAGTACAGAGGAGTTGGGTTTGTTTGAGATCAAGTAGTGCATTTGATTTGAACTGCTTATAACTTTTTCTTTTTTTAACCTCAGACTTTGAGCTCTGTAATTCCCTTATTTTAAATTTTTGTTCTATCCATTACTCTATGTCCCCTTGCTTCTGTCTTCTCTATTTAATTTTAAGTCTAATTTCAGGAAGATGTCCAAAGTTTCTGAAGTCATGACTAAAGCTGACATCAAACCAAAATCTATGCATCGTGCCAAAATATGGTCAGATGATGTAGAGAACTTATACAGATTTCAGCAAGCTGGATACAGAGATGAGGTGGAATATAAACAAGTAAAACAAGTTGATGAGGTAAGATTTAGAACTTTGTAAGAGTTACTACTTTAAACTTCTGTCTCATGTAAAATGATTAACTAAAAATGAAGGTGCTGCTTATTTCCTTTCATTTAGGCTAGGTTCTGATACTGTGTGTTTCCTCACAGGTCTCACTTGAATTCTTGAGCTGCTGTTAACTCTGTAGAATAATTCAGAGAAGTGAAACAGAAATGCTAACACTACCCAGCTTGTGTTTTGTTCCCTTTGATGCATTTAGAAGCATCACAGATCTCTTTGAACAGATGTAGCTGATCTCCAAAGGAATAATTCAGTGTTGAGGGAAGAAGTGTTTCAAAGTGAGTTCTCTGAAGCTTTCCCATTTGTCTATCAATAGACTTGATAGGAAACTCACTGGCTGTCCATGGAGTCAGTTCTGTGTCATTGCTGCTGCTTCAGTTTGCAGTTGGATTGTGTGGTAGCACAGTCAGGCTTTGTGCACACTCAGAACTTGGCCTCTATCAAAATTATGTCCACAATGGAAATATTTGATGCCAGCTGTACTAAAGGCTGTTGTGACACAGGCTCTTGCAAACACCAAGGATTTGTGCCTCTGCTCACTACAGTTGGTGGTGATCTCCCCAGGACATCAAGTGAGCTATTGAGTAGTGCCAAATATCCAGTGGCAACGCAAGGTTCAAAATAGCAATCAACAGGTTAATACAACAAACAATATATAATTTTTATTACAGCTCTGCAAAGCAGCAAATATAGTATGAAGAACAGACTTTTAAAAGATGTTGACCTCCTGTGCACATAAGAAACCACAGAAAGTTCCAAGAACTCACTCCCCATCCAGTTGACTCAAAACACAGCAAAACATGTTGATGTGCATAATGAGATACAGTTTATTATTTTATTGTGTGCTCTGATACCACTGCAAAGGCTGTGGTATAATTTTCAGTAACTGCAGGAGGAAATCATGTCATTATTGTGGTAGGATCTCTGTGTTTAAGATTTATGGCACAACCACTGGCAGTTAAACCCTGATGAAAGATAAATAACACTGACTCATTGTAATGTGAGTGTGCATTCTGTTCCAGCCTGCCAGGGCCTGGCAGTGATTCTCTTTCAACTTACATATTCCAAAATGCCTTGTTTAGTCCATATTGGGTTTCTATAATGGAGTTGTTACTAAAGATGCAATTATAATGTAGGTGGAATGAATATTAAGGCTGTTATGTTTAGACAGACAATGCAAATAACACAGCTGTATGCCTGAAGTCATAAGGTAAGTGAGAAAGCACTTCTGGGCCTCTCCAATTAGAGAATGTTCCAGTCTGGCATCCTCCTGCCAGCTCTGCCTGGAAGAGAAATAAGATGCTTATTACCTGATTTTTAAGGTTTAGTTTAATCAGAAGCAGGCATAGGTGCTCAAGCTGAAAGAGCTACTAAAGCCATAAAGCTGTTGAATGTGCAAATGCTGAAGTCTTTAATTTAAAGCTTTACACTGTGGAGCAGTGAAAAGCACCAGGGTGATGCTGGGTTTATGTGGGACTGATCCTACTGTCTTTGAGACTGATACTTTATTTCTATGAAATTGCTAATGAAAATCACATTTCTCATGGTCAGAAGGATCTGAAAGAAACCTTTAAGTGTATGTCAGTCTTACAGAAGCAGAGTTTTGCAGCCTCTCCAATTACTGAATAACTGAATAGCATCAATGTTATATTCCTAAACAAGGTGTTTTAAAAACTTGTCCAATTTGAAATTAGCCTGTTAAATATCCTTAGATTCCTATATCTAGGCTTTTCAGATCACATAACTTTATACTAAACCTGAAAACTAGTTTCTGTCATCTTGTTCTCAATCTGTTTTTAAAAGTTCAGCAAGTTAATAGAAAAATAGTATTTTGATGCGAACGAGGGTTTCCTATAGAAATATACCCTATATTCCTTGCAATGTCATGCACAAACATCATTTAATATGAGCATGTTCAGGTGATTTTATACCTTTTTGTTCTACTTATAGGTAGAATGCTGGCCAGAAACTGGATTTGTTAAGAAGCTTCAGAGAAGGGACAATACATTCTATTATTACAATAGGCAAAGAGAATGCGAAGACAAAGACGTCCATAAAGTGAAAGTTTATGTGTATTAGTGTTGTTACTGTTTTGGTTGGTTTGTTTTTATAAATCATTTCTGTAAGTAAATGAATTGTGTAATCTGTCTTACCTTAAGTATCCATGTCATGTTTAGATAGAAAGAGGAGTGCTGGAAATGTAGAGAAGCCTGAACTATAGACATAGAAACTTCACTTTTTTATTCCTATAAGCAAAAATCTTATTATTCCTCATTTTCCTGGTTACAAATGCTTCGACATAAAGCTAAAAAAGCTGGTAAATGGGCATCATATATTTCAGTTAACTGTATAACATCCATTGTAAGTACAGGCATCAATCTTTATTCCAAACAATATAATCTTGTTGACATTCGTTAATGTCAGCCACAGTCTCTTGGTGTAGCTAAGGGTTATGAGACTCCAAAGGGCCAAAGTGAGGCCAGAGCACTGACTAACATTTCCTTGGAGCAGAGCAAGAAAAACAAGCAAAGAATTTAAGTGAAGGACCAAGTAACAATGGCCAGTGCTGGGCTGCAGATATAAAGACTGGTTATTGCGATAGAAAGTCACAGCAGAAATGTCTTTGTCCATCCCCAAAGTATTTTTGTCAGGTGCCAGTATTAATTACTCAAAGAGGAAGTATTAATTGACTTAGTAGCATATACCTTCTTGTGGAGATGGATTGTGGATTCGGTGTTGGGAGCATGGAACGTAAAACACCAGGGAGAGCGTGAAATCCACACTTGGTAATATTTAGGGGAAAGTGAGGTACACAGATGATATGTGGTATTTCTGGGCAGAATTCATCTCATCTACCTTCAAATGTTACATTATCAACATCTACACCTGATCTTGTTTTTTGGACAGCCTTTTGTCTGAATAGAGAGAAGCTCTTGTAGGTGCAATTAATTTAAGTGCAGCTATGTAACCTTTTCTTTCAATGTGCTGCTGTGACATCAGCTCTGCAGCAGCTGCCCATACCTAGGCTACTCTTACACACTCAGTGAAGATGAAGGACTGTACTTACCTTCATTCATGAGGGAATTTAATTAAAAACTTTGAGATGCCAAAACTCTTGATAATTGACCACTAGAATAGATGGTTGTTATGTAAACCAGTAGGTGTGTTTGTGGTAGTTACAAAAAATTTGTTATTGATATTTCCTATCTCTAGACTGTTGACCAAGAGTATCTGAACTTAGCTTTAGACATGAATTAGCAATGTACATTTGACCACCTATCTTATGGGTGTTCTTCATTTATTTGAGCTTAAGATGGAGGCAGACTCAAGGTAAGAAATAGAGGATTTACAGCTCCTAGTCAAAATGGGTGCAATATTTAAAAGACCTCATTGACAATGACTGGTGATGGTATCCTCATCTTATTTAGACTACTTGAAAAGTTTTAGCTTAAATTTGTATGAACTCTGTTAGAGAAATTACTGAAAGATATTCTGAAGCAGCTATGAAACTTACATTCCCAGAAGGTTTTAATGGCATATAAAGAGAGAGTTACTGCAATGTAGAGAAATAAAACATTGCTGCAATGAATGTCACCTCAGCCTTTCATTATGATTTCTTCTATGCTTGGAGTGCTCTGGATATACTTTTTTAAGACAGGAATTTTTGCATACTTTGCAGTTAAATAGTGGGAACAGAATAATTACCAGATAACCCATCTATTTTGTCACTTTAGTGGATCTCACTTTGTTAACTTTATAGATTCCTAAAAACAAAATATTCCAGTGGACATGAAAACAGCCTTTAAAGAATTCCATAAAAAAATAGATGTGTTGTGTAGCCAGCTCAAATTTATTGTCAGAAATTATTGCTATCAGCACACACAGAAGAAGTGAGAACATTTGGTACAGCCATTTTCTCAGTCTATAAAAAAGACATAGTTGGGCATTCAAGAACAGGAATTAAAACTGCAGGTAACTTTTTAGGATTTAATGTGGATTCTTTTCCTCAAGAAAAATTTTTAAAAGTTGAAACACATGTAAGAGATTTTCTGGGATTCCCTCATTTTACCTGACTACTCCTCAATATTTTTGCAATATTGCTGGATGCTTCTGTCTGTATTTTAAAACCATGACTGTGCATTTCATGCAGCCCATGGATATTTCACTTCAAATGAGTAGCATGGGCATTCATGTTCCACTTTATATGAGCTGACAAATCCTTCCCACTTTGAGTGATTTTCATAGGTATTACTTATACTTTTCAACACTGTCAGTGTAAAAAAAGATTGAATGTCGCTGTGGTATTTAAAATATTCACAGGATGAACAAGAAAGACAAGTCTTGTAATTAGTAAGACCAGTTTACAGAGATGTCCTTTGTCAAGACTGTGGTGAATTTGGGAGTTCTCTCAGTTCATTAGCGAAACAGCAGGTTTTGTACTGGCAGTGTTGGTTTCAGCTATAATTGTCCTTTGACATCCAGTTCATGCTAAACTTAAGGTGATGTGACCACTCCTCCAGCCTGCCAAAGCTCCTCCTGACCAGGCTTTGGTGTTCAGCTGTGCTGGCTGAGCATAAAGCTGATACCTGAGTACCAACAAGGTTTTCTCTGCTGCCTATGAGCTGCTCTCAAAAGAACTCAGTGTTTTATGGGATACATTTGTAACTGAAATATCCCTACCTCCGTTTTAAGCAGGTGGAACTGTGAGCTCACTTTTCTCAAGCTAAGTTATGAAGGAGTATCAGAAGTAAGCAATCTGGGGAAGCTGTGCTTCATTTAAGGGTGGCACAACAGTACTTATCAACATAAATAATTTCTGAACATCATTATACAAATTCTTTTAGTGAATTTTAAAGAGCTAAAGCACATATCTCAAGTTTTATTGCCTAGAGATGAAAATAAGTGCTATTTTTCTGATTTGAGTCATAGTAAAAAGTAATTCTGTAAAAAGTACTTTCCCAGGTACTTATCTGTTGGTATTTCTGTTATCAGGGAATACTGTATGTACTGCTCTCAATGGCCATTTGCAGCAGCTCAAGGAATGGCTGGTGGCAAGGCTCTGCTAGCTTACAGCTGCCTAAGCCTGATCTACTTGGTCTAATTCTAATTCCCTTCATAGCTTTGTTCAAGAAGAAAAAATCCTTTCTGTGCCTATTAAAGCTCACAAGAGTAGGGAAAACAAAGTTCCAAGACCTACTTTTCAGGCTTTGACTGCTACACATGAAATGGCAAGAGTGCAACTTTGTGTGTTCAAGGCTGGTGTGCTCTGTTTTTCAGGCTTTACTGGAATCCATTATGGAATGGTATTTTCTGACATTGGTTTGATTGCTTTGCAGTCACAGCAACTCAAAGCTCCTGATAGAAAGAAGTGGTAGAAGTGTTTTGATTTTCACTTAGGTACTCGAATAGACAATTGTTTTTCCATCTCTGAAGACAGTTGAACCTCAACTTTTTGGGTTGCAAACATGGTTCCCTGGTTTCAAAGTGTTGAAAATGGTTGGTCTCAAACTCATTAAAAACAACTTTCTAACTCCGCAGCTGTTGGTGCTGCTGTTCCTCACATTGTTGATACAAATGGGCCTGAAAGCAGCTGGAATGGAGTTCACCTACACTCCTTGCAGGTTCTCTCCTGGTACTCCAGTTCCTCTGAATTTGTCTTATTTATTGGATCTGCTTTCTCAGTAGCCTGCCTGTGCTGAACAACTCTTGGCAACTGCAATGACTTAAAAAAAAACCACAATTTCTTTCTTGTTGCAATTGAGACTTTGCGTTTAATTCAAGTCTGAAGCACAGCACCCTCACAAACAGCATTTAGGATGGTGGCTTGGGAATGTCCACAGCACAGAGTTCCAAGGTGGCACCCAAAAAATCACTGCAATGCAACTTTGAACAAACATAATAATTTTTATGGATGCTTTGTTCTGCCAGTGTATTTACATCTCTCAGTGTTGAGATAGAGTATCTTTGCTGCTTGTTGCTTTTGTTGCTCTTTTTTCCCCTTAATACTCTTCCATATTCTCTGCCTTCACAGGCACTCCAAACTCATGGATCCCTTGAAAAGCCTGTCCAGTGTCCTCTATTCTGGGTCCCTCAACCAGCCCTGGCTCAAACCCTCAGTCTTTTCCAGGGGCTGGCACACAGCAAAGGTAATTAAGTATGGGATTTAATCAGAAGGCAGGTCAGACTGCATGGATCAGGGCCAGGGCCCTGCCAGGTGATTGTCCTGCCCAAACGCTTGCTGTCATAAATGATCCCTTCAACCTCCTTCCTTGTCATCTTCCCATACTTGTTCCACCCTGATCCTTCCCTTCCTGTGTCTTTGGTCATTTCCCTAAACATCCTGTAGTAAGTTTTGTTCAGTCCCCCAAGCCCCCTCAAATACACCTGTGCTCTAATTTCACACTAACCATGTTTTCTCTGTCTTATCAGTTACAATATTGAGGCAGATCCTCTCCAAAGTCAGAGTAGCTCCTTTAATGGCCCATCAATCAGTGCCTGGCAAGCTCTGGCTTCCCTTATTGTCTCGCTAATCACCTGCTCGTTAATGGTTGTATGCCTGTGTGTTTAAATCACTGTTTTCCTCGTTATTTGTTATTTCTGTGATACGGAATAACCAAACAATTTACTGAAGCAGATGCTCTCCAGTTTGACAGTCCTGTGGCACGCTCCCCGAGGCAGGCGCTGGGCTGCGCTCTGAGCGATGGTGTAGAGGCACCTTCGCACCAGAGCCTCGCGGTGCTGCTGCCGCTCGCGTGTCCTGGCAGGCGGCAGCTCTGAGGACGTGGAGATACAGGGAAGGGAATGCCTAGAAGCAGAAGGAGGAGGGGGAAGGGGAAGGGAGGGAAGAAGGGGACAGGTTCAGGGAAGGACGAGCAGGTTAAAGAGTCAAGCACACATCAGAATTTTGCCAGCAGTCTCGTTCCCAGCGAAACCTCCTTCCCTGCTGGCAGCTCTTGCTGGTTGGGGAAGTAGGATGCGGTTCCAGCTCTTCGCTGCAGATGTTCCTCCTGCCTTGGCAGGAGCACCCAAATACCTCATCCAAGGGGGAGCTGTCCTGCTCGGGTGGATAAACTGCTGCCAGCTGCATGGGGGATAGAGCACAAAGCAGGGGAACTGGATATATGGCAGCTCTTCATGTTTGTCTGGGGTGTCTAGAGGATGTCTGCTGTGCTCTCCTGGGGAGCATCCTTGTGCCAAGTACAGGATGTTCCAGCCGGTGCTGGGATGTGAGTGAGGAGCAGCCAGCAGGTGGGCTGCGAGTGTGAGGAGAGAAGAGTGAGGATGCTGTGCCTGGAGAGATGGGCTGGAGCCAGGCACATGCAACACAGGGATGCGTTGGGCAGTGTTTCTGGAGAAAAGAGCCTGGTGTCCCTGCAGATCAACCTCCTTCCGTGGCTCTGGTTTCCTAAAGCTACAGGCAGAGTGGAGCAGCAAGAGTGGAGCTCTTGCTCTGCGGTGGTGCCAACTCCTATCCTAACCTCCCTGAGAAATACATGTCCATCTTGTTCAGAAGGAACTTGAGTCACAATCCAGAAAGACTCTTCTTCCCTCTACTGGACCCTTCAAAAAGGAAGAGGTCTGTATACCAGAGCTGAAATGTCACTGTTTGGAGGAGATGCTAATTGAAAACATAAAGTATCTCTCCAATAGCCTATCACTCACAACTTTGGTCTCAGCAAATGAGCAAGATTACCACACTTGCAACTACAGAGACAGAGATTTATTTAAAACATCAGTGGATTAATATTTTGTCAGAGCAATATTTCAACAGGGTGGAGAGGTAGATAGATGACAGAGAGACAGGTCTGAAGGATGAGTTCAGAAGAGGTGTTTAGAAGAGATACTCATTGCCATACAATGTATATTGCAAACAGATTATTGAGAATGCAAGGCAACAGGAACAGAAGAAATATAAAAACTTATAGATGGTAAGAAAAATATCACTGGGAAACTTAACTTAGGAATAGCTTCTCTGTTATTTAGAGTCTTACCATTTATATCCATCAGATGGGTAAAAACATCACACCAAGTGTTCATAATTCCTGCAAGGTAGTAGGATCCATCTATACCAGATGAAATAATTTACCATCTGTAGCTGAGGAGGGTGTGAAACATCACCTGCTAAATACAAACACTTTCAGTTCAGAAGTCTGGGGTCATGTACAATTTCAGTCTTAAGACCAGTAGCTCAGTACTCTCATTTCACTAATTTTAGATCTTAACAAACTTTGGAAAACTGGAGAGGTGCCAGAGGACTGATGGAGGGTCAACATGAACCAGTACTTAAAAGGGAATGATACTAGATTGGATAAACAGACTCTAATCAGGGATAAATTAACAAAGTGGTTACACAGTGACTCTGTCAATAGAGGTTAATAAGTATTTTGCACTGTGATTCACTGATCAGACTCGTCTGATACGGACAAGGTGGATACAGAGATGTAAGACAGATACAGAGCAGGCAGAGGTTTTCTTTCTGGAACATTATTTTGCTGCCTGAGGACTAACACAGTTTCCAAACACTGTCTTCAGTCTCAGCCCAGAGTTACCTGACTATAAGCAGTGACATGTGCTGAGTGAGACCCCAAGATGAGAGTTCACACCTCTCACTTGGGATGGAGCCCTCCACCCTCAGACTCTGTGAAATCCATAAACTTTAGTAAGATAACAGCTCTCTTGTGCAAGTAGGATTTGCATGACTTGCTTTTCAATTCAGAGGCTGTAGCCACTGCAGGATTTCAATTGCACATGCCCATGGAGAAGAAAGAAGCCTGCGGTTGGGGCAGTGCCAGCTGGAAACATTTCAGCACAAGAGGCAGCAGTCTGGATTTCAGGCAGATGTTTTAGTCAGCCTCTGGCTAGCCATTGTTTAATGGAGCATGTGCCTCAGAAACATCGAGTTTTGGGAAGAAAATCTCCTTCTCCTGGATGTGCTTGGCTGACAGTAGCCTTGAGGTGGCTTGGGAAGATGGATGAGCCACACAGACCCTCACTGCTGGTGGGATGACCTCTCAAAGTGTGCTTTGCTGTGGGCAAAGAAGGTTTTTCTTCTCACGTCTCTGCAGAGAATCACAAAATCTTGCATTTTGAGGCTGTGGTAGTGCCAAAGGGGAGCATATGCACATAATAAGGAAGGACAAATAGGTGGATAATTTTCTTTTCTGTCCATCCCACTGTGGAAAGCTAAATGACAAGATGGAAATCCTGCAAAATCAGGAGGTGGTACTGCTGCTCTGTGTCCTTTTGCTATTTAAAGTAGCTTTTTTCTTCTTGAAGAGCAGTACCAATGCAGATTTCCCTGTGATGTTCCTGCTGCCCTTGGTGGGGTGACAGGTGATGTCTGACTTGCAGATGCAGCAGATGAAGGGCTGTTTTGCTGCTCAGCTGGTGTGCAACCACCGGTGTCACACCGAGCTCCATCCTCTGCTCTTCAAAGGGGGGTTTTGAAGCAGCCCCACAGCTGCTGCCCCACTTAATGCCTGCCACCACCTCAGAGGAGCAGTTGGTAAACTGCTTATACATCTATCAAAAGCCCAGGAGGGAAATTTGCATTATATATGCATACGCATGAATATATTAATGAAACATTTATTTTTTTGAAGATTTTTTTTCTCAAAAATAAAAAATACTGAGGACATTTTTCTTTAAATCTCTTGAACACTGACTCTCTGCTGAGATTTTGGAGCATGAACAAGCCGATGAGAAAGCTTCTGCAATACAGTAAGTAAGATAATGTAAAAGAGGGAGAATCCACAATCCTCATAAAACTCAGATGCTGAAAAACCCACAAATTAATGAATAATTCAAACAATACATCCTTGAATGTTTCTGCTCCCTCATTTGCTGAGTCTCTTATCTGATCTCCAAGAGCTGAACATAAATGTGGAAAAAGTGAAATGAAAGAGTTTTTCAGAACTGTTTGAAGCCCTCTGTCTGCATTCTGGAGCTTGGAGGAATGCCATGGGCTGAGGTTTGCACTGGATCTGTGAGCTCATGCCTCCCTCTGCTGACTGCCTCCCCAGACCTCTGTCTCCTTGGCTGTAAATCATAGAAGGCCATGGCTGTTTTCCTCCTCCTGTTGGCCTGATGTTCCTCCCCATGTCCCAGGCAATGACAGTAAAGTCTGGGGAGCTGTTGGATGTGGGCTGCTCACATCAGCCCCACGGTGACAGTGGGTGTCACCCCAGCAGCCCTGTGTTCCCTTTGTGGCATCTCCCCATGGGTCCCAGTGCCACTCCGGTTTTCCATTAACACTAAATTAAAGCATCCTTATTTAGGGGGAAAACTCTGAAAGCAGTAAGGCAGAGACTCAAGGATAGTTACCATGAACTGAGAGATGCAGGCAGAGACCTTTGGCTATATCACTAGATTACCCCTGGGGTATACTGGAAATACTTCACTGAATTTTTTTTTTTGTTTGTTTGGTTTTTTGTGAGTTTGACTATGTTTGTAACTCCACTTGGTTCCAGTTTTAAAATCTTCTGGTCTTATAGGCAGCTACTAAATAAAACTGACTGTGGGAACTGCAAAACTTAAAGGTTTTGGATTCACTTCTCCTTTCACAGACCACCTACAGAAACTTCCTGTCCTCTCAACAGAACATGTGCCCCCAGCACAAGCAAGAAATGTATAATCTCAGCATGGCAGGATTAACTGAAAATCATGCCCCTTGCTCTGGAGGGAGGGCCATGCTGGCTGTCCTCAAGCTGGTTGTCCTTTGACAACCCTGGGTGACCCTTTCTGTAGAGGGAGTCAAACCCAACTCTTCTGGGATGATGGAGAGGGATCTTGGTGTTGTAAATGTCTTGTCCATTTATTCCTCTTCCAGAGTATTTCCTCAGGTTGGGGGCTGATAGAGATGAGATTAAAATCTATTCTAATGAACCAAGTTTGTTAGTCAGGTTTCCTTTGGCCTTGAAAACGCAGATGAGGTTTGTGTCTTGGAAGCTTTGTTAGAAAGCTCTGAGGAAACTGCTATCCTTTCAAAATAAAATGTGCCAAGTAGAACAGCCCCAGGGCCATCCTGCTGGGAGCTGAGGGCTGATTTAATAGTGCAAAAACCAATTACCAGGCTGTAATCAGTAATGGCTGTGTCGGGAAGCTGAAATCGCTATGGGGAAGGAGACAGGAGAGCAGGGTCTGCTCTTGCTGGAGCTGCGACTAAGATGAATGGCAGCAGAAAGGCCCTGCTACCAAAGAGTTATGGAATAAATTGATGCATTAGAAGCCCCAGCACATTAGATCACTTGAAAGGACACGCAGAGCATCAGCAAGCCAGGTCAGTGAGGGACTGAAGGCAGCACTGCCCAGATGAGTTACTGACCTCCACCCTGGGACTCCAACAGCCAGCTGGTGAGTTACAGAGGCAGCAGCATCAGTGACAGTGATATACAATTAGCCTTGGGATATACTGAAATTTTCATATATATGCTGAATTAAACCTTCACCCAGAGTGCAAAGAAAAACACATGATGACTTTTAATATAAATAAAATATTAGACAGGAGAAAGCATATAGTTTTTTAGTCTATGGTGGTGATGTTCTGAAGAGACTCCAAAGCTCTCTGCAATTTATGGGCCAAATCGATTTCTAGGAAGTAATGCCAGGAATACTTTTGAGGAAGGAGAGCTAAAGCTTGGCATGTAAACCTTGGAACAGCTTAACAGATGCAGCCAGCTGTGATAAATGTGAAACACACTAAATAAGACCAAGAGAGTTGTGTCCAACCTGTGCAGTACAAATCTTTCCAATGTTAAAGCATCCAAGATTTCCTTTGATATTACTTGCTCCATTAAAAAGCAGACCTTTTTTAATTTCAGACCTGAGAAGCATAGGTACTTTTCACTGAAGATTGATATGCTTACTTTGAATTGTAGAAAGAAGTGAATCTGCTTGGTCTGTTCCATTAGTGGCTCAGACTCTCACTCATCTAATTAGAGCTGCTGTCTTGAAAGTGATCACATCACCCAGGAAGAAGTTTCATGCACAAGTGAGTGGTCCAGGTGGGACAGATGTATATTGGTTAAGTGGAGAAGACCTGTAAAACTTAAAAACCAAGATACTATAGCAAAGAATAGGCTGAGAAACAGGTAACTCCCCTGTTCCAATATTCATTGATTATTGATTCATTATTATGTGCAAGTAACAGTTTGTTGTTTTCAGCAAGTTTTGCCTGTATTTTGCATTTGTTCTCAGTTATTCAGTGGATGTTGGAGGAAGGTTATGTCCCTTTGTCCCACTGAGCCACAACTCCAAGTATAAATGCAGTACGTGACACAGGGCACTCCCACAGTCATCCCCCTCCAGCACCCCCATGCCCCACCCAGACCCTACAACCCCCTGAGTATTTAATCTGGGCACAGCCAGAGCCTGCTCAGGAATATAATTAATATACAAATACTGAAAAATGAGCATAGAACCGAGTGTTCTGTAGGTCAAGAGCACTTGTGTGTCAGGAAGCCACATCCCTCACACCATGGATTGTTTTTTTCCAAGTGGCTCAAGAGGACATGAAGAGCCTCTCCAATGAGTCCTGGAGACCCTTCTTTCCCTGGGTAAGTGCTGGGGAGGGTTACAGGAGGCCTTTGTGCCTTCCCACCCAGTACTTGAGCTGAGGACACAGTCAAGCTCATTGAAGCTGTGATGATTTTCCGGCCTTACTTGAAATCAACGCTTTTCACCTTTGGAGCGGCGGCGCTTTGGTCCCTCGGAGAACGAGAGCAGCTCGAGCGCTCCCAGCCCTGTGTGCACACCATGGCCCCGGGCCAAGCGGCCCCCGCAGCCCTTGTGACCTAAAATGACAGAAATATTACGCAAGACAAGCGGCTGATTTCACTGGGCTCTTGCTCAAGAGCTGGGGAGCTCCCACGGCCGTGACCCGTGACCTACAGGGGGTCCTCGGATGACGGGAGGTGACAGGAATTGGAGCCACCAACAGAACAACTGCTGTGACAGTTCATATCTGCAGCTGGTGTTCTTCTTCCTGATCTTTTCACCTACAGACCTTGTCGATAAATCTTTTCTACCCAGCAAGAAGGAAATGGCCGTGCTATTTCTGCTAAATTGCAGTGGTATTTAGAGGAGTTTGTCTCTCAGGGTAGAAAGTCCCCTGGAATTCCTGCGGAGGTGCATGGCAGGGAGAGCAAGGCCAGGGCTCATTTGAACAAAAAGCTTAAAATCTGTCCTGGAAGCCACAACATTTAATGCATCTTAACTGGTTTATTTTCATCTTAAAACACACTTGTATCCATGATGGTCTGGGGGACATCCAAGAGGAAAGCTATTTTCAAGACCAAGTGATGTAAATAGAAAAAAATGAAATTAATTAAAAAGTAAAAAACCCCAAACCAATAAAAATAAATTTAAATAAAAATGAAATTAAAATGTAAATAAAAATAAATAAAAATAAATAAAAACTAACAGCAAAATGCCGCCAGGCTTTCTCACATGCCAACCCATCATCAGCTCTAAAGCAGCAGCAACAGTGACAATACATGGTATAATTTTGGCTAAGGAGTGTATACAGCAGAAGTGTTTCATTCTCACCAATCCCAGCCCCAAGAATAATCCCTCTCTTTTATTTAGTTTAGATGGAACTGGGATGACCACATGTAAGTTCGTTTTTCAACTCTAGCAGGATCAGATGCTTAAGCATAAACAAACAAACAAACACATAAATAAATAAATAAATACAACAGCTATAAAATAAAGGTTAGGTTGGATATCGGGAAAAGGTTTTATACCCAGGGGGTGGTTGGGCACTGGAACAACAGGGCAGTGCTCAGAGCACTGAGCCTGACAGAGTTCAGGAAGGATTTGTACAATGCTGTCAAGGCACAGGGTGAGGTTTGTGTGGTGTCCTGTGCAGGGCCAGGAGTTGGACTGATGTTACTTGTGGGTCCCTTCCAACTCAGGATATTCTACTTCTATGATTGTATGAGAGTAAAACACAACAAACGAAAACAAAATGAAAGAAAAAAAACACCAAACCTATAATAAGAAAAATCAAATCGAATCAAAACCAAATCAAATCAAGCTCCTTTCTCCAAGCTGCCATACCACCATCCCTAACGAGATTTGCTCAAATACCGCAACTTTGTTGGGCAACAAACCCGCACAGTCAGCGGCAGCGCTGCGCCGGCCCCTCCCGGAGCCGCA
>VZSR01001299.1:11845064-11895796 GCA_013398615.1 Brachypodius melanocephalos | reverse complement strand
GGAGTAAATGCCCCCGGGTAATGAGGAGCCTCCGCCGCGGCCACCCCCGAGAGCGGCAGCTCCCCACCCTGTGCCCCCGGGCTCGGCACGGAGCGCCGCAGGCAGCCGAGCGGCCGGCCCGAGCGAGGAACCTGCCCGAATCCTGCAAACAAATTTAAAAACCCCCTATGAAATAAAAATCCTCAGTCCCCCTCAAAACAGCATCAAAAATCAGAAAGGCTGCACCCCAATGGAAAACTAGAAAAGGAGCGCCCTAAATTCTAAAAGAAGGGAAAGATTCAAATTGGCGTAATTATTTTTAAAAACCCCTGAAATAAAACAAAAACAACCATCTCCCGATTAGTGCCTCAAACCAAAATAATCCATCAAAACTATCCCAAACGAACACTGCCCCAAATTAAAAACCCCCTGACCATATCCCCAGAAGTACCCCCCGCAGCTCCCCAAATAAAAAACTCACAAAATATTCCCCTCCCCTTTCCCCCAAGGAAATCAACTTTTAAAGAATCCTCCCCAAATCAACATCCTCCTAAAACTCTATCGGGAACTTGGGGCTCGGGGTCCCAGGGTCGGGGGGACCCTCGGAGTGGGGCTGGGAAGGGGTCTGGGCACGGGCAGGGGGTCACACAGCCGCTGTGTCCCATCAGGTGTGCCCCCCAAGCCGGGGCTCTGGGGCTGCAGCACCCCAGACTGCCCCTCACCCAGTTTGGGGGGTCTTTGCTGCGGATGGGGGGCTGCGTTTGGTGCCTTCCTGGGAGCTGATTTTCCTCCCGGGATGGAGGAGCTGGCGGTGGCGCCTTGGCTGCCGTGTGGCAGCAGCGGCTCCTCAGGTGTCAATCCCCGTAAATCCGCTCGGCTCCCGGCGCTGCTGCGGTGGGCTGTGCTGTGTTCCTGGGGCTGCCCGGCATCGGGGTCCCTCGGGAACCATTCCTGGAGGTGTCACATCATCGGTCTGTGACTTGGGGTTGTCCCCTGTTAGGAGGGGTTACCCGCTCGTGTGTGTTTGGGGGGTGCAGGCTGAAACTGCCTGAGATTATTCACAAGTATCGACTCCATCACCGCCCTCCCTGCGAGAACTTGGAGCTGCTGCTACAATTATAACGTTTAATGAAAACAAAGTGATACCAACGGGATTTTTGGGGAAAAATAGAATGATGTGGCATGGGAGGACAGACAGGACCCCAGGAAGATGAACTGCGGGGGACAGGTACCCCCAGTAGCAGCTGTTGGCCCTGATGGGGAGCACTGGAGGCAAGGGGCAGTCAGTGCCTTTGTTGGAGCAGTGCCCTGCAGCTGGGTCCTGTTGGTCGGTCCTCGGTCAGGGATTTTGGGAAGCTCCCAGCGATGGGCACTTCTGGGGTCTGGGATGTGCAATCGGAGCAAGGAGGCAGTCCTGACAGGTAACCCCCAAACTTTAATCGCCGATCCCTGTCTTTTTTCCAGCTACCCCTCTGCTCGCAAAGGGGAGCGGTAAATAATAAACGTGGGATGCTAATTTCAGCCCCTGGGCTCTAAAGGGGATCCAGCGTCCTGCACTTCACCCCCTGCCTCCCTTCTGCAGCTTTTTTGGAACCTGTCATATGGGCGAGCAGCGGCCAGTGGTCTCTCGCTGCTGTCCCCGTGTCCGACACACAAGGGATCACTGTGCTGGCCAGGGGTCGTTTCTTCCCCGATTCACTGGGGTTGCCTAGAAACGGATGCTGGTGAGGTCCCGAGCTGGAATGTTCTATGTCAGAAATGGAAAAGCTAAACTTCGGCTTTAAATGGGAGCAGGTCTGCCGGGAGAAGTGTGTCTGCCCCAGCTCTGCTTTTGGGTCTCTGCAAGTGATGGCTGATACTGGCAAACCGGGATCCTCTGCTTGGGCTGGGGCCGCAGGGAGGGGCAGGGGCAGTGCTTGTGCCCCAGGAAGCCCTGCAACCAAAATTAGGGGTCTCCCGCTCTTGCCAGCAATTGGAAATGGATGTGGAGATGGGGATTCCCTCTTCCTGCCTTCTTGCACTCTCCCGGTCTCCAAGTTGGTGGCTTTGAGGGTGAAGCCACTCTGTGGGGATGGCAGAGCTGGGCAGCAGCATCTGCCTCCTTGCCCTGCTCTGGTCCAGCTGCTCCTGCCAAGCTCGCTCTCCCCTGTGGCTGTTGAGCAGAGAATGGGGCAAGATGGTACCAGAGAAGTGGCTGGTGGGAAGGGGGAGTTCAGCAACACGGTGTTGAAGAATGCCAGGCACTGTGGATTCAGCTGTGGTTTCCAGGGATGCAGCACTGGCAGTGAATGGGTATGAGACAACGCAAATTCACAGCTGTATGGTGGCAGAGAGGGGATAGAGTGTCACAGGTGCTGCACTTCTCAGGAAAAAAGTTGAAAGCTGGGTTCCTCCATGGTGGGAGCATTTGAGTGGGTGGGAGTTAATTGCTATGGGTTGGAAGCTGAAAACAATAGAGAGACTGAGGAGCTTGGGATGGGAATGATGAACTTTTGAGGACACACCTGGAAGTCCCCATGTCCTGCAGTGGTGGGTGGCCAGCATGGCCCTGAGCACAGCCTGCATTGCCTGCAATTGCACCAGGTTGGGCCTGGCACTGCATTCAGGTGTCCCCTACGGCTGCAGCGGGCTGCAATGGCTGCTGACCATCTGGACTTGCTGAGGTAAGGCATAAAAATGGCCTTTCCGTCACTCCTGCAGAGATGGCACCAGGTACCCACGCTCCAGGGGACCTGGCCATTCCCTTGTCCTGGCCAAGCCTCTGCCGGGTCCCTGTGGGCTCAGCTCACACGCTGCTAACTTGGAGGATTCAGGGATGGAAGATGCCGAGGTGGAATGGGGCGAAGAGCAAAGCTGGCACTCTGTCCAAACCTGTGAAGGGAGTGCAGATATAGTCTCAGCCTGGCCTCAGTTTCCCTGCTGCTCCATGTAACCTTGACCCAGATCCTAAAGAATCCTGGACTGTGCCCTCCTGCTTTGCAGGGATTTGACACTTCCTGAACTTATGTCCCTTTCCCAGAGGCAGATGGAGGGAGACCTCTGCACTGCAGAAGCTCCCTGGAAGAAGCCCCTGCAACAGCCTCCCCAGAGTAGGAGAAGGCAGAAACCCTCCTGTTTCAAAACACATCTTGTGTAACAGTGAAATATGGGATTCATCTATCTGGCCAACAGCTCACTACGTCTTGGCTGGCTGAATGGGGACCCCAATGGAGGCACTGCTGGGCTGCATCAGAGATTGGTGTGTGTGTGTTAGTGCCCTGTGCTGGTCCAGGTGACCTCAAGCAGATGCAGGCTCTCTGTTTTGGTGTGCCTGCTGGGGTTTTTTGTCTTTTTACTCTAGCAGCTATTGCAGTACATAGTGCTGCTGGAGAAAAATCCTTCCTGAATCAGCTGTGCTGGTTATAAGAGCTGGCTGTGCCAGCTGGGTGACATGTGGGACACAAGGCTCACCACAGCCAGTTTCCATGTACCCAGCATCCAGGAGTGTCTGTCTGGGCTGGGCTGTGCACTCGGACACTGTGGAGGTGAAAGGCTCCGTCATCCCCAATCCCTTTAGCCGTCTTGGCCTCTGCTTGAGTATTTTTAACCTTTTTGCTGTGCTAAGCTGCCTGGGGCTGAAGTGTCAGCGGGCACTGGGGAATACAGCCTCTCACTGCTTTGCCAAGCCCAGGATTTCAGGATCAGTGTCTGTAATCCTCAGATCCTGAAATACCTTCTTGTGCCGGCAGCGCATTTGGAAAATTTGAGTGACCGCAGGTTTAAGCACAGGGAAGGGGATGCCTTGGCTGCAGGGACTGGATGCCACGGGCTCCACTGCTGGTATCTGTACTTGATCCGGCTGTCACTGGGATGTCCATCAGTCAGCAGTGGGAGATGAGGGGTCCCTGTGCTGGGGGATGCTCCCTCTCACACTGCAACAGTCAAGAGAAATGCTCCATGATCACCGTCAAGTCTGACCCCCTTGTGTTCTCCTGCCAGTCCACTCTGCCCTCACACAATGGGTCTCTAGTTAATTAGGAGCACAGTCATGGGTGACTCTCTGGATGGTGACTGTGTGTCCATCCCTCTGAGCTCTCTGCAGAGCTGGCTGTCACTGTGCTCACCAGGTGAGCTCTGCAGCTTGGTGACCTGCTGCTGGTCTGCAGCTGCCTCCCTGGCTTTCCCTGCCATCTCTGCTGTCATACCAGCAACTCTGTGTGCAGAAATGCCAGTGAGGAGAAGGGGGTTGTGCCTGCCTGGTGAGGACCTTGCACAGGGGATGTTGGTGACAATTTCCTATGGAGGAGAGGTCACTTCCCACTGCTGCAGCCACTGCTGTTCCCCCACAGCCCCCAGGCTCTGGGGCCTCTGAGCTACAGGAGCATCAGTGGTTTTGTTTTTCAAAGAGGAGTTGGGGACTAATAAAAGAGGTTTCAGAGTCTGCCTGCTGTGGCCCTATCCCTTGGGGATGAACACAACCAGGGCACAGCATCCACCTGTTCCTGAACCACCTTAACGTGAGCTCCACAAAGCCTCAGGTCAGGGCTGGTGGTGTCCCACAAATGCATGATTTGCTGCTCTCTGCCTCCTCTTTGCTTTCTTCTAGTGCCCTGCTGCTGTCATGTGTTACTTCTCCATGACCTGGGACTTCTCCCCCTACAAATCCAAATTCTAGGAGGGAAGGAGGGTGCAAGAGCAGGTGGAGGGAAGCCCGTGTTGCCCTGCCTGCTGGTTTATCTTGGGCAAAATGCTTTCACTGCTCAAACTCTTTTCTCACTTTCCTTTCACCATATCTACTTAATGACTCTCAGTATACTTAACTGAAGTCTGGGGTGTGTTCTCGCCGCACATTTTTTCTGCTGTAGCTGTTCTTTTAGCCTTTGAGTTGTCAGCCATGTGGGTGTCACACCTGGCTGTGTGCAGCCCAGTCCGACTGTGGTGATACATGTTTATACTCAGCACAGCACCAGGGAGGAGGCAGTGTGCTGGCAGGGATTGGAATATTCTCCTTTTCCTTTGTGTTTTACTCCAGAAGGTTCATCAGTACAGGGTCCTGCCATGGGTGCTCCTCTGAGCCCATGGTCACATGGCCCAATGTCACAGCCAGTGCCTGCCCTGATGTCACTGGGATGGGACTCCAATGCTGTCCCTGCAAAAAGGTTGTGTCCTCCCAGTTGTTTTCCACTGATCAGGAGCAGCAGAAAGAAGTGTGGGGGGGAATATCTGTCTGTCCAAGCAGAGCCACTGTGTGGCATCTTCAGATCTGCTCATGTTAGGGTGGAGCATTTGGGGTGTGGGCAACGCTTCACCTCCTTGCCAGCAGCCCACAAATTCCCACCTAAGACTCTATCAGTCTATTAATTCTCATGCAGTGAGGGTAAAAAAAGCTTTTTCTGACAACCTCCATCTGTGCACTCCCACTTAAAAAAAATTTAAATATAATTTGCACAACTGCAATTGATTTGGATGTAGTGGAGCAGCTATTTGCAAATGAGCAAACCTACTGCATGACCAGAACAACCTCCCTGGGGTCCGTGGAGGGAGGGGAAAACTTCCTGTGTGGCAGAGCTGACCAGGGAGCCTTGATGGTGTGCTGGGGATAATATGGATCCTGGCTGATGTTCTTGGTGTTGTTGGGTTAATGCTGTTTTATACGGTTTGGGGTTTATTGTTGGTTTTTTAGGTACAAGTAACACTCTTCTCTTTTCTTCAGGACAGAATCATCAATCTAGTTGTTGGTGGCTTAACAACCTTGCTGCTTGTAGTAAGTATCTCCCATCCCACCCCATGTTGCATCTTTAAGTGACAGGGAGAAACCAGAATTCCTCCCCAAAAATGGGTGTTGAAACTTCCAATGACCAAAGAGGCTCTGATTTAGGGCAGGCAGTCTTTTTGGGACATATCTATCTTTTGAAACTCTTTGACAACAGAAGGGGAATACTTCTCTTTAAGAGCTGTAATAAAATCCTTGAAGTTCTTCAGTAGATTTTCCATCCTGGCTGAACATGAGGCTGGGTGAGACAACAAAGCATTTATGTGCCAGGAGAGTGTGTTTGCTTTTATTTCCTTCTATTTACAATTTATTGTCCTCTATTTATGGCTTATATAAGTCTTTCCAAAGTTTGTCCCTTTGTGTTGAGCTGTGCTTTCCTCAAGCTTTAAAGACAAACCCAATGCCATCACAGCTGAGACCATCAGAGGTGTGGTCCACAGGGGGATTGTTGGGGAGCTGAGGTGCAGGGAGGCTGTGGGGACAGGTAAGGTGCCAGCTGGTGGAACACCTGGCTGAAGGGATGCTCCTACATGGGCAGAGTGCACCTGATGGCTTCACAGCTGCTTGGAGGGTGGTTTCTGGGAATAAGCCAGTGTGGCAAAGCTTTCACTGTTTTCTCCCACTCCTGTCAGTGTGCAGCTGTATCAAAGCAGTTTTCCTCCAGACTTTTACATTTTCCTTCAGCTCCTCAGGGATGGGAGTCAGAGACCAGGGAGGGGTGTGCAGATCAGGATGTGAGCGCTGTGCTGCTCCAGCCCTTGGGCTGAGCCTCTTCTCATTGCAGCTCTGGCCAGAGTGAAATCCTCATCTTTGTTTTCCTCCACACAGGTCACTCTAATCAGTGCTTTTGTCTTCCCGCAACTACCTCCAAAACCTGTGAATGTATTTTTTGCTTTCTGCATCTCCTTGTGTTGCATTTCTGCTGGCATTCTTGTAAGTACTGCCATGTTTGCCGTGCTTTCGAGTCGATGGCTCTGAATAAAATCCGCTTTACGTGGTGCTGCCTTCTTTTTTACACTCTCCCAGAAAAGCTTTCCTGCCTCCGTAACACAAGCTGACAATGAGGGAGTGGTAATGAGTTTTGTATTTACTGCAGAGTAAGTGTGTGAACTGAGCCAATTCCTGGAGCCCAGCCGTGGTGCAAGACTTGTCACCTCTGTGGCACCGCCACCCATGGCTGCCAGTGCAGACACAGGGTAGGAAAACAGGGAGCAGAGCACTGAAATGGGAATGAAGAGATGGATTGTGCTGCAGAAGACACTTCAAGTGGGATCAGCCATGCACTTGCCTTAGTCAGTGACCTTGCAAACAGAGGGGATGAGTTACAGGGGTAGGAAGCGATAGCAAGTGGAAGATGTTCCTCTGCTCAACAACTGCAGAATTCCAAGGGAGCTGGTCCCAAGCACTGGCAAAGGGAACTGGCAGGTCTGAACTCACAGAATTACAGAATGGTTTGGGTTGGAAGAGGCTGTCAAAGACATCTAATCCAACCCCCATTCCATGAGCAGGCACATTGGTAGCTCCTTGTGCTGCTGTAGCATTTTAATACTTGGAGCATTCTCCTTCCTCCAGCTGTGATCTGGAACAGCCCTGAACCCCTCGCTGCTGGGTACACTGGGCGGTTGCTGTGCATTGCCTGGTCAGTCGCAGTTTTTGATCCTACAGCTGGTGTCCACAACTCTGCCCAGAATAGACTGTGTTAGTGCAAAGCTGATGTTTGTCCTCATCCACCAGCTTTGAGTGTTAAAACACCCCCAGCTAAGCCACCCACTCTCCCTCCCTCTCAGCAAAGCTGGCCAGACAGCGCATGTCCTCAGGGCCAGTTTCACATACAGACACACACTCAGTCTCTTCTGGCCAGAGGAAGCTGGATTGTTTTACAGGAAGAAAAAAACCTCCAACTTAACTTTCAAGTTGCCAATTCAGTTACCAAAGAAAGTTTCCTCAGAACACCTGGCTTTTTGAAGTAACACAAACTCCTTTTCTCTTCTAGATCTACTGGTATAGACAAGGAGACCTGGAACCCAAATTCAGAAATCTAATTTACTACATATTGTTTTCTATTGTCATGTTATGTATATGTGCCAACCTGTACTTCCATGAAGTGGGTAAATGAAGGACATTGGGAATACCCAGCAATGATGCTACTGTGTCAGACTGCTTCCAGCTCAGCTCTCAGCTCTACTCAAGACATTTAAGTGAGAACCATCAGCCTGAGAGGAAAGTGGGTTGTGCAAGGATAAATCAGTACATGATTTTCATGTAAATGTATATGTAATGTCCCTCTTGTTGGGGAGAATTATTGCCATAAGACGTGACATTCTGCTTTTTTTTGAAGAGCTACTGTTGCACTTAATGAACATTCCAGTTGTACTGATGTTTCAGAATGGCACAAGCTTTTTCATTTTGGAAAAACCTGCACTTTTTTATTACTGTACAAATAAACTGCAGCACTGAAAGGATCTGTGGCAGTATAAATAAATGGCATCTTACAGTCAAGTAAGACAAATACTCTTTAATTTGTTGAAACTGAATATACAATTATTTCTGTTCCCTAGGCAACCATTTAAAACTACAACTTATTTTTCACATTAACAAAACCACAGACTGAAAAAGACCAACTCTTGATTATGAAGAGCTAATTACAGAAATAAATAAAATAATTTATACAAGTCTTTAGTTTCTATAGCTTTTTCTCTTGATTCCTAGCTAACAGGCTGCTGTTCAGCCTAGTGTCTGTTTCAAACGATGTAGGAATTAATTGGCCTCCTTTGCCTCGGGGCCCTATGTCCAGACTCTCACAGAGCTCTTTCTCGAAGACTTTGCCACCTTCACACCACTCCCCATTTACTAACTGGCTGCAGAAATCACATCTGGAGAGGTGGCTGGTAGTGTCAGGTAAACAGAGACAAACGTTCCAACCTACTCACAACAATCTCAAAGAAATTCCAAGCTTGTGGGGGGAGGCCAGTGGGTCCCAGCAGCCTCCCTTTCTCATAGCCCTTCCCTTTTTATTCAGCTTGCTGTAGTGATGAAAGGAAAAAAAAAAAAAATTCCACAAGTGATCGTTCTGAACTCTGTCCATTGCCAGCAATGGATTCCTCAGGAACAAGCAGACCAGGCAAGTCCCATAAGCTTCTGCCTTCTTCCTATGCCACAGACATACTAACAAGTCAGCTGAGATGGGAATACACACCACTGTGTCATGATGCTGCCCATGCTCCCTGAAGTCTTTGATGGAACTCACTCCTTCCTGAAATGTAACAGTCTCTTACTCCATGTATTACAAGAGTCAGTAAGTGCAAAAATCCTCACTCATTCTTCATTAAACCTGTGCAAACTAATACTTGCTGCGGCACTAAGAGGCTACAGTCCACAATCCTTGACTTCTGTCCAGTTTTCCACGTGTGCAGTTCAGCACATCAGTAACAAGTCAGATCAGAACTGACTGGATGGATCTGAGTACTGTGAGCACTGCAACAGAGGCTCCCTCAGGACACTGGAACACCCTGGTGAGATGTGGCACCTCAGGCTTCGGCTGGCGGCTCAGTCCTCTCTCCCGCAGGAGGGAAACAGCCTGAGCAGAGAAAGTGCACAGCAGTCATTTCACACTGGAAGCTTCTGTTCAAAGAGACAGACTGTGACTGCTTTCTTTGGAAATGTGGCACAGGGTTGTAACTAATTTCACAATGCAAACATGGTCAATAGAAAATGGACACCCTTGCTGCTTCTCAGTGGCAGTTCACTAAATCCTCAACATCCTTTGAATCTTCCGAGTCAGGACTGCCCAACGATGAGCCAATAATGTGTGACCCATCTCCATGATGCTGTAGGATAGGATCTGTCAAGGGACAAAAAACAGTAGAACTATTGTTGTGCCATTATAACAAGATATAAAATACAAACTTAGGAGACAGGAAATGTAGCCTGGAATTCTAACCAGTTACAGGCAGTGTTGCTCAAACCAGGCAGTTTGCAGTTTCTAGCTTCACAGATCACAGAATAGATAGGGTCAGATGGGACCTCTGGAGATCCTCCCTTGCTAAAGCTGGTTCAGCTAGAGCACATTGCATAGGACCACATCCAGGTAGGTTTTGAGTATCTTTAGAGAAGGTAAGTGATGGCCAATATGGATGGATATGGATAATGGTGTGACTCACATTTGCATCCATCAGGTATTACACTGTCAGTGCTGACCCTCTGATGGCTCTACAGGGAGAGCCTTCCTCTGGGGAGGAGTATTTACTTGAAGTTTCACAGCATTAATATGTAAAATTATTTAAGAGAAAGCAAGGATCTATGAAGTGTTGTCTGCAGAGACCCAAAAGCTCTATACACTGCTTTAATGAAAGTACTGTCATACCTGTGAGAGTTGTCAAGGGCAAGACTGATTCACTATCTATATCATCTGCTGCCTGGATAAAACCATGGGAAGAAGGAACAATAAGCACAGTCTCATCATCTATTGTAGGCTGATCAACTTGTTCTTCTATTGTTGGGGAATCCAGGTCCTGCACAACACAGAACAGATCATGAAAATGTATTCCTGGTAGCATCAACAAAAATCTGCATTGCTCAGCCATACTCCACAGTAAGCAATACACTCTGGATGAATTTCATCTCATTAAAATGAAATGTCAGCACCTGAGATAGTTTATTTCAGCATTTACAGGGCACCTTTCATCTTAGTGCAGGCACCCAAAAACAAGATGAGAAGAATTTTACCCTGTTGAGCAATGGTGAAGAGGAAGGGAGACATTGCAAGGTGGTGATAAAACATTCCCTTGCAAGTCAAATATTGTGTCTGTGAAGAGGAATAATTAGGATTTTCCACTACTTGCTGTCTAGACGTTCTGAGACTGAAGCATTACCTTTATAGCACTTACCTGGTCCACAAACCCAACAGCTTTACTTTAAGTTTCACAGCACCTGTTGTCAAGTTATAACTGACACTGAACACAGAGCTCAAAAGACCCACTTTATTTGCTGTGCCTTGCTTGGTCTGTCATTGGCTGGAGGTTGGCTCCAGACTTTTTTTGCTGAACCTCATGATACCAGAAGATTGGCAACACACTGATTCCTTCCAGGTACAAGCTGTCAATACAATACCCTCATTCTCTTCCAGTCCTGCCATTGCTGCTGCTGCTGTGGTACTGGAATGGCAGCAACACATCTGGCTGACTCAGTGTCACAGCACACTCCTGGTTCCACAAATGCAGTGTAAAGTCATCCCACACGGTACTGCCAGAACCAGCAGAGATATCTGGATTCCAGCTTCTGTGTGTAACACATGTAAGGTTTGTACAAACTTCAGGAATCTCTGATGTAGAATGCTAGCAACTGCTGCTGACACACTGGAAGGTACCTGGATTTATCATTGTTTTCAGAGGGAGCAGGAATTGTTTAGGAGAGGTTACAGCCCTCTATGTTTAAGAAAATCTTGACGTTCCTCCACCTTGTTTTTGTAGGAAAACTTATTTCGCTACATAACTCCACAGTGTTTTTGCAAAGGCAGGTGCCTGAAAACCCCTTCCCTGACAGTGCTGAAGATGGGCTGACAACCTGTGCTGTAGCTCAGGGAACTGCTCTAGGTCCCATCCACAAGGGCACCGTGTGCCTGACCTGTGGGAGCAGCCCTGAGCAGAGCACACAGCTCTGCCCACCAGCAGCACTGGGCTGCAAGGCTTGAAACTGGGAAGAGGAGGCGTGAAAAACTAAAGAAGCCATTGTGGCAAATGGGCACCTTTCCCAGCCAGAAATAATAAAACCCTGCAGCATGACTGCCTGCCTCCCACTACCCACCCACAGTGACAATACAACCCTGGCAAGCTCATAAAAATAACACTGACTTAAAGAAAACAAAATGTAGGCATGTTTTTCTAGAGTAACTTTTCACTGAGAATTACTCACAGACAGTTCACTATTTCTTAGAATTTAAGTACACATGTCAAACTTGGATCTGACTTGAAGGATAAAGCAAATTAGAATTACAAATTCAGTTTGTTTTTCTGCATAGAAAAAAAAGTTTACTTTTATATTCTGCTAGCTATCAGCAATTTGTACAAAGTTAAATTAGGAACTAGGCTAATAGTAAAAGTTTCTTAATTCTACCTCGAGAAGCTGAAGTTTTAAAATAAGAATAGAAAGCTGATGGTCTGCCTCAAATGTTGAAAATCTTATCATAACTATGTCAACCATGACACAGAAAGAGGAAAATGGAGGAATAATCCCCAGCTTCAGATGTATTCAGGATACAGATGCTTCTGCAGTAGCCAATGTGAGATGTACAAAGATTCTCCCTTTTCTAAGACCATAATGAATATGCACTGTCTATTAGAAGCTTCTTCAAAGACAAAGCCAAAGCATATTAATGATGGATTTTCAAGGCTGACAAAGCAGAAATGCAGGTACTGTAGAGAACAGTGTTCTAAAAAACAGGAAGGGGTATTTCACTCTTAACTCATCTTTTCCAAAATTCGAACCTAATCAAACCCGTAAAGGAAGAGGAATTTTCTACCCATTAAAGAGTGTTATCTTCTTTTTAGCACCTTTGTTTTCTGTGGTTTAGTCATTTTCATAATTCCAGCAACTGAAAGATTGAGGAACTTAGTATAAACAATCCAAATACCTGTAATAATTTGGATAAACTCATTTCTGCATCTCGGGTGTTAGAGATGAATAAATCTGAGGCCAGAGAGAGAAGCAGCTTAATGCTTGAAATTCCCATTTCAAAGATACTTGACTGGAACAGTATGTTTAACAGAAGTCCTCAAAACTGGAAACTGAGGTACATTTTGAAGTATGTTATTAGACTCATAAAGCAAAACCTAAATACTCTAGCTCACCTCCCTTGCTAAATCTATCTACTGATGCAGACAATTAACAGCATCAAACAGGAATCACTGTTCAGTGCCACCAATGCTCCAGCTTTCCACTATCACTATGCAGAAGTACCCTGAGTAGTGAAGCAACTCTACAGCTAGTGGGGTGTTCAGTGCTCCAGATGAAGTCAAATATAAGCCTCAGTACAAATTAATTGCTGTTACTTCCATACTTGTAACACACTAACCAAGCTCAAGGATAGAGGATCTCAGCAAATACTTGCAGAACTGTGATACAGAATCACAGAATTGTTTGGATGGGAGGGGACCTTGAAGATCACTCAAAGCCCCATCCAATCTGGCCTTGAATACTGCAGGTTCTCTGGGCAACCTGTTCCAGTGCCTCACCACTCTCACAGGAAAGAACTTTCTCCTAATACCTTTTTTAAACCTACATTCTTTCAGTTTGAAGCCATTCTCCCTTGTCCTGTCATTATAAGCTCTTATGAATAGTCTCTCTCCATCCTTCTCCCTTCAACTACCAATATAAATGAAATCATTGAGATATTTCAGATGAATAGCTTAACATAAAGGCCACAGATTCAATGAAATAATTCTCCGTGCAGAAATGGGGAAAATATCAAGTATCATGCCCTCCCTTACCTCAGTAACGTAAGTGCTGGGTAAATCAGCGTGAGAATCCTCATTCTGTTTCAGGCTAGCATCAGCAATCTCCTCCTCTGTTCTTACCATAACTCCATCCATCAGTTCTCTACTATTCCTGCTGCTAAATTTGGAAGCATCATCTTCATTGTAGGCTGACTGCTCTTCGTCACTCAGCTTGGACTGATGGATATCATGTGGGAAGGTATTTGCTCCTAGGGTGTCTGGAGGATCTGTCAGGTCAGCTGCCTGAATGTCTGAATCCACAGTCAGTTCTGTCTGGGTGACAGAGGAGGAGATGTCTTCAGCAGCAACGGTGCGGATTATGACACTCGGCGTGTGGCACTGCACTGTGACGTTGTCACTTGTGTTTAACAAATGCTCTGGCTGTGAGCAGCATTTCCAAAAAAGAGAGAAACAAAACCCCAAACAAAGTCAGAGACTTTCCTGTAACTATCTACAAATCTTTCAAGGAAATATAAGCAAAAAGATTCCAATTGCTAAGTGTAATTTAGAATTTTATATATACAGTATGTCAGCCCAGATCATCTCTTGACCTTTCCTTCCTAAAGGATAACTTTGTAGACTGAATGTGATGTTGTGCATTCTTTAAGTCACAAATAAAGTAAATACATAATAATATGAAAGAGGCAACCATTCAAGTGAGGATCACTGTAGATTCAAAAGGTCAGTGTTTCTTCCACTGAACTTTTCATCGCTTTTGTGACTCAAACTCCAGTTTGCTTCCCCTTCCATCCCTCTAACAAAAAGCAGTAATTGTCACTACTATCCAAGAACCAATATCTATTTGTGAGAGTAGCTGAAAACAACACAAAATTTGGTTTTGCTGGGGATCAAACCACTAAATGGAGACATTCTGTTCAGAACTTGCTCACTAAGCTAAGCTCTGAAGCAACCTGAGGTTGCTTTTTAAGAACAATACACAAACTCCTGAATTCGCAGACTTCAGGATTTTAAGCAAAGTAACATTGTTATGACTTAAGAACTGCTTTGCAAGTTTAAGATGCACGTGCAGGGCCCTGCATTACAATGTTCCCCTTCCCCCAGTGCCCAGAGCTCTCACAGATAAGGCGTGAACGATGATCTGCTCTGGTGAGGCGGGAGCAGCCGCGGCCGTCAGGGTCATGGTGGGACTCGTTGTCAGAGTTAAAGGGAGGCCTTGGCTGGAGCTTGTCTGCAGTAAGTAGGTACCTGGTGTCCCAGTCGGCTGCAGGTGGAAAGACTAAAAACACAACACAGGTTTAACACCCAAATGCACCGTCCAGGACATACTGGAGTATTTTGATTTACACGAACCTGCCTAACTGTAACTTCCCTGGAAAATCACCATCCCAATCCAATCCCTTCTGCACTGACTGCTGCACTGCACTCAAAAAGCAGGAAAGAACTCATCGGTAGCCTTAGGCTACCAAGGCAAGTATAAAAGGCAGGATCCCAGCAGGTCTGTATTATGCTGTACAACAGCAGATAAAAAAGGAACAAATTCAACTTACTTTTGCATTGAGATGGAAGAGAAATTAGGCTATAAATTACAGGACAATGGAACTGAGACTATCTTTACTTGGTGGGAGCTTTCTCTGTTTCCTTTATGTTAGATTTCAACAATGAAAAAAATCCAAGCACAAAGGAAAACTTTGTAGCATTAAAGCAAATTTAAAGCATTTAACTGTAATTCACAGCTTATGCGCAGCCCTAATGGTTTACACTTTCAGAAATAAGTTTTAGAACTCTTCTTCTTTCTACTTGTAAACTTTTTTTTTTTCTTTTTTGCACAGTTCTATAATCTAAGAAGTAGCTGGGTTGAAAAGAGAAAAAACAGTAACAAACACCAGTTACTTACTGGAAGAATCTCAAAGGTCTGTAGTGTTCCACTGTTCAGTGTTATTGTCTCAGAGTCAACAGTAGCAGCAGGGGAATCGGTTGAGGCTGCAAAAAGGAAGGAAAAAAAAGAAAAGGAAAAGTATGTAAACCAGAATGTTCAGCCCTGCAGAGAGCATAACATGCTATAATTAATACATGGCAGGGTACTGTTGTTATTCCCCTAAGAGGAAAAAGAAAACTGGCTGCAATCCTAATGACAAGGTTCTCTAATTGGTACCCAAGATACAATACTATTTAAAGAGAGCATTCTACAATCCAAAGGAGCAAAAGAAAGTAAGTATGGGCTTAGCACACAGAGATAAAAGCAGACAAATAAAGTTTCTGACATGATTTAATTACTTTTTGTAATGAGATTTACAAGAGGTTCTAATGTAACAATATCCTTTGGTGTAATGATATCCTTTGGATCATGTAATGCTTGTTTTAAACTGGTGTCAGGCTTAATATTGTTGTGTTTCTCACAGACCTCTTTTCCTTTTTTCATATTTTTAATCTTTTCTGCCCTCCCCCTATGTCCACCCTTGATGAAAGATCAGATGCTTCCCAAGATATTTGCCTATCCTGTGTCATGACTGCAGTGTATAGAAGCTGTAAGTATTCTTACTACAACTATGTCATTATTCATGCCACTAGCTGCACTAATTCTCAGAGTAGTGAAGAGAAGTATTGATAACAGTTGATGTACCAGTACCAGGTATTTTAAGATCACCAGGTCCAAACACCTTGTACTCAAAACTTTATAACCATAATTACAATTCCTACTTACTCTTTAAAAAAAATCCTAAGTTCCAGGAAGCTGAAACCAAATTAACACTCTGCCAGGGGCTTTCCAGTAATTTCCTAAGTACCAAAAGGGGAAAAGATCTACCAGATGATAACCGTGACCCAAGCACTGGAAACTTTGCCATCTCAGACTATGTGGCAGCAAAATGCAGTAATTTTGGTCTCTAAAGAAGATAAAAGCTCCATTTCTGAAGCTTTTATTATTGTAGTAGCATGTTCAAGGTTTCCTGCTGCAAATTTCCTGGTACACAGTAGAAGAGAGCTGTAAAGCGTGGCCTGTCAGTTACTCAGCCACTATATTCATAAAACCTCAGGAATTGCCCCTTTGAAACCCTGAGCCTTCCACCAAATGCAGCAGAAAGTGGCTAATAGCTTCAGCTCTCATGGGACTGTGAAACACACAATACAAAATTCACTGTGATTACACAACCAGAAATTCTTCAGAAAAGCAGACTAAAATGGGGGGAAAAGGCTTGTTAGGCAGACATGGACTAGTGAAGTCACAAAATAACCATTATAGGATTCAATTCAGAAAGGACTAAAGGTTCCAGGATCCCAGCCCATCTTTCCAGCTCATCAAAACCCATCAGCTTTGATCAAGCTTCATGCAATATCTGAGACTACTGACATAGTATGACAGACCAAAAGTTCTTGGCTTGGTATCATCTGTTATTCTAATTAGAAAATAAACTACATAAAATGAAAATAGCACTTAATAAATAGATTAAGATAGACTGACCTAATAAAATTATACACAGAAAATTGTTTGCCAAATACCTATTCAGGCATAGTCTAAAGAATTAGTTTGTAGATCAATCAACTCAGCTCAGTAGGTCAGAGCAGGGTGCTAATAATGCCAAGGCTATGGGTCCAGCCCCTGTACAGGCCATTCATATCCACACGGATCCCTTCCAACTCAATATTCTGTAACTAATTTGGTAATCAGCAAAACCAAAGCACTAAGTTTTCCTAACAAAATTTACAAATGACAAATGGTGTGCAAAATAATTTATAGTGCAGATGAGAGACTGCATGTGACTGGAGTTACTTAAGAAGATTAGTTACAAAATCAAGCAATAAGAACTACACACAGAACAGATCTGGTAATCAGTGTTGGATTATGAGCAAAGTTCATCCTCAAGAGCATGAGAAGCATCAACTTAAAAAAAAATACAATGGTTTAGCAGAACGTTGGCTGAATGCTGCTGTGACTTAGCAGCTAACACCTTTCAGAGTGTTTGTTCCTAGAAATAACTGCATAATAAAAGACTAGGAAAAAACACTTATACCTTCCCTTCAGTGCCCGGCATCAGAACTTAGGGACAGTGGTCTACATAACTACAAAAGGAGATCTAGTACATGACGTTCATTGTTCTGCACAAGAGTGACCAGAAACAACTTAAGGAATAAACACACATGCTCTTATCTTCATGAAGAGGTTTGTGCACTGAAGGCTTTTCAAAGAACTGGTTATGTGGCAAACTCCTGTGTGCACACACCCAAACAGACAGCTACATCTGTGTCCCGGTGTTCCAATTGTAGCTTCTTGGAACTACTGTCACAGCAATACCTACATTTGCCTAACAAAGTCAGGAACAGCTAAACAGGACATAGAAATGTTTCATCCGAAGTTACAGCATGACCAAGGAAGAATTAATACAACTCTTTAAGACATGCCCACTCCTCCTTCACCACCTTAGCACAGGAGGCTCCAGGTTTGTTTGAGTACTTACAGACGTGGGTGATCTGCACTGGGATCTGCAAAGCTGCCATGGGGCTCGGGGCACTGCCCGTGCTCTCCTCCAAGCGAGCCACCCGGATCTGCACGTGCTGCACCCCCGAGCTGGAGTTCGTGTTTGCTAAGCCGCTGCCACATTTGTTCTCTGGAAGCTGGTGCCCTGGATTGTTTTTTTGGTTCTCGTGGAGCTGTTTAAGACCCTTTATCAGCACTGAGAGAAAAAAACACTCATGCTAAAACAGGTTGAGGAAGCACATTTGAAATGCTGCAATTGGTGATTTACTCAAGATGAAAAGAGCAGACAAAATCCTACAGAATCTGGAACTTAAGCAATCTCCAGAGATACAGAAACTAGAAATTTAGCACCTACATAGACCATTTATAGTCAACTACAGCAGTAAACTAGATCTCCTCATGGAACCCAGGCATTTCACGATGCTTAGGGGGGGCAAAAAGAGCACAGCCCATAAAAGTTTGGAACTCTCTAGAATGATGCAGGGTATATCCCCAAGCTACAATCAAGTGCCAGTATCACTAGGTGTGTCATACTGCTATCAGAAGTAAATCCTCCAGTCTTCTATAACACGGAAGCAAATTTGTTCAAGAGCTTGAGAGAAATGCCATTGAAAATAGGGAGCAAGAGAGAATGAATCCCACAGTGGTTTCATTACAATTCTTCACTTGTGAATGGGGAAGCCCATTGCTCCAACAGAACCACACACCCTTCTTCTCTATGATTGCTTTGGCCCTGCTGAGGGAGCACCTGATGTAACAGCAGATTACAAAACCTGAGGCCTCAGCTCTTCTACAATTCATTACAGCAAACTGCCTAAACATCTCCCCTTTATTAAGGAAAAGAGAGCAGAGCCTGTTGATTCAGTGCTGCATTTATATTATGCATTATTTGATGCAACAACTGCCTATTAATGTGTGATAACAGGGGCTCTCCTCCCAGCTGCAGCCTTGAGGCAGGACTAATATATAACCACACTGTTAACCACAGCTCAAGTGAGCATTAAATTACATCTTTCATTAATTGTGACATGACTAATCTCTCTGTTTTTTTTCCTCTCCCCAAGTCAGACAAAGGGAGGTCTGAAGGTCACAGACACCCCTTTGACTTAGGCACTAGTTTCTCCAAGCCAGAATGGGAAAATTGTACAAAATGTACTTGGGGAAGCTTTCTACTCCTGATTCCTCCCCTCCTCCTCACTGCAGCTAGATGATCTACCTTCTGTCTAGAGCTAAGGCTCAGTACCTGAGAGAGATTACATTTTAACATCGTAAAAGGAACACATCTAAATCCGAGGCCAAAGTCAGGCTGCAGGTACATCTCCTCTTCCACCTGAAGAGGTCACTGCCCTCCATACCAGAGATGAGCATCATCTGAGATCTGCCAGCTGAGCTGCTTATATACATACTCTCACTTTAGCCAAAGCAAGAAGGGATGGCAAAGTCGGTCTAGTTGTACTCATCAGCTTGGCCTGTTTGACTGAAATGCTTAAGGATTACTTGTAGGAGCAATTCAGCCAGCAGATCCAAGAGGCCAGTAACTTCCAGCAAAGGAGCAATGTGCTCTTTGGCCAGCAATGCTGTAAGCAGACAAGAAAATACAGCCTTTATTCCATTGACATACATGAAAGGAGCTTTCAGTAGTGTGCAAGTAGTACATTACCAGGGAATGAAACATCTTTGTGGTTTGCAATCTGTCTTTTAATGGTCCACCATTTACTCCGAAGCCACTGTGGGGAGCGGACACTGCTCCATCCTTCAGCCAGTAAATCCCAGTTGATGTCATTTTCATCAGAAACTTCAAGTTCTGCTATCCTGGCAGGATACAGAAAATATTCCCCTGTTAGAAACGGCCCTGCAGCCCGGCAGGGGTGTCGCACATGTCCGGCCGTGTCACACGTAACAACGCAGAACGACATGCTAGTGACCAGCCCACCAGAGCTCAGGAATCGACACAGGCTTCCAAGGCTCCACGCTGCCAGAGGTCAAGCAGAATCATAAACAACAGAAGATGGACTAGACCTGTTAGATGATCCAGTCCATCTCCTTGCCATGCAGGATTATTCTCCTTAATTACTTATTCATTAGGTCTTAGATCGGATTATCGTGAAGCATTCCAAGTGGTGGTACTTGCATCTTTTCTTTTTGGAAAAACATTCCCCAAACACATCTCCAAGGCAGGAAATACTTCCTGAGGTTCACTCTGAACATTCACTTAATTAATTTCATGTTATGATATTTACTTGTTTTCTTCTAAGTAACAACCATCCGTCCTTAACACAGATTTTTGCCTTCTCTCAGATGCTTCTTAGCCAAAGTAGATGAAGTTAACTACAACATTAAACACTTTCTCATAAATCAATCCCACCAGGCTCTCCAAGTAAGGGACAGTCTTCGCTACCAGAATCTGTCTGAAATCACTAAAAATCTCTGAATTGCCCTTATCTGTACATGGAGATAAGAGAGGCGAATAGTGAGGGGAAAATATTTTTGTGGAAGTTAAGAAAAGTCCTCTTCACAAACAAAGCAAGAGCACTCTTGCCAGCTAAAGAAAGAAAAAAGTAAAAATGAAAAAAACTACCCAAACCAACCCTGTAGGATGAGTAAAGGATATCTGGACAGACCAAACCAGAAATTAATACTAAGAAATATACCCAGCAGATTCTGAAATGTGGAAACAGGCTCCTCATTTTGAGTTCATGTCAAATAGCTTCAGTAAATTTGTTAATACTACTTTGTAAGTAATCCTTAGATTCCCTGGATGTCTTGGCTTTTTATTCCCACCCAACCATAAAAATCCACTGGCTAAAAAGCCTGAGTTAAAGGCATTCAAAATGGGAGGAGGACTGGAGAGAGCAAAAGATTTCCAAAGTCACTACCAGGTTGCCAGTTCAAATGTAGTCAGAGATGCTGATATCCAATCAGTGTTTGGTGGCCTACATGAAATTAATTTGCGGTCTCAGTTTAGCTCTTTGTAGACAAGATGTCCACATCACAGAAACCACCACCACACTTGACCCTTGTTGGTCATCTCAGCAGAGAGGCCAAGGACTGAACGGGCAGGGAGACTGAGCTACCCTCCAGTTAAGGGTTAAAGCGCATCGGTGGGGCAACGTGTGGGAAGCTTGCACGGTTTGCTGCCTGTGCTGTACCTTTTCTGTGGAATAAAGAAGACTTCAGTCTCCAGGGTTTTCAATCTGACACCTTTCACGAACACTAACATTCACTAAAAAAACAAAAAACAAAAAATATGTTCAATAATAAATCTCTGGGAACTGTAAACACAGCAGTGATTTTTGGAAGGTTCTAGAATTTTCAGTGTCTAGGAAACCAGCAAAATGGACCCCAGTGGAATCCTGCTAGCAACACATATTACAAACCTTTAAAAGTAACTAAAATAACGAACCTCAAGATTAGATTTATTTCATCCTCCTTGGTCCACTCGGTGCCCCCACTTTGTTTCCAGTTGAGATAGTTGAGCCATTTAGAGCGGCACTGCTTCTCCGAGCGTGTCCCGACCCGTTCTGCCACAGCAGCCCACGACACCCCTTGTGTGACAATGTCACCTGGCTCTGTGCTTGTCAGCTCGTGCACTACTTCTGCCAGTCTTTTCTCTTCTTTCTCTGTCCACTTTCCTGAAAGACAGAGAAGCCCTCCAACTTAACCAGCAGCATATACCCTCTGTTCTGATCCATAACATGCCAGCAGACATTTAACTTCCATGTCCAACACCTTATTCCAGATGTAAATATTAACTTGTGAAGAAGATGTAACTGCTCTTAATTACTAACCATTTATATTACATCCATTCTTGATTAACAAATCAACAATTCCATTCTTCTGCTGCCAAATTTCTTTTTTCTCTTCCTCTCACAGATGAATAAGGCCACACAGAACTTGTCCAAATAGTGACCACAGCAAACTGATCCAAGCTATCTGAACTGTATTATCTGAAGTGAATTAACCATGCAACAATTTAGTGGACATTATTCACATGAGGTCTGACTGAATTTTCCTCTATACTTAAATATATTACATTTTGTAATGTATATATTTTGTAATATATAAATTACAAAGTAAACAGTACTTTACCCCTGAAGTGCATCTGTCTCTCTCTTGATGACGAACACACAGTGTAAGTTTACAACCATTAAACGTAAGGGACAGAATTTTAACCAGAATATCCATTTCTGACACCAGCATTCACCTCACCTGTGTTGCAGGTATCCTTCATCAGTCTACATCGATCCTTTACAGATGAAGCACTTCTCCCCAGGGCAGCTCCTATTGTGGCCCAGTCATTACCATGCTTTACTCTCAGCCTAAAGAGAAATGTGCTCATTAGCACTATAACCAGTTAGGAAGCTACCCAAATATCAAATATTCTCTAATAAAAACAGGACGAATGTGCAGTTTTTAAAGGCTTAAAGAGAGAACAGGGAAATCACTTTGCTACTTGACTTTGTATTTTCTGCTAGTTTTTTCTATGTGTTTCTAGAAGCCTTTTGGATCAGCTAAGCCACAAGATACTTATAAAATGCATAGTATCTGTCTTGTAGGATGATTGTGAGGCTTAATGAGTGTATCAAACACAGTATGCATGTTTAGATAAACGGCCAATTTCCATTCTATACAGGTACCTCAATGATTTCAGGTGGTGTAGAGAGCACTTGAGAAATTTAAATAATGCCTGATGAAAACCCAGGCATCCTACAATTAAAATTAAGCAAAACACTGCATAAACAGATTCATCATTTTAGCAATCATCTTCCTCCTTCATATGACAGCAGGTTGCTTAAAATGTTGATCCATGACTAGCTCTGACACATCTGGAACCACAGGCACCTTGTGAATGACAAAAACCAGCTCAATTGATCCAAACAGATCCATCGATGCAATGCAATATACCCCCTTCCTTCCTTCAGTCCAACAGTTTCTTCCAACTGCTCAACCCTGGAAATGTGCAGGAGGTTAAAGTCTGCACCCCATCTCCTTGATCTATCAGGTTCATGCTCAAAATTAGGCTTTTTGAGCTGTACTGGTAATTTATGTATCTGTAATACTTCCTAGGGGAGATCCTACTCTTGACCTGCCACTTCCTTTAGGAATAACCTTTGTTCAGACTTCGTAAAGAGAAGGGACTTCTGTTTCTCATAACCACAAACACTGACTGTGCTTGCAAAAATCTGAAACTTTCCTAGTTACAACTGAAGCTTTGCTTTAGAACTTTGTTGCATATTGTTAGGTCCTGAACACACATTAGAAAAAAAATTTAAAACAATCCAAATTTATTTATCTTTAGATAGTAACCACTATTTTTGGATAGTGTTGGAGCAGTCAAACTTATTTGTAACTCTTTAGCAATTTCATATAAGGAAACCTTTAAAAATTAAAGCTACTAAATATAAACAAGGAAGAGTGACTTTGTCCATAAGATAACTTACTCTTTAAGCTTTTCAATTTCCTCAGGAGTATACCTAAGCAACAGGTAAATAAAAAGACATTATTTCAAACAGAAAGCATACAGCATAAATATTTTGATTTTACTAATCACACAGCAAACATTTAGTTACAACAAGAGATTAAGGAATTTCAGCTGTAAGAAACAATCTGACTGAACACTTCAGAAGAATGTGAGGAACAAATGCCATTTTCCATATTAGTGCATTTCTAAGGTTAACTGATATAAGATTCCTCTCATTTGTCAGAAAATTTCCTCATTCTCCGTGATCTTACTCCTATGAACAGAATTAGAATTTTCTGCATTAGTCTTTCAAATAAACAGTTCACCATCACCATAAAGCTGACTTTCCATCATAAAAGTGTATCAGCACTGGGAAGATATTTTTAATTTTCAACTACATTCAAAAACTAAAATATAATATCCTTTCTGGATAGCACCAAATCACTTCTTTAAAGAATGGGAAGCAAGGGCATAATGGGTGAAGATCAATTACTTCCAGGTCACAGCTATAGAAAAAGTTACATTTCAGCAGATCCATGCTTGTGTCCAAGTACTCTCATCATACCAGAATCTGTTATTCATCTTTGTTTGGGGATTTTGTTTGTCTGTTTTTTAAAGCTGTCATTGAATACCATTAATTGAACACAACTATTGCCAAGGATGATCTATCAGAATTGAGCAGAGGTGATGTGTTAGCAAGATCTAGGTCTGCTTGGCTAAAATTCTCTGTCTCACATAGAACATGTCAAGCACAAATACATGACCCTAGTCATACCAATAAAACCATGCAGCATTAGAGGGTTTCATACTTTCCAACATGGTTTCTGTCATCATACATGCGAAGAACTCTTCTATAGACAGCAAAGAGAGGCCGATTCAGACCCCAAGCTATTGTCCTGTAGAAATCTTTTCTTTCATCTTTTGACATTTCAAATATAATTTCAGTGGCATCTTTTATTCCACGGGCCTAGAACAAAGCAGTTAAAAAAAAAAAAACAAAAAACAAAAAACAAACCACAAACAAAACACCTTAGATAAAGTCTCCTAGGAATCAAGTAGAACACAAGAACTGAAGCCATTATGCAATTTTCTGTGTATCAGAAATACTACAGTCCAAAATAAAACTGAGTATTTATGGATTAGCTCCCTCAAATACAAACCCTTCAACGCTAGGCTTTGTTGTTTTTTTTATGTTAGAGTCCAGGGAAACACAGAAATTCTAACACCTATCCACATATAAGAAAATAAAATCTGCTCAATATATATTTTAAGATCAAAAATTGAACCATCATGTTCATGGAATATGTACTGTGGTGGAATTAGTCTGGGGCCATACAAGGGAAGGCTGTCAAACAGTGCTATACTGATTTATTACATAATTTTAGATATTCCTTATGCAAAAGCAATTTCTTTCAATTAAACTACTCTTCTTGTTCTGATGGAAACTCAAATAAATTCAATGCAAAAACACTGCAATGATGTATAACATTAAAGCTTAACTTCAGCTTAAACTAACAACCACTATATTTCAATTATTCAAAGCAGTACAAGAAAGCAAATAAATGGGAAAAGAATGAATCAAACGATTTATCAGTAACTCAGAAAGTTATCTAGCTAGCTTAAAAAAGCTTCACTAGATTTAAAACATAGTAATACCCATGAATGATTTTGTGGCAGAAACTCTAATATGTGTGTGGGCAGACACACTCTCTTCAACTAATACTGTGGATTTTTATCCCAATGAACACTAAATTCAGGGCTTTTTTTTAAACCACAAGTGAAGGATGGTGAAACTGTAATATCCAGGCTATATATTCTCAGTTGTAAGGGTTCAGCTCAAATGCTCTCAGCTGCAAGCCCACCACAAACATGACTTATGGGCAATTATCACTGTCAGTGTGTTCACCACATGCCCATTTACACTGAACTCTGACCCCAATAATTTAAGGGAAAGAAAGCAGACACAGGCATCCTGCTAGTGTAGTACACAATCACAGACTTGGGACCAAGGATGTCTGGAAGTTGTATTCAGTGCTCAGTAATGAAAATGATCTCTACTACTAGTGCATTTTTTTTCTACCATCTTCGACAAAGGTTTTATGAGTCCTCAATGCATAGTCAGAGAATGAGATTTAACCATGTAAAATGTCATGTCAGGGTGCTCAAAATGGGCTATATCCAGTACAAAAATTAAAAGCAATATTACATTCAGTAGTACTTAAATCTTGTCTATGAATAAAATTTTCTTATGTATTTCAAACGGCTAATGACCATTCCTACAACAAACCAATTGGAATCACTCATTGCTTATTCTAGAAAGTACTAAACAAAGTTGGTTTCTAGCAGGAACTGCATGACCACATCAAGAGGAGGGAACATGCTCTAAACATACCTTTAAATAACGCTCAATGTTACTCATCAAAATGTCAATTTCTTCCTTTGACCACATCCCTTGCTTCCACTTGTGGCCTGAAAACAGAAATGACAACTAATTACTGAAATGAAGGCCAGAAAAACATTAAGAACAGAAGTATCTGAAAACATGACCCATACTGCAATTGTCAAGGAAAAGAATAATTTTAGCTACTAAAATGTAACTAGCACTAATTTTAAACAGATGTTATTTCATAACTGACAGTAATCATCAACTAATATTTAAATAATGTGAGTCAGACCCCTCTTCAAAAACATCCCATTTTTAAAAACAGCATGAACTCCTCTACGTGTTGTCAAGTCACATTTTCAGGCCTTCTCTTCAGCTGCAACCAGAAATTTTCTGTCTTTAAACTGACAGCTGAAATTTTCATGCACTCAAAATGATTCCAGAAGCTGGAACTTAAAATATGACTCAGAAGACTACCTGAGGAGTTGGCAACAAGGTGGGGTTCTCTTGCATGCCTTAATACTCTTGAACATGAGAGTAGTGCCACCTACTGTGAGTGCTTTTCATAGAGGTAAATGCTCAATTTAGCCTTTTTTGACAAGCTGGTCCCCATCTCTCTCCTTCTTTTTGCAGTGGGAGTAATGCTCAGGGGTCACAGTCAACATAAAACCTTGTGGTGGGTCTTTTACTTCCCCCAAAAAAAGTGGCAAACCAATAGAAACAAATAACGTTTCCTCCCTGTCTATGCCCTTAGTAACTACAATGCCAGCCAAGCTTTAAAAGCAAACTCAACCAACTTTATATTTAGAGAGAAAATTTCAAACCTGAAGTCTATCAATAAAACATTAAAACCTTCCTCTTCTAAATTATCCTTTTTCCCCCTTATGGTCATACCATATTTTTAATTAAGCTTATGCTGGTGTGACCCAGTTTACATACTGGTGTGTGCTGGCTACCTGCCCACCTCTGCTCAGAAAAATCAGGGTACTTCCTTCTCAGCCTGCTAATTACCAGAGCTGAGAGACAGAACACACCAAAGAGACTGTTTACTCAAATCCAATTATAATGAAAAGTACAGGCATTATTACTAATTCCATTGGAACTGGTGAGAGAGTACTTTTTCCCTGTGTCCCATAGCTTCAATCTCTTCCACCGTTACAGAGAGAGAAAAATAATGTATTCCTCTAACTGTTATTCACACAGGTCCAAGCCTCTGAACTGACTTAATGGGACACTGCTGCTCTCTACATGGAATAACCTTTAGCACTAAACTATTTTAGGAAAGGACATATATTCTGCACTTCACATGCTTGCATATTCATAGGCAAGATTGCCCACAGGTCTGGGAAGAAAGCATTATCAAGTGAAGACTGCTATAAAATTATGAGCTCAGGCAACACATACCAAACTCCGAGCTACTGTAAAAGAAGACACACACTGGCACTCCTCCACTGCTGAACTCTGTGACAAACCACAAAGCTTACAAGAGAAGTTCAGCCAGTAGAGATTCTCAAACATTTTTCTTGGCATATTTCACTAGAAACGTCTTCCTCAAGTCATTAATCTCTTAACTGGAATCACCAGATTGAGTGCCCTCCTTTGGCAATGCTGTGTCTCTTCCTAAAAGGTTTTTAACAAAAAAAAGAGAGTTGCTTTGAACTGACTGAAAAAAAATTTCCTCTAGAAAAAGTAAAAGTCAAAGAAAAACAGTAGCAGGACTGAGGAAACCAGAGAGACAACAAGTCTTCATTTGATACTAAGTTTTTTCTCTAGGTTTAGAAAGGCACTTCCCCTGTGGGGAGGAAAGAAAAAAAACAAAAGCTCCTGAGTTCAGCAACTACTACATGACTGCACAGATATATCTGGAAAGACAGGAATGCCCAGTGGGGTGGAAGTTTTAGGAGCAGCGGGGATTATTTCACTAGGTCCTGGTCTGCAGGAGCCCTCTTCTTCTGAAGCAACTCCATTAACCTGAGCATAGATTGGTTTTTTTCTTAGAGTCCCCCACTTCTGCTGTAGCTTCCCATCCCCTGACCAGGCAAACACAACTCTCTGCCCCATCTGGGCCGATCCACAGCACCCACAGCCCTTCTCTACTGTGGCCACTACTGTCACCACTGCAGGCATAGCTCATCTCCAAAAAGCCAAACCAGAGATTACTGTATGCAACTTGCAAAATGTTCTGAGACATTTGGAATAGGTTACTTTTCTACAGCATGGGAGAACTGCATTTGAAATACCCTACCTTTATTGGTTAGAGAATCCTTATCCTCTTTGGTTGTGAACCAGGCTTGACTGACAGCTGATACTTCTTCATTGCCCAGTGGGGAGATTTCATCCAACTGTTCATTCTGAAGAATCTAGAAAAGACCAATGTGAAATGATATAGTCAGATATTCAGTTGTTTGTATCACTTTGCAATTAACATGGAGACATAGTTTGAAGTTAAATTCAATCAGCACAACTTGTCACCTTGCTGACTGTTCAAAAGTGTCATGTCTTAGATATGGCATTGGAACTATCACCCTTCTTGAAACACCTGAGTAAGATTTAGCATATTAACATACAGATATTGTGAGAATTAATTAGGTAGCATTCTTCACCTTGTTTAATGTACAGTAAGTAAGGAGAGGTCTATATCCAGCATCTCCAATCTAGAACTTTTCAACATGGTATACCCACAGTGAAAACTGCATGTAACTCTTAGGACTGGTGAGAAGACAAAGCCTATCTAAGCCTATTACAAAGCTTAACTCATAACCAAAGAATGACAGAAATAACAGATAAATTCATATTCCATGCAGATCACAATAGAGCACAGGATTACTAGTGGAGGGTTACCTCTATGACTCTTTGCAGTATTGCTCTTTGGGCAGTGACTTAAGACTACAAATAACTTCCCTCACACATAAAATTATGTCCTTTTACAGACCAGCCTTTTTACAAACAACATCCATGCTCAAATACATTCGTTTCAAAGAGTCTTATTCATTTAGTAAGCATTTCTGATAGTTGTTTCCCTTTTCATTTCAATTTAAATAAAAGCATACATCAAATAGGTAAATTTTTAAGTTTTACTGTACCTGAATCTGGGTAACAGTTCCTTCATTAATCTCATCTTCAGCTACCTCAGTGGTAGCAGTCATGGTCACCTCAAAGCTCTGATCATTTTCTGAAACTTCAGAATGGGTAAATTAGTTGCATAGTTAACTCCTGAAGCACTTTTTACACATGCTACAAGTTTTATAAATTGCTACCTTTGAAGTGAAAATTGTGAAGAGCCTTATTTGAGCCTCATTTATTTATTGACACAGTAAATTCACTAAAATTATTATCTACTGCTTCTCTTCATAAAATTTAAAAATGGGTTTTGAAACCTTCAGTTTTATGCTTGACTACAACTATGACCTAATGTGAAACATGAACAAAATGTGTTCGATGCAAAAATTTGAAACTGTATTAACATTTGCTTTCCAGCCCCAACTCCAGTAATTTCCAGTTATTAAAGGACAACATTCAAATCTTTTGGCTGTATGTATTTTCCCCAGCCCTCCTTCAACAGGATAATGCCTTTACATCTTTATGCCTTTAAGGAATTTCTGCCTAGTTCCATCAAATAAACAGGCACTCTAGGCACTGCAGATTGGTATTTTAACTGTATCTGGTTCTGTCTCCCTTTCAGAGATTATATTAAACTTTCTAATACTCAATCAACTTCCAGAAGACTAATTCAGTATTCATCCTATCTTTTTTACATCAATCTCTTCTACATACACCTCAATATTAGAAAACACTGAAATACTAACTGTACTGTCTGATCATTAAAAAACCACAAACCTCTTTGCAGGAGAGAATCTAGTTGCTCATTTATTTATCCTACACTTTATTCAATGCACCTGTGTCTGCAGGTCTCTAAACTACTTTAACAGAGGCTTATTTTACCAGTACTAATTGCTGCAAAACTCTCCAAGGCTGAAAAAAAATATGACCACAAGTATATTAATAAAATTTGGAAGAAAAAAAACTCATGCAGAATATTCTACTGTGATTCAAGAGTCCACTTTTAACCTTTACCAACAGATATATCTGCTACAGGAATACATAAAAGAACTTACTCGGAACTGCAACAACAGAAATGCACGGAGTAGAATCATCAAGGCTTTGATCATCCTCTGATAAGCAAAGCCTCTTGTGTGGAGGTTCAGAGCTGTCTTCAGAGTCTACTTCATCAGCTTCTAACAACAAAAACACACCCAGGTTACTTCCTGTAAGCTAAGTGGAGCCTTGGACAGAGTTCTCCTAAAAAGCAGGCCAAAGCAAACCGTAGAAGCAAATGTGACAGGCTGGTTCAGTGCTTTGCTGCTGCCCAGGAACCTGGGCAACAACAGTTCACATGCTTTCTCCAACATGCACTTTGAAAACTCCATCCACAGTGTGTCAAACACAAATCAATCTACAGAAATTTGGGTACGTGGTTGGTTCCAATAAATCACAGCGTCTGTATCTTTGTCGAGCACACACAGATAATTTTGGGATTTATATCTAATTCAACACTTTATCATTCTTTAAACCAAAGCAGAACAATTCTTGCATGGTAAGTTGCACCTAAATAGCTCACAGAATTTGTGGGCAGAGATGTATGGTGATCAGATCAACCAAAACAAAGAAAAAAAATTACTATGTAATATAATTCTATACCATTTTGAGGGCAATGAAGAATTAGGTTCCCTTCGGTATCCTGAGTCAAAGTCACAGAGTTCACGGTTTCTACTGTCACTGTGTCAGACTCTTCTTCAACTGTGCTCATACTCAAACCTGGAAGAGCAACACACAGTTTACATTTCTGCAGCTGGACTCCACTTGGACCATAATGCTGCTTCCATACCCCAACCAACCACCACAAATTCCCACAGGGAATGAGGCTGCTCTTTCACATGAAAAATCCACAATTTCATTCACCTACCTTTACTTTCCTGCACACATGTTGCACAGGGTAAAACCAGATAGCTTTAAAGTAACTTTTCCAGTTAAAAATAGTACCTAAACTCCCTATTAGGAGGATTGGCAATCTATGATTTCTTTTTTTCAAAGACAAACTTTAGCTATTGCTTTTTCAGCATTTCTAAATTCTTCACAGCTGATGATTTTTGTCCAGTACTTGTTCCACTGTTAATTTAATAATTCTGCTATTATAGAACTGAAAGCTAGTCAGGACAGACAAATATTTTTCTAGTGTCTTGTCAGTCACAGCTGCCCTATTTATAGACTGCCAACATGCAAAGTTTTATTCTCCTTCCATGCATATAACTAAATGTGAAACTTGCATTTTTTCTTCAGCATTTAAACAATGAGAGCAACAGGTAAATTGATTGCAAGCAATCACCAGTACAAAAAGCTACTGAGAGAACAAGTAATCCAGGATGAGCCATATACACTGAAGTCACAGAATTAGGGCAATACAAAGTGTCTCTGATGATTCCATTTCCACTATAAAACTATGCAATGAAACACGAAGTTTCTAAGACATTCTATGAAACTACCAGCAGTAATTCTGAAATAAAGCTAAGCAGAACTCCACAACAACAACAAAAAAAGTTTTATCCAGATACAGAGAGATGCAACCTTTGCTGCTGCAGAAGCTAAGTGAAATCGCACCTAAAATATTCAGAAGCTTTGCAAAGATTTCATCAGTTTTAAGCCTGCTTTTGTTGACTTTGGCAATGATTTGTAGAAAGAAAATATCATCTGTTTCTGCTTTAACTGCTCAGTTCTTTTTCTGTGTTTACTCATACATCAACAACAACAAAAAATATTTTTAACTCTTATTTTGAAGCCAAAATGTTGTTTAAAATATCTGGTTATAGCTTTAGAAAAAAGAAATCACAAATACATTACAATTTTTCCATGTACTAGGCAGGGATACTCATATGCAAGTGGAATTTACAACCTGGATTTCAAATTCCCTGTATAATGTTAACATTATTGCATCAGCAGGAGATTATTTAATTTTTAATCAGAAAATATGTTCTTCATATTCTTCAGTATTGAAGATTCCCAAGAGGAGTGTTATCCTACAAAGATCAAACTACTGCCAGTCCTTCTAAAAAACTACTTCTCACTTCTCAAGCTTGCTGAAGATTTGGCACATCTTTAAGAACACATAGTGAGTGATTCCTCAAATGAAGTGATATTACTCTTCTGAACATGTAAAAAATTCCAGATACTACTGACATTTTAAATCAGAGGGTTCTCAAACTTACATTCAAATCTACCACAAGAAACAGTTTCTTGCCACATGCAAATGTAGGAGGGAATAACTTCCTTGGGATTCATCTGCTGCTGAGTTTTGCAGCCTGTGCACTATCCTGCACTAGAAGCTGCTGTTTGCTGCATGGATGTATTACTGATTTTAAGAACCAATGAGGCATCCTTAATGTTAAAACATGAAGAAAGACATCCAAAGCGTTACAGCTAAATTAGCAGACTGCAACTTTTTCAAGCCAGTTTTAAGTTATTAATTTAGCTTTTGGGGAGTGAACAAACTGGGCCAAAATAAACAGATTTTCATGTTCATACATATTTTCTGAGTAGTAAGTTTTACTACAGGAACTGCTGTAGTAAAAATCCCTAAAGTTACTGGAAATGAGGTGGAGGATTACTCCTTAATTTTATGTCAACTAGTTGTCACAACATTTATTTTTCTACAGTTGAAAGCACACACTTCTCTTTTCACCATTTTAGTGGCCGGAAAGACATGACTTTAAAACAGTCATTTACTTCACCCACAGCTGTTCTGAAAGCAATAGAAACTATAGCACCATCCACGGCAGAAGACAGAGCAGACCGTTCCTTCTTTTACTGGAAGACTGATGAAAATCGAGTACAGGCACAGCAAAGCTGGGTCATTCTTTCAGCAGATACTCAGGACTTGATGAAAATCAATCTGTATATTTAGACAATTTGGCTACCAAATAAAAAACACAGGGCAATTAATCCCTTTACATTCTCTGCCTTGCTGGTTTGCAAGTTAGGAGGGAGCAGGACACAGCATAAAAGGGATCCATACATCCAAATATGGCATTCCCAGAGATGGGGAGGGAGCTACGCCAGGATCAGTAGCTGCTATCCTGACACTTCCATCCAGAGCTGTAACAGATTTACCAGACAGTGGCTGAGGCAGCACATCTGAGAGCAACACTGACTCCTCTGATCAAGTCACACATCTCCAGCTGTCAGCTCGAGCTCCCACAAACTGCAGAGCACCCAACACTGGGCACTGCACTTTGTTCAAGGACCTGTGACTTCCCAAGAAACATTCCTCAGTGTAATTCCTGGATCGAGGATGGGTTTATAACTCCTTGCCGATTTCCCAAAAATGGTTTATGACACCTACAAGAGTGTACAGGCTCTTCCAAAAAAAAAAATGATGACACTCTGTATAAGATACTCAAGATTTAGCATATCCTAATTTTTCTGAGTAAAGGTAACAACCTTGATCAAGCCTTGATAAAAACTTAGAAAGAGCCAAATCCTTGATTTGATTCCATCAACTTTAATGCATGTGGCCTTGGACCACAATTGAAAACCGTGTAGAAAGAACATGAGGAATGATGTCAAAGTCAAATGCGTATTTTGGACACTATTTTTTTTTATTAGACCATACAAATACAAGAAAACTGAAAGAAAAACCAACCAACCAAGCTTTTTAAAGCTACATTTACCCCAGGACAGGAACACCAACACATTAATACGTGAATGAGTGACCAAAATCAGGAATAACTGCGGTGGTTCTTTTGAGTGAATAGGAAACAATCTCCAGATCTTACAAACCTCATTGTTTCACACTGAAATAATGCTGTAGCTACCAGGTATTCTGGACATGCATCATACAACACATTCACAGGGAGCTCAGTGGCCAAGGCCCAGTGCTGCTGCCTTTGGTGCCTTCTCCTGGTCCTGGCTGCAGGGACCCTGTGCTCCCCGGACGCCCTGGATCCATCACAGCGCGGGAGCTGGAGCTGTGCTAAACAATGCCAGACCATGGCAGGGGCTTGGGGATGTGCCATGTGAATTCTGCTCATTGCACACACCTGCACATCCACACATCTGCTCCTGCACATCTGCTCTTGTAGAAGCTAAATGCAGAGTAAATGACATCCAAGGTTTCTTAATTAGTGAGAATTAGGACCCGAGTAGTCTCATCACCTCCAAAATATCACCTTCCTTTCACAACTTCACTAAGTGTGCTTTTGAAAATGCAAACGTTTTATTTTAAACAAAACGCTTACTTGAATTTGAAATTAACAACTCGAGGCTTTTCTTTAGTCTTTGATTCATACACATGCTTTACAGAGATGCCAATCCATCACTAATACTTCATGTTCTGAAGGAGGGTGTTAGCTTTTGAGGACAAGAACAGTGTTGGATAGACATGCACCAAAAGTGTGGATGCCATAATCCATAATGAAACAGCATCGTGGAAATCAGCATCAATTCAATCAGCATGTTTTGCCTTGTTGGATTTCTGTGTGTATTTACCAAACCCATCATTTTTTAGAGCAGCATTACAATTTCAAACAGGCTTCAACATGCAGCCAAAGAGGTGGGAAAATACTTTGTCTACAAGACTCATTTATTATAGAATTCCAATATAAGTTTTCCACTAAAGCCACATAATAAAGCTGTTCTTATTTATGTGGGAAGCATGCAGCAGAATTACGGAAGAAAAAAAACCCCACAAAGCTGATTTTATATCAAGCTGAAAAAAAAATTAACATCCTAATACAAAATTCCTTTAATTCTAAATAGCTGTCATCATGCAGATGGGCTCAATTATTCTGTGGGCTGTAAAACTTAAGCACTTCTAAGAAATAATATTTTTACTCTCACAGACAGAATTCTGTCATTGCCCCTAGTTATTAACTGAATGTTATGTCTAGTCTTCAGCGGACTGTTGTAAAATTTCTATAGTAAGTTGTATTATAGGCTGCGTTCTCTGCATTGGGTAATAAGCATGTTTCACTAAGTCCTGTTAAAAGCAAAAATTCAAGATTATTAAGGGTGGTTTCCAGTTACTGTGGCATTTAACTGGAACAATCCCACAGAATGCATTGGGATTTTGAGACACTTGTTCATGAGTAACACTAAGGAAACAAAGTCATTACAGGACCTCTTATTTTAGGAAGTCTGAATGTTTAGTGTATTCCACACCAAGTCAGTACTTCCAGTACATTATCAGGAGTTTTTATTATTCAACTAGTGCCAGTGCTGTTATGCTAATATTCAACAAATCTCCCCCAGCTTTACTCCAGACCGAATGGGTTCTGCTCAAATTTAAAATCCTACCACACAGGAATTTTCTCTAACGGTTTCCAACAATGGATACGAAAAGAAACCAAACTGGACAGACACCAATCACAAGGATGCAGGGATCTGAGTCCGGCGCATACAAGGATTTATTAATCTGTATTACCAAGAGATTAAGAACAGTTACATCCTACTCATCAGTGGTACTTAGAGAAGTGGGCCATCACTGAAACAATACATGGGAGACACAATGGGACAAAGTGTTCTCATTTGCATTGATCCAAATTTGGCAGAACTCCATGAGTTTTAGGCTGTCCATTAAAAGTTTAACAAAAAGCATTGAGCATGCTTTAAATGTCACATAGTGGAAAAAAACAACACAAAACAAAATAAAACCTATGTCCTTGCTCTTTCAAAAGAAATAAACACAGAAATATTCAAGTTTTCTTTTTCAGGAATTGGCTGTTGGGCACAAAGTTATGGCTATGAATAGAAATCTTTCTAAGTATTGTATGTATTAAAATTATTTTCCTTTCATGTAAATCCAGTTCCATACTAAGCATTTCAGTTACTTCTTCACCTTTATAAACAATGGGTAGAATTTTAGCATGCAAGAAAAGTAAGAAAAATTATCCTAACTGTAAGACTGATAAGCAAAGTCTTTCTTGCCTTCTGATGGACATACATAAGCACAGAAATGATGAGCAAAAAAAAGGACCTGTTAGAACATGCAAAACACAGTAGAGAGGTCTTTGTCTCTTATATGGCCACGTTTTATGATTTTGTGTGGTTAAGACAAACATCAGTATTTTGGGGCATTCTACTTAAGGACTTATCATTAAAGTTCAATCTTTTCAGTAAGTAATAAAACATCATGAAGTTGTTTATTATTATAATCACGTGAAATGATGAGAACAAAAATCAGAATGAGATGCATCCATCTCAATGCAGAACCTGCATCTCCTGGTTTTGCAAAGGAATTCTAACTATGCTGTCAAGAGGCCAACTTACATCTGTACGCAGAGCAGCGCCGGCAAACAAAAAGCATTTTCTAGATTACTTCAACTAACAATGGCCAGGTGGGGCTGAACAGCGTAACTTTGTGAATGAATATATACAATTATTATCAGTCAGCTGAAGAAGTAGCTGGTACAAGTGTAATACACTTCACTATGCCCAAGGGCATAACCAAGAATAGTGAGACCGCAAAAAGGAAAAAACAAAAAAAGAACGAAAGAAAGAACGAAAGAAAGAACGAAAGAAAGAACGAAAGAAAGAACGAAAGAAAGAAAAAAGGGGTGGTGGGAGGCGGGGAAGTATAGGCTTTTCCAACCGGAATCTTTTATTTTGGGAAAACAGAGCATAGCTGTAGTGCAGAAAATCCCGGTACCGCTCTAAGATGAAACCCCTGATCGTGGCACAGTCGAACATTTCAGACTCCACTTGCCCTACGCAACCTCAAATCACAACTCTTGCAGTGAAAAAGAAGAGATTATGAAACAAAACAGGTAAAACCCACAAGCTCAGGATACCCCGAGCACAGACCCAGCGAGAGGAAATCGACAAATTCAAATGCGATCGCGCAGGTGGCTTCTTATTAGAGACATCCAGGTATGGGGGAGGGAGTTAAAACCAGAAAAAACAATTAAAAATAATAAAACATAATAAAATAAACGCGCTGGCCGGCCTCCCTTTGCCCTGCCCACCCAAGGGAGCCAGCTTTGGTGATTTCCAGGGCCGGTCGGTCTGTCCGCTTCCCAATTTCCCTGTGCGCAGCGCTCCCGACAGCCAGCAGCTCCCCGCGAAGGTGGGAAGCCGCGGCCCAGGGCTGGCCCAGGGCTCTCCCAGGAGAGCAGCCGACGGGAGGCAGCGGCCCTGCCCCTGCCCCGGCACTGCCCCCGGGGCGGCGGCTCCGGGCCCGCCTCAGCCCCCGCTGCCCCGCGGCCACCAGCGCCGCCATTTGGCCCCGGGCGGCCGCCGCCATTTTCCCGTGCCCTCGGCGGGCGGCGGCGCTGGACGGACCCGCCGCGGGCTCCGCTGCCCGCCCGGCCCTGGCCGCCCGCCCGGCAGCCCGGCCCGAGCGCACCGAGCCGCGGGGCCGCACACGGCCGCTCCCCGCCCCGTCCCCTCCCCTCCGCTCGCGGCCGCTGCCGCTGCCCGGAGCTCCCGGCCCTGCGATCCCGCAGGGCCCCGCGCACTTACTTCCTGTTTTGGGTCCGGGCACTTGAGAAACCAGGATGGAGACTCCCAAGTACCAGGATGGAGGCGCCGGGCGGCGGCGGGCGGCGAGCGGGGGAGGCGGAGGCGGCGGCGGGGCGAGGCGCTGCGAGCCCGCCGGAAGGGCCCGCGCCCGCCCGCCCGGCGCTTCCGCCCGCCCGCCCGGCGCCACAAAGCGCACGGAGCGGGGCCCGGAGCGCCGGCGGCGCCACAAAACGCGCGGCGCCTTCCCCGCCTCGTTGAGGGAACAAACCCCTTGAATATCCACACGGCCTTCGCCACAGAATCACGGAATCGGTTAGATTGGGAAAGACCTCCGAAACTGTCGAGCCCAGCCTACAGTCGAATACTGCCCTGTCAACCAGACTATGGCACTCAGTGCCACATCCAGACTTTCCTTGAACACCTCCAGCGGTGGTGGCTCCAACACTTCCCTGGGCAGCCCGTTCCAGTGTTCAGTCAATGGATGTCAATCAATGTCTAATCAATGGCCACACATGTGATGAGGGCTCTGGAGCATCTCTCATGAGGAGAGACTGTGGGAAGTGGGCCGTTTTAATCTGGAGAAAACTGGAAGGGAATCTCAATGCGTATAAATAGCTCAGAGGTGGGCGCCAAGAGGATGGTGCCAGACAATATTTGGTGGTGCCCAGCAGCAGGATGAAGAGCAGTGGCCATAAACTAAAACACAGAAAGTTTCACCTCAATGAAACAAATGAAAAAAAAAACCCCAAATTCTTTACATTGAGAGTGGCAGAGCACTGGAATAGGCTGCCCAAGGAAGTAGTGGAATCTTCTTCTCTGGAGACATTCCAAATCCACCTGGATGCATTCCTGTGTAAACCCCTCTGGGTGACCCTGCTTGGCAGGGGGGATTGGACTGGATGGTCTCCAGAGGTCCCTTGGAATCCTAACCATTCTGTGACTCTCATCACTTTTTGTTTCCCTCCTGCCCGACAACCTCACAAAACCAAAGCATATTATCAAAATTTATCCATAAAGCCAAGAATAAACAAGCATATAGCAGTGCCCAGCTTGTGGTCCTTGCTGCCCTGTGGGATCCTTGGAAAATGAGCTGAGCCCCTCACAGGCAAACCTTGCCCCTGCCTGCAATTTTTTGTCTATAAACCTCATTGCTCTTCTACCACAAAGCCCCTTTTTTGCACTTCCTATATGTGTGATCTCCAGCTGTGTCCTCCCTAAACCTTGGGAGCTTTAAAAAGTGTCCTCATGGGAATACAGGGCAGCTTAGGGGAGGAGAGATTGCACATAAAAATGTGGAGATGAAATCTGTGCCTGGGACAAGAAGGTAACTGGTATAAGGAGATGAAAGCAGGATTTATAGCACTTGTTTTGTTCAGAGCACACGTTAACTCTGATCTATATGTACTTGGTATTTCTGGACATCAAAACTCAGGAATCTCGAGTTCCACACCCAGTAGTTGACTTCCAGGGAAAAAAATTAAGTGCCTGGTACCCTTACACACACTAATTGGCCAAAGTAGAGACACAGTTTGCTATTCTAGGGTTGCATACAGCTGTTGGACTCACCAGCCATGATCTCTTGCAGCTTCTGGACTTTCTTTACCCCAGTTTTTGCAGCAAATGAAGCATGAACACTAGACTTGCCTTCCTTGAAGTACCTCTCTGTTTTGTTGTGGTCGTGGTGGTTTTTTTTGTTTCTGTTTGGTTTTTTGGGTTTTGTTTCTTTGTTTGGCTGGTTTAGTTTGGTTTGATTTCAAGGCAGCTGTGGGCTTGCTTTGAAAATAACAGGATACCACTTCCTTGAGCTTCCAAAATGCTTCATCAGAAAGCTGTGTTCAGACTGCAGGAAACAATACTGAAATTTTATATAAGCCTTCGCCATGTGAAAATTTCTACAAAGACCTTATGCAGCAAGCATCAAACATGAAGAGGACTCCTTCCATAAATTAGCTTCTCCATATGTCGTTCCTTCGGTTATGAGCCTTTTCCATTCTGGATATAAAGCCTTTCTCTTTACTATATTTTTATCTTACTTGTCTGGATGTATTTTATAGAAAATACTATTTTAACTGCAAAATCTGTACCTCCTTTTACACAATTGTGTTGTTCTGGGACATATCATAGCAATATATAAGGATGATAAACTGTGAAGTGGCAGCAGCTTGAGGACTGGGTCACTGAGAATTTTATGCCACTATTTTAGTCACAAATCTTCAAGACTTTGTCTAGAGTTGGGGATGATGTCCTGTGTTTGGGCCCCATTCCCTGTTTATGCAATAGAAAGAATATAATTTTCCTCACAAATATGTGTTATAACCATACTCAGGAACATTCTCTTTATATCAGGTCCAAATTATATGTTGATAAAATGATGACTGGAGTTCTCTGGTGTTTTAGAAGCAGGATGAAATCTTACTCTTGTAGGAGACTCTTGTTCCACAGAGCAAATGAGATTCATGAATCCTGAGTTATCTCATGTCAGTGGAACAATTACATGCATCTATACCTATTTAACCTGATGAAAGACTCAACCACAGAGTTTGTTATGGACCTAACAATCTCTTCTTTAGATTGTTAGCTTTTCACTAACTCACACTGAGTTTTCTTCCAGAGGTCGTGTGTTCCCGGTAGCCACCAGGTGTCCCTACTGCCATGTGCTCCAGACCCACCGGCTGCATCCCAGAGATGGAACTTCTTTCCCTCTGCTTCAATTAAAGCCCAATTAGCCTTGCTCTGTAGGTACAGCAAACTCACACCTCCTCAAGCACTAGGGGAAAAGCGAGACTGTGGTGCTGCTTGATTAGGCCAAGATGTGAGAAGGAGGATCGACATGCTTATGACTCACCATAAATCCTGAAGGCAAAGTGTGAATTTAATAATCCCAAATCTGATTACATGGGTGGTGACAGAAAGCTTGGTGCAGATTCTTTTTTGTGATAGAAGAAATAAAGCTTTATTCTGCAAGATTCAGGGGAAGAAATGCAAAACATAGAAATTAGAAAAGGCCTTCATTCCTGGTTGTTTATGAGATTTTTCATATTTACATAGATTTCTGTCTGTGTAGATATGTACAAAATTACATATGGGTACAGCAAATATATTTATTACTCATTGACAGAAAATATATATATAAAAATAAACAATCTAATATTTATATAACACTTGCTCATTTGTGTGCTCACAGTTTGGAAGGGGCTGGTTATGGAGAATTGCTCAGGCTCTGAAGAGTTGCCATGAAAGAGAGAGAGGCCAGAGAAGGAGTAACCGAGCACTGGTGGCAGTTTGCGTGGGTTCTTCACTGCAGAGTGAATCTCCTGTAAGAAAAATTATTACCTTGTGACCTGGCCTAGGAAGAATCCTATAAAGAGCACTCATTCATTCTGAGACCTTGTCTTTGGTGACAGTCTCCTAGTTTCCTGACTTGCCTCTGTGTGAGGCTGTAATGGACTGACCACCTTGAAAGTCTCTATGTATTTGTTTTGAGTGCCTGCTCTGTCACTTACCTTCTGTCAGAGTCCTGGAAGATGTTAGAGAATGGCAATGTGTTCAGGACCCTCAATACCCAGTCTGCAGAGCTGGGAATGTGGGCATTGTCATTCTTTTTTCCTGAAATCTCTGCTGGAACACCTGAATTCTGATGGCAGTCAGCGCAGGCTGCACATCTACAGCCTGGGTTGCTATCTGGACATGCTCTCCTCTCTCCATACCTTGGGGCCAGAGCAGTAGCAATCCCACTGAACCCAGTCCAAGACTAGGAATGCTGATAGGAATGGTTCTGTTGATATGGCTAAATGTGGGGAAGAAAAAGGATCAGAATTCCAGAGACAGTGAGCAGAGGGCAAGGTCTACATGGATCTGAGCTGCCAGTGACATTGGGATGAGCCATTCTTCCTGCTGTTGAGTTTAACAGGAAGGCAGCTGTACAATTCACAGTATCCATAAGGATTTGGTGTTTGGAGGGGATATCTGAGGAAACAGGAAGGAGGAACTGGTTTCTGTAAGATGGGCATATGACAGCAGAAGAGGAGAAGGAATGAGACTTCACAGCATCACTGGCAGAAGAGAAGGGAGAGAAGAGGACAAGAGCAGGTGGGAGGAGCAGATGGATCCCAGCTGGGAGGTGCTTCACTGTGTGCTACCGAAATCAAAGGCACTGATGGCAGCGTGTCATGGGCAGAGTGGGAGCTTCAGACGAAGTCCATTAGAGAAGCTCTCCCGTTGAGTCATGAGGTGCAGAGAGGACACCCCTTGCTTTCCAAAGTCCTTCTCAGAGAGGAGCTTAAGTGCAGCTGGATCCAGTCTGAGCCTTAGACTTTGTCAACAGTTTATGTGTAAAGGTTTATTTAGGTGTAATTGAACCTTTATACAACTTTGTCCCACAGGATTAAGGGGAAAACCAGACGTATTTATATAAAGATGTATGATTTATTATAATTATAATTAGACAAAAAGATCTTAGAATTATTTAGTAGATAATTCAGGGGCTATAACTATTATAATATAGTACACTATGAAGCAATATTGAAGCAATTGTATTAAAGCTAGCAAGAACAATTATTAAGTAGAGATTGATGTTACTCACCCATACCAATGACCATGGGCAGATTTCTTTCACTCAGCCTCGAGGAATAACCTTTAGGGTATTCCCACTGAAGGGACGAATCTCCACACATACACCCCAAGAAGGGGAATGTTTTACGACCCTGCTGTTCAAATTTGAAACTGGCTTTTACAGTGTAAAGTGATTCACTGTCAGTCACGTCTCCAGGCCAGCTGTGTCAGCTCAGCACCTCTAGGTAAGTAATCAGTAATAGCACTTGTTTGTTCTTTTATCCAGGTATTTTACCAGGTCTGCCACATCTTTATCTCACTATCAAGATGTTTAACTTTGAGACTGATGTGTCATATTGGTTTCAGCACTTGGTAATCAGCACCAAAAGCAGCATGAGGGTCCCTTCTTCATTTACCACTGATAGCTTTGGAAATAGAGCATTGTTCGAGTTGTTTTTCCCATTCCAGGCAAAGCATCCTGCTACACAGGGGGATGCATGAGGAGAAGGTGGCAAATGTAGGGTTTTTTTTCTGTAGGAGGGACAGGTAAAAGTGGACAGGTGCTTTCTGCATGGCATTGTGCACAGATTGTGTGCAGGGACCATGGGTGGGCAGGGGGGCTGCAGCTGTGTAGGGGAGAGAGGGACAACCGGAGGGCCAAGAGCTGCTTCCTTGGCCTACGTCACCCATAAAACCCCAGGAACTGAATGGTCATAATCCTGAACTCTGATAAATTCAAGCTGTGGGAGGAAAGTGATGTATTACACGGTAGAAAACCTTGTCCTGTTTTGGAGCTGCATGTTGATTTAGCTTTTATGTAGATTCAGCTTTTTTTGGCAGCTTTTGCTAAATGCTGGGTTATCGTGAAAGCAACGACAAACCTCCTGTGCATTTGAAGGGGACAGAGTGTTTCTTAGGGAAATGTGCCGTTTGTGGTGTAATTCTGCTCTCTGCTGGCAGATGGTGCTGTGATATATCCAGAAGCTGGGAACCAGCTCTTTCAACTTCGAGGGGATGTGAGCAAGCAGCATCTCCTTTCTATTTTCATTCGAGTTTGTTCCTAAATTTGTTTTACTACGAAATGAAATTCTTCTCTTTCTTGTTCTGCTCCCAACTTCAACTGTCTAAGCAGATAGGCCAGTTTTGGTTTTGGCCCTTTGAATTATCACAGGGCTGGCATGGAGAATACAACTCCAAACCCACATCTTTTCACTGGAAGAAAATCTATTCGTGGCAGTATTCTCCACAATTTCAGGTTTTCTTATGTTTAAAAATCCAGCCTTTCAAGCCTGTGCTGGTCTTGCAGTCTCCCTTTAATAGTAGGTTGATGTTTCTGTCAATAGATATACCTGAGACACAACCTAAACAGTCTCTGAGAATCACTTCTGCCCTAGTTTTTATTGTTTCTTTTTATATCACATGCTTGATACTGTGCTGCATTGCTGATTGTTTTTCTTGCAATGTACAGTGTGATTAAAGGCTTCTCTCAGTAGTTTCTTTCTGGGAAACAAAAAACCCCAGAACCAACCCAAATGCTTTTTTATATTGAAAAAAAGGAAAAAAAATATTTGAAGGAATTAGTAAAGGATGGGATCAGCCTATTTAATATCTAAATTTAAATGTCTAAAAAGGTGCTGAAAAATTAGGGGTAGGTCTCATTTGCTTTCTGGACCTGCTGTTCAAGAGGTGCATAAACTCTTCTTGTTTTGCTCAAGAGGTCTGTGGAGCACCCATATTCTCAGAGGGTGGATGAAAGTGCTAGAGCTAAAGACCAGAAGCACCAAGAAAAAGAAGGACCTTATTCCTGCAGCCAGCACATTTGGAGCCAGCCAAGGATTTCTGTTACTTGCCTCAGGTTTTTCCTGTGAGAGAGTAATCTGAAAGTCCAGGGAACTGAGTGTGAGACTCCTGTTTTCTGCTTCCCATCTGAGCATCAGGCTTCCTACCCTGGGTTCATGTCAGGCCCTGTGTAAGAAGAGAGGGAGCACATCCCCCCCACTATCCCTGCCAGAATGCTGAAACTATGAGTGAAACTATTTGGGTTAAGGAAAATATCCAAAATAGGTACTTTTTTGCTGTTTTTCTGCTTTGCCCTGGATCTTTCCAGTGACCCAGTTTCCAGCACAAACCCATAAAGTTGTTAAAAAGTCAGAGACAAGAACTGCAGGATGTGAGCAGAAGTGATTGCAGGGAGACATCTCTCTGGGTGGCTTCACTGCTGAGGAGAACATGTCTGTGGACCCATGCTCCACAGTGAGGAGGAGTCTGGACAGAAGCCTGCCAGCTCCTGGGGAAGGAATTGTGCTCAAAGCTCTCGTGCAAAAAGTAGTGAGCACTTTTTTTCCCTTTTAATGAGAAAACAGTCCATCAGGGACCACTTTTGAGATGATGCCCAGGTAGATGTGTCCTCTTGGAATGTATTTGCCTAAAATTTTCTGTGGATGCTTTGCATTCAAGAAGAGATAGAGAGACAAGGTTATCCTCCTGAAATCTCCAGACCACTTTTCTGTCTCCTCCTATGCCTCGAGAAATGTTTGCATTTGCCTTATAAGGACCAAGGATAGGTCCCTGATGTTTAAGCACATTTGGACCTCAGGCAGTATTTTCCAAACTCAGCACTTCATAAATAACATCAATAACATCACTCCAGTCCTGCATGGCCAAGTTCTTCAAATACATTTGTCTTGCTGATGGCAATTCCACGTGAACTCACAAAGAATCAACGGGTCTCAGTGCAAAATAATGCCCAGTGCCAGGGCCCCGTTCCAGGGGTGATTTAAAGTGCCCAAGTGCCTTTTCCTGGGCTCTCTCATGTTCCCAGCAAGGCTCAAACATTGCAGATGCTCTGTAGAGTGGATTTCTGTGCCCATGCACTCATGTGGGGAAGTATGAGTGTGAATATGAGCGTGAGAAGTTTGCCTCTTGGAAAATCCATGGCAGGGTAGAACTTGAAACCCAAGCCCCAACAGATTTGTTTTTTCCTATTACAGACATGTGAAAACTGGTAAGAATAATCTTCAGAAGCAATTAAAGCAGTGAAACAAATTTGACAGTTCAAAGGGCAGTGGTCAGGATAACATGATCCATTTCCAAAAGTGACAGTGATATATTTCTGGACCTCAAACAGGGCTGTATTTCCTTGTGATTTGACAGAAATATGTTTTACATTCTTATCTGATTTCCTAGGCTAGAGAAGAAGTGACTAAAGGAGCTGATAATACCTGGCAGCTGTCAAACGACTTTTTGCCATCTAGAGAGAAACAGAAGAACATATGCTCTGATCTCCTGCTACTTAAATTAGAGGATGAAAGAAATAGAAGGGGCTTAAGTTGGAAATGAGATCATGCATTATGCCCTTCGGACAGCGTGTAATCTGGCTAATGGCATCATGGAGTTATATAAATAACTTCATTAAAATGAACTTGTTTCAAATGAGCTAAATAAATCAGACTAATTTGTCTAAGAGCTGAGATGAAATAACCAGGTTAATTTAAAGCTGCTCACTGAGGGAATGATTCCTGAATTTGTTCCACCAGTGAAACTGCCATCAGTAGTGACAGTCACCAGTGGGAGCCCTGAGCCCAGTGTGAAGGTGCAGACTGGGCTTCCACATTTGCCCTTCCAAAAGCCCCTCTCTTGTGTCTGTAGCACAGTCTCCAGGATCCCATAGCTGAAGGTGTGGGTTCCAGGGCATTTAAAGCATTGTCCAGGACCCACCAGATCTAAATCCTTCTCTGGTGGCTGGAAGCTGTTCAGCTCCAGAATCTGTGCTCTGCTGTCTGCTCTCTGCCTCAGAAAGAATAGTAAAATGAATTTTAACCAATTGCTTTTGGCACCTGTCCCTGCCTTGATGGGAGGACTATGTGATGCCTCAGGTCTTTCCCTCACAATTAATTCAATGCTTTGTGTCTAAATTTTCCCTTTCCTCATTATCTCATTCATATCCTCATTCCTTTGCAGAGGTCAGAAGGATAAATTCAGTTCTTCAGGCTGTAGATGGACTGGCTCCTCTGAGGTCTGAATGATCCTTACCTTTGTAGGGATGAATATTTACCTGCTGTAAACTCACTCCACTGCAGGAGTCAGTCAGACTGGGCAGAATTAGACCAGCTAAGGATGTCAATCTGTAGGGAATGAATAGGAAGATTGTCCCGTATACAGGCTGTCTGTCCTTTGTAGTTTACTGAAAATCTCAGGTTTTATCTTGTGCTCCAGTGTAAGAAGAATTTCTCATATGCCATCATCGTGCAGTGTACATCCTACCTTTACCAGATGACCAGTTTTCTCTTTGTTGCATTTTGGATACTTTTCTTTTACATAGTAGAGAGAAAGGATGAGGACACGGATGTCACAGAAAATGAGTTTATAATCAGCATTTACAGACAGGCACATTTCAAACAAAGGAGTGAGAAATCAATTCTTCGTGTTTATGTCTTCCAGGATCACAGTTGTGTGTACTGCACATTGTGCTCCTACACAGTGAATCTGCCCTGAAGTCCCTGTAGCTGACAGCTGTGAATTTATCAAATGAGAAACTGGACTGTGAATTCAACTTTCAGGAATAAAAAGCCTTTCAGCTCTTTAATCCCTCTCAGTCCTTCCCTTTGGTTGTGCTCCAGCACAGGTGAAGGCTTGTGTGAACATCAGGCTGCAAGACAAATTCTTTGTTCCCAGAGCACTGATTTATCCAGTTTGGTTGCTGGTAGCAACCTCTGGGCTATTCTAGCCCTGTAAGAGGAAAACTACTTTGGGGATCTGCTCACAGGTGGATACTCCAACCTCACCCCCTCCTCCTGTTCCAGTCAGGCATGTGACATCTTCCCCGAGGACTGTCCTAATCACAGCTTATCCTCCGCTGGTCAGTACCTGTAGACCAGTGCATGGCTGTGCTTCCCTTGGAACACTCTGGCCCTATGAGGTTAACGTTGTTTTAAACAATTTGGGTACTTGGGAAAGTTCCCAAAGCCATGCAGTCATCTCTGAGTGGCGTCAGATCAGAAGCAAGTGCTGGGCTGAAGCTAAAATGCCTCCTTGGGGACAGGGATGCAGGGGAGTATGACACATTAATCCCCTGCTATAAGCTGCAGGATTCAGTCCACAACCAGCTCAAAAAGGGATTGAACTAAGAATTTCTAGACTTGTTATCAGGGTTTTACCATTGGCTGAGATTCTGTCTTCCCCGAGGTCTGAGTTCCAGGGCAGCTTTCTCCTCTGACAGCTATTACACAAATGTCAGCTCACCCGGGGCCAGCACGGCTGCAGCACTTGTGCAAATCACATTGAGATCAAACAGCAGCTGTGTGTGTGGGGCCAGAGGTTGCAGTGCTGTGGTGTTTGGGATGTGATGCTGGAGGATGTGCTGATCCTTTAGTAAATGTCAGAGTGCTGCTGCACTGGGGATTGGATCATGTCCAAGCAGAAAACTTTGCTTTGAGCTTGCAAATGATTTGTGAGTTTCTTCATTATGAGAATTTTGAGAGTGCAGGTTTCTCTGTACAGGACTCTTAGGAGAGAAAAGGAGTGATCCTCCCAGGGATTTGAAAGCATCTGGAAGGTCTTGTGGTTATGTATTTTTTTTTTATTCATGCCAGATGGGTCATATACTCCTCATTTATATGGCTGTAAATCTGGATTTATCCCACCTGGATGACTCTTGTCAGAATCCGTCCACTGTTCTTTAATAGATTTTTCAGTCTAAACTGATGGAGTTAACCAGTAAAATCACTGTTACCAGTGAAGTGATCAGTATGTTTCAAGTGTCAGACTCATTCCTTCAACTCATTTATGAAAGCTTTCTAACCATCTTGAACCAACCAGAATTAAAATAAAGGACAAAATGTTACATTCACAAGCATATGGCCTCATTCCTTCATTGTAGCAGTTCAGTGCTATACTACAAATTGCATGCTGGTTTCTGTTATAATTTATGTTTTCATCTGTTCAATCTTTTAAAAATGAATTTGTTCTCAAATTAAATCAGCACAAATCTTTAGCTATGGCGTGTAATTGTTGGCAGGGCACCTTTCACTGCAGCTCAGTATCTAGAAGGAGGAGACAGGATAAGAAGATGCTGGTGATGACAGAGGTCACTGGGTGACAAAAATAATTGGGAGGGATATTTCAGCTGGATGGAGAATCTGTATTTCCATCTCCTTCTCTCTTTTAATCTGAAATGTTTCCATAACTCAGAAACACAACTTTTTCTAATGTTGATAACAAGGCCAAGCTACAGCCAGCAAAGGAAGTGTTATAATATAAACCAACCAGCCTCACCCATCAGTGTAAGGAACAGTGAAAGCATACCTGGCCTGTCTCTAACAGGTTAATTTTCACTATATGTCACTAGTGATCAGAAAACTCTGTGTTCAAGGCAAAAAAAAGAGCATTTCTGTTTACAGGACTGACAAGAACAAGAAATTACAAAATCCCTTTTTTTCCCACCTCAGGTGAACAATATCCCAATTAAAATACTCTGTCATCAATCAGCTATTTTGGAAAAAAAATCTAAAGAGATCGATGTTGAGATCATAGTCTTGAGATCTGCTTCTTACATGTTCTTCCCTTTAAGACAATGTGAACATCCATACAAGCAGGAGAAATTTAAAATATCATTCCTCAGCATTCTCACTCTGTAAATACCTTAGTTTATTCTTAATTTCAGTCATGACAGGTTCTATATATTTAGATCAGGAATATATATGATGGGATCCCAAGCTATAAAAATTTTAAAATTTATGTTTGGGTATTTAGGGTCTTTTTCAGAATGGCTGAAATCCAGGGATACAAGTTAAAGAACTTGAATTTGAGGTCCTTGCACAAGAGCTGTAAATCCCTTTTAAACTTTTTGCAAATTCCCTGCTGAAAAATAGCATCAGCTAGGTCAGATAGAAATAATTGTCATATATAATATTAGAAATATTGCCACCTATGGCAAACAGTCCTATGATTAGAAAGCCTAGCAATTCCAAATTCTTTTGGGGAAAAAATAGTTCTGGTTACATATATGAAAAAATCTTGATAAACACCTCAGCCCTCTTGAAAAGACAGCCTTTAATAATTCATGTATCTCTGAAGTGTGTATTAGACACCACAGGCACTTCTGAGGAGTAAATAGGAAAGTATGGAAAAAATGGAAAAAAGCTCAAGCAGACTGCAATTGACAGTGAGGATTGAAGTTATCAATTTGATAAAACAACAAATAAATACTGTTGAGATATCTGTCTATCATCTATCTATCTATCTATCTATCTATCTATCTAGTGATGTGGTTGAAATCAATGATTTAATTTTTTGTTTTGGCTTTGGTGGGGTTTTTTTGTTTGTTTGTTTGTCTGGTTTTGTTTTCTTTTTTGCTTATCAGTACCGTGCTTTTAAATTCAGGGCTGTTTGCTGCCTGCAGCAGCAGCAGCAGCAGCTGAGAATCAGGCCAGTCCATCTTTCAGGTCTGATGCAGGATGCTGCACAGATTCCTGTCTTTTTCCCCTGTCTTTCCCCTTTTAATGATGGTTTGACCATAGAAGCTCTTGTAATTGCCAGTAGAGATACTGTAATTGACAGTAGAGATGCCTTTTATGCCCTGCTCATTCAGGCTGATGGAGTTGCCTTCACTCTGGTCATTGGTAGCAGCAAGTCAGTCTCTAGCATTAAAAAGTAGGTGCAGATTTCCAATGTCCTCTGAATTAATCTCTGAATATTTTCTAAATGTGGAGGTGCTTGTGTCTGAAGCCAAGGCAGAGAGGCAGCAAAGGTCACTTGTAGAGATTATGTCTACATCCAGCCTTCTCCCAGTTTTCATAACATTCAAATGGAGGGATTTGGATGTGTCTCCTGTCAGAATTCAGCAGAATAAGATATTTTCTGAGTGCTGTATGAATTTGTGTGAAGTCCTTCTTGCTCTGTGACCTTCACAGAATCTGCTAGTCAAGTTCATTTTTTTCTGTGAAGCTATTTTTTAACCTCTCAGTGTGTGATAGCTCCATTATGTGCATGAAGAGCCCAGAGAGAGGTGAATATCTCAATGAAGAAGTGACAAAAATATGATGTATGTTCCCAGATATTATTTCTGTGTAACTTCATTGCACTGTTTGGTCACAAAAAAATTGCAGAGAACTATCTTTGTAGTAAATTAACGAAAATATCTATTATGTGCTTTGCCAATAAGAGAAAGGGGAGTGAAATTTATCAGAAAGAAAACAACTGAAAAAACCAATACACCAACAGTTCAGCAGCCTATATGAGAGTCAGACTGCTTTCTTTAGAAATGACTGTTTTCTATTTGCTCATTGCAGGTAATCACTGCTTTTTGATTTGGACAGCTCTGTGCAAATTTGTTTTGTTCTGCTTCTGCAAATAGGAAATGGAAAGAAGTGTGATATAGTGGTGAAGCTGCACACAGAGCAGGCAAACCTGAGCTGTCTCCTCACTTTGCCTCAGTGTTGCTGCTTAACCTTGCATGAAGTATTACCTTGTCCTGGTTGAAAATTAGAACTACTCAATTTTTATTTCACCCTTCTTCCAAAACTGGAGCCTTTCAGTAACAAAAGTTTTTGAATAAACCATTGTTGGTAATAATATTTGAATTTTATTTAAAAAAAAAAAAGAAAAAAAAAGAAGTTTTGAAATACATTTTCATCAAGAAAACCCTATCCAAAAATATTGAAAAAAATGTTTTCCTTTCTCCAAGAGGGAAATGTCTGAGCTGTCCTTTAAAAATTCATTAGCCTCTGGAACATCATCTATACATTTCTGTTTCTATGGCTGACATCTCCCAGTTTGGGCTCCTATACAGGTTTTCATGGTTTCATAGCATGGTTATAACACAGTTCAGTTCCACTTAAATGGACAAGACTGGCTTTAAATGACAGTCCAAGCACTGTATGTTTCAGCACTTCTTCCCCTCTCTCTCATCATTGTCAACCTGGCAGGATTTTTGTTTTTGAGATAAGGAAAACGTTATTTACTGATCTAAAATGCCATGAAGTTTGATTAATGTTGATGTAATATCCTGGAGCTACATTACTAGCAAACATTTATATTTATTTCTTCTTTAGGGTTGAAATCCCCTCTCTAGTTTTTCCTTCTACCTTGGCCCCTTAGGTAGCCATTTCCAGTGTGAGATAATTTTCAGTGCTGAATGGTTATTGTGCAGAGGTTGTAGGACTCTTCCATGATTTCCC